>JAOWCC010001589.1:569412-1799719 GCA_030867875.1 Actinernus sp. WN-2022 | reverse complement strand
CTTAGTCATAAATTGTTATATCGTCTTAAAATTTACTATTGTAGTATAAGAATTAATAAAATTATTAATTAATTGGCTTTCTTCGTAACTGATCAAATATGTTCACTTCTCTATGCCTATCGAACGGAAGTTCGACATAGAGGTCAACCAATTTGACTACATAACAATGACGTCATTCAAACGACAGGATTTAATTTCTTGGAAGTGATTTCATATTCATAAGTTCCGAGAAATAAGTAAGTAATTGATACCATATTCAAATCTTACTTGCGGAGCTAAAATGGAGTCAGTAACTAGTCTAACTAAGTGCTCGTTGTGTTATGAGACCCTGAAGGAGCCCAAGATTCTCAAATGCTTCCATACATTCTGTAAGAATTGTCTGGTTGCACACGTTGAGCTGAAAGAAGAAGGGAAAACATTCAGTTGTCCTTCGTGCCAGACGAACATCGATCTACCGCAGTGTAGCGACTTCGATTCTCTAGAGTGCAGCAGCTTTCACTCGCGTATTCTTGAAGTCCTGTCCATCGTAACATCTACTGAAGCCAGATCTGGAGTAAACTGCTCAGTTTGCAAGAAGCAAAAGCCATTAACATCACACTGCTTGAACTGTGCTCGTTCTCTTTGCGAGCAATGCTTCAATGCTCATAACGTATTTATGGCAGGACATCAAATTATTAATCTAACAGAACTTCAAGTGGAAGATTACAATGTCCTTATTCGTCACCAGTCGAACTGTGAGAGGTCACCACATAGCGAAGAAATCCTGCAGTTTTACTGTAACACATGTGAGAGTTGTGTGTGTCCAAAATGTATTCTACAGGATCATCAACCTGGACATGACCTTGTAGATATAGAAGCGAAAGCGGAAATTCTAAAGTTGCTTTTGAATGAGAGACTTCAACGTTTGAAGAAAAAAGAAACAGAAGAAGAGACGAACTACAAGGGTTTAGAAGAAATTGTCTCTAAGATAAAATTAGCCGCCGAAGAATCGAAAACAAATGTGATGAAAGCAGCCGAAGACCTGATTGCCTTCATTGAACAGAACAAGAGAGATTTGATGAGACAGATAGATGAAGAGGTCCAAATGGGAATCAGAAAGAAAGCCGAGCAAGAATCGTTACTTCATCAAATTCGCGGTGCTAGGGAGTACGTCACCAAGCTGCTTGAATATGGCTCAGCACATCTCATATTGACTACTAAAGACTCAGTACAAAATAGATACGAGGAACTGATCGCCATTGAAAAAGATTGGATGACCGAGATCGACTGTAGGGTCGTGTTTGTTCCTAGTGAGGGGCCTACTAGACTGCGAGAAGTAGGTGTCGGTTCTTTATCAAAAACAAAACTTACAGACCCAGTAATGAGCACAGTACAGGTAGAATCAAAGCTTGAAGCACTGTCTGATGTAAAGCTGAGCGTGTTTACTAAAACCTCTACGGGGGAACCAAGCAACGACCCTGACGATGTTGTAGAGGTAAACATCAGCCCTAAAGAGGACGTGAAACTGCTGCAAATATCAGAAAGGATTGGGGAGAAATATGAAGTGGAATTCACCCCCAAGGTACCGGGACAATTCACAGCTGATGTGAAGATTAACGGTAAACGTGTGTCCAATAGCCCGCTGGTGATGGATGTTAAACCACAACAGCTGAAGATTACTGGAGAATTGGCGATTAAAGAGATGACTGGGAATACTGATAGACCCTGTTGGTATCGCAGTTAATAAAGGCAATACCAGGATTGCTATAACTGACTGCAAGTCCCACTGTATAGCTGTATTCAATATGGAGGGTGTACTACTTAATAAGTTTGGTTGTAAACGCAGTGGAGATGGACAGCTGTATATCCCTCGTGGTATAGCATTTGTAAACGATAACGACGTGGTAGTAGTAGATGAGATCAATGACAGGATACAGATATTCAACAGTACAACTGGAAAGTCCTTAAAAAGCTTTGGCAGAAAAGGTCAGGGTAGAGGAGAGTTCAGTTATCCAGACGGAGTACATGTAGACGAACAAGGACGTATTATAGTCAGGGACTATTACAATCAACGCGTTCAAGTGTTTTACAGGAGATGGAAATTATATATTTGAGTTTGGTTTGAAGGAGCCTGAGGAGGACATGTATCCAGACAGCACTATAACTCATGGTGAGATGTTCATTGTATCTGACTGGCGTGATGGTGCCATTCATGTGTTTGACCAGCAAGATAACACACCGACCAGGAGATATGTAATAGGAAGACCAGGAAGTGAAGATGGTGAGCTGAGTGACCCACGTGGTCTTGCTGTGGACAATGACGGTAACCTACTTGTATGTGATTACGGTAATCATCGTATTCAGAAGTTCACACTGGACGGCCGTTTTGTGGGTAAGACGAGTGAGTACATTGGGCAGCCTCTCTTCTTAGCAGTGCTTGCAGATGGCAGGATTATTGCTACTGATAGGAAAACACAACGAATGCTGTTCATTCGGTGATTCTAAGGAATTAATCAGCCGGGATGGATCGATGAATTTTTGATAAATTGGAGTCCAAATTTCATATCAATTGACTGTGAGGTTTAGGGATATTGTCAGAGCGGAGACTGGAGCTAGAGAAAAAAGGAAGGGGGGAGGGGTTGTCGGGAAAGGAAAATTTAGCCCGCATAGCGGTCCTCTTCATTTTGTTTGTAGCTGCGAATTTTAGTCAGTCGAGTTGAGCACAAAGCGCAATCGAGCCCTAGGCGCAAAGCTCGTGGGGCGTCACGAGTACGTCAGGGTGACCTCGCTTTCAAGTTACCGACCTCGCTTTCATGTTTGTCCCAATCCCTCGCGCTCAACCTCCATGTAGCGAGATCAGTGCTACTTCAAATCAGGGTAACATGGGAAATCAGGGGAGAATACAGGGGAACACATATATAATAAGTGAGTGCAGGGGAATACAATATAATACTAGAATACACTAGAATAGAGGTACTTAAAGTACTAAGCGACAAACTAAGACCGCTGTGAAAGATAGGATGGTCACTACGCAGGCTCAGCAAAATAGGTTATCGTTTTTTAATAGTTTTTTATCCTCCTTTTATCTTTGTCAAAAGAAGGAATAGAAAACAGATGAAACAACTCACAAAACGTTTTGAAGCAATGATAGTAGATCTCAACCTTCACCCGTCCATTGCAATAATGTAGCATTCATTTGTCAGAATTTATTTGTGCGTCTAGATTTGATGCCATATTGTTTTTGGAATTTTGTCAGGAGCCCATTACCAGGAGCGTCCATCTTCCCCACTGTGTCTGTACCCCAGCACAGAGGTAGATGAGGCTATTTTTAGCATTTCGTTTCGCGCGAAAAAGAACAAAGGTAGGCTAATCTTAGCCAATCAGATAGCTAACGTTACTTCTCATTATTATTCATTATCATTCTTCTCACTTTCAACGCGGGAATTCGAATTGCTGGTTTTCACTCAATCCCCAGAGATTCAAATGTTGGTGCCCCAACAAAAGAAGCTAACGAGGAATCTATTGTTTAAGGGCACCAACATGGCGGCAACCTCGTTTCGCGGGAATTTCGAATCTAAAAATAGCCTCATCTACTCCTGTGCTGGGGACCCAACCCATAACAGAGGAACGCTCCTGGTAATGGGCTCCTGATTTTTGTTTATATTTATGCGGATTCAAGTCAATGAGTTAAAGATGATACAATATGTTATACTGGTATGAAAATACGGCATGAAAACGAGGCCAAGTACGAGGTTACAATGGCATCACCACATAAATATGCCATTAGACGAAGAGTTTTCGAAATTTAAGGTCAATGATTAGCCTCCTCAGCAGGCAACTCTTATGTTTTAGGAAGCCCTCAGACACTTGCTCGTAGCCAATCAGAGAACGGGAAAATGGACAGTTGTTGAAAAACTGCGATTGCCTTTCATTTTGTTCGAGAAACAGGCGAGATGCACGCGCTGTGCTCATCAAAGTATCTTGTGTGATATAAGAATAGAGAGAAAGAAGCGCAAAAGAGAAGAATACTGAAAGTACAGAGAATATATTAGTCGTAAATTCAATCGGTCTATTAGCTTTTGTCCATACCTGTACCTTTTCAGCTTCGGGTGAAACACTATAAAGATGTTACTTAAATATTTCTAGTGACTTCCTTACGCGCTTTATATTTGATTACCTGTGGGTTTTTCAGGAAGCTATCTTTGTTCTGCACGCAGCCTCCGGCATTCTGTCCAGGCGTCCAGTTGTAGTTGTGCTTAAAAATGTGCCATCGTTTCACATCTTTTTTCTCGATTTTTTTCGATTATAATTAGGAGTTGCCTGCGGAAGAGACTAGTCAATGATAACTAGAGCGAGGTATTCACTTGAGTGATTGAGGTAAGGGAAAGAGAAAGACGGAATTACTTGATTTTGTGTGAAAAAGCGGCTGTCATGCATGTTCAGGTGACAACATATTAAAGAACGAAAGAGAAAGATAACAAATAGGCTGCAGCAATGAGCATATCTCACATACGATTGTGTTTGAATATGTCTTAAGTGCTGTCTGTCTCTTATGTAACGTTATTAAGTAATGATTCGTCTAAGAACGATAGCAAAATGCAATAGGCCGCGGCAATGAGCATATCTCACATACGATTGTGTTTGAATATGTCTTAAGTGCTGTGTGTCTCTTATGTGATGTTATTAAGTAATGATTCGCCTAAGAACAATAGCAAAACACAATAGGCTGCGGCAATGAGCATATCGTCACATACGATTGTGTTTGAATATGTCTTAAGTGCTGTCTGTCTCTTATGTGACGTTATTAAGTAATGATTCGCCTAAGAACTATAGCAAAATGCAATAGGCCGCGGCAATGAGCATATCTCACATACGATTGTGTTTGAATATGTCTTAAGTGCTGTGTGTCTCTTATGTGATGTTATTAAGTAATGATTCGCCTAAGAACGATAGCAAAACACAATAGGCTGCGGCAATGAGCATATCTCACATACGATTGTGTTTGAATATGTCTTAAGTGCTGTCTGTCTCTTATGTGACGTTATTAAGTAATGATTCGCCTAAGAACTATAGCAAAATGCAATAGGCCGCGGCAATGAGCATATCTCACATACGATTGTGTTTGAATATGTCTTAAGTGCTGTCTGTCTCTTATGTGACGTTATTAAGTAATGATTCGCCTAAGAACTATAGCAAAATACAAAGGCTGCGGCAATGAGCATATCGTCACATACGATTGTGTTTGAATATGTCTTAAGTGCTGTCTGTCTCTTATGTGACGTTATTAAGTAATGATTCGCCTAAGAACTATAGCAAAATACAATAGGCTGCAGCAATGAGCATATCGTCACATACGATTGTGTTTGAATATGTCTTAAGTGCTGTCTGTCTCTTATGTGACGTTATTAAGTAATGATTCGTCTAAGAACGATAGCAAAACACAATAGGCTGCGGCAATGAGCATATCTCACATACGATTGTGTTTGAATATGTCTTAAGTGCTGTCTGTCTCTTATGTGACGTTATTAAGTAATGATTCGCCTAAGAACTATAGCAAAACACAATAGGCTGCGGCAATGAGCATATCGTCACATACGATTGTGTTTGAATATGTCTTAAGTGCTGTCTGTCTCTTATGTGACGTTATTAAGTAATGATTCGCCTAAGAACTATAGCAAAACACAATAGGCTGCGGCAATGAGCATATCTCACATACAATTGTGTTTGAATATGTCTTAAGTGCTGTCTGTCTCTTATGTGACGTTATTAAGTAATGATTCGCCTAAGAACTATAGCAAAACACAATAGGCTGCGGCAATGAGCATATCTCACATACGATTGTGTTTGAATATGTCTTAAGTGCTGTCTGTCTCTTATGTGACGTTATTAAGTAATGATTCGCCTAAGAACGATAGCAAAACACAATAGGCTGCGGCAATGAGCATATCGTCACATACGATTGTGTTTGAATATGTCTTAAGTGCTGTGTGTCTCTTATGTGACGTTATTAAGTAATGATTCGCCTAAGAACTATAGCAAAATACAATAGGCTGCGGCAATGAGCATATCGTCACATACGATTGTGTTTGAATATGTCTTAAGTGCTGTCTGTCTCTTATGTGATGTTATTAAGTAATGATTCGCCTAAGAACGATAGCAAAACACAATAGGCTGCAGCAATGAGCATATCGTCACATACGATTGTGTTTGAATATGTCTTAAGTGCTGTCTGTCTCTTATGTGATGTTATTAAGTATTGATTCGTCTAAGAACGATAGCAAATCACAATAGGCTGCAGCAATGAGCATATCTCACATACGATTGTGTTTGAATATGTCTTAAGTGCTGTGTGTCTCTTATGTGATGTTATTAAGTAATGATTCGCCTAAGAACGATAGCAAAACACAATAGGCTGCAGCAATGAGCATATCGTCACATACGATTGTGTTTGAATATGTCTTAAGTGCTGTGTGTCTCTTATGTGACGTTATTAAGTAATGATTCGCCTAAGAACTATAGCAAAATACAATAGGCTGCGGCAATGAGCATATCGTCACATACGATTGTGTTTGAATATGTCTTAAGTGCTGGGTGTCTCTTATGTGATGTTATTAAGTAATGATTCGCCTAAGAACGATAGCAAAACACAATAGGCTGCAGCAATGAGCATATCGTCACATACGATTGTGTTTGAATATGTCTTAAGTGCTGTGTGTCTCTTATGTAACGTTATTAAGTAATGATTCGTCTAAGAACGATAGCAAAATGCAATAGGCCGCGGCAATGAGCATATCTCACATACGATTGTGTTTGAATATGTCTTAAGTGCTGTGTGTCTCTTATGTGATGTTATTAAGTAATGATTCGCCTAAGAACAATAGCAAAACACAATAGGCTGCGGCAATGAGCATATCGTCACATACGATTGTGTTTGAATATGTCTTAAGTGCTGTCTGTCTCTTATGTGACGTTATTAAGTAATGATTCGCCTAAGAACTATAGCAAAATGCAATAGGCCGCGGCAATGAGCATATCTCACATACGATTGTGTTTGAATATGTCTTAAGTGCTGTGTGTCTCTTATGTGATGTTATTAAGTAATGATTCGCCTAAGAACGATAGCAAAACACAATAGGCTGCGGCAATGAGCATATCTCACATACGATTGTGTTTGAATATGTCTTAAGTGCTGTCTGTCTCTTATGTGACGTTATTAAGTAATGATTCGCCTAAGAACTATAGCAAAATGCAATAGGCCGCGGCAATGAGCATATCTCACATACGATTGTGTTTGAATATGTCTTAAGTGCTGTCTGTCTCTTATGTGACGTTATTAAGTAATGATTCGCCTAAGAACTATAGCAAAATACAAAGGCTGCGGCAATGAGCATATCGTCACATACGATTGTGTTTGAATATGTCTTAAGTGCTGTCTGTCTCTTATGTGACGTTATTAAGTAATGATTCGCCTAAGAACTATAGCAAAATACAATAGGCTGCAGCAATGAGCATATCGTCACATACGATTGTGTTTGAATATGTCTTAAGTGCTGTCTGTCTCTTATGTGACGTTATTAAGTAATGATTCGTCTAAGAACGATAGCAAAACACAATAGGCTGCGGCAATGAGCATATCTCACATACGATTGTGTTTGAATATGTCTTAAGTGCTGTCTGTCTCTTATGTGACGTTATTAAGTAATGATTCGCCTAAGAACTATAGCAAAACACAATAGGCTGCGGCAATGAGCATATCGTCACATACGATTGTGTTTGAATATGTCTTAAGTGCTGTCTGTCTCTTATGTGACGTTATTAAGTAATGATTCGCCTAAGAACTATAGCAAAACACAATAGGCTGCGGCAATGAGCATATCTCACATACAATTGTGTTTGAATATGTCTTAAGTGCTGTCTGTCTCTTATGTGACGTTATTAAGTAATGATTCGCCTAAGAACTATAGCAAAACACAATAGGCTGCGGCAATGAGCATATCTCACATACGATTGTGTTTGAATATGTCTTAAGTGCTGTCTGTCTCTTATGTGACGTTATTAAGTAATGATTCGCCTAAGAACGATAGCAAAACACAATAGGCTGCGGCAATGAGCATATCGTCACATACGATTGTGTTTGAATATGTCTTAAGTGCTGTGTGTCTCTTATGTGACGTTATTAAGTAATGATTCGCCTAAGAACTATAGCAAAATACAATAGGCTGCGGCAATGAGCATATCGTCACATACGATTGTGTTTGAATATGTCTTAAGTGCTGTCTGTCTCTTATGTGATGTTATTAAGTAATGATTCGCCTAAGAACGATAGCAAAACACAATAGGCTGCAGCAATGAGCATATCGTCACATACGACGGTGTTTGAATATGTCTTAAGTGCTGTCTGTCTCTTATGTGATGTTATTAAGTATTGATTCGTCTAAGAACGATAGCAAAACACAATAGGCTGCAGCAATGAGCATATCGTCACATACGATTGTGTTTGAATATGTCTTAAGTGCTGTGTGTCTCTTATGTGACGTTATTAAGTAATGATTCGCCTAAGAACTATAGCAAAATACAATAGGCTGCGGCAATGAGCATATCGTCACATACGATTGTGTTTGAATATGTCTTAAGTGCTGGGTGTCTCTTATGTGATGTTATTAAGTAATGATTCGCCTAAGAACGATAGCAAAACACAATAGGCTGCAGCAATGAGCATATCGTCACATACGATTGTGTTTGAATATGTCTTAAGTGCTGTGTGTCTCTTATGTGACGTTATTAAGTAATGATTCGCCTAAGAACTATAGCAAAATACAATAGGATGCGGCAATGAGCATATCGTCACATACGATTGTGTTTGAATATGTCTTAAGTGCTGTGTGTCTCTTATGTGACGTTATTAAGTAATGATTCGCCTAAGAACTATAGCAAAATACAATAGGCTGCGGCAATGAGCATATCTCACATACGATTGTGTTTGAATATGTCTTAAGTGCTGTCTGTCTCTTATGTGACGTTATTAAGTAATGATTCGCCTAAGAACGATAGCAAAATACAATAGGCTGCGGCAATGAGCATATCGTCTCATACGATTGTGTTTGAATATGTCTTAAGTGCTGTCTGTCTCTTATGTGATGTTATTAAGTAATGATTCGCCTAAGAACGATAGCAAAAGACAATAGGCTGCAGCAATGAGCATATCGTCACATACGATTGTGTTTGAATATGTCTTAAGTGCTGTCTGTCTCTTATGTGATGTTATTAAGTAATGATTCGCCTAAGAACTATAGCAAAACACAATAGGCTGCGGCAATGAGCATATCTCACATACGATTGTGTTTGAATATGTCTTAAGTGCTGTCTGTCTCTTATGTGACGTTATTAAGTAATGATTCGCCTAAGAACGATAGCAAAATACAATAGGCTGCAGCAATGAGCATATCGTCACATACGATTGTGTTTGAATATGTCTTAAGTGCTGTCTGTCTCTTATGTGACGTTATTAAGTAATGATTCGCCTAAGAACTATAGCAAAATACAATAGGCTGCAGCAATGAGCATATCTCACATACGATTGTGTTTGAATATGTCTTAAGTGCTGTCTGTCTCTTATGTGACGTTATTAAGTAATGATTCGCCTAAGAACTATAGCAAAATACAAAGGCTGCGGCAATGAGCATATCGTCACATACGATTGTGTTTGAATATGTCTTAAGTGCTGTCTGTCTCTTATGTGACGTTATTAAGTAATGATTCGCCTAAGAACTATAGCAAAACACAATAGGCTGCGGCAATGAGCATATCTCACATACGATTGTGTTTGAATATGTCTTAAGTGCTGTCTGTCTCTTATGTGACGTTATTAAGTAATGATTCGCCTAAGAACGATAGCAAAACACAATAGGCTGCGGCAATGAGCATATCTCACATACGATTGTGTTTGAATATGTCTTAAGTGCTGTCTGTCTCTTATGTGACGTTATTAAGTAATGATTCGTCTAAGAACGATAGCAAAACACAATAGGCTGCAGCAATGAGCATATCTCACATACGATTGGGTTTGAATATGTCTTAAGTGCTGTCTGTCTCTTATGTGACGTTATTAAGTAATGATTCGCCTAAGAACGATAGCAAAACACAATAGACTGCGGCAATGAGCATATCGTCACATACGATTGTGTTTGAATATGTCTTAATTGCTGTCTGTCTCTTATGTGACGTTATTAAGTAATGATTCGCCTAAGAACGATAGCAAAACACAATAGTCTGCGGCAATGAGCATATCGTCACATACGATTGTGTTTGAATATGTCTTAAGTGCTGTCTGTCTCTTATGTGACGTTATTAAGTAATGATTCGCCTAAGAACGATAGCAAAACACAATAGGCTGCGGCAATGAGCATATCTCACATACGATTGTGTTTGAATATGTCTTAAGTGCTGTCTGTCTCTTATGTGACGTTATTAAGTAATGATTCGCCTAAGAACGATAGCAAAACACAATAGGCTGCGGCAATGAGCATATCTCACATACGATTGTATTTGAATATGTCTTAAGTGCTGTCCTCTTCATTTTGTTTGTAGCTGCGAATTTTGGTCAGTCGAGTTGAGCACAAAGCGCAATCGAGCCCTAGGCGCAAAGCTCGTGGGGCGTCACGAGTACGTCAGGGTGACCTCGATTTCAAGTTACCGACCTCGCTTTCATGTTTGTCCCAATCCCTCGCGCTCAACCTCCATGTAGCGAGATCAGTGCTACTTCAAATCAGGGTAACATGGGAAATCAGGGGAGAATACAGGGGAACACATATATAATAAGTGAGTGCAGGGGAATACAATATAATACTAGAATACACTAGAATAGAGGTACTAAGCGACAAACTAAGACCGCTGGGAAAGATAGGATGGTCACTACGCAGGCTCAGCAAAATAGGTTATCGTTTTTTAATAGTTTTTTATCCTCCTTTTATCTTTGTCAAAAGAAGGAATAGAAAACAGATGAAACAACTCACAAAACGTTTTGAAGCAATGATAGTAGATCTCAACCTTCACCCGTCCATTGCAATAATGTAGCATTTATTTGTCAGAATTTATTTGTGCGTCTAGATTTGATGCCATATTGTTTTTGGAATTTTGTCAGGAGATCATTACCAGGAGCGTCCATCTTCCCCACTGTGTCTGTACCCCAGCACAGAGGTAGATGAGGCTATTTTTAGCATTTCGTTTCGCGCGAAAAAGAACAAAGGTAGGCTAATCTTAGCCAATCAGATAGCTAACGTTACTTCTCATTATTATTCATTATCATTCTTCTCACTTTCAACGCGGGAATTCGAATTGCTGGTTTTCACTCAATCCCCAGAGATTCAAATGTTGGTGCCCCAACAAAAGAAGCTAACGAGGAATCTATTGTTTAAGGGTACCAACATGGCGGCAACCTCGTTTCGCGGGAATTTCGAATCTAAAAATAGCCTCATCTACTCCTGTGCTGGGGACCCAACCCATAACAGAGGAACGCTCCTGGTAATGGGCTCCTGATTTTGTTTATATTTATGCGGATTCAAGTCAATGAGTTAAAGATGATACAATATGTATACTGGTATGAAAATACGGCATGAAAACGAGGCCAAGTACGAGGTTACAATGGCATCACCACATAAATATGCCATTAGACGAAGAGTTTTCGAAACTTAAGGTCAATGATTAGCCTCCTCAGCAGGCAACTCTTATGTTTTAGGAAGCCCTCAGACACTTGCTCGTAGCCAATCAGAGAACGGGAAAATGGACAGTTGTTGAAAAACTGCGATTGCCTTTCATTTTGTTCGAGAAACAGGCGAGATGCACGCGCTGTGCTCATCAAAGTATCTTGTGTGATATAAGAATAGAGAGAAAGAAGCGCAAAAGAGAAGAATACTGAAAGTACAGAGAATATATTAGTCGTAAATTCAATCGGTCTATTAGCTTTTGTCCATACCTGTACCTTTTCAGCTTCGGGTGAAACACTATAAAGATGTTACTTAAATATTTCTAGTGACTTCCTTACGCGCTTTATATTTGATTACCTGTGGGTTTTTCAGGAAGCTATCTTTGTTCTGCACGCAGCCTCCGGCATTCTGTCCAGGCGTCCAGTTGTAGTTGTGCTTAAAAATGTGCCATCGTTTCACATCTTTTTTCTCGATTTTTTTCGATTATAATTAGGAGTTGCCTGCGGAAGAGACTAGTCAATGATAACTAGAGCGAGGTATTCACTTGAGTGATTGAGGTAAAGGAAAGAGAAAGACAGAATTACTTGATTTTGTGTGAAAAAGCGGCTGTCATGCATGTTCAGGTGACAACATATTAAAGAACGAAAGAGAAAGATAACAAATAGGCTGCAGCAATGAGCATATCGTCACATACGATTGTGTTTGAATATGTCTTAAGTGCTGTCTGTCTCTTATGTGACGTTATTAAGTAATGATTCGCCTAAGAACGATAGCAAAATACAATAGGCTGCGGCAATGAGCATATCTCACATACGATTGTGTTTGAATATGTCTTAAGTGCTGTCTGTCTCTTATGTGACGTTATTAAGTAATGATTCGCCTAAGAACGATAGCAAAATACAATAGGCTGCGGCAATGAGCATATCGTCACATACGATTGTGTTTGAATATGTCTTAAGTGCTGTCTGTCTCTTATGTGATGTTATTAAGTAATGATTCGCCTAAGAACGATAGCAAAACACAATAGGCTGCAGCAATGAGCATATCGTCACATACGATTGTGTTTGAATATGTCTTAAGTGCTGTCTGTCTCTTATGTGATGTTATTAAGTAATGATTCGTCTAAGAACGATAGCAAAACACAATAGGCTGCAGCAATGAGCATATCTCACATACGATTGTGTTTGAATATGTCTTAAGTGCTGTGTGTCTCTTATGTGACGTTATTAAGTAATGATTCGCCTAAGAACGATAGCAAAACACAATAGGCTGCAGCAATGAGCATATCTCACATACGATTGTGTTTGAATATGTCTTAAGTGCTGTGTGTCTCTTATGTGACGTTATTAAGTAATGATTCGCCTAAGAACTATAGCAAAACACAATAGGCTGCGGCAATGAGCATATCGTCACATACGATTGTGTTTGAATATGTCTTAAGTGCTGTCTGTCTCTTATGTGACGTTATTAAGTAATGATTCGCCTAAGAACTATAGCAAAATACAATAGGCTGCAGCAATGAGCATATCGTCACATACGATTGTGTTTGAATATGTCTTAAGTGCTGTCTGTCTCTTATGTGACGTTATTAAGTAATGATTCGCCTAAGAACGATAGCAAAACACAATAGGCTGCAGCAATGAGCATATCTCACATACGATTGTGTTTGAATATGTCTTAAGTGCTGTCTGTCTCTTATGTGATGTTATTTAGTAATGATTCGCCTAAGAATGATAGCAAAACACAATAGGCTGCGGCAATGAGCATATCGTCACATACGATTGTGTTTGAATATGTCTTAAGTGCTGTCTGTCTCTTATGTGATGTTATTAAGTAATGATTCGCCTAAGAACGATAGCAAAACACAATAGGCTGCAGCAATGAGCATATCGTCACATACGATTGTGTTTGAATATGTCTTAAGTGCTGTCTGTCTCTTATGTGATGTTATTAAGTAATGATTCGTCTAAGACCGATAGCAAAACACAATAGGCTGCAGCAATGAGCATATCTCACATACGATTGTGTTTGAATATGTCTTAGGGACCATTCATTATTTATGCCTGGGGGGGGGGGGGCTGGCAAGATTCGTTCTAAACAACAACAAAATGTCTTGACCCCCCTCCAAACAAAACAAAAATTTCATAACCCCCCGCACACAATTCTGAAAAATATAGAGCTCCCCCCACCCTCCCTCACACTGTTCACAGTTTTACATTTACAGAGGATTAAACATGGGCTGAACATTATGTGGATCGGCTCTACTAAGGGGGGCCGGGGAAATTTTTTTGAAATTAAGGTTTCTGAGATCGCTGGAAATGCACCCAAACCTACCTTTAATTAATTTCAGATGGATCTAGATGATATTTTTTTACTAATGGAGTTTCGAAATTAAGATGAGGCAAACAAAATATTAGGCAAGACAATTGAATGGTGGTTGCATTAGGTGCTCTGTATGTTTCTCATTGGATTGGCTGATTACTATTTAATAAAGCAAGGTATTTCTCTGGGGGGGTCCGGGGATGCTCCCATGGGGGAAAATTTTGAAAATTGCGGCCCCTTAGATGCCTGGAAATGCACCCAAAAATATAGACAGCCCCCCCTTCTATGCTTATTTTTTTCTGTGACCCCCCCTCTCATGCTCTTGAATTTTTGATGACCCCCCCTCATTCTTGCCAGCCCCCCCCCAGGCATAAATAATGAATGGTCCCTTAAGTGCTGTGTGTCTCTTATGTGACGTTATTAAGTAATGATTCGCCTAAGAACTATAGCAAAACACAATAGGCTGCGGCAATGAGCATATCGTCACATACGATTGTGTTTGAATATGTCTTAAGTGGTGTATGTCTCTTATGTGATGTTATTAAGTAATGATTCGTCTAAGACCGATAGAAAAACACAATAGGCTGCAGCAATGAGCATATCTCACATACGATTGTGTTTGAATATGTCTTAAGTGCTGTGTGTCTCTTATGTGACGTTATTAAGTAATGATTCGCCTAAGAACTATAGCAAAACACAATAGGCTGCGGCAATGAGCATATCTCACATACGATTGTGTTTGAATATGTCTTAAGTGCTGTCTGTCTCTTATGTGACGTTATTACTCCGGCCAGGTCTTTGGCCGCCCGAGTCAAAATTCTTTGTGTCGCGATATAGCACTGTTCAAGTGAATTCGGCACGTGATCGTCATACGTCAACCAATCAGATTGCACTGTCCACGTGAACACATGGCCGCCATGTCATGTGACATTTTATCGACTTCCGGGGCCGTCAGCCAATCGGCACCCGTTGTTTTTTTACATTGCAACTGCAGGACGTTATTATTTCCTCCAAGGCCGCTATACCACGAGAAACCACTGGATGAGTTGTTGTTGTTGATATAAATCGTTCAATCTTTCATCGTTTTTTTTTTTATTCGGAATTCTGTGCACTTGATTCTCCTACGGATTGTGACAGCAATTGATTCTAAAATTTGTGAGAGCAGTTTCGATGATTGTAATACGCGGGGATCGAGAGCTAGCCAGCCGAAGATCAAGACCGTGTACGTGAGTACAAATGCAAGTTAGTAACATAAATATTTAATTTTCCGTAAAGGGAAAACTCGGAAACATTTTACGGAGGTACTTATGTAGGAGCTTTCGATCTGTAGTGATTTTGCGGGATGAAATGATAGTAAAATTCTACAAAAAGCACCTACGAGTTTTCAAGTCTCTATTCGACATGACGAACATTACGACTACAGGGTGACCAATTTTGTCCCAATTTTGATTACAATTTAGCACTTTAATTAACATGTAAAAGGCACATTCTTCTATACGTTTCATATCCTATTGTAACACATGAAATGTATTTTTTCATGCGAATAAAGCTATTTGTATTGTATTGTATTCGTAGCCATTACGTTGCTGAATCCGAAGGTTTCTTCGATGGAAATGGCAAACGTTGAGTTTTTCTAGGGCTGACAGGAGTAAACGGGCTTTGAATGGAAATTTCTCACATTTTACGAAAGGCCCAAATGCATGTGGCCTAACGGTGAAATAATGTGAACCAACAATGGCGACATTTGTAAATGTAAGACAAAACACATAAACACTTACCAGATTTGCAGTGTTGTTATTTAATATTCGTTTCAGTTAAAAGTATGTTAAAAAACTGGCACAAGAAATAAAAAAATAGAATATTATTCAAACAAAAACTATATTTTTACCTTGTTAACAAATATGCTAAAATTAACTGAAAAATATTTATGAATTTTACAACTTTTCTAATATTTTCTCTAATGACTTCGTTCTATTCACATGATTGCTGCTGGCTCTTTGTATAATTTATTTGCATGAGTTTCAACTTTTCTCTTCTCTTATTCCTAAATTCTAAAGTATATAGTTTTTACAATGGGGAGTCGGGGCACATGGCGGGAGGTGGGGTGGCGCAGTGGTTACGCGCCTCGCCTCTCACATATGCACTTCAATCAACAACACCCATACCAAGATCCTCAAGGAACTATTATTGAAAAGAAAGTAATATTAAACTACATAATTGAAAGAAATTGTGGCTGAAATGTACATGTACAGCACGTATGTATGTGTGTTGTGTGTCACTCAAGCATTACGGCTCTATCATTTCCAAACCCGACCCCCACCCCCTCCTTTCCGGGCATACGTGATGCATTTGACATTTGTAGTTCCATTATATATAAATTATCACAAGCTAAGAGAATCAGTAGTGAACCAATTCTCTGGCTCCCCTAGCACAAACCATGTATATGCTAGAACTCCATGTATTTAATACCTAGGCCTAGATGGCCCGCGTTAAGGCCACTCAGGGCCTCTTGTTTCTACAACGACTGCATCGTTGACAATGGCTATTTATTCTGTGGTCTGAAGAAGGATATTTTCATTATCCCAAGGAACAGTGTTTAACTGCTGCTCTGATGGCATTGAGTTGCGTAGCTTTTGAGGCTCAGTTCGACAATTCTCTCTGAATTTCTAACGAGACCTGAAACAACCATGGTGATCAAAGCCAGGTCCCGGCTAATCCACAGATCGAATTGGAATTTAGCGTGTTGGTTTTTGCGGAGGAAGGAAAACCGGAGAACCCGGAGAAAAACCCTCGGAGCAAGGGCGAGATACCAACAAACTCAACTCACATGTGGCGCCGCGTCTGGGTTCTTGTCCGTTTTTCATTCACGAACATTCAGGATCCTCTAAACGAATTTCTACAGGAAACCAGAGAAACCCTATATTGTTTTCTTTGCCATTCACTGTTCTGGCTTCAGCATAAAAGTACAGGAGTATTAAAGTTAGTCCTCACAGTGACGTCACGCAACTCATTTGGCCGCGCGGCAAAACGGGACAGTTTTTAGCATAAAGTAGTCAATTTCAATGGCGAAAAAGAGACCTTTCCGAAGGCGGAACTAAAAAATAAATTTATTCTTGATAATCAGATAAGAATGAACTTTATTATTCTGCAATAAAATAAAGATGCAAAATTTGCCTCAGTTCAAATTGGATCTTGATAGTATGGAGTGTAATCGTGTTCTTGCAGCTTTTTATGATAAGTATCCAGTTATTTGCGAACATCGGATTTGACTGAGGAGGATCCAGAGAACATTCCTTGGACTGGGATATGTCCTGATAAGTTTTCCATCGTGTGCGTGAAGTGGAATATGTCCTGATATGTTTTCCATCGTGTGCGTGAAGTGGAATATGTCCTGATAAGTTTTCCATCGTGTGCGTCAAGTGGAATATGTCCTGATAAGTTTTCCATCGTGTGCGTGAAGTGGAATATGTCCTGATAAGGTTTCCATCTTGTGCGTGAAGTGGAATATGTCCTGATAAGTTTTCCATCGTGTGCGTGAAGTGGAATATGTCCTGATAAGTTTTCCATCGTGTGCGTGAAGTGGAATATGTCCTGATAAGTTTTCCATCGTGTGCGTGAAGTAGAATATGTCCTGATAAGTTTTACATCGTGTGCGTGAAGTGGAATATGGCCTGATAAGTTTTACATCGTGTGCGTGAAGTGGAATATGTCCTGATAAGTTTTACATCGTGTGCGGCGTGAAGTGGTTGGTTAGGAATAGCGTGGCGTGCTACATTGTGTACTACGAGGAGGCGTATCCTAACGATTAGTGAAGTTGTTGTGTTCTGTGATAAAGAAACTGGAAACGTTTTGTATGGTTACTGTTGCTAGCGAGTATTATTTTTGATTATCAAAAAAAAAGAATGTTATAAAAAAACAGTTTGGAGTTTGGAAGAGTATCGTACAAGATGCCTTGACCACAGCAAGCCAAGTAAGTGTGCGTCAATTGAGTTGTGTGTTTTTGTAGGAAACCCTGTTTAGTTTACGACAAAGTGGTAGGAATCGTGAGAGATAAGTGTGCCACCAAAGTGGAATTTAATTCGAAAGGCCAAAGCGAAAGAGAAGACGCGGGGGTGTAATCTGTTGTCGAACGCCGAAGCTTTAAAGGTGGTACGGGCCTCTTTGATGAAGCGTTACGGTCCGAAGCATTACCTCTATTGTGCGGTGCACGATCGTATTTTCCACGTCTGATCCTACAGTCTTAGTTCAACACGAACCCGTATAAATGTATCAACACGTCCACAATGCCACGAGGCTTTCCCAACCACATGTGACCTCCCGCCACGTGTCCCACCTCCACCTCCACGTGGCCATCCCTGTGGCCAGCGCGCAACGTGCCCACGATCTCCTCTCTTACGCGCTCTCAAAACCACCACATCGACCACCACTTAACCCCATGACCTTTCCCTTTGTTTCCCCCACCGCTTTCAGATCACCCTGTCTTCTTCCATCCCCAAAATACACCCTCCCTCTAACTACACACCTGTCAAAAACCCTTTATTGACCCATTAAATCCTTAAGCTCTGCCCACTGTCAGACACAGGGTCAGACAAATCAATGTATATTTACTACTGAGGTCTCTCGGTAAAACTGATAAGTTTGTGTGCTGGCGGTCAACGCCAAGTTCATGTGCTGTGAATGGCAAGTTCATAAATTATTATGCTGTGAAACAGTTGTTGGACAGCTGAGAACAGACTAATCACCTTGTGTCTGAAACGCCCCAATAGTGGCGCACAGCATACTCAACTGATAATAGCAGTATAATTATGACTATATTTATATAGCGCTATATCACGACAATCATGGCACTTTACAAATTAACATACCGATGTCTAGTCAGTTAAATTATGGATTGCTTATTATGGTGCTGAGAGCTGCCATACAGTTTACAATGTTATTTTGAGTGTGGATTAGTACAAAGGCCCGTCTGCTATACTGGGTAACAATCTCCTCCTAAGGGGAGGACAGCAACAGTAACTAAGGGGGAGGACATAGCAACAGTAACTAAGGTGAGGACATAGCAACAGTAACTAAGGGTGAGTACATAGCAACAGTAACTAAGGGTGAGGACATAGCAACAGTAACTAAGGGTGAGGACATAGCAAAAGTAACTAAGGGTGAGGACATAGCAACAGCAACTAAGGGGAGGGCATAGCAACAGCAACTAATGGAAGGGCATAGAAACAGTAACTAAGGGGAGGACATGGCAACAGTAACTAAGGGGAGGGCATAGCAACAGGAATTAAGGAGAAGGAGCTAATTTTGTGGCTGTCGGAATTATCAATTGACCTATACCCGGTATTGACAATAACCCGCTTTTTAATTTGCATAATTTGGAAGGCTAATGTATCGAAAAGGAAAACTAACGATGCCACTTCGTATATCTATCAGCGATTAGAAAGAAGCCGACCCTCGGTAAATTTGCTGTTACGTCACGGTCTGGGTATTAAAACACACAAAAAACCGCACTATTTGAACTAAAAAAATCAAACATTTCTAGGGTAGCAACCCCGTGGAATCTCCTAGAGGTTCGTAGCTACGGCGCTCGCTATGTGTGCCAACTATGTCTGAACCACGTTACTGCTAATTCCCTTGTTATAATTTAACGAGGCTGAAAAAGGTCTCTGCTGTTTTTCCTAAAAAAGTCCAAATCCGCTCACTGTAACTCAAATGTTGGTATTTTCTTCCACATGGTTGTGATAATCATTTCCTCGTAGCCACAGACACCTATGGTTAGGTTCTGTAGCTATTTTTGACTGGACGACCAGCCTATTTCTTTGAAGAAATCTGAAAACTAAGGGTAAATTGCATACATAAAGGTATGGTTGTTTCTCCATTGGAAGTCATCTGAAGCAACTCTTCTTTCAGGTACTCGACAATTACGTCAGACGTGTTGACGTCAATCAAGAGGGCGGAAGACAGTTTGTTACGTCTAAAGCGCACTCGAAAGCAGGCCGGGGCTGGCGGTAATGCGGCCAGCGGTAACACACAGGAGGGCCAAGGACTGTTAAGCGATGACGATAAGATCAGATTGCAGTTTGCTGTTGATGTGGAGGAATTCAAGAAGATGGTACGTTGGGCTTTTAGTGTTATAAATAGGCAAGTTTGTCATTCTTATGGACGAGCTGGAATGAGCACGCAATGGAGGCTCATGGGGGGGGGGGGGTAGGGGGGTAGGGAATTCACTAAAAGGTATTTAACATTAGAAAAGATGGCTCCGTTGTAGCCTCGAGCGTGAGAACACGAAACTTGCCTATTGGGAATAACCTGCTTTCGATATATGCTTCACTTGTCACATACAAAGGATTCAATACGAGGCTCCGGTGAATAGTGCTCAGTGAGTTGTGAAAGCAGAATAGAACTTCAGTTTCTCGTTTTCTGATTGGTTGGTTACATTTCAAGAAATACGTATTAGACTATCGCTCCTGGAGTAATACTGAACAAATAGATGTCTGTACTCCAAAAGATAGACGTGACGAGACGAGGACGTACGCCACGAGTCGCTGTCGAGTTTTATACAGTAACTAGCGAGAAAACAGCGACGTCATCTATGCATCTACTCCAATAACACATGGCTAATCAGCGCGCGTATCATACTGTTTGTTGTACAAGTCCTTGTAATCGACTAAAGGAATTTGATAATTCTTAATTATAGATTCAAAGCTCGAAATAACGGCTACCGCTTTTCTGGCTGCCATGACAAAAGTTTGACTGGTCACGTTGGGCCATCCTGATCTGACATTGACCCTGTAGATTTAAGAGAAAAACTAATATACAAGAAAGTGGAAGCATAGAAGAGCTAAAACTTGTTTTGTATTAACTTTTTCAGATGCAGGAATTCGACATCAATGAGAAGTCGTGCCCAGCCTACGGCGGTGTTGTCTCCCTGGTTCAGTCCGCCCGCGCTGGGACTGGGCCGACCACTTAGTATCGCGACTGGGAACAATAAGTGGCCATGATCAAATGTTAACAAGTTGTCTCTCTCGGAAAGTGAGATTCCCCATGAATTGTTCCTGTTTTTCCTATAATCATTCACCTACCAAGAAAGTCGAAAAAGGTGAAACAAATGACACGATCTTTTTAGGATTCTACTCACCCTCAAACCATTGAATTCTTGTGGGATTTTTAAATATCACTGTTAGAAATATCACTGTTAGAGTAGCAGATGTAGCAAAATGATAGGGAAAGAAAATAATATATAAATACTTTTACAGTTTGTAAATAGTTTAGTCTATGGAAATAAATATAATAATGGTCATGGTTTACAGTTATACAGTCCCTGTCAAACGTTTTTAACCGCGGTATGTCGTTCGGTAAACTGAATATTTGGTTACAACATGTGCTAATTTTCGTTCGGTAAACTCCATACGTTTCTAAGGCCGAATTCGTTTTACCGTAGGTGGTCGAGAGACCGAATGTGATTTAGCGCAGGTTGTACATCAAAATCGAGTTTGACCGCTGTATCAAAACACAAGAAAGCATTTTTGGTAACATTGCTTTACTTTAAAGTTAAAATATAATAATGAACGCAGTCACATATACCTTGTACTGGCGGATAAAATGACTAAACTGGCTACAAGTAATTAACCATCTTAATTTTAATATATCTGTTGTAAAACTGAAGTACATAACAGTCCCAGACTTATTTAAACCATTTGCTGCCAACCTCATCTTTCCAAGTAGCTACATTTTAAAGTGCCTATGAAATGAAAATTATTAATTTCCCAGATGTGAAAAATCGCTACCCCTCTCTCGGAACTTAATTTTATCCCCTTTTTATCGCGGAAAGTTCAGATGAATGTGGTGACATTTATGGTTTAGATTTCGCGCGGTCAAAACGTGTATATTAGGCCCGTGACGTCAATACCTTGGCAATCGCTTTTGTTTTCAAACTCTTAACAAAAGGGACTGCAAAGGTATTATGTCACAATTCCTACCCAGGCCCCGTATAATTTGTCGTATATAATTTGGTTGAAGCGGTCACGGAAAACTGTTTTGCCGTTTCAATTTTTCTTTCCATATTTTTTTGTAGAGTAATATAATTGTACATAAACTTTTCTAATTATATAGAATTAATTTCATTTCATACGCACTAAGCATATACACCTTATAAAAATACAATTCACCTCTTGAATTAAGTTACCAACTTTCTGTTAGCTACCTCGATTTAGATTTTACCAGACTTAAAAAGTTTTTTCATGTCGCGAAAATCAGTCGAGAAACGGCTGTGACGATGCGCGGTCAGAAGAACAGCAAGAGGCCACGCGGCCAGAGAAAAGGGGACTGGAGGAGAGGGGCGAAAGTAAGGGACTGGGGACCTCGCTGTTCTTCTGACCGCGCACAAGGCCAAAGGGACTGTTTTACCACAGGCAACCCAAGCTCTAATTCAGAGGTATTGGCGTGTTTGTCACTTTGCTTTGCATGGGAACTACTATAAACGGGGAAAAATTCTAAATTTTACCATATAGGTTAAAATCAATGAAATAAACGGACCTTTGCTCTATCTGTTGTCCTCTGTGGTTTATTGGCGATTTGGGCATTTTTTTTTCTTTTCTGATCTCTCCCTAAGAAAGAGACAATTACCATACAAAGCCTATACACACAAAGCCTTATACAAACCAACAACTCAAAATTAGAGCTTGGGTTGCCTGTGGTTTTACAATCTAAGATTTTACTTCCAACGATTTGTATATTTTTGGTCTTCTTCTGGTAAAAGAAAGCCCGCTCGGCTTTTCCCCTAAGAACAACTATTAACATCTAGAATCGGTCAACTTCCTAATTCCCTCTGATTTTTTCACTTCAGTCTCGTCCAGATTTACGTTACACAAATTATTTATAGTTCCGAGTTTCGGCGGTTTAACTTCATTGATCTCATCTTCTATGAGTTGGTCAAATGACGTCACAGTAGTGTACGTGTGTATGTCGTCATCAGTAAGGCAGGCGTTCCCATCTCGTATACTGATCACAGTTTGCAGGCCAGCTTGTGTTGCCGCACGGGCCTCTGGGAAGGAAAAAGAGAGGTACAATTAGGTGTGATTAGAGCCGACCTGTACCGCTAGAAACGAGTCACATCATTGGCTTACCCAACAATACAAAACACCCTAACCTTTAGAACGTGCAGGGCAAAAACAATAGAGCTACAGTACAAACTGTATTACTCACAATAGAGCTACAGTACAATGGTGCAATCAGGGTACAGGTTTCGAGTGGTACTGTATTATTCTGTGTTATCTTAAGCCTGGTTCACACTGGCGACGCAAACGCATTTTTTTGCCGTAATAAATACTGCGGATTTCGAACGAGAGGGTACGTTACGGCAACTGCTTACGGCACGGTTACTGAACGACATGCCGTGACATTGAAATGGTTTCCCTATTGTGTTTCTGATCCAATCAAATTACAGAGTTACGGTACAGTAAGTTACAGTACGGTTACGGTAAGGCTGCGGACGTGCCGTGTTTTGTCCCACTCATACGAAATCTGCTCTATTGCTATTCTCTATTACTTACGGCACTGAGCCGCGTACGTCGATCGTATCTGCGTTTACGTCGCAAGTATGAACCAGTCTTAATATGGGTGGAGTCGTTTAGAAAGAAAACGAACTGCACGTCACAACATAGGACGTCATAAGATACAAAATGACGGCTCCCGGGTAATTCAAATGAATTTGATGGACAGGAAAATCGGTGTGTAGATAACATATACTGTACAGCTTACAGGGGAAAACACGGCAATACATGGACAGGAAAATCGGTCTGTAGATAACATATACTGTACAGCTTACAGGGGAAAACACGGCAATAGATGGACAGGAAAATCGGTCTGTAGATAACATATACTGTACAGCTTACAGGGGGGAAACACGGCAATAGATTTAGGCATCCATAAGGAACATTTGAGAGCAAACAATGTCTTTCAGCCGAGGTACCCTTAATTAAAGAATTTTATAAACTCGAAACTGAATTAAGCCCAACCAAAAGAAATGTGTTTCCGGTAACGAGCTGGGGAAAAAGGTAGGATTTTTTTTGTGTGTGAATTGTTTTTGGTATTGTTTTGCGAGTTAACCCAGTGTTTACGTTGTTGCCATGTTCATGTGATTGCGCTGAAGACACACTGTATAGAGAAGTCGTCGTTTACGTACTTCTCATTGTTGTCATGTTCATGTGATTGCGCTGAAGACACACTGTAGAGAGAAGTCGTCGTTTACGTACTTCTCATTGTTGTCATGTTCATGTGATTGCACTGAAGACACACTGTAGAGAGAAGTCGTCGTTTACGTACTTCTCATTGTTGTCATGTTCATGTGATTGCACTGAAGACACACTGTAGAGAGAAGTCGTCGTTTACGTACTTCTCATTGTTGTCATGTTCATGTGATTGCGCTGAAGACACACTGTAGAGAGAAGTAGTCGTTTACGTACTTCTCATTGTTGTCATGTTCATGTGATTGCGCTGAAGACACACTGTAGAGAGAAGTCGTCGTTTACGTACTTCTCATTGTTGTCATGTTCATGTGATTGCGCTGAAGACACACTGTAGAGAGAAGTCGTCGTTTACGTACTTCTCATTGTTGTCATGTTCATGTGATTGCGCTGAAGACACACTGTAGAGAGAAGTCGTCGTTTACGTACTTCTCATTGTTGTCATGTTCATGTGATTGCGCTGAAGACACACTGTAGAGAGAAGTCGTCGTTTACGTACTTCTCATTGTTGTCATGTTCATGCATGTAATTGCACTGAAGACACACTGTAGAGAGAAGTCGTCGTTTACGTACTTCTCATTGTTGTCATGTTCATGCATGTAATTGCACTGAAGACACACTGTAGAGAGAAGTCGTCGTTTACGTACTTCTCATTGTTGTCATGTTCATGCATGTAATTGCACTGAAGACACACTGTAGAGAGAAGTGGTCATTTACGTACTTCTCATTGTTGTCATGTTCATGTGATTGCACTGAAGACACACTGTAGAGAGAAGTCGTCGTTTACGTACTTCTCATTGTTGTCATGTTCATGTGATTGCGCTGAAGACACACTGTAGAGAGAAGTCGTCGTTTACGTACTTCTCATTGTTGTCATGTTCATGTGATTGCGCTGAAGACACACTGTAGAGAGAAGCAGTCGTTTACGTACTTCTCATTGTTGTCATGTTCATGTGATTGCACTGAAGACACACTGTAGAGAGAAGTCGTCGTTTACGTACTTCTCATTGTTGTCATGTTCATGTGATTGCGCTATAGACACACTGTAGAGAGAAGTCGTCGTGTACCTAGACATAACTGCATGTCTCAAGCTCTATAAAACTCTATGAATAGAAATCCTAAGAACTAAAGGTACCATTAGGTGCATCAGAGAAGGGCGTGACAACCACGTCAGTTTTGGTCAGCGGTTAGCAAAAAGAGTGGCATTTCATTGGCTGAAAGCGTCACGCCATTGCAGTAATGTTACAGAGGTGTTAGACGGTGCAATATGTTGCGCGCAATGTTGCGCAAAGTCTAACTCTATCCTACAGGCCACACATTGCAACATTGCGCGCAGTATTGCCAGCAATTGTTGTTCACACGGTGCAATTTGCTGCGCGCAATGTTGCCGAAGCAGAACTCCATCCTACTTCTGCAACATTGCCGACAATATTGCGCGCAATGTTGCAGAGAGCGACACACGGAGCAATTTCGCCATTGCCGGAAATGTTGCAACGTGTGTGCGTACATTTAGTACATTTACTGCTGTCATAATGTAAACTTCAACGAACAGCTATCTTAGCATGCTTTGATCGCGCTAGCATTCAAATAACGTTCGCCATTGTAGAATGGCGTCTGTATGAAAGACGATAATGAGAACAAGACATGGTGATATGGTTGAACAACCGACTACGCACTTGACTTACCGCTGACAACATCAGTAATGAACAGAATATCTGCAGGCTGTTCACCAATGACGTCACATATTTTCTTGTAGCTTTCGCATTCAACTTTGGATCCTATTTTAGTGTCAAAGTGTCCACTGAAATACTGAAAAAATAAAACGATATAAAAAGATACGTGTCTATAGGAGGAACATTTCGAAAGTTCGGGATAATTCGGGGTGGCATAAATGCGGGTTTGATTTGCTCAATGCGGCGCCATATGTTGGTATCTCTTGCTCTGAGGTTTTTTCTCCGGGTTCTCCGGGTTTCCTTCCTCATCAGAAACCAACCAAATTCCAATTCGACCGAGGAATCCGTGTCCCCGTTTAGTAGACCATTTCTAAGGTTAGAAGACAAGACACGTAAATAAAGTGGTTTATTTTATGAAAAACTCTTCCCTGCTAGCTGAGGTAATAGTAAATATACTTTGATTTATCTAACAGTGTCTGACGGTGGGTAGGGATTAAGGATTTGATCGGTGAACAAAGGTTATTTTGACAGGTTTGGATTAAGAGAGGGGGTGTATCCCAGTTTCTGGGAAACTACCCACCCACCCCTCCCTTGGATGTGCATTAGGATAAAGTGTGGGGGAGGGGTGGGGGTTTCCCAGAAACCGAGATTGATCGGTATTTTGGGGATGGAGGAAGACAAAAGGTGGTCTGACGGTGCTGGGGAAAACAAAGGGAAAGGTCATGGGGTTAGTGGTGGTCGATGTGGTTGTTTGTGGTTGGCCGCCCCGGCCTCACGAACCCGCCCCTTACGTGGTGGACCGCGGGCCACGTGGCGGCGGGTCAGATGTGTCGGCCGAGCACGTGTGGTTGGGGCGGCCTCGAGGCGCTGTGCAAGTAAACCACGAAAACAACACGTAGTGAGCCTGGTGTTATTTTTCGGGAGAAGAGAAAAACAAATGAATACGGGTAACGGATGACGATTAGAAGCGTGGTAGGTGGTTTGTGTGTTGGGTCCACGTGGACACGTTGGAGAATTCAAGACGTGTTGCGATTTCATTCTAAGGAGAAATATGAATTTGAATATAACAAAACTGCGTGACGAGGAAACCGATATGAGAATTGTGAAGAAAGTGGCGATAACAGCTTTAGTAAGAGAATTTAAGAAAGAGGCGTCGGATGGTCGAACGACTGGGATTGTATCCGATCTTGTAAGAAAAAAGCTTTTAAAACAGAATCCAGATTTGGAATTTGTCGATTGGTTGATTTATGAGGTGAACGACCGTGAGTTCGTGGTGAGTGAAAGTGTTTGCGCGTTTTGAAGAGAAAAAAGCTCCACAGTAGGAGAAGCCAGAGTGATTGTGACGTCAAGAAAACCCGCGTGGATGGAAATGAAGAGATTGATAAAGTCTGCGATGCGTGGAGGCTAAATATCCAGAGTATTGTGAGAAATCGGGATTTCGATTGCGTCGTATTGGAAGGGTCAGGGGCATGAGATTATTTTACGAGATGACAGCACGATGCTGGCAGCATTATGGCTGGCTGGTGATGATTCGTCAAAAGATGCTTCGGGTGTGTGTGCAGTGTTTTTATTCTGGATGCAGTTTGAAAATAGTAATTGAGGAAACAAAATTTTGCATCTTTATTTTATTGCAGAATAATAAAGTTCATTCTTTTCTGATTATCAAGAGTATATGAATTTTTCAGTTCCGCCTTTGGAAAGGTCTCTTTTTCGCCATTCAAATTGACTACTTTATGCTAAAAACTGTCCGGGGCCTGGAACCGAATCCGCCATTACAATGAAGTCACTGTAATGGGATGGTTCTCCTTGTTCTATAAAAAATATACTGCACGCTTGGTCTTGAAAAACTGCGGATGCACGAGCAGAACTCGGGTGCATTTAGCAGCATTTCAATATTTTGTTATGGAACAAGGGGAACCATCTTTTATTTGTTTTATAATACAAACTTCAATCTAGACGAAGGAAAGTAAGCTATCTAATTTTAAGAACCCACATAAAAATCTAAAAGATGATAAAAGATGGTTCATCTTGTTCTATAATATTTTATTGCACGCTTGAGTACATTTAGCAGCATTTCAAGACCTCGAAAGTACATTATTTTGTTATAGAAAAAGGAGAACCATCTTTCTTTTGTTTTATAATACAAACTTCAATCTAGACGAAGGAAAGTAAGCTATCTAATTTTAAGAACCCACATAAAAATCTAACTAAGCAAACTGACTGCAGCGAAACTCCATTTTACTGTACTTGACTTGTATACAACATTTCTCGTCGCTGATTGGTTCAATTCTGACAGCTTGACATTGACGATCTGAACGCTCGTTTCTTATTGGATGAAATAACCTGCTATAAAAAGAACATGTCGATTGATAAAAGTGAAAGACAAAAATTGCAAGACTGCCGGCCGCAAACGGGCTGTAAAATTGTCAACTGATCAAAACTGTTGCAGCAAACACGGTCAAAGCACGGTCATAGCTCATTATCGTCCCCTGATCGACTGAACCTACACGTTTCTATTGGTTGATTGTTCAACATATTCTAATAATATTTTGTGCACGGTCATGGTTGAAATTGTACCATTGCAATTAAGTCAAGAAACTATAATCAACCCCTAGCAGATAGAAAGAAGTTATCGAAAGTACAGTTTCATAAATGTCGCTTTATTTGTTCACGAGGAATATTTAAAAAAGCAAAAAGTGTCAATAATTAGAGCAGCATACTGTCCATGTATGGGAGAACGCCATGAAAACCAAGAACCAAAATCATATATAGAATTAGTCAAAAATAAATAGTTTGCAAAACGACGTTAACCAAAAAAATTGTTTGCAGCAGTACCAACACAGAAAAAAAATGTTTGGCCTGACAAATCCCCCCCCCCCCCCCCCCCCCAAATCGTAAAATCTGGAAATTTAAGACAAGTGTCAGATTCGACTGATTGGGTTCGGCTGGGAAAGACCGGAAGTCATTTCAAGAGCCAATCAGGGGACAGGAGAACCTGGGGCAAATAGCCAAGCCGAGGTTGTATCTTATATCATGGAAATGGTCGGGATTTTATTACCACATTTGTTGAAAATTCTTGTAGAATTTCGCAAAATTGCGAGATTGCAGTTTTACGAGTACAATCGACAAGGAACTACCTAAAATGCATTTCACTGTGTGAAATCATTTCCTTGTGATTATTCGTTTTATTTCTACCATTAGGGTATTCTCCGATTATTTAGCTCCGCTTGTGTAGTTCCGTGCTCCAATGAATCCGTGTACAACTACACGTAACAACTAAGAACCATTAGATCATAAGAGTTCATACCTAAACTGATTAACAGTGATTGGTGTAATTACATTCTAACAGTAACAATTGTCCATTAACATACGTCATACACCTACCGTACCTACCGTACCTATACTTTTCTAAAGTCGACAGTCATAACTCATACAGAATGCACCTTTATATATTCTTTACGGGATGACACTTTTTCACCGAGAATTTGATCGGTTTAGACTGAAAACACTCCTCTAATTTTTTTACAAATGAGTGGTAATAAATTACGTCCTTTTAATATCTGTACTGTGAAAAGTATCTAGCTATATCACGTTAGTAAGCATCATTAGGCTGTGTCTAAAACGTATAGGGATACAATAAAACTCCACTCGAAAAGCGTATTTGTTTGATTTGCGATTCAAATGAAGTTGGAGATGTGATGAAAACATTGACTTTATGAGGATTAGAAAAGATTTCATCAATAAATCATTTAAAATTAATAATAGTTTTTCCTTTTTTGACAGGAAATTTCAATTTCTGTATTTGATATCTGTGAATCATGACTCAAATCTTGAAGATTACTGCCAAATATCTTTCCAATACAGTGGAACCTCGATTTAATGCGGGTATCAGCGGCCATCACGAGGGGGCGGCCCCCGGGCAACCCACGGGCAACCCAGGGGCTTAGCAGGGGATTTGTAGCAAAAACATGCACAACACGCGGGGAATTAGAGCGCTTTTGCGTTTTAGTCAAAATACCCAGGGGACATACCCACGGGGTTTGCACGTAGTCTGCTGTCTCAACGTTCAGCGGTTTTCGCCACAGGACTCGCTCGATCGATCGACGTTCTTCGATTTCTTTGTCCTTGAGGTAAGTCATATCATTATCATTCAAATTAAGAGATTAAATTAAGCCATCCACTGTCCGAAGACAGAACAAAGAAATAAAGGATAATATTTGTATAAAACTATTAAGATTTTTGACACTTCTGAAACGTTTAGCTTCTAATACTTATAATATGTTGCCCAGGTTGCCCCAGGGGTGGGGGTTTTTGTCACAATTTTCTGCCCCACCCGAGGAGTTTTAGCATGTATTTGTCATGGCTGCTGTGACAAATGCCCCTGGGTTCCCGGGGGCCGCCCCCTCGGGATGGCCGCTGATACCCGCATAACGAAGTACCAAGGGACTGGGGAAATTGGTTCGTCGAGGGTTCGTTAAATCGAAAACCTCGTTATAACGAATTTGCGAAAAACAACCAACATGTTCGTTATATCGAGGTATAGTTAATAATTGTTTTGTAACGGTATCACGTCGCACTGCCCAGCATTTCCGGAACAAATAACGAAGTCAATAGAACTAATGAGAGACAACGAGGATAAAGCGGATCTGTAGATGTCTCGATAGTGCCAGTGTCTGTACCGTATATACACATCTAAGGAGCTGTTGACTGAGAGGTTGTTCTCTTGTTGCAGGATTAAAGGATTTTCATCGCTGTTGGTCTGTTTGTCGCGTGTTGACATTTATTCGTTATATCGGGGTAGATTTTACGTTTGGGCTGCCGGATTGTGTTCGTCAGTTATAACGAGGATTTCGTTATATCGAGGTTCGTTATATCGAGGTTCTGTTACATACATTTTACTTGTAATTTTGCCGGGCTGAAGAATATCGTTCGTTATACCGAGGACTTCGTTATATAGAGATTCGTTAAATCGAGGTTCCACTGTATTATTGTATTAGTTGGTAAGAAATTTAGTATATGAATTAATAAAATTACTAATTACTTGGCTTTCTTCATAACTGATCAAATATGTTCACTTCTCTATGCCTATCGAACGGAAGTTCGACATAGAGGTCAGCCACATTTGACTACATAACAATGACATCAATCCAACGACAGGATTTAATTTCTTGGAAGTGATTTCATATTCATAAGTTCCGAGAAATAAGTAAGTAATTAGTATTCATATTCAAATCTTACTTGTGGAGCTAAAATGGAGTCAGTAACTAGTCTAACTAAGTGCTCGTTGTGTTACGAGACCCTGAAGGAGCCCAAGATTCTCAAATGCTTCCATACATTCTGTAAGAATTGTCTGGTTGCACACGTTGAGCTGAAAGAAGAAGGGAAAACATTCAGTTGTCCTTCTTGCCAGACGAACATCGATCTACCGCAGTGTAGCGACTTCGATTCTCTAGAGTCCAGTAGCTTTCACTCGCGTATTCTTGAAGTCCTTTCCATCGCAACATCCACTAAAGCCAGCTCTGGAGTAAACTGCTCAGTTTGCAAGAAGCAAAAGCCATTAACATCACACTGCTTAAACTGTGCTCGTTCTCTTTGCGTGCAATGCTTGAATGCTCATAACGTATTTATGGCAGGACATCAAATTATTAATCTAACAGAACTTCAAGTGAAAGATTACAATGTCCTTATTCGTCGCCAGTCGAACTGTGAGAGGTCACCACATAGCGAAGAAATCCTGCAGTTTTACTGTAACACATGTGAGAGTTGTGTGTGTCCAAAATGTATTCTACAGGATCATCAACCTGGACATGACCTTGTAGATATAGAAGCGAAAGCGGAAATTCTAAAGTTGCTTTTGAATGACAGACTTCAACGTTTGAAGAAAAAAGAAACAGAAGAAGAGACGAACTACAAGGGTTCAGAAGAAACTGTCTCTAAGATAAAATCAGCCGCCGAAGAATCGAAAACAAATGTGATGAAAGCAGCCGAAGACCTGATTGCCTTCATTGAACAGAACAAGAGAGATTTGATGAGACAGATTGATGAAGACGTCCAAATGGGAATCAGAAAGAAAGCCGAGCAAGAATCGTTACTTCATCAAATTCGCGGTGCTAGGGAGTACGTCTCCAAGCTGCTTGAATATGGCTCAGCACATCTCATATTGACTACTAAAGACTCGGTACAAAATAGATGTGAGGAACTGATCGCCATTGAAAAAGATTGGATGACCGAGATCGACTCTATGATCGTGTTTGTTCCTAGTGAGGGGCCTACTAGACTGCGAGAAGTAGGTCTCGGTTCTTTATCAAAAAAAACACTTACAGACCCAGCAATGAGCACAGTACAGGTGGAATCAAAGCTTCAAGCACTGTCTGATGTAAAGCTGAGCTTGTTTACTAAAACCTCTACGGGGGAACCAAACAATGACCCTGACGATGTTGTAGAGGTAAACATCAGCCCTAAAGAGGACGTGAAACTGCTACAAATATCAGAAAGGATTGGGGAGAAATATGAAGTGGAATTCACCCCCAAGGTACCGGGACAATTCACAGCTGATGTAAAAATTAACGGTAAACACGTGTCCAATAGCCCGCTGGTGATGGATGTTAAACCACAACAGCTGAAGATAACTGGAGAGTTGGCGATTAAAGAGATGACGGGAACACTGATAGATCCTGTTGGTATCGCAGTTAATAAAGGCAATACCAGGATTGCTATAACTGAATGCAAGTCCCACTGTATAGCTGTATTCAATATGGAGGGTGTACTACTTAATAAGTTTGGTTGTAAAGGCAGTGGAGATGGACAGCTGTCCAGCCCTCGTGGTATAGCATTTCTAAACGATAACGACGTCGTGGTAGTAGATGAGCACAATCACAGGATACAGATATTCAACAGCACAACTGGAAAGTCCTTAAAATGCTTTGGCAGTCGAGGTCAGGGTAGAGGAGAGTTCAGTGCACCAGAGGGAGTACATGTAGACGAACAAGGACGTATTATAGTCAGTGACTGTGGCAATGAACGCGTTCAAGTGTTTACACGAGATGGAAATTATCTATTTGAGTTTGGTTTAGCTGAGGAGCATGAGGAAGACATGCGTCCAGCCAGCACTATAACTCATGGTGAGATGTTCATTGTATCTGACTGGTGTAATGATGTCATTCATGTGTTTGACCTGCAAGATAACACACCGACCAGGAGACATGTAATAGGAAGACCAGGAAGTGGAGATGGTGAGCTGAGTGACCCACGTGGTCTTGCTGTGGACAATGACGGTAACCTACTTGTATGTGATTACGGTAATGATCGTATTCAGAAGTTCACACTGGACGGCCGTTTTGTTGGTAAGACGAGTGAGAACATTGGACGGCCTTTCTACTTAGCAGTGCTTGCAGATGGCAGGATTATTGTTACTGAAACACATCGAGTGCTGTACATTCGGTGATTCTAAGGAATTAATCAGCCGGGATGGATCGATGAATTTTCGATAAATTGGAGTCCAAATTTCATACTTGACTGAGTAGGCATCTCGTGAGACCTTAGGGATATTGTCAGAGCGGAGACTGGAGATAGAGAAAAAAGGAAGGGGGGAGGGGTGGTCGGGCGAGGAAAGTTTAGCCCGCATAGCTGCCCTCTTCACGAATTTTGGTCAGTCGAGTTGAGCTCGAAGCGCAATCGAGCCCTAGGCGCAAAGCTCGTGGGGCGTCACGAGTACGTCAGGGTGATTTCCCTTTCAAGTTACCGACCCCGCTTTCATGTTTGTCCTAATCCCTCGCGCAAAACCTCCATGTAGCGAGATCCAACGCGTTCTGGAGGTTTAAAGTAATGATTATCATTACTTCTCAAGTCGCTTTAAAGTAATGATGGAGTAACTACAGAATACCCCGCAACTCTAGTTATACCCGCGAAAGCTAGACTACCCCACCCCACCCCCTATTCTTTATAGAACGAAGAATAATACGAAGTGGCTACACGGATACGCAGTGGGCCTAGTAGCTAAGCTATATTACGAAGTGGCTACGCGGATCGGTTAGGATTTGTCGTAGAACTACCAATCGGTATTTCAAGCGTGTTTACCATATACTGATTATTGGTAATTATAGTGCGAGGATGCGTTGAATAATAAGTGGCCATTACCAAATGTTGACAAGTTGTCTCTCTCGGAAAGTGCAGATTTCCCCTGAATTCCTGTTTTTCCTATAATCATTCACCTACCAAAAATGTCGAAAAAGGTTAGGATTCTACTCACCCTCAAAACCATTCAATTCTTGTGGGATTTTTAAATATCACTGTTAGAAATATCACTGTTAGAGTAACAGATGTAGCAAATGATAGGGAAAGAAAAGAATATATAAATACTTTTACAGTTTGTAAATAGTTTAGTATAGATGGAAATAAACATAATTTATCGTCATGGTTTGCAGTTATACAGTCCCTACCAAACATTTTTCAAACGTACGCGGTACCGTACGTCGTTCGGTAAAACTGCATACGTTTCGAAGGCCGAATTCGTTTTACCGTAGGTGGTTGAGACACCGAATGTGATTTAGCGCACGTTGTACATCTAAATCGAGTTTGACCGCTGTATCAAAACACAAGAGAGCATTTTTGGTAACATTGTCCTTTACTTTAAAGTTAAAATATAATAATGTAGGCAGCCTTGTACTGGCGGATAAAATTACTAAACTGGCTACAAGTAATTAACCACCTCTATTTTAATAAATCTGTTGTAAAACTGAAGTACATAACAGTTCCAGACTTGTTTAAACCATTTGCTGCCATCCTTATCTTTCCAAGTAGCTACGTTTTAAAGTGCCTATGAAATGAATATTATTAATTAAATCGTTTTCCCTTTCTCGGAACTTAATTTTATCCCCTTTTTATCGCGGAAAGTTCAGATGAATGTGGTGACATTTATGATTCAGATTTCGCGCGGTCGAAACGTGTAAATTAGGGCCGTGACGTCAATACCTTGGCAATCGCTTTTGTTTTCAAATTCTTAACAAAAGCGACTGCAAAGGTTTCCTTCCAGGCCCCGTATAAAAGTCGTATAAAATTTGATTGAAGCGGGTCACGAAAAACGGTTTTGCCGTTTTTTTTGTAGAGTAATATAATTGTACATAAACTTTTCTAAATCTATTATAAAATTAATTTCATTTCATAGGCGCTAAGCATATACACCTTATAAAAATACAATTCACCTCTTGAATTACGTTACCAACTTTCTGTTAGGTACCTCGATTTAGATTTTACCAGACTTTTAAAAAGTTTACCTGTTTTACCACAGGCAACCCAAGCTCTAATTCAGAGGTATTGGCGTGTTTGTCACTTGGTTTTGCATGGGAACTACTATAAACGGGGAAAAAATTATAAATTTTACCATATAGGTTAAAATCAATTAAATAAACAGAGTTTTGCTCTATCTGTTGTCCTTTGTGGTTTATTGGCGATTTGGGTATTTTTTTTTCTTTTCTGATCTCTCCCTAAGAAAGAGACAGTTGCCATATAAAGCCTATACACACAAAGCCTATACAAACCAACAACTCCAAATTAGAGCTTAGGTTGCCTGTGGTTTTACAATCTAACATTTTACCTCCCAACGATTTGTATATTTTTGGTCTTTCTGGTAAAAGAAAGCCCGCTCGGCTTTTCCCCTATGAACAACTATTAACATAAAAAATCAGTCAACTTCCTAATTCCCTCTGATTTTTTCACTTCAGTCCCGTCCGGATTTGCGTTACTCAAATTCTTTGTAGTTCTGAGTTTCGGCGGTTTAACTTCATCTTCTATGAGCTGGTCAAATGACGTCACAGTAGTGTACGTGTGTATGTCGTCATCAGTAAGGCAGGCGTTCCCATCTCGTATACTGATCACAGTTTGCAGGCCAGCTTGTGTTGCCGCACGGGCCTCTGGGAAGGAAAAAGAGAGGTTCAGTTAGGTGTGATTAGAGCCGACTGTACCGCTAGAAACGAGCCACAGCATTGGCTTACCCAACAATACACAACACTCTAACCTTTAGAACGTGCAGGGCAAAAACAATAGAGCTACAGTACAATGGTATAATCAGGGTACAGGTTTCGAGTGGTACTGTATTACTCTGTGATTATCTTAAGCCTGGTTCACACTGGCGACGCGAACACATCCTGTGCCGTAATTAATACTGCGGATTTCGTACGAGAGGGTACGTTACGGCAACTGCTTACGGCACGGTTACTGTACGACATGCCGTGACATTCAAATGGTTTCCCTATTGTGTTTCTGATCCAATCAAATTACAGAGTTACGGTACAGTAAGTTACGGTACGGTTACGGTAAGGCTGCGGACGTGCCGTAGTTTTGTCCCACTCATACGAAATCTGCTCTATTGCTATTCTCTATTACTTACGGCACTGAGCCGCGTACGTCGAATGTATCTGCGTTTACGTCGCAAGTATGAACCAGTCTTAATATGGGTGGAGTCGTTTAGAAAGAAAACGAACTGCACGTCACAACATTGTGACGTCATACAATCGAAAATGACGGCTCCCGGGAAATTCAAATGGATTTGATGGACTGGAAAATCGTTCTGTATATAACATATACTGTACAGCTTACAGGTGGAAAACACGGCAATAGATGGACAGGAAAATCGGTCTGTAGATAACATATACTGTACAGCTTACAGGGGAAAACACGGCAATAGATGGACAGGAAAATCGGTCTGTAGATAACATCTACTGTACAGCTTACAGGGGAAAACACGGCAGTAGATGGACAGGAAAATCGGTCTGTAGATAACATATACTGTACAGCTTACAGGGGGAAAACACGGCAATAGATGGACAGGAAAATCGGTCTGTAGATAACATATACTGTACAGCTTACAGGGGGAAACACGGCAATAGATGGACAGGAAAATCGGTCTGTAGATAACATATACTGTACAGCTTACACGGGAAAACACGGCAATAGATTTAGGCATCCATAAGGAACATTTGAGAGCAAACATTGATTTTCAGCCGAGGTACCCTTAATTAAAGAATTTTATGAACTCGAAACTGAACTAAGGCCAACGAAAAGAAATGTGTTTCCGGTAACGAGCTGGGAAAAAAGGTAGGAAAATAATTTTATTTTCAGAATTGTTTTTGGTATTGTTTTGCGAGTTAACCCAGTGTTTACGTTGTTGTCATGTTCATGTGATTGCGCTGAAGACACACTGTAGAGAGAAGTCGTCGTTTACGTACTTCTCATTGTTGTCATGTTCATGTGATTGCGCTGAAGACACACTGTAGAGAGAAGTAGTCGTTTACGTACTTCTCATTGTTGTCATGTTCATGTGATTGCGCTGAAGACACACTGTAGAGAGAAGTCGTCGTTTACGTACTTCTCATTGTATTATATGTATTATACTTTTATGTTTATTTTCTGTTTCAAGTCTAGCAATAAAAAGTTTGAGGTTGGCATGAAAAATCCAGGTCGGTTGGGTTACCGGAAGCAACATTTATTCAGTTTGGCCTAAAGTATGTCAACATGGATTTATCGATTGTTGATTGCCAAGCTCTGCTATAATTTGCATAATGGCAAAACCTAAGTTTATCATGATTGAGTACCTAGATATAACTGCATGTCTCAAGCTCTATAAAACTCTATGAATAGAAATCCTAAGAACTAAAGGTACCATTAGGTGCATCAGAGAAGGGCGTGACAACCACCTCAGTTTTGGTGAGCGGTGAGCAAAAAGAGTGGCATTCCATTGGCTGAAAGCGTCACGCCATTGCAGCAATTTGCTGTGCGCAATGTTGCCGAAGCAGAACTCGATCCTACTTCTGCAACATTGCCGACAATGCGGCGCGCAATGTTGCAACAATCGCATTCCATTAGCTGAAAGCGTCACGCCATTGCGGTAATGTTACAGAGGTGTCACACGGTGCAATATCAGTTGCGCGCAATGTTGCGCAAAGTCACACACGGCAACATTGCACGCAGTATTGCCAGCAATTGTTGTTCATACGGTGCAATTTGCTGTGCGCAATGTTGCCGAAGCAGAACTCGATCCTACTTCTGCAACATTGCCGACAATGCGGCGCGCAATGTTGCAGAGAGCGAGACACGGAGCAATTTCGCCATTGCCGGAAATGTTGCAACGGGTGTCCGTACATTTAGTACATTTACTGCTGTCATAATGTAAACTTCAATCCTAGCACGCTTTGATCGCGCTAGCATTCAAATAACGTTCGCCATTGTAGAATGGCGTCTGTATGAAAGACGATAATGAGAACAAGACATGGTGATATGGTTGAACAACCGAACACGCACTTGACTTACCTCGGACAACATCAGTAATGAACAGAATATCTGCAGGCTGTTCACCAATGACGTCACATATTTTCTTGTAGCTTTCGCATTCAACTTTGGATCCTATTTTAGTGTCAAAGTGTCCACTGAAATACTGAAAAAATAAAACGATATAAAAGGATACGTGTGTTGGTATCTCTTGCTCTGAGGGTTTTTCTCCGGATTCTCCGGTTTTTCTTCCTCATCCGAAACCAACTAAATTCCTCATCAGAAACCAACCGAATTCCAATTCGACCGAGGAATTCGTGTCCCCGTTTAGCAGAGGTAATAGTAAATATACATTGATTTATCTAACAGTGTCTGGCGGTGGGTGGGGATTAAGGATTTGATCGGTGAACAAAGGTTATTTTGATAGGTTTGGATTAAGTGAGGGGGTGTATCCCAGTTTCTGGTAAACTATCCACCCACCCCTCCCTAGGATATACATTAGGATAAAGTGTGGGGGAGGGGTGGGGGTTTCCCAGAAACCGAGTTTGATCGGTATTTTTGGGGTTGGAGGAAGACAAAGGGTGGTCTGACGGTGCTGGGGAAAACAATAGGAAAGGTCATGGGGTTAGTGGTGGTCGATGTGGTGGTTTGTGGTTGGCCGCCCCGGCCTCACGAACCCGCCCCTTACGTGATGGACCGCGGGCCACGTGGCGGCGGGTCAGATGTGTCGGCCGAGCACGTGTGGTTGGGGCGGCCTCGAGGCGCTGTGGAAGTAAACCACGAAAACAACACGTAGTGAGCCAGGTGCTTTTTTCGGGGGAAGTGAAAAGAAAAAAAATATGAATACGGATGACGGTTAGAAGCGTGGTAGATGGTTTGTGTGTTGGATATACGTGGACATGTTGGAGAATTCAAGACGTTGCGATTTCATTCTAAGGAGAAAGATGAATTTGAATATAACAGAATTGCGTGACGAGGAAACCGATGTGAGAGTTGTGAAGAAAGTGGCGATAACAGCTTTAGTTAGAGAATTTAAGAAATAGGCGTTGGATGGTGGAACGACTGGGGTTGTATCCGATCTTGTAAGAGAAAGGCTTTTAAAACAGAATCCAGATTTGGAGTTTGCCGATTGGTTGGTTTATGAGGTGAACGACCGTGAGTTCATGGTGAAAGTGTTTGCGCATTTTGCAGAGAAAAAAGCTCCACAGAAGGAGAAGCCAGAGTGATTGTGACGTGAAGAAAACCCGCGTGGATGGAAATGAAGAGATTGATGAAGTCTGCGATGCGTTGGAGGCTAAATATCCAGAGTATTGTGAGAAATCGGGATTTCGATTGCGTCGTATTGGAAGGGTCAGGGGCATGAGATTATTTTACGAGGTGACAGCACGATGCTGCATGGCAGCATTATGGCTGGCTGGTGATGATTCGTCAAAAGATGCTTCGGGTGTGTGTGCAGTGTTTTTATTCTGGATGCAGTTTGAAAAAAGTAATTGAATAAAGGTGGTCGGTTAAAGTGTTTATGAAACCAAATTTTGCATCTTTATTTTATTGCAGAATAATAAAGTCATTCTTTTCTGATTATCAAGAGTATATTTATTTTTCAGTTCCGCCTTCGGAAAGGTCTCTTTTTCGCCATTCAAATTGACTACTTTATGCTAACAACTGTCCGGGGCCTGGAACCGAATCCACCATTACAATGACGTCACTGTGAGGACTCGCAAGTGACAATTCCTAAATATGATCATGTAGGACGACACGCATTTCTACAGAAAAATACAATAGAATAAAGCACAATGCAATTCAATACAAAAAATGAAATACAACAGAACGCAACACAATACTTAACAAATAAAAGATGGTTCTCCTTGTTCTATAAAAAAATACTGCACGCTTGAGGTCTTGAAAAACTGCGGATGCACGAGCAGAACGCGGGTGCATTTAGCAGCATTTCAAGACCTCGAGAGTACATTATTTTGTTAAAGAACAAGGAGAACCATCTCTTATTTGTTTTATAATACAAACTTCAAACTAGACGAAGGAAAGTAAGCTATCTAATTTGAAGAACCCACATAAAAATCTAACTAAGTAAACTGACTACAGCGAAACTCCATTTTACTGTACTTGACTTGTTTACAACATTTCTCGTCGCTGATTGGTTCAATTCTGACAGCTTGACATTGACGATCTGAAAGCTCGTTTCTTATTGGATGAAATAACCTGCTATAATTTTTTTTGAAATAAATTGTTTGCAGGAGCTGTAAACACTAAATAAATTGTTTGCAAGCATGATAAATACAAAATAAAATGTTTGCAGAATCTGTTCAGATATATGTCCATATCCCATTGGGTGGGGATTTGTTATACCCCTCCCCCTTGAAATTTGTCGCCACCAGTGGTGGGTATGGATATTTTCTGGAAATCCACAATAGCTATAGTATCATTGTGCATATTATAGCAATAATGATATTTTTTAATCAAAGTGAAGTATTCACTATGTATTTTATACCACGTGGGTAATGAGCATAGGCATTAAACCGACAGTGCCGATATCCAGTACGAATAACCTACTTTTAAGTTACTTCTGCCTTGAAGTGTCCACAATTGAAGACACATATTAGAATAATTACCGCAATTAATTTGTTGCGAAATAAGAAATTGTACCATTGCAATTAAGTCAAGAAACTATAACCAACCCCTAGCAGATAGAAAGAAGTTATCGAAAGTACAGTTTCATAAATATCGCTTCATTTGTTCACGAGGAATATTAAGAAATACAAAAGGTGTCAATAATTAGAGCAACATACTGTACATGTATTGTGAGAACGCCATGAAACCAAAATCATATATATAATAATTTTTCGTGATCTGCTCGTTAAGAATATTGGCCGTTTCTAAAATAAGTTGTTTGCAAGAAGGCGCTTACTCATCACAACATCAAAATGTTGTGATATATAAAAAAGAGTCATATAAAAAACTCGAGCTTCGTGTTTCACCAGGGAATCCAAACACCTCGGTGTTTGGATCCCCTGGTAAAACACTAGCTCTCGTTTTTTATATACAAAGTCAAGACCAGAAGCTTTCAGTGGAAACATCCTGGAATTAGATCTTAAAGTGCCACTACGACGAAAATTTACCATTTCGATTTGCCACTTTTTCAGTGTCTATAGGTCAATCAGTATTAGAAATATCCGAAATAGTAAAAAATATTCCCAAATGGGCATCTTAAACCACAAATTTTAGGAGAGTTTACCGGTAAAATCCTGTCCGCCATTGCTGGAAGCCGTGCCCTTTGTTCAGCTTTAAACAAAGGTTTGTTCACCGGAAGTGATGTCATACACTTAACACGACAACCTCGTGGCGCGAAATAGCGTGCATAAAAAAGTAGCCAACCTCGCAAAGATAAATATAACTTTCTTCTTATGTACGTGAAGACGTTTTTAGTAGAAATATGCCTCCAGGCGTTGTGTTCTGCAGGCGAGCGTTAAGTGTATGACATCATTTCCGGTGAATAAACCTTTGTTTAAAGCTGAACAAAGGGCACGGCTTCCAGTAATGGCGGACGTGTAGATTCAATATTCGGAGCTAAAAAAATAAGACTTCCTGTCGTTGTATCGAAAAACAATTTGAACTGGTAATAATATATGAACTCTACTTTATGAATATGCAAAAACATTGATATGTCAAAATTTGATCGTAGGGGCACTTTAACAATAGGCTTTTGTATTCCAACAATACTAAGACGTATCTTAACTTTAGTGCTCCCCCTGAAACTAGGTTTGTTGATTATAGTAGCATTTGTCCGGCATAATTATACAAAACGAGCAGTTAGTTTTCAAATCAGCATTGTCAGCATTTTTGATTAGGATCTTAAAGCTGACCAGACGATTAAATTGTTTTTAGATTCACTTTCCTTACTTATATTTTCTTCATCGTAAAATCTGGAAATTTAAGACAAGTGTCAGATTCGACTGATTGGGTTCGGCTGGGAAAGACCGGAAGTCATTTTAAGAGCCAATCAGCGGACAGGAGAACCTGGGGCAAATAGACCAGCCGAGGTTGTATCTTATATCATGGATATGATCGTGGTTTTATTACCACATTTGTTGAAAATTCTGGTAGAATTTCGCAAAATTGCGAGATTGCAGTTTTACGAGTACAATCGACAAGTACCTAACTAAAACGTATTTCACTGTGTGAAATCATTTCCTAGTGATTATTCGTTTTTTTTCTACCATTAAGGTATTCTCCGATTATTTAGCTCCGCTTGTGTAGTTCCGTGCTCCCATGAATCCCTGTACAACTACACATAAAAACCAACCTAATTTAGATCATAAAAGAGTTCATAGTCCAGTGTTCGTGATTGACACCTGTCACACCTAAACTGATTAACAGTGATTGGTGTAATTAAATTCTAACAGTAACAATTGTACATTAACATACGTCACACACCTACCGTACCTACCGTACCTACCGTACCTACCGTACCTACCGTACCTATACCTTTCTAAAGTCGACAGTCATAACTCATACAGAATGCACCTTTATATATTCTTTACGGGATGACACTTTTTCACGGGGAATTTGATCGGTTTACACTGAAAACATTCCTTCAATTTTTTTAAATAAATTTGTATAATAAATTTCAAAGAGTGGTAATAAATTACGTCCTTTTAATGTAATTAACTAAAATCTGTACTGTGAAAGGTATCTAGCTATATCACGTTAGTAAGCATCGTTAGGCTGTGTCTAAAACTTATAGGGAAACAATTAAACTCCACTCGAAAAGCGTATTTGTTTGATTTGCGATTCTAATGAAGTTGGAGATGTGATGAAAACATTGACTTTATGAGGATTAGAAAAGATTTCATCAATAAGTTATTTAAAATTAATAATAGTTTTTTAATTTTTTGACAGGAAATTTCCATTTCTGTATTTAATATCTATGAATCAGGACTCAAATCATGAAGATTATTGCCAAATATCTTTCCACTATTATTGTATTAGTTGGTAAGAAATTTAGTTAGTCGTTGTTATATTTAGTCATAAATTGTTATATCGTCTTAAAATTTACTATTGTAGTAAAAGAATTAATAAAATTATAAATTAATTGGCTTTCTTCATAACTGATCAAATATGTTCACTTCTCTATGCCTATCGAACGGAAGTTCGACATAGAGGTCAACCACATTTGACTACATAACGATGACGTCATTCAAACGACAGGATTTAATTTCTTGGAAGTGATTTCATATTCATAAGTTCCGAGAAATATCTAGCCGAGCTAAAATGGAGTCAGTAACTAGTCTAACTAAGTGCTCGTTGTGTTATGAGACCCTGAAGGAGCCCAAGATTCTCAAATGCTTCCATACATTCTGTAAGAATTGTCTGGTTGCACACGTTGAGCTGAAAGAAGAAGGGAAAACATTCAGTTGTCCTTCGTGCCAGGCGAACATCGATCTACCGCAGTGTAGCGACTTCGATTCTCTAGAGTCCAGCAGCTTTCACTCGCGTATTCTTGAAGTCCTTTCCATCGCAACATCCACTGAAGCCAGCTCTGGAGTAAACTGCTCAGCTTGTAAAAATCAAAAGCCATTAACATCACACTGCTTAAACTGTGCTCGTTCTCTTTGCGTGCAATGCTTGAATGCTCATAATGTATTTATGGCAGGACATCAAATTATTAATCTAACAGAACTTCAAGTGGAAGATTACAATGTCCTCATTCGTCGCCAGTCGAACTGTGAGAGGTCACCACATAGCGAAGAAATCGTGCAGTTTTACTGTAACACATGTGAGAGTTGTGTGTGTCCGAAATGTATTCTACAGGATCATCAACCTCGACATGACCTTGTAGGTATAGAAGCGAAAGCGGAAATTCTAAAGTTGCTTTTGAATGAGAGACTTCAACGTTTGAAGAAAAAAGAAACAGAAGAAGAGACGAACTACAAGGGTTTAGAAGAAACTGTCTCTAAGATAAAATCAGCCGCCGAAGAATCGAAAACAAATGTGATGAAAGCAGCTGAAGACCTGATTGCCTTCATTGAACAGAACAAGAGAGATTTGATGAGACAGATAGATGAAGAGGTCCAAATGGGAATCAGAAAGAAAGCCGAGCAAGAATCGTTACTTCCTCAAATTCGCGGTGCTAGGGAGTACGTCTCCAAGCTGCTTGAATATGGCTCAGCACATCTCATATTGACTACTCACGACTCAGTACAAAATAGATACGAGGAACTGATTGCCATTGAAAAAGATTGGATGACCGAGATCGACTCTAGGGTCGTGTTTGTTCCTAGTGAGGGGCCTACTAGACTGCGGGAAGTAGGTCTCGGTTCTTTATCAAAAACAAAACTTACAGACCCAGCAATGAGCACAGTACAGGTGGAATCAAAGCTTGAAGCACTGTCTGATGTAAAGCTGAGCGTATTTACTAAAACCTCTACGGGAGAACCAAACAATGACCCTGACGATGTTGTAGAGGTAAACATCAGCCCTAAAGAGGACGTGAAACTGCTACAAATATCAGAAAGTATTGGTGAGAAATATGAAGTGGAATTCACCCCGAAGGTACCGGGACAATTCACAGCTGATGTGAAGATTAACGGTAAACGTGTGTCCAATAGCCAGCTGGTGATGGATGTTAAACCACAACAGCTGAAGATTACTGGAGAGATGGCGATTAAAGAGATGACGGGAACACTGATAGAGCCTGTTGGTATCGCAGTTAATAAATGCAATACCAGGATTGCTATAACTGACTGCAAGTCCCACTGTATAGCTGTATTCAATATGGAGGGTGTGCTACTTAATAAGTTTGGTAGTGAAGGCAGTGGAGATGGACAGCTGTGTGGCCCTTGTGGTATAGCATTTCTAAACGATAACGACGTCGTGGTAGTAGATGAGCACAATCACAGGATACAGATATTCAACAGCACAACTGGAAAGTCCTTAAAATGCTTTGGCAGAGAAGGTCAGGGTAGAGGAGAGTTCAGTGAGCCAGAGGGAGTACATGTAGACGAACAAGGACGTATTATAGTCAGTGACTATGGCAATGAACGCGTTCAAGTGTTTACAGGAGATGGAAATTATCTATTTGAGTTTGGTTTGAAGGAGTCTGAGGAGGATATGTGTCCATTCAGCACTATAACTCATGGTGAGCTGTTCATTGTGTCTTACTGGGATCATCATATCATTCATGTGTTTGACCTGCAAGATAACACACCGACCAGGAGACATGTAATAGGAAGACCAGGAAGTAAAGATGGTAAGCTGAGTAAACCACGTGGTCTTGCTGTGGACAATGACGGTAACCTACTTGTGTGTGATTACGGTAATCATCGTATTCAGAAGTTCACACTGGACGGCCGTTTTGTGGGTAAGACTAGTGAGTACATTGGAGAGCCTCTCTACTTAGCAGTGCTTGCAGATGGCAGGATTATTGTTACTGGAGCACAACGAGTGCTGTACATTCGGTGATTCTAAGGAATTAATCAGCCGGGATGGATCGATGAATTTTCGATAAATTGGAGTCCACATTTCATATCAATTGACTGTTAGGCATCTCGTGAGATCTTAGGGATGTTGTCAGAGCGGAGAATGGAGCGAGAGAAAAAAGGAAGGGGGGAGGGGTGGTCGGGAGAGGACAATTTAGCCCGCATAGCGGCCCTCTTCATTTTGTTTGTTGCTGCGAATTTTGGTCAGTCGAGTTGAGCACGAAGCGCAATCGAGCCCTAGGCGCAAAGCTCGTGGGGCGTCACGAGTACGTCAGGGTGGCCTCGCTTTCAAGTTACCGACCGCGCTTTCATGTTTGTCCCAATCCCTCGCGCTCAACCTCCATGTAGCGAGGTCAGTGCTACTTCAAATCAGGGTAACACGGGAAATCAGGGGAGAATACAGGGCAACACATATCAGGGCTCGAAATTGCGCCCGATACGGGCGTAATTACGCCTAGATTTTTTCGTTTTACGCCTAACGTTTTCCACTTAGGCGTAACATTTTGGAGAATTACGCCTAAAATTCTTAAGCTGGGCGTAAAGTTACGCCTCCTTTTTTTCCTTAATTTCGAGCCCTGCATATATAATATGTTAGTGCAGGGGAATACAATATAATACTAGAATACACTATACTAGAATACACTATAATAGAATACACTATAATAGAGGGGAATACAATATAATACTAGAATACACTATAATAGAATACACTATAATAGAGGGGAATACAATATAATACTAGAATACACTAGAATAGAATACACTATAAGAGAGGGAATACAATATAATACTAGAATACACTAGAATAGAGGTACTTAAAGTACCTAGCGACAAACTAAGACCGCTGGGAAAGATAGGATGGCCACTACGCAGGCTCAGCAAAATTAGGTTATCGTTTTTTAATAGTATTTATCCTCCTTTTATCTTTGTCAAAAGAAGGAAAAGAAAACAGATGAAACAACTCACAAAACGTTTTGAAGCAATGATAGTAGATAACAGATAACAAATAGGCTGCAGCAATGAGCATATCTCACATACGATTGTGTTTGAATATGTCTTAAGTGCTGTCTGTCTCTTATGCGACGTTATCAAGTAGAATGATAGCAAAATACAATAGGCTGCGGCAATGAGCATATCTCACATACGATTGTGTTTGAATATGTCTTAAGTGCTGTCTGTCTCTTATGTGACGTTATTAAGTAATGATTCGCCTAAGAACGATAGCAAAACACAATAGACTGCGGCAATGAGCATATCGTCACATACGATTGTGTTTGAATATGTCTTAAGTGCTGTCTGTCTCTTATGTGACGTTATTAAGTAATGATTCGCCTAAGAACGATAGCAAAATACAATAGACTGCGGCAATGAGCATATCGTCACATACGATTGTGTTTGAATATGTCTTAAGTGCTGTCTGTCTCTTATGTGACGTTATTAAGTAATGATTCGCCTAAGAACGATAGCAAAACACAATAGACTGCGGCAATGAGCATATCGTCACATACGATTGTGTTTGAATATGTCTTAAGTGCTGTCTGTCTCTTATCTGACGTTATTAAGTAATGATTCCCCTAAGAACGATAGCAAAACACAATAGGCTGCGGCAATGGGCATATCGTCACATACGATTGTGTTTGAATATGTCTTAAGTGCTGTCTGTCTCTTATGTGATGTTATTAAGTAATGATTCGCCTAAGAACTATAGCAAAATACAATAGGCTGCAGCAATGAGCATATCTCACATACGATTGTGTTTGAATATGTCTTAAGTGCTGTCTGTCTCTTATGTGACGTTATTAAGTAATGATTCGCCTAAGAACAATAGCAAAATACAATAGGCTGCAGCAATGAGCATATCGTCACATACGATTGTGTTTGAATATGTCTTAAGTGCTGTCTGTCTCTTATGTGACGTTATTAAGTAATGATTCGCCTAAGAACAATAGCAAAATACAATAGGCTGCAGCAATGAGCATATCGTCACATACGATTGTGTTTGAATATGTCTTAAGTGGTGTCTGTCTCTTATGTGACGTTATTAAGTTATGATTCGCCTAAGAACAATAGCAAAATACAATAGGCTGCGGCAATGAGCATGTCGTCACATACGATTGTGTTTGAATAATTATGTCTTAAGTGCTGTCTGTCTCTTATGTGACGTTATTAAGTAATGATTCGCCTAAGAACAATAGCAAAATACAATAGGCTGCAGCAATGAGCATATCGTCACATACGATTGTGTTTGAATATGTCTTAAGTGCTGTCTGTCTCTTATGTGATGTTATTAAGTAATGATTCGCCTAAGAACAATAGCAAAATACAATACGCTGCGGCAATGAGCATGTCATCACATACGATTGTGTTTGAATAATTATGTCTTAAGTGCTGTCTGTCTCTTATCTGACGTTATTAAGTAATGATTCGCCTAAGAACAATAGCAAAATACAATAGGCTGCAGCAATGAGCATATCGTCACATACGATTGTGTTTGAATATGTCTTAAGTGCTGTCTGTCTCTTATGTGATGTTATTAAGTAATGATTCGCCTAAGAACAATAGCAAAATACAATAGGCTGCAGCAATGAGCATATCTCACATACGATTGTGTTTGAATATGTCTTAAGTGCTGTCTGTCTCTTATGTGATGTTATTAAGTAATGATTCGCCTAAGAACAATAGCAAAATACAATAGGCTGCGGCAATGAGCATGTCGTCACATACGATTGTGTTTGAATAATTATGTCTTAAGTGATGTCTGTCTCTTATGTGACGTTATTAAGTAATGATTCGCCTAAGAACAATAGCAAAATACAATAGGCTGCAGCAATGAGCATATCGTCACATACGATTGTGTTTGAATATGTCTTAAGTGCTGTCTGTCTCTTATGTGACGTTATTAAGTAATGATTCGCCTAAGAACGATAGCAAAAGACAATAGGCTGCGGCAATGAGCATATCGTCACATACGATTGTGTTTGAATAATTATGTCTTAAGTGCTGTCTGTCTCTTATGTGACGTTATTAAGTAATGATTCGCCTAAGAACGATAGCAAAACACAATAGGCTGCGGCAATGAGCATATCTCACATACGATTGTGTTTGAATATGTCTTAAGTGCTGTCTGTCTCTTATGTGACGTTATAAAGTAATGATTCGCCTAAGAACGATAGCAAAACACAATAGGTTGCGGCAATGAGCATATCGTCACATACGATTGTGTTTGAATATGTCTTAAGTGCTGTCTGTCTCTTATGTGACGTTATTAAGTAATGATTCGCCTAAGAACGATAGCAAAACACAATAGGCTGCGGCAATGAGCATATCTCACATACGATTGTGTTTGAATATGTATTAAGTGCTGTCTGTCTCTTATGTGACGTTATTAAGTAGAATGATAGCAAAACACAATAGGCTGCGGCAATGAGCATATCTCACATACGATTGTGTTTGAATATGTCTTAAGTGCTGTCTGTCTCTTATGTGACGTTATTAAGTAATGATTCGCCTAAGAACGATAGCAAAACACAATAGGCTGCGGCAATGAGCATATCTCACATACGATTGTGTTTGAATATGTCTTAAGTGCTGTCTGTCTCTTATGTGACGTTTTTAAGTAATGATTCGCCTAAGAACGATAGCAAAACACAATAGGCTGCAGCAAGATAGATAGATGGTTTATTAGTAATAACTGTTGCAGCTGGAAAGCTGAATTGCGTAAGACTTTACATTAAATTTGAAAATACTGATAATTAAAATTAATTCTAATCAATGTTGCTACTGATATAAAATATAGTTGCTAATTATAATCTAATTAATAATACTATAAAGTATAAAACTCTTCAGTCTGTTGGACTTGATAATTAAAATTCTAATCAATATTGCTACTGATAGTTGCTAGATATAATCTTACTATATGTAGAACTGTGTCTTGATAATCATGAAGGTTCTACTCAATATTGCTATATATATTCTGGTTATTGTTATATTGTTATATTCTAATTGCTATTACTATATATGAAACTGTTTTTCAGTCTGTTGGTCTTACATATGGGCACATTGAAACTCCGCTTACTTCTAAGATTAGCATTACATGTGTTTGGTTTAGGCAGTAAGTTGTGCAACTTATGGTTCACATTGGAGCTGATCTCGTTGAATAAATTGATTGTTAGGGCATTTCTGCGATCGTAGAGTGGAGTTAGGTTACTGGCTGCCAAAGCTTCAGGATAGGTGGTGAATGGGTAAATGATTCTTAAAGCACGCTTCTGCAGTCTTTCTAAATCGTCCGACAAATACTGCGGGAGCCCGTTATGGAACACGGGACAGGCGTATTCGGTTATTGGGCGTATGCATGTAACATAGAATGTCAAGAGTTCCTTTGTTAACACGTTTGCTCTTTTAAGTTGCTACAAGAAGTACAGTCGGGTAGACACCTTTCGTATGATTTGCGAGATATGAACGTTCCATTTTAGGTTATCTGTAATGTTCAGGCCAAGTAGTTTGAAGTTGGAAACTACTTCAATAGGTTTCGCATCCACAACGACAGGGGCGAAGTTGGGGGCACTCTTAGCAATGAGCATATCTCACATACGATTGTGTTTGAATATGTCTTAAGTGCTGTCTGTCTCTTATGTGATGTTATTAAGTAATGATTCGCCTGTACGTGAAGTGGAATATGTCCTGATAAGTTTTACATCGTGTGCGTGAAGTGGAATATGTCCTGATAAGTTTTACATCGTGTGCGTGAAGTGGAATATGTCCTGATAAGTTTTCCATCGTGTGCGTGAAGTGGAATATGTCCTGATAAGTTTTCCATCGTGTGCGTGAAGTGGAATATGTCCTGATAAGTTTTACATCGTGTGCGTGAGTGGAATATGTTCTGATAAGTTTTACATCGTGTACGTGAAGTGGAATATGTCCTGATAAGTCTTACATCGTGTGCGTGAAGTGGAATATGTCCTGATACGTTTTACATCGTGTGCGTGAAGTGGGATATGTCCTGATAAGTTTTACATCGTGTGCGTGAAGTGGTTGGTTAGGAATAGCGTGGCGTGCTACATTGTGAACTATGAGGAGGCGTATCCTAACGACTATATAGCGAAGTCGTTGTGTTCAGTGATAAAGAAACTGGGAACGTTTTGTATGGTTGCTGTTGCTAGCGAGTATTATTTTTGATTAAAGAGAAAAAAGGATGTTATAAAAAAACGGTTTGGAGTTTGGAAGAGTATCCTACAAGATGCCTCGACCTCCGCAAGCCAAGTAAGTGTACGACAATTGAGTTGTGTTTGTTTGTGGGAAACCCTATTTAGTTTACGGTAGGAATCGTGAGAGATAAGTGTGCCACCAAAGTTTAATTCTAAAGGCAAAGCGAAAGAGAAGACGCGGGGGTGTAATCTATTGTCGAACGCCGAGGATTTGAAGGTGGCATGGGCCTCTTTGATGAAGCGTTACGGTCCGAAGCATTACCTCTATTGCGCGGTGCATGCGAGTCATTCGGCTCGTGTTTTCCACGTCTGCCGTCTGATCCTGCATTGTCTTAGTTCAACACGAACCCGTATAAATTTATCAACACGTCCACAACGCCACGAGGCTTTCCCAACCACACGTGACCCGCCGCCACGTGTCCCACCCCCACCTGCCCCTCCACGTGACCAACCCTGTTGCCAGCGCGCAACGTGCCCACTACCTCCTCTCTTACGCGCTCTCAAAACTACTACATCGACCACCACTTAATCCCATGACCTTTCCCTTCGTTTTCCCCACCAGTCAGACCTCCCTTTGTCTTCCTCCAACCCCAAAACACACCCTCCCTCTAACCACACACCTGTCAAAAAACTTTATTCACCCATCAAATCCTTAAGCTCTGCCCACCGTCAGACACAGTGTCAGACAAATCAATGTATATTTACTACTAAGGTCTCTTGGTAAAAATAAAAAAACGTGAATTTACACTAAATAAGGAAAAACTTGTTACTACGCTGTTTAAGACAACGCATTTAAAAGGTTCCTCATTCAAACGACAACTCGAGTTGTTGTTTTATATGTTGTTTCATAACAAACAGCCCGTGCGAGATCAAGGCTTGGTAAAATAATTTCATGTAGCCAGTTATTTCTAATTAATATTGAGTGCATGCTGTTGGCTAACCAAATGTTAAGCTCCATTTCTATAAACTGTCCGGCAAAAATGTTCTTTTCCCAATATTGATGCACATAATAATGAACGATTATTTATAATATTATTTTGAGTGTGGATTAGTACAAAGGCCTGTCTGTTATACTGGGTGACAATCTCCTCCTCTTTGTGCCAAAGAGTCATGTCCTAGTCAGATATTGTTTAGAAGTGAAAGGAGACAAGGCCAGCATCTTATGCATCCCTTCCAAGGACACATGACCATGTTTTGAAGTCATGCTCTACCAACTGAGCTACATGTAGTATAACTAGCAAAACAGGGGCTTTACCTTGAGCAAGTCACCATGGCTGGAAAACCCAAAGAGTAGTTTCTGTGCTGCAACACTGCCTGATGAGTAGATGTACACTGTGTTACCAGCTGAAGTCCAGTGCTTCAGAGCAGGGACAACATCATCGTATACTCTGTGTGGTAAGACAAGATCTAAATTAATCAATCAAACTTGTGCAAATATCCACCCTGGCCTTTTTATATGATTCATCCAATATCGCCTATCCCCATTGCATCATACACATTTTGGTAACTCAATAATGCTCACCACATGGTAGCTAGCTGTTGTCAATGTATACCCAGGTTGAGAATATTGCCAAGATCTTGCCAAGAACTAGATCTTCGATCTTGGCAAGATCTTGCAAGATTCTTAACCTGGGTTAATTTCCATGCCAGTTTCCTGGTGAATTCCCAGTCTCTTGATTCCCGACATTTTCTTTAGATTCCTGGCAAATGTTTACTGTTCTCCCAAAACAATTGTAATACCCGGTAGATAATTTAGCATGTAGATCAATGGCTGGATATTTTTTACAAGTCGTGTGGTTTTTAGTTGTTTAAAGGAACATGTATGAGGGAAGATGCTTAGGGTTAGGTTAGGGACCATTGACATATGGTTAGTGTCCAGTGCTTTAACTCACTTTCCCTTTATTTCTCCACTGGCATAAGCATTTTTCCAGATATGTCCCTGTAGCTGCTTTAATGCAGTAATCTTGCGATCTGCATCCATATGCCACAGTACACTGGACACAGTTGCTGCAATGATCTTTTCCCTATAAAAAAATATATAATCATACCATAAATCTTCCATATGTGATATTGTCATAGAGCATATTTCGTATGAGTGGGCAAGTTACTGCAATGACTTACGGCACAGTTACTGTATGACATGCTGTGCCACTGACATGGTCTTCTCATTGCTACTGTCTTTCTGATCCAATCAAATTACCATACAGTAAGTTACTGTACAGTTACGGTACTCATATGAATTCCTCTCTATCAATGTTATGTTATTTTACTTTTCTTACACTGTAATGGCTTACAACTTAGTAAACAAATAAAGAAATACAAAAGTAAACAATTTAAAACACTGCATATTTGATTTTGATTTCCCTAGCAAAACTCAAATTAATTATTTCTGTATTGAAATCATTGGACTGTGGCAATTAGAAATATAATAAATATGATAACAAAAAAGACATGTTTGGGCTAAAAATCAAGTTTAATAATTAACAATTAGTAAGCACATTGTAAAAATTGCACTCCAAAAATGAGTAGAAAATGCCCAAGAAAAACTGAATTAACCTGACCTAACCTGACCATGTTATCAACACTTTTCACAGCTTCATCCTCAAGTTTGGAGATTGTGACAACTCCATCCATTTCTTTATCTTGTTCTGCCTGGTGGAATGGTTACATTATTTTGTTATTCCAACAAGCCATTTAATTCCTAATAACGTTTGTTTTCTCCAGGAATTCCCAAATTTTCAGTCAATAAATTCCTAGTGACCTAAATCCTGGAGTCCCTCCCTCCCCTCCTCTGGATTAAAGTCTACAATGTAACCATTTGCTATAGACTCCCCAGCCCACTTCCCCTTCCATAAAAGGCCCAAAACTGCTGCCACAATTAAAATACAAATGTAGCTATAACGAGTAACATCGTGTACTGCTTTTGGCCAACTCCCCAAAGTATGAGAAATACTTTGACCCTGAAGCTTTATTTACCCAGACAAGTTTGTGTCATGTGACTTTGCTAACCAATGCTACAGTCTGTATTATATTGATAGTAGACGTCACAAGCCTGGAATGGAGACATGAATGCTCTATTGAGTTACTGAATACGAAAACACCCAATCACATGTACCCTTAGAAATTGCTAGCCGAGAAACAGACAAAGTGGACTTTGGAGCGGGTAAACACCCGACGCCAGACTAAACATACCAACGTAACCGGAGGCCAAGGGCTTACGGCTCCATTAACTAAAATTAATGACCCAAATCGGGTCATAATAATTTGACATTGTTCACAACATTTACGTCACAAATTATATGGCTGCAGAATACAACAGCAAACAGACAGTAGATTTTAAAACCGATTTTCAGTTTTACTTGTTCATGTAATGTGCATATAGGTGGTGTTTCATGTTTTTGACACAATCACTCAACATACTGATCAGACACAATCATTCCACACACATTTCTGCCACTTCTGATCGGCAACGCATGTCGGCAAGGTTTGTTGAATAGTTGGACAGTATGTCAAATGATGATGTCAAATGATTGTGTTGAATGAATATGTCAAATAATTGCCCAGCGAATGTAACACTGACATCAGTTGTAATCCATCAGGAATGCAGGTTGATCATGACAAGATACTTTGAATAGCACCACGGCAAAACTTCACAGTTCTATATTGTTCGTGATGTCACAGGATGACTACTGAAACTGGTGCCACTTAGACAATGCGTTAACAAGAACCAATCACATTGCAGAAAGAAAACAAAGCATTCCAACTCATGGTTATCTGATCCAATCAGTAGTGAGTAGAAGACAGTAGCATTTATATTTGCTCGAGCTTCAATCTGGTAAAAGGCAAATTTCGTGGACTTTTTAGTTCAGAAGTTGAAGTCTTTTGAATGAAGAAAATTGTGTAGATATGCTAATATAGGACTTATACTTTAGAATGCTTTACTTGTATTTGCAATGTGTTTAGTTCTTGTTGTTGAAGTGGCCAACAGTCGCACTGTGACTGCAGCTTGTTGCAGATCAAACTATAACCACACAGCCCTACACCATACCTGTTGTCTCAGTGATTCAATGTCCTGTTGGCATTGGTCTGTCTCCCAGTTCTCTTCTAGATATTCCTTAACATGTTCCCTTACATAAGGAAATAGTATGTCCTACAATAAATGTGTGCCGTCAATATGGTGTACATAAATTACCATACAGTTTAAATACTAACTCATGTAGTGATTTAACTATACACCTTTCATTAAAGAGAAATTTGAAGTGAACATTTTAAAATTTTAAATACATAAATATCTGATTTCTGTTTTTGGAATGAACAATGCAGCTATTGTATACAGAAATGGTTGTCTTGTGCATGCAACATGCATGCATGTATTATATTGTGCATTCAAATGCCAGGTCCAGCAATAAAATGCCAAAAGGCATTGAGAAATAGACAGTGAATCCCTCATATTGTTCTGGGGTGGATCCAGGTGGTGGGGGGTGGGGGTTTGATCTAACCTGTTTTTTCTTGTTCGCTTACAGAAGACAACAAAGAAATTGCTGAATGATTTTGGCACTCACGCATATCAAACAGCATATATATATATTTAACAGAACTGGCTCTAAATAATATAATTATTATTCCTTTGTCCACTCTTATGTGAGACCAGTGCTCTGGGCTGATTGGTTGTCAGGGTAATATCCTCTCAGCTCTGGGCACTGAATCTCCAACTGAGTTTTATCATCATTTGATATGGGTATCTTCTGTTGTTTATTGATCAGTTTATTTAACCAGCCTCATCCACTCGAGGATAAATAAAGTTATCTACCTAAAATTTAGTACAGTTGTTCGTGCATACCTTAATCGACTTTTAGTTGACCATACCAGTACATATGTTAATTAGCCAAGTAAAACCAGAAGGGTTGGTCAACATCTTCGACTGCTCAGTTGCCGTTGCACTGGTGGCCATGTTGGTTGGTAAGAACAAAAGAAACCACATTTGCTTCTTTTGTTCCTACCATTGAACCAAGATGGCCACTATGCTTTTGTGATTGTATTGCCTTAGGAATGATTGCAATGCCTGACATACATATATTCCCAGGCAATTTGTGACTGTGCAGGTACCGATTCCTCTCGCACTGTCCCCTGGCATTTTCGTTGTGAACTCTGTAAACACTAGTACATTGTCATGACAAATAGCATGTATAAATTTACTGGCTTTATTCAAATATTGCCAGAGCGCAACAGAGTCCGACTTGTTAAATTTATGCTAATTTTCGAGTTGCATCTCCTTCTCTTCTTCCACCTCCCTGATCTGAACAATCCAGGGAACAATATATTGACATCATTGCCAGATTATATGTACAACGAAATGCTGACAGTTTCCCAAGATTTGATGCAAAAATAAAAATATGTATGATTGATTACGAACATTAAATACATTTAAGGTTGGTTTTCACTAGCGATGGAAGCAGAAACGGAAGCGTAAGCATAAGAAACTAATGTTCTAGTGAAAATGAACAGGACTGAAGCATAAGCCTTGTTCAGAAGCAAAAACCTCGCTTGCATGCTATATTTACATTGTACAGGGCCTGAGAATGAGTATTCTGATTGGCTAAATTCATCTGCTTCTGCTTGACTAGTTTTCACTGGAACGGAAGCAACGGAAGCAGAAGCGGAGACGTAAGAAGAAGGAAACCTTCCGTTCCTTCCGCTTCCCTCAAGCTTACGTTTCCGCTTACGTCTCCATTTCTTGGTTTTCACTAGAACATAAGGCTCCTTTTGCTTATGCTTCTGTTGCTAGTGAAAACCAGGCTTAAAGAGACAGGAACATAAAACGGGGGGTACTCCCATATATGGACTATACAGGGATGATCCACTGGACAGGGTATGGTTTTTCGAGTTTCTGGTCTAGACAGGGTATCCATTTTCACATCGACAGATCTTGAACAGGGTATGGTATTTATCTAGTGCTTTATTTAGTCTAATGCTTGATGAAGACTTTTTAGTTATGACACTCATTATACAAGATCACAAACACTGACATCCAAGTATAGATAATTTGTTATTTGTCTTATACAGTATGTTGCCCTAATTCCGGCGTTTTTGCATTGATCATTATAACTTACCTTGAATGAAACCACCGATCAGGAAATTTCCCACAAGATTAGCTTATTCCTTCATTAACCCTATTGTAAAGTTTTGATTTGTTTTTCTTCACGATTTAACCAAGTTATTTCTAAAAATATTGTTCAAATTGGTTGCCCTAATTCCGGTAGGGTTGCCCTAATTCCGGCCGATAAGAATAAAGATGTGTACTTGAAGTTTTGGCGATATTTTCTCGGCTTATTTCAACTAGAAACTCCTGTGGCTGCTTGTCACGGTATTTGAGATGAAAAAATTTGAATCAGGATCCCTGTATTACAACAACTGCGCCCACGATGACAACTGCGCCCACGATGACAACTGCTGACTTGTTCGCTCAATCGCTCATCTTTGGATATTGCCCACCTGTTTCTATGACCCTCAGTGTAACGAGAGTATGGCAATAAACACAATAAAAACGCTTGTTTACAGTTTAGTATGGGCTCCAAAATTAGAAACTATACCGCCATGCCGGAATTAGGCAGTCACCAAACGAAAATACAGGCAGACTTTTAATTGAAGTTGCACTCCGTAATTTGAAACCGTTCAGACTAATGTTTCCTCTCAGAACTGAGGTAATCTTTAGAGTTTCATCTATGCCAAAAATCAACATTTCACATACCCTACTTTGCGAGAAAACGTTTCTGTTGCTTTATTACCTAATTCAAAGTACAGTCAAGTTCATGCAAGTTCAAGTTCAATTTATTCACACTTGTTTATATGTTACAATTATTGGTTGAATATAACAAGCCATAAGAAAGAGAAAAATAAATAGGAGATAATAATTACAATCTTTAGATGATAGTGTGTAGTGGTCAAAGGAGCGAAAGCTTTCGAGTTAACCACTACCATGTTGAAAGTTAATGAGGGGAGGTTTTAATTAAACGAATAGGCTTGATATTTGTATCTTTACAGGGTTTTAAAAAGTATGACTGTTGGTTATAATGAGAGAAGAGGAAGAAAATAAAATAAAGGCTGCTTACATGTACATTTAACAAACTAGGTTTGGATATATGGTAATTTTACAATACAGAATAATGTAGACATTTACAGTAAGTATTTATAAATAATAATTGATATATACATATATTATAAATGCAGCTAACATTTTATATCTGGCTTTCAAGGAGGAAGTGCTTATATTGTTTTTTTTTTATTGTTATGAGGCAAACATTTTAGCTCGATTGGTACTGTTTCCCATATTTTTGATGACATTACTTTAAATCTTGTAAGTCCATAATTTGTGTCTGTATAGGTGTTGGTTACAGGAGTACCTAGTGTTATAATTGTGAACTTCAGAGGCATACAGAACCAAGTCAGAAAAAGTAGTACCTACCTTGACAAATGTAATAGGAGTGGTTGTACCTTCGATGTCTAGTAGTAGAGCCTTGTAATTGCGACCATCAGACGAAGATCTTCTTCTCTTCCGATCCGCCATTTTGGTAACACGTGGAATTATTGTTGGGCCCAGTCTTCTTGACGTGCGAATTAGTGTCAGGAGAAGGGTCTGGGTTCGAGAATAATTAGTCAGTAGGCCCGCAATGCCTACGAAAGACGTTTTTAAATAATCATTACAAAACATGCCATAACTGACATTGAAGTGGAAAGGAAAGACATTTAATTTTATACTACTCAAGCATGTTAAGGCCTGGTTCAGGAGTCAAATTTTGGGTAAAAAATGTTTTCCTTATTTTAACACAGCCGAGTATAGTAAGTAGGCCAAGTTTCTCACGATAATAGGTATCGCCATTCTTGGCAACCTTAAGTGGTTTGTATGTAGTAAAACGTGTCACGTGGTCTGTCACGTGACTTAGAACACGAAATCAGTAAATCAAAAATGCGGCTCCGAGTTTAAAACAGCTAGGATGACGAATGGATATGTTCAGTTAAGGTTGAAGCCTTTTACCTAAATCAACTTAGAAAAGATGACTACGATGTTTCGTTAACGAGTAATTAAGGCGAACATATGCAAAATAGGTCACGTGACTTTTTGTACTCTTAATATCGCCTTATCTTTACATGATAGTCATGTTTTCTAAGTGTGATCGGAAACACTGTGGGAGGAGTAATGTTTTAGCAGGGTTACTTTATATCTATATGTTATCGTCGCAGCCGCATTTCACTTAAACGATTTTATATAATTATGACGTCACCGATCACGTGATACGACAACCATCCATTTAACAAATTTAAGGAAGTTGATATTAGTATTATAGTGTAATTAGATTTTGTTTAAACTGTTATTTCTGTCAGAAAACATTTTTTAACTTACATCTATTTTCCGTTAAATGAACCAGGCCTTAACATGCTTGAGTAACCTAGATTCTCTTTTTAAAAAGTACTGAATTATAGAAGTAGAGGCGGAAGTGAAGGGTATTGAACAATTATTCACCGAAGTAGAGATGAATATTCACCGACACTGAGGTAAATATTGTTTTAGTATATACCGCACAAGTGCATAGCCAGCACCAGGAGTATATTACACAGGAGTGTTCCTGAGCCCTTGTGTCGGCCCCGAACATAGTAGATGGTGCGTCTATTTATAGTCGCGAAGTTCTGGTATGCGATTACGTTGTCTTTTGTTCTCTTGCGCTTTAGGATTTTTTAGCAGTTTGAACCGCGTTAATTACAATTTTTCAGTGCATCCTGATTGGTTAAAAGTGACGGCCTTTGTTTCTTCTCGCGGTAAACTCTATGCTAAAAATAACTCTCAATCAATCAATCAATCAATCTTTATTTACCATATATAATACATGTATATATGTTTACACGCAAAATAAAATAAAATGGAATATATAATACAGTATTATTATTTGATTATTTGCTTGTTTGTTTGTATCTTTTGAATATATCGATTTGTAGATCTAAGTGGAATATGTTATATTATCTTTAATTTAAGTATGTATATATGGAAGGTGTTCAGTGAAAAAACTCCAAGGAGCTTGTACAGGCACTGACACCCATGGGCGGCAAAATTTTATAATTGGTAAATCAGCACTGCGAGTAGAAGTACATTGGTACAGCAAAATAACATAGATTATGAACAGAAACAAACAAACAAATAGTCAATAATTAGGGTTCATTGTTTTAGTTGGAAAAGATGTGATTTGAGTCTAGCTTGAAAAATATTTAAGGATTGTGCTTGGGTTATAGTGTTATCAAGGGAATTCCAGAAGGTTGGTCCATAGTGCTTAAAGTGCCTATCACCCTTTTGCAATTTTGATAGCCTATGAACCTCCGAAAAGTTTTGAGTACTTTTGTGAAGAAAGTTTTGGTTTAAAATGAATACTTTATGTTCTACGCTTGTTTGAAATCACGTAAATGTGACCTTTCCTGACCCATGACCGCGTAAGTAAAAGCCTGGGTCGAAACCTGGGTAGACGTCATCTTGACGTCATATAATTAATTCGGCTTTGCAATCATTTGAAGAAATACTCAACGTGTTGACTAAAATGACTTTTTTCTTTACTAACAACTCAAAAACTGTGTATATTTTCTATACATCGATGTTGTTGTGATAAAAAGGCGCCATGGAGAATAATGCATTAATGAGATGACGTCTACCCAGGTTTCGACCCAGGCTTTTACTTACGCGGTCATGGGTCAGGAAAGGTCACATTTACACGATTTCAAACAAGCGTAGAACATAAGTATTCACTTTAAACTAAAAATTTCTTCACAGAAGTACTCAAAACGTTTCGGAGGTTCATAAGCTATCAAAATTGCAAAAGGGTTATAGGCACTTTAAGGGTGTGTTTCCTGGTTGTTGTTCTAACTTGGTGGATGTGAATTTTGTTGGCACTCCGTGTTTCATAAGAATGTATGTCTCTATTAAGGATAAAGTAGGCTCGAAAGCATTGAGGTATAATAGAGAATCGGTTAAAGGTTTTAAACATAAAGGATCCTGTTTGATATTTATTGATGTCAAATACATCAAGTAATTTGAGCTTAAGGAATAAAGGATTCAACTCTACCGAGTGTTGTGTGACAATATAATGTGGGAAGAGGAACAATCCTCTGTAATATACTCCTGCCAGCACCAAATATATATTTCATTTTCTGTCAAATGGAGAAAACTCGCGCGAGGTGATCGCTGCTTTGCTCGGAGATGAATAGCAAAGGTATTCACCTCCGGCGTAGCCAATCAGAGCGTGCGAAAAGCACTAATCGCTGGTGTGGTATATACTAAATGCTGATCAGTTGATCAGTCATTTACAGTCGCTCAGTAACGTTACGTGACGACACAAACGAACGGCTGCGAAGTAGACAAGCAAGAATTCAAGCAAAACTATTTGTTGGAATAAATAGCTAAAAAGGTATTAAATATTGCTACTTTAGTAGTTCCCCGGTGAACAAAATGATTACAGGTGGCAGACAAGTCGCTATAAAACCTTTAACTCTTAAACTAACTGTCAGCTACGTGCTTTGCCGAGGAAACTGTTATAGACAGCTTTCTTTCGGACACGGTATTTCTTGCAGCCGCTTTTTCTTTACGTTGAAACATGCCATGACCGAAACCACAAAAAGGGTTTATTTAAAAAATTTCAAGTAAGCAACAGAAGTGTTAAGGCCCGTGCAAACGCTTCCAACAACACCCAACATTGTTGGCAGTTGTTGATCGGTGTTGGTTGTAGTGTTCAAACGCTCCCAACAAGTCCCAACAATGTTGGGCAATACACTGGCAACACAATGGATGCTGGAACAAAAACGTACCCACAACACTTTGCCAGACCTGTTTCTCCGCCATTTTGAATTAGGCATCATGGCCACGCGTATCAAACGATTTCAAAGTCGAAAATGCTTAGCAATTGCGACTCTAATTGAAGCACTGGACGATAAGTTTCTAGCTTTCCCTTTCCATCATTCGTTGGCTTCCTTTTGACTCTGGTGTTCCTCGTTTCTTCCTGATTAAACAATTCATCGAAAACTTCTCTCTCTGCCGCCATGATGTAGCTTTGCTGTAGTCTTCGGACTTGTTATTGTCGTCATTATTTTATATTTTGGCTGGTTAGGTCCACACCTCGGAGCCGGTGTTTTTTGCAGGATTTTTGTATACGGTATTTGCTTATCAATGTAGTTAGTCCCTATAATGGACTATACGGGGAGGCTCCGCCCGAAAGGGGTACCTTTTCAGGCTGGAGGTATATAAAGGGGTAGGAATTTCATGAGTTTAAGTATAGAAAAGGCTAGGAAAACTGTCATTTGGGTATTTAAAAGGGCATTTCAAAATATCTCGAACAAGGCACACCTAACGGCCGATTCATCCCCCCCCCCCTCTCCCCCGGATGTAGTTCAGTCAAGTGAATAGCGCGCGCTGTGTTTGTTTGGATGAATTCTCCATGGATACGATGCGTAATGCGCGTGTGTGAGTCCAACATTGTTGGGCGTGCTGTTCAAACGCACCCAACATTGTTGTGCTATGCTTCAACGATCACAACACAAAAGAAATGTTGGGACTTGTTGGCTCAAAAGTTTGAAGCATTTCAAACTTCGCCCAACAACTCCCAACAACACCCAACAGGGTGTTCAAACGCTTCCAACATGTTGGGAGCGTTTGCACGGGCCTTTACAAAATCATCACTTCAACGTTTGATTCTGCCTCCCTCAAGTTAGATCTTGATGCCCTAAGTGAGTGTTCTTCATGTAATGAATTAGAATTTCAACCGAAAAAATGTGAAAACCTCGGCATCAGTCGTAAACGCTACAGCTATGACCAACTTCATCAATTTTGACGTGAAGTGTCTATGCGACAAATTTCGCTCGGTCAGAAGCATGTAAATTAGGCCTGCGACGTAAATACCTTTGCACGCGCTTTTGTTTTCAAACTCTAAACAAAAGCGACTGCAAAGGTATTTACGTCACAATTGTGTTCCAGGCCCCTTAGAATCTGTTGCAAAAAAGGTGGCGATTTCGGGTCAGGAACATTTTTTTCATTTCAAATTTTCTTTTACATCAAATTTTGTGAATACACTCAACATCATATTCACGAGTTCTCCGTTGGACGGCTGCTCCCGGTACATAACGGCCACGGCCAGGCCACTCAGTAAACTGTTCAGTTGTCACTCAGCCTTTATCGAGTGGACATCTCTGTGATGCTCAGTTCTCCGAGTGCATATCGCGCATTTCCAATACTATGAATTTCCGCTAAACGTCTTCCAGCCGATTCATATTTCCCACCATTATTTAGGTAGATTTTATCATAAAATAAACTTGTGCTGTTTTGTCTACTTTGACCCAATACAACTTATTTACTCACTTACTTAATCCGTGAAGCGGATTAGTAAAAACAAAAGAAAACAACCGAATTAGGGTCTAAGTACCATTAATCTAATATCTATTTACGTTTTTTCGTCATTAGCATACATCAAACATACAGAGTCCATAAATTGAGATTGTCACACTTGATAATCTCGATAATTTTACCCCCCCCCCCGTAAACGAAGTTGCAATGAAAATACTCGTACGATTTCAGACCAAATGTACTCCACTTAGTTTTATTCCATTATTAACAAAGACGAGAGAATTGACTGACATGAAAATAACATGTTTTATCAGTTTTATGCAACGTTAAATGTGTTGAGCACAGTAAAGTTAAGTTATTGTATTAGCCGATTGGGCGTAAAAAAATAATCCAATTAAGGAATGAACCCCATCACAAGAAATATCACACTAAAATAAGTGGGCTTACAGAGTTTGAGAAAAATTGGTTTGATAAAAATGTGGCGAGATTTTAAAAACCGGAGAGAAATTATAGCTTTGGGGGAAGGCGTCCCAAAACCCACTCTTGTTGCGATTATTCAAAACTTGCTAATGATTCAGTTCGTTCTCAAACTTGGTAAAGTTACTAATTTTAGCATGATCTTTCTTGTAATGGGGTTCATTTCTTAATCAGATTATTGTTCACTCAGTCTGAGTCCCTTCCTCAACTCCGAAATGGCTGCCAGTCTTACACAAAGAAATACAAAAACGCGCACAGCCAAAGGTAAGATAATGTAATCAGAGAAAGACTAATTCCTATAACGAAGCTAAACGCAGCAATTCAGTTCCGAACCTGTCAAATAACAGTTCAGACCAATCAGAATCCTCGACTTGCAACCAATCCAGAGATTCAAATAACAAAGGTAAGATAATGTAATCAGAGAAAGACTAATTCCTATAACGAAGCTAAACGCAGCAATTCAGTTCCGAACCTGTCAAATAACAGTTCAGACCAATCAGAATTCTCGACTTGCAACCAATCCAGAGGCCGTGGGCCATGCTGGTGGAACTAACAAGAGAAGCTGACGAGGAATCTTTTGTTAACGTCCACCAACATGGCGGCGATGACGTAACGTGGAAGTCAGCAATAGTCTTGTTTGTCCCACAAGCTCTTCCGAAAGAGATGAAAACACAAGGCTTGACCTCTTCGCAAAGATTTAAGACAATCAGCAAAAAGTAGGAAATCTATAAATCATTCGCACTGTTACTATCACTGGACTCAGCCTATTTTGGCATTGATTCAGTGGAATTTTCTCGGGCTAAAGTTGTGGGACGTGTCGTACACGGTGGGCACAAACGACCATAAAATCGGCATCAGTCCTATATTTTAAAAGGTTTTCAATGCAGACGATTGAATTTTGGTAGAAGGATGTAGAATCGCAAAAGGAATATAACCTGATTGTTTAAGCTATGTTACTACCATCGTGACGTCAGAATGACGTCATTTATCAATTTGTAATACGTTTCTTGCAAATGTTCATTATCTCTAAAAACGAAATGTCGTATATTGTTAAAATCTACTCGTGATGAGAATGAAGGAATCGAAAACCCGATGTCGATTGGTTAAGGAAATCAAAAGTTATGAAAGTTTGAATTTTGTCCATTTTCCCGCCAAAATTTGGCGGGAAATAAACACCACAAAAGCATTTATGAAAACATCGCTTCATTCAATTTTTAGAGTTGTAAATATTGTTGCATGACATTTTGTCCAATCATAAAACACGTTGGTGGCTAAAATCGTATGTTTTTTGAATTTTGGCCATAACCGGCTTAAAATTGGTCATATTTTCGACAACGTCATTATGACGTCATACTTTTTTATACATGCCCTTAGAAAAAAATCCTTTGAGTGATTTTCGAGTTTTAGTGATGAAATGCGCTAGTCTGGCACTCAAAACCCACATTATTTTCTTTTCTTGATTTTTTAACAATAGGCAGCTTTATTTAGGTATGACACCTGACGTCACTAAATATGACGTCATAGCAACAGTCATTCCTCTATAACTTTTCCTATAATAGTCGTAGAACGTTCAAATTTGCGCCAAAGGAATGTGTGTCATGAAGGCTCTTTGATGGTGTAGTCTGTTTGTAACATCTATTAAAGGGGGAATTTTACCCAAAAAGGAGGCATCACTTATGACGTCACAACAACGTCATCATACTAACATAAAACACCTAAAATATGTAGTTTCATTTTGTTAACAAGTCACCAACATTTCTTCAAATTGAGACTATAAGTAAAGAAATGGTGTTAATTTTAATTATTTGTCCACGCTCACTGATGCCGATTTTGACGTACTTTATGCCCGACGTGTAACTATCGCCAAGTTCGAAAAATCAAAATTCATCAACTCTCTACTGGGAATTGACCAATTTAACTTGTACATATGTTGTCCCAATTCTGATCATGTGACAGCTCTCCCGAGGATTCAGTACTTTGTTTTCCAATTAGAGAAATGTATGCATTTCCTCTAGGATACAGAAAAACATTACTCAAGGGAAAAGTCAGGTGACCCGAAATGGGACAACAAATGTACCAGTTAAATCGGTCAATAGACAAATGAAACCCTGACTGATCGAACGAGAGGTCGGGTGGAACTTCTCGAAACGAACGACAGTATTGGCCTAACAATAGAAAACACCCTAACCTTTAGAAAGTGCAATACAAAAACGATAGAAGTATAGTTTTATGGGCGCAATCAGAATACAGGTCTCGAGAGGTTACGTGCTACTCCGAACGAGGCTTAGCTTGCTATGCAGACGCATTGTTTCACCCTCATAAATTCGAAGAAAAAAGTAATGTCTGCTTACCAGAGTGCTTAAGTAGTTTCTCATTATGTTATGTAATTATGATATAAAATCATGTTTGCCGCGTAGCACTAGTAAGTGTAAAGAATGTGATATAAAGTGGTAAGCTCCTGGAAAGTGACGTAATGTTACATTTAAAAGGAATTCAGACAATGCATTTGCCATTGACCAATTATAGGAGTGTGTTCACTGGCGCGCCAATTCACTAAAATTCTAGCAATGGCTTTGATTGGGCGGCGGGCAGAAAAATAAAACAAACGTGCCGACGTTATGCTTGCATATTGGAAATTAATTAAGCGCTCGGGTAAGCAGACGTTCCTTTTTTTCTTCGAATTTATGAGTGGAAAAATACGTCTGCATAGCAGGCTAAACGAGGCCTATTGACAGTGGTTTTCCCAGTCTCTGAACTTTAAACCGGTCTAGTCATCCGAAATCTGACCGAGAATTGAATTTTAGATTTGGCACGGGTTTTAACTTTGAACTGCACTGCTCTTAGCTAACAAAGACCGAGGAAAAGACTTCACGTATAATATTTACACAAACGTCTTATTTTACATTTATTTGATAACTTCTTGTAAAGCCGTCGAAATGTGGGTTGATGTAGCGAAGTAATTTCGCGAGCTATCATTGGTCAATTTGGGGTCCATAACTTCCCGTTCGGACCTTCCGCTCACTTCCGGTCTCAAAGAAAATGAATAAGCCATATGATAATAATAAACATCTTATTACCCTCGCTTGCTCGGTGCGTACCGTACGTTGTTGATCTTATTTTTTTTTTCCCTTGAAGTGTCTATAACCTTTTTGCAATTTTTATAGCTATGAACCTCCGAAAGGTTTTGAGTACTTCTGTGAAGAAAGTTTTGGTTTACAGTGAATACTTTGTTCTACGCTTGTTTGAAATCGTGTAAATGTGACCTTTCCTGACCCATGACCTTTTCTGAAAGCCTGTAGACGTCATCTCATTAATCTCCATGGCCTTTCTATCACAGCATCCATGCATAGAAAAAATAACAGTTTGAGAGTTGTTAGTGAAAAAAAGTATTCATTTATATAGCGCAAATTCTATTTGAATCAGAGTTCCCACTACTTTTGAAAAATAGGAGTCCTTGGGACCTCCAGTTTCATCTTTTTGATTTTCAAGGGCGACGGCCCACATCCACAGCAAATTTGCTCGAGTTATTTTGCATTTCATCTTGTTTTCGCCATATGTAAGCCACGTAAACTCTTCGAGCCATTTAAAACAAAATGTACGTTTCTTAGGCTGGGAAGTTTCATGTGAATCACCTTTTCTTTCTCGTTGTCTGAGCCGAATTTAAAACTTTAAGTTTGAGAACTTCGTTCAACGTTTTCTGCACGTGCGAAGACATGGCAGCGAAACAAGATGGCGAATCTCGGAAATCTGCTGAGTTCCGTGCAAAGACTTCTGGGTAGGTCTCAGTCTCCAGGGTCTGAAAAATGTCCTGTCCCAGTCTCCAGCGTCCCAGGGACGCTCGGCAACAACTTCACAAGGATATTTTTGTGATACGGACTGCTATTGTGGCGCAATGTGCTGCCGTGCAGTTTACAATCATGAGTGATTGTTAGTACCTCAGAATACCTGGCTGTTGTGTCGAGAGAATCCCCGAAAAATCCACGTAAAGAAAAAAATCATTTTATTCAACATGTTAAGTTTTTCTTCAAATGATTGCGAAGCCGAATTAATTATTTGACGTCAAGATGACGTATATACAGTTATCGACCCAGGCTTTTACTTACGCGGTCATGGGGTCAGATTTACACGATATCAAACAAGCGTAGAACAACGAGTATTCTCTGTAAACCAAAACATTCTTCACAGAAGTATTCAAAACTTTCCGGAGGTTCATAGGTTATAGACACTTAAAGAAAAGGAAATAAAATCAGTCCATAACATAAAGTATGGCACTCACAATTGGTCAATAAGAGGTATATAAATCTTTGTCGTATCAGCTTTGTATTAAATACAATGATTATGTAATATTGTCTTACTTTACCCGGAAGGGAAAATGTTATTGCGTTGGGAACAAAAACACGACAACGCTGTTAGCACAGGGTCTTCAGTCTTTGTAATGAAAAACAAGCAACAGAAAGAAAAACACGTACATGCTATAAACAAGTAAACAGCGGGAAGGTAAAAAAAAAAATACAAACACCCCTTTTCGCCCAAAACTTGACAACAAACATAAAAAGTTCTAAGAACCTTAGGGCCATCAGTGGTAAAACGAAATGATTCGCAAGCTTCATTGTTATGAAGACTAACCTTCACAGAATAACGAGACAAAAGCTCTGCCATACTAAGGATATAAACTAACCTTCACAGAATAACTACACAAAAGCTCTGCCATACGAAGGATAGATCACTCTTCGATGTGCTTCACTTGTGATGTACAAAGGTTTCAATACTTGGCTCTGGGGTAAATCAGATTCACTATATTGTCCGAGAATATAATACACCGAATATCTCCAGCCTCATATTGAAACCTTTGTACATGGACAAGTGAAGCACGTATCAAGGGTGAGCTATGAAGCCAGGGTTAAACGTTGGAACAATGTTGTACAACACAGGACCACATTTGTTTTTTCCAACAATGTTAGATTGTTTAGCACCAATGTTGGATGAAAGTTTGGATCAGGTTTAGCCACTCAACCAAAATTACGATCCAACGTTGGTCCATTTAGCCCCAGCTATATCGATTTGTTCTGCAGTACACTAAACAGCTACTGAGACCTTGTACCCTGGTGGTAAATGTACAACTGTCCTTCTATTAATTATGCAGCATAGTTACGGCTAGACAAGTATTTATAGTATTTCTTCACTTCCATCAGCACAGATGTCCACGTTTTAAATACTAATTGGAGGATCCAGCTACTGAGATCACTAGTCATTCTACTCATCATCCACCACTTCATCAATGACCTCAAATCCATCCATAAAACTCATATCATCATGAGGTGCGTCTTGTCCATGTTCTTCTGTCTCAGACTTGGCGGTAGGCTTGTTACTCTGGCGGGTATTCCTTTTCCCCCCACGCCCCCTACCTCTGCCACGCCCTGTACCCTGAGCACCTCCTCGAGCCCCAGTTTTTCGACCCCGTCGTCCTGTGGGTGTAACTATTATAGGCTCTGATTTTGATTCCTGAACAAGGGCTTTGTCTTTGTCGTCTTCTGCTTCAACTTCAGATGCCTCAGTCTCTTCCTTATGTTCCGTTTCGTGTTCCGTTTCGTGTTCCGTTTCGTGTTCCGTTTCGTGTTCCGTTTCGTGTTCCGTTTCGTGTTCCGTTTCGTGTTCCGTTTCGTGTTCCGTTTCGTGTTCCATTTCGTGTTCCATTTCGTGTTCCATTTCGTGTTCTGCTTCGACAGCATTTTGATCAGTCTAGACGATTGGAAAAAAGAACAGGCAAAATGAGCATATTAAGTGCAATTTATTATGCCTCAATCTTCAATATCAAGGCCTCAATTACTGATGAACCAGAGTGATTGGAATACTAGTCATTGGAATACTAGTCAACTTTTTGCACACTAAACCCAATAAACCCATTGAAGTAAATTATTTACCATTAATTTCTGGTTCCAAGCATTCCCAAATTGTAAATTCTTTATCCACATGGTTTCACTGTGCATACATCCCAGCCACTTTTTGGACAAATTTGATAGGAAATATATCAGCTGTGCAAGTTCTAAATATAGGAAAATATAGGATTTTCCCCCAAAATATAGGCACTTTATAGGAGCTAAAATAGCTTTCAAACGATAAATAGTAAACAATAAACACAATTTTTAAAACATGTGAACTTTTAATGTGTTTGATCGAAAATAATTTTGCTTTTGTTAATTCACAACAAAAATGCTAAAAAGTGCAAAATATAAATGTATCACTCAGCATACATCCTATTTATAGGAAATATAGGAGGATTTCTTGAAACATAGGCTCTTTATAGGATCCTATACAAATTATAGGATATATAGGAAATATAGGAGGTCTGGGATGCCTGCACTGTGTTAAAGGTCATATCCCAATGGACTTCACTGATAAAGATTTCTATTGTTTTAGGGTTAGGATTTGTTTATTTTAGGGGTAGGCTATTATTTGGATAACCAATAATAAACGGTGAAGTATGCCCCTCTTATCAGCTGCAGGGTTGTCAGTACAAAATAGGTTAAAACACCATAAATGAAGGGAAATTTGGGCAAATCAGGTAGTTACTATTAACCTGACAGCCAGCAGAAATCCACCAGTTGCCAGCTTCTACTGACAACCCTGAGCTGGGCACTTATTAGGGTAACCGTACTGTACAGCAAACAGCTCTAGAATGGGTGTATCCTAACCTTGTCTTCAGGTTCCTTCCCATCTTGCTCTGTATCACTAGTATCACTGTATTTATCATCATCTGACTTCTCTACGTGTTCATCATCCTGCATACTCTCATCCTTGTCCTGCTCAGCCTCCTCCTGCTCCTCTTCTCCTCTCGTCGTTGTGTCATCATCAGCTTCCTCCCCATCGTCTTGGCTACTCTCTTGTGATGAGGTCACAGCAACCATGTACTTGGTGACTTTCACCTAATATGATGAATACCAGGGTTTGTGTTGTCAGTCCATTATTGTCCCAGCTAGAGTTACATCAACATGTTTCAGTTTATAGCTTGTTGATGAGTGGTTTTGCTTGTAGGTTTCAAACCGCAAGCAACTTTTTGCTTGTTCCTTTGAAAATGAATTTCGAACCCTGTAATAAGTTGTATATTTTACCACAACTGCTGAGCATGATACATACAGTATAGGTTTGAGATCAGTTATATCTTGTACAGGTAAGTCATAGTAAAACTGCCAATTTGGAAATGTATTTTTTTGTGGAGGAAGGAAAACCAGAGAACACAGAGAAAACCCCTCCCATTTAGAATCACCGAAGTGTAATACTTGTCTCCCTCACCTCTGGCTGGCTGTCTGAGCGGTAACGGCGTGGCACTCTCTCTTCATCCTCTGTCACCTCATACAGCAGCATTTCCTGTCCCTCTGTTTCACTCAGCATGTCTGAAAGCTCCTTGTTCCTAGTTACCTGGTTGGCTTCATAGTGAGGATGGTTATTGACATATTGCTGCAAACACAAATGTTTAAGTCACTACTTAGCCTGTATTTTGTTACAGTGATTTTCATTATGCAGACTGAGAACTCAAAGGTCAACCAACGTTTTTCATTTTATGCTGCGGTCAATTACAACTACGACAGCAGGGGCAGATTTAGGGGGACCAAGGCCCAACTTTCATTGGCTGGGATACACGCCCCCGCATGCCCTAGCTCATCGTTTTTTTTTTTTTTTTTTTTTTTTTTAATTCATATTTATTTAAATTTTTGAAATTTTTTAACATTACATGTTGACAAAACACTCAATACATAATACACAGAAAAACATAAAATAAGGGTTACCTAAAATAATATATCAATATGCGTATACTGCTAACTGTTCTTATTAAAGGATAGGTATATTTTTTTCCCATTTGTTGTAATGTTTTAATAATTTAATTTTTTTCTTTGCAATATAAGTCTCAATATTATAGATATATTTTATATTGGCTTTAAACACTTTCATGCATGGAATTGTATTCCTATATTTGCATTTATAAATTAAGTGTTTAGCAATCAATATAAGATGATTGATCAATACGAAATCCTTTCCAACGTCAAATTTACCAAAAATAACATCTATTTCTGTTAAATTGTCTATGTTAAATTTATTTATCTTAAGCCAAGATAAAACATCGCTCCAGAACATTTCTATAATATGACACCCATAAAGTAAATGCTCGATAGACTCTTCTTCATTTTTACAAAAAGAGCACATAGGGGAATCTACAATTCCAAAACGAAAAAGTTTGAGATTTGCATATAAGATACCGTTCAAGATTTTATATTGAAATTCTCTTGTTTTTGTATCTAGAGTTACAATGAATGGTAGGGAATATATTTTTTTCCAGTCAGTTTTTAGATTCGGATATTTGTTTTGTAATTTAAATCGAGCATTGGGAAGTATCTGTTTGGATGCTATAAATTCTTTATAAACATCTTTTGTCGAGACCGTTATAAGATCTACTCTTTCTCCTGCTACTGTAATCTGAACCGTATCAGTAATTGCCTCATTTAAACAATATTGATTTGTTTTGATGGTTGATCTCCATTGAGCAGGTATTGCAGTAACTATACCAAATAAAGTTAAAATATTTGCTGTTGTTAATTTGAATTTATCTATTAAGTGTCCTTGGAGAAATTTTTGATTTGTGGATATTAAGTCTCCTATTTTAATAATATTTTTATTGTAAACATAAAATGGTTTAAAAACTGACTTATTTTTAATGACAATAAATCTATTGTTCCAGATAATTTCGTTTATGATGTCTTTATGTGAACTTGGTGATTTACTGTTAATGGCAGACCACGCATCCAAGCATTCTTTGTAGTAGGCTGGTATATTTATTTGGAGTTTTGCGGTGTCGAAGTTACACTGTAATAGAAATTTCCCTCCCACCATCTTAAGATAAAAATCCAAACAGAGCTTCCATGGATGTCTACAGCTTTCCAAATATTCCTTAATACACATTATTCTCTGGGCGTTTATCATGGATTGGATATCCAGCATCTTTAGACCTCCCTCGTCAATATCATTTATTAGAGCCATGCGTTTAATTTTGTCTTTTCCTTTCCAAATAAAGTCGTATAGCAAAGTGTTAGCTTCTTTGATAAAGTCTTTTGTAACTGGGATTAATCTCGCCCTATACATTAATTTAGGTACAGCAAACGTTTTAACAATTTGAACTCTGCCTATAAGAGTAAGCCCCCTCCACTTCCACATATTTAATGACTTTTTTATTTGTTTCAAGACTTTATCAAAATTTAATTTCCGTCTCCCTTTTTCATCATAATCAAAATATACACCTAAAATTTTTACTGTAGTTTTAACTTTATGATTACTAAATTCATTTTGAGGTAACGTTGATAATGTGCCCATTCCCATTATTTCAGTTTTTTCATCATTCACTTTTAAACCGGAACATTTTGTGAATAGCTTAACTAAGTTGAAAAGGTGGTGAAATGAGGATTTATTCTTTAAAAAGCAAGTCATATCATCGGCAAATATCGTTAGTTTTGCTTCCTCGTCTTCAATTTTAATTCCCTGGATATCTTTGTTTTTCCTGATTTTAATTGCCAGAGATTCTAGTACCATAATAAATAGAAGGGGTGAGAGAGGATCTCCCTGTCTAACGCCACATTCTACCTTAAAATACTTTGATGCAACGCCGTTATTTATAATACAGCTCGAAGTATTCTTATAAATTGTTTTAACCCATTGTATAAAGGAAGGTCCCAAATTGAAGGTTTCCAATACTTTAACTAGATAATTGTGGTTAACAGAGTCAAACGCTTTTTCAAAGTCAATAGCAACAAGTATACCAGACACTTTAATCTTTTTCGTATACATCAAAATATCATCTATATTCCTTACCGCGTTAAAAATGGACCTTCCCTTTACGAAGGCGTTTTGGTCGTAGTGGATTATTTCGGGCAGAATTTTTTCTAGTCGTTTCACCAACACTTTTGAAGCGATCTTTGTATCAACATTTATTAGTGAGATCGGTCGCCAGTTTTTAATATATCTTTTATCCTTGTCTTTCTTTTCTAGTAACATTATAATAGCTTGTTTTTGTGAGATGGACAGTTCACCATGTAGGTATGCGTAATTAAGACAATCAACCAAGCACTTTCCGAGTACAGACCAAAACACTTGATAGAATTCAATGGGAAGTCCATCGTTTCCAGGCGTCTTACTTTTTTCAAAACTTTTCAAAACGTTAAAACATTCGCTATAACTTAATTTTCCTTCACATACCTCCCGTGATTCCTCGTTTAAAATAGGAATGTTTGTATCCAGGAGAAAGGTATTTGTAATATCTTCATCGTAGAGGGACTCCATTCCACTATACAGTTTTGAATAAAATGTATGAAGTTCATTCATGATTATTTTCGGACTCGATATAGTTGTGTTAGTGTCTGTACATAATTTTCTAACTGAGCTTTTTTTCTTTCTCGATCTCTCAAGATTCAAAAAATATTTGTTGCTTTTTTCACCTTTTTCATACCATGTGGCTCTGGACCTTACAATTAGACCTTGCGTAATGTAGTCATACTGACTATCATAGTCCATCTTCAAACATTCGTACTCATTTATATTTGTAGAAGTAGGGTCAAGATCACATTTTGCTTCCCATGATTGTAGTTCGCTTTTAATTCGGTTTAATTTTTCTCTTCTTTCCTTTGCTTTCTGTTTACTATATGTTATAGTTTCTTGTCGTATTTTATATTTAATAAAATCCCACATAATTCTGGGATCCTCTATCGTATTCAGTTCTTCAGTCCATTCGAGGTATTTATCTTTTATTAGATCGACATACTCTTTGTCTTCTAATAAGCTTGAATTAAATTTCCAAAATGAAGGTCCGTGTGTCTGTTCCTCTAATCCATTTATTGAAAGCATAATAGCCGAATGATCTGATTTAATAGATGGTATAATATCTACCTGCTCAATCTCCTCTTGTAATCCATTATTAATAAACCAGTAATCTAGTCTTCTCTGAATAATCGGTGATTTTTGTCTCCAAGTAAAGCGTTTTTGATCAGGATTCCTAATTCTCCATATATCTGTTAAATCATATTGCAAACAAATACTTTCCAATAGCTTAACAGTTTTTTTAATTTTGGGATTCCCTCCAAAAGCGTCTAAATCTAAGTCAAAATAAACATTAAAATCACCTCCTAATATTATATTACAATCTGGATCCAAATCGAATTTGTCTAATTCTTCTAATATTTCCCTAAAAAATGTACATTGTTCTTCGACTTTATTTGGAGCATAAATATTTAAAAAGAGAAAGGGACATTCTTGAACAATAGCTTCTACAAAGATATAACGGCCTTGTTTATCTTCCTTGAAGGACTTTACTTCAAATTCCAATTCTTCCTTAACAAGTATCAATACACCTTTACTATGTTCAGATCCATGAGAAAAAAATAGATTTCCCTTCCACTGCTTTCTCCAGGTATTTTCTATATCTGGTGTGCTATAAGTTTCTTGTAAGAAACATATATCCGATTTTTCCTTCTGTAACCACAAAAAAATCGCTTTTCTTTTATCAAAAGAACGAATCCCTCGAGCATTTAATGACAAGATTTTAAAATTCACATTACTTTTAGACATGCTTCACTGGGTATATGCTAATTCCTTTCCTCTTACTTTCAATTAATCGACTGCGGTAAACGAGAAATGAATTAAGTACCCCGAACCATTTTAAGGTAACCAACAAGAGTACAGACAAATAAATATGAAGTACTACTACAATACAAAACTTTCCTATAGTGACAGTAGCCAGCTCGTAACTGTTTAAAACTACTGTGGTCTTAGCCTAACAATACTAAAGCAAATTTATATTTTAGTACAAAATATATTTTGATGCGTTGTTTACTCCAAATTCTAGTGGATATTTTGGAAGCTATTACAATTTATTTTCCTTTTTATATCTTGACCTCTGAAAAACTACCCGTTACAGGGGCATAAGAATACCGTCGATGAAAAGTTTGTCCGGTTTACTTCTACTGAAATGTGCTCGCTTACCGGCCCTCTTTGCTTCTAGCAGTCTATGCACTTGTCTTTTCCTTAACTCAACAATATCATGGGGTAGATCAGCCGAAACACCATATTTAGTACCTTTCAGCTTGAACGACATTGAGAAGATCTTTTCACGCTCAGGATAACGAAGGAAACGAGCAATTATTGGACGTACCTGCCTCTGTCCTGTATTGAAACGACCTACCCTGTGGACTCTTTGGAATTCAATGGAAGAGCAGTCAACCGCTAACTCGTTCTGGAGGAATGTTTTTAGAACCATGCTTGTGTCTTCTTTGTCACTCTCATCAATCCCATAGAATCTTAAGTTCTCCCTTCTTTGATATACTTCGTAATATAGGAGTTGTTCCTTCATATCCACTACTTTGGATTCGCACTCCACTGTCCTTTCTTGTAGGTTTTCCTTCAATTTGTTCATTTCATCGCTCATGAACTGAACGCTTGCTTCGACTTGATTGACCTTTTCATTTGCTTTCAGCAACCCATCTTCAAGTTTGCCAACTTGTTCTTGTAATTTGGACACTTTTGATTCGATACTTTCCATAGTGCGACTGAGCACTTGAAGTTTGTCATTCATACTTGAAACTTTGTTGAGTATTAAGTCCACTTTGGGTCCTATTTCAGTGGCCATTTCAAGAACTTCCCAAAGTTCGTCTCCGTCCTCGTCTTCGGCACTTATTTCCTTCGTTCTCTTCTCAACAGGAGATTTAATGTCCTTCTCAGAACTACTAGAGCTGCTACCTCTGTTTTTTCGTTTAAAAGGAGAAAATAGGTCGGCCATAAAACTTCCAATTTAACTCATTTCACGGAGTCACCAAAAACACGTCTACACCGAACGCATGCTAGACCAAGACCTAGCTTGGCCCTAGCTCATCGTGCCTATCGCGCAGCACAAGGTTTCGGCTTATGCCGCTGCCCCCCCTTTCTGAATTTCCTGGATCTGCCCCTGGACAGCCACTGAATATTTATGAACGATGGCTGTGCGAAGCTCTCCGATCTTGTAAGTTTACCATGGAAAAACTCTGCAATGTTTAAATACTTCCACAGCCATCACTTCTAAATATTAGGTCGCCGTTGCAGTTATGACTGACGGCAGCGAAAAACACATAACAGCGGTAAATAAATATTGAAAATCGCTGTAATGAGTTTTGTTAATGAGTGCTATCCTATGGGATAAAGTTACCCTAGCTTTGAACAACAGCATGGGCCCTGCTGTTTTGTTATTTAATTTGCAATATTAGAAGCTAGAAAGAAAAGACTACCTCAAACTGGATCCTAAACCCAGTCAAGTCATGGTATATTAAATGAAAGTTATCTTATTACCCTGTAGTTTCTCTGATGTTTTCTGGCTCTGACATGCTTCATCACATCACCTCCACTTAAGATGAATGTCTTACACAGACGGCAATTGAATCCAGAGACAGCTTTGACAAACTCACACCCTGTAAGTCAATAGACATTGTAGTCTTTTTAGTTTATCAGTAGACAATACTTTTCTCAACAAGATCATATTACGTCAAAGGCTGGTGTTTCAGAAAAGACATGAGAAAAATTCACAGACATATACAATGTCTCCTGAATAACATAATTATTCTCATCATTACACCAACCTGTGTTCAGTAAACATCCTGTTCACATTTAATTAACAAATAATTTGGTTTGAGGGCCAAACGACACTAACATACATGTACATGTACATTGCTATCCACAGAGAAATAAAGCAGCTTATACATGTACTTTTACACACAATTCTTTGCATGTGAAAAACCTTAAACCATTTTCAAATTGTGGTACACAGGTTAGAAATATAGAAAACAAGCAAGTAAAGTTCTGCTATCATGGCATAGCATGTTTTTTAGAGAATAGAGGGTTTATATTCAGGCTATTTCAGCTTCTGCATACAACCATCCAACATATCGGGGTGGCACAGTGGTTAAGTGTTTCACCTTGTGGCCCAGGTTAGATCCCAGGACGAGGCGCCACATGTAAGTTGAGTTTGTTGGTATCTCAGCCTTGCTCCAAGGGTTTTTCTCCAGGTTCACCAGTTTTCCTCCCTCCACAAAAACCAACACACTAAATTCCAATTCGATCTGTGAATTACATGTAGCCAGGTCCTGGCTTTGATCAGCCTCTTATGGTTGTTTGAGGTCCAGTTAGAAATTCAGGTTTTCTTTAGTATTGTCTCATTTCTTATTGTTCTTTTTCACCTAATTGTAATAACCATAATACAAATGTCTTTTACGGTATAAAATAGGAGTACTGCAAGTGGCATTTTGCCAGTACCCTCATGATTTTTTCTAGTGGAAATAAATCTACAAACAGAAATTTGCTAGTGGATTTACAAGGTAAGTCTGACTAATAGTATGAGCAACCCACTGAGACACCATCGCCAACACATTTTCCACTCCAATTTTTTTTAGTAATCAAAAATCTACTTTGTAACTCACCCTGCATATTAATGCCACTACCAAAGCCACTGATCCTGACACGTGCTTCAGTGACAGATGAAATGGTGATAACGTTTTCATTCTTGACAGCCATCTTACGAGTGTCACATGAATACTTCACATCCAGTACACCCTTTTTGGCAGTAGGTGGCTTAGGTTGAGTTTTCTTACTGGGAGGAGTAGCTATAACAACATGGGACTCTGCTGTTATATCTTCTGTTTTGGACTCAGTAGTCTTAGGAACATCAGTTACCTCTACTGATGATTCACCAGTCTCATCTGTCTTCTCCTCAGTCTCCTCAGTCTCATCAGCCTCGTCTTTCTTGGGTTCCTCTGCTTCATCTGTTTTTATCTCTTCAGAAGGCTCTGCCTTAGTAACCTCAGCTTGATCCTTCTTGGGGCTTTCAGACTTGTCCTTCTTTGCTACTTCCTGTGGTCATTCCAAGCAATATTTAACAATTATTCACTGAAGTCGAAGTAACTATTGGTGAATATTTACTGAGACAAAGTCGATTTTTTCCCCATCACACAATAATTTATTGAGCTTCAGGTCCTTGAAGTGCATATGAGCCCAATTTTTATCATAAAAATCGATTCTCCATCAAGTAAATAGTTGAACTTTTAAAAAAATAAATATTTGAGTGTGGCGTCTCTGAGTTTGAGGTTTCTATTTCCAATATGCTAATTATGTGATGACATGTGAGGCCAACAAAAAGTCACTTCTTTCTCCTTGTGAATGGAACTATTTCTGATCTTAGAGTCCTTGCATGTCATCACATAATTAGCATATCAGAAATAGAAACCTCTATAACTTATAGACGCAGCACTCAAAGTACAAATATTTACTTGATGGAGAATCGCAAAAAAAAAATTGGGCTTGTATGCACTTAAAAGTAGAAAAATTGACTCAAAAAGGCTTGTATGTGAGTGTTTCCCCAAAAAATATTTTTACTTACAATGATCAGTAGATCGGAATACATTTTAGTATATGGCCATACATGGCTATAGATGGCGATACATGGTGTTAATTGATAATATATGCAAATAAAGTGAATAAATAAAACTATATTGGGACACCATAAGTAAGGCTTATAATTATGAAGTATTATGCAAATCAAGATGGTGGACTTGTGCGCAAATGGTCCTGTGAATGCTCTCTCTTGCACTTTAGCAATTAAAACAGAAGAGTTCTGGAGTGATTTAAAGATAATTACATTTATTTTTAGGATGGATAACTAGTCTCATTGAAGTTCTGACTAATTTTAGTCGAAAAGGGCACTAGGAAAACGAAAGGATGCTTGAAAAAACTAGAGGGTGGAGCGCCCTTTCATTTAGGCCTAGCCAGAACACTGTAGTTGATAATGTTAGTGTACTCTTTCCAGCAATAGTAGTATTTTAAAATTTGCCTTCAGTACATTTTCAAAATGCCATTACCTCTGAGGCCTTTTTGAACATTTCTGCCTCAAATGACCGTCCCTGGTTTTCTAGCCATGTCTTGACATGCCTTCTGCCATACAGATGTTGCCTAAAGCACTGCAAAGACAACATTATTGTTAGGGTTACAGTGACTCTTCAAGCATGCCTTGCAAATTACAATGAATGCAGCAGGCTGTTACTTATTGGATTTAACAGATATTATAATGGAAAGTAGGAATACAGAACTAGTTTTTAACTTTTGGTTACTATAAATTTCCATCTGTGATACCTATTTGCACATGGCAACAGTCTGTAAGGTGAAAATGTATATTCCTTCAAAATTAATAATTCCAACTTCTACTTTCAACACTTGTGAAAACACTGTTGGGCAGTCAAATCTCAGTTGATTAGTAACATAAATTGTTGTCCAAGTAGTTCCAATAAATTGAAGCCCTGGTTCAAAGCCACTACCTGACTACAGTTCACCAGTTTAGTTTACAAACCTGCTAAAACATAAAAATGTTGTACTGCATTGTCTACTCTAACATCATATGGGTGGATACTCTTGACACTAATATAAATATTTTGTTCTTACATTTCTCACAATAACAATCTACAGTGACCCATTCTCAGCCATCTTACCGTCTCCTTGTTACACATGATCTTGCACACTTTGCAGACATACTTCTGGCGAAACACGTCAAACAGTGACTTCACCAAGTGTTCCACATTCTGTCCAGCAAGGTTCAGAGATTTCTTGTGTTGTTCTTCTCCTTGTGCCACAGCCTTCATCTCTTTATCTTCACCCTTTTCAGACTTTTTTTCCTCTTCTTCCTTGTCATCTTTCTTTTCCTCTGTACCTTCCCCTTCCTCCTTTGTAGTTTCTGACGTCTTTTCAGTCTCTGTCTCCTCCACTTCTTCCTCTTCTTCATTACCTATATTAAAGATACTACTTTGATGAAGCAGTTTCACAATTTGGAACGTGCATGTGTTTGGGGGGGTGCTACTCTCAGTCACACATGCCCTTTTAAAATTATGTCCCTACGAAGGAGTCCTGTTTTTTTTGTGAATCTCAATTGTGCAAAAACCATTGTTAAGTCCTTCAGTTATATTTCTACTTTGTCCAAGACTAATTCAGAAAATCTGGATTCAAAACTGATTTCTGTTGCTCAGTTTTCTAGAAACAATGCAAAAATAAGTACTCACCAGGTGCTCTCTCTCTAAGGCAACATTTCAATGCCAACAGTCCTATCTGATTTATCTCCTTATCAAATCTACTGATTTACAGCTCATTAGCCAATGGAATTTTTTTGTTCATCGGTGGATAAATAATTGAAATTGAGAATGGTGTGACTGCAGGCACTACTTTCCCTCTTCACTATTGCGCCACTATGCAAGCTAACCTGGATTGGGAATATGAAGTTGAAAAACAACTGGAACAACACACTGATCTCACAGTTTAAAAGCATAAGAAAAAATGACCAAACTTACTCAAGTCCTCCTCTTCATAGGGCTCCTCTTCAGGCTCATCACTTTCAATTTTTTTGGCAACCTCCTTATTCCTATTCCTCTGGAAGTCTCTCACCCTCTGCTGGTCTCTAGGTCTCCAATTCTGTTGCCGATAACGTTGCTGCTGCTGGTTCTGATAACCCTGTGGGCGCTGCCTCATACCCTGTAGATTTCTGTTACCAAAATTGTTACCAAACTTCCTCATAGGAGGTCCATTTCTAGGTGGGGACATCCTTCGTTTGCGATTCTGCCTGAAGTCGACTGGTCCACGGTCTGGCATTCCCATCGGCAATGCCATCAGTCCTGCTGGGCTTTGAAGTCCTCCTTGCTTGGCCTGGGCTTGGAATGCAGCAAGAAGAGACTGGGTCTGTACCATGGCCATCAACTGTTGCTGTTGTTGTGCTAGTTGTGCTGTTAGCCCTAACCGAAGTCAACATTATATTATCATTTGATATTTATTCTAAGTACTGCTCATGAATCTGTACATGACTTGCATTGTAGTACATTTGTATATCACAGTCCAATCTCAGTAGTATCTAGCAAACATTGCAGTCAACCAATGTTAACTCTCAACTATGATCTACCAACAATTGAGGTAAATGCATTGGAAATCCAGGGTTAAAGTTTGTCAGAATACCTTCTAAAGAGAAATAGAATAAAACAATAAGGCTAATGCCAAATGCCAGTGCTTGGTGATTTAAGCATTGACTGAGGTCTCATTTGGCTGTGAGTACTGCCACTCTGTCAAGTTCATAACCTTTTAGAAGTAACAAAATGGAAGAAAATGAAAAACGTTTGTGACTTTAAAGACAAAGTTCCAAAATAAATAGATATTCAGAGGCTGCATCTGACAGCTTGATATATAATCAGTAAGAATAAAGTGATCAAAGAAGAGCTAAGACCATCCAAGGTTTATTTTTAAAACTGCTGTTAAGTTGTTGCTGGAGTCTGATAACAGCACATTTTCCAAAAGTATGCCAGAATAATATGCAGTTTAATTCCAACTGAATGATAAGGTAACACAGCAAATTGATTTAGACAAGTATCTTAAAGATTTAGGCATTTGTCTTGAATAAATATTCAGTGCAATCCAATAAGGTGGACAATGCAAGTTATTCACTTAAATTTCAAGGACATTTCAATGAAAACTGTTGGAGATGCACAGGCTAAATAGGTTTCATTCGTTTAAAGTGTACATGTGCTGACGACACTGTACCATGCATGAAAGCAATAACAGAATGCAACACTTGCACTCCAGCAAAATTAAGTAGCATAAAATGCATCAAGATGGCATGCATAAAGAATGCAAGAACTGACAAGACACTAGAGTATGCACTGAAAATTACATAATTTAAGAAACAAACATTCAACAGGCATTTGCGGACCTTGGCAGAAGGACTCAACGAGTACAGAAGTAACCAAGCAATGTGCTGTCTCTATTCTTAAATGAAGCCAAAATTAGTTCTATACAGTAGATGTCATATAGGGACTCAGGGTTGGCAATAATTATTGAAACAAGAGGATACAGAGTGTTTTACAGGCAGTTACAAGAATAGGTTAAAATGCCATAAATGAAGGGAAATTTGGGCAAAACTGGCAGCTACTTCTAACCTGCCAGCTAGCAAAAATCTGCCAGTTGCAGCTTCTGCTGACAACCCTAGGGGATACAAGGCTCAAAAGTGGGATTGACATGGTCACGAATGTGACTAAAGCATTGTTTGGTGACTAAAATTTACTGCTATTATTAGTCACCAACTAACATTCGCTGGCTAGCGACTAGATTTTATTTACTAGTACTAGCCAAGTACTAAGGATTGTTCTTAATTTAGAAGCCTTATTAACCCTTTCACCACCACATACCAGTTTCCAGCTCAAATGTAAGTGCCTAAAACACCATGTGCCAGAAAACCAGTGCAACTGATCAGCATCAGTGTTTCCATGAAATCGAAGCATTTCTTCCAAGAGGTTGCTGAATTGACCAACTGGTTGAGTAAACATAGGGCTTCATTTCTGTCAAGGAAAAACAACATTGGCGGAATAATTTTTTTTCAAGTTACCTGAATTTGAAGTTTGTATATGTGTTTTCCTTCTGAAATCTAAGGCTACATGAAGTTTGTGCCTTCCAAAGAATATTCTAATTCTGGGAGCATTTCTGTGAAAATCTCGGACTCTTGGACTTTTTAGAGCTAGACAAGGAAGATCTAGTAGAGCTCTTCAAAAATACCAAAGGGAAGATGAGATTTAGAGAAGAACTGATGCTGATTTTCACTAAAATCCCCCAAAAAAACACTGGGGTTTACGGCACTTTTCACTCAAAAAATCTGGTGGTGAAAGGGTTAGTTTTTGCGAGTCAGAAGGAGTGAAAATTTTACTCTCAAGTTGTGAGTGGAGTTTACATTACTTGTGAGTGGTACTGAGTTTTTGTTACTCGTGAGTGGTACTGTATCTCCTGCAGCTGAATGACTTTTTAATGCCTTCCCTTTCACCCTAGATTGCTTACCTTCTTTCTTATTCTCCTACACATACTTACATGTATCAACCAGAATCAAAACAATTCTATGATGGAAAACAGGCATACATTTCTTTACAGTTACCGTATTCACTCACGGATAAGCCGCACCCTAAGTTTAGAAGCTTGATTCAGGGAAAAAAGTTTTTTTGAAGAATATCAAACGTACATTGTATAAACCTTCATCAGACTTTCAAACTCCAAAGTTGTACCGGCTGTAATAATTATTTCAGCTCTGAAATAGTATAAACTTCATGTCTACATACTTCGATATAATTGAATTGATTGAATTTTACATGTTTTTGCTGAACGAAGTCAAAACAACATGGAGTAGTTTGCTTTTTCATCAGCTGTCTGTTGCTATCATGCCTAAAAGGATATCCGGAAGCCATTGGACAAAAACTTGTTACTCATAGAGAGGTGGAAGATCTGTTCGACAAATTTGCTGTTAAAGTGCAAAGCTGCAAAGCAACATTGTACCATTTAGCGTGGTATTTGCTTGCAGAGGAACACATATTCACAACATAAACGGATCTGTTAGGAGCCACCAAACTTGCAAAAGCAATGGCCAGTGATTACTTTCTTTTGGTTTGGTGTAGTATTTATTAGTATGGCTTAGTAGTCCTTTTAAATGTTAACTTGTCTATAAAATTGTATGGAGGGTAGGTGCCATATTTTATGCCAGAGCAAAGCAATGATAGGGCAAGCAACGAGCAGCTGAGGTAACCATGGCAACCACGCCACGGGTCTACCCCCGGCACCTGTCACACTGATTTCTCAGTGGAAGTTTGTAGAAATTTCCGGACCTTATGTTTGGTAGATGTTCTCGCAGATAGGCAGCACCCCCGATTTTGAACGAAGATTTCGGGTAAAAAGGTGCGGCTTATCCATGAGTGAATACGGTAAGTTCTAGCAAGAGTTGAAATAAGGTCCAAGTGAAAGAGAAAAAGACGGCTAAAAATTATATACACACTATTACTATAGTACCCACAAGAGCCTTCCGCCAAGATCTTCAACTCAAATGCATGAAATATAACAATGCAAGACAAAAAGCAGAAAGAGCGAAGGATAGTGATGTTCAGGAGATACAAATGTGAATACAATTTAATATATCTAAATGTAGAATAGACAGAAACTGTACAGAAATAAAGACATTAACAGAAGAAGGAAAAAGAAGGAAAGGTTGTTGAGAACAAGATTGTAGTGCTTGCGGGACAAGTAAAAAACCCATCTTATAAGACCTAACATGACGCAGTTTAGGTAAAGGAGAACCAAACTCCAGTCATTACAAAATACTAATATATAGAATGTCAATTTGCTCAGTGAATAAAGTAATAAACTTTCCTTTGTAAGACAAAATACGATAGAGTTCAGTTTGTTTAAGAAGATACATGTCCAACTAATTTGTGTCAAAGAGAAAGATTTGTATTTGTCACTTGACAGGGGGAAGTATTGTTATAATTCAGTGAAAAATTAAGCTGAAAAGGTTAACAAGGCCAAACCTGGAATGAGCTCAAGATGACATACCAAGATTTTTTTGGAGAAATGCAAACAGCAGCTTTTGTTAAAACTCAGTTAAAGAGCAATCCAGTTCTTTTTGATTAAAGAACAATTTTTGACATTCAAGATATTTGATACTGTAACATTTTCAGTAGATACAAAGGGGTGGAAAGTGGGCAGCCTTTGTAGCTTAGCTATCCCAGAGGGCACCGAGTCGTCGGAACAAACCCAAATGTTAGCACAGAACACCAAGAGACAGACAGCTCCCAAGAGGGGAAACAGAACAGAGAGATAACAGAGAAGCTGAGAGGAACAGAGAAGAAGTGGACCCAGACCTGCTGTAGCATTAGGTGGAAGATCAATTGGTATGTCTCCAGGTTTGGCTCCTAGAATCCCATCTCCAGCATTTGCTGGTCCCCTGTTGCCACCGGCCCTGTTATGGTCTCTATCGTAATTATTCTGACCTCTGCTGCGGGTAAAGTCATCCCGGCCAGCACCTATGTGTTCCAAGGGGTAATTGACATCACCCCGCTGGTCCTGCCGTCTGTTTGCACGCATGCTGGAATACGGAGGCTGTGTACAAGTTGATAAATCATCAATGAGTTGACTATGTAAATACAAAGAATATCCATGGTTAGTTAGTTGGGCACACATGTTGTGGCTTTACATTGCATGAATGGTTCCAAGTACACCTGATAACATCTGCAGAGTTCCCATTAAAGCACAGATGTGCATGTTATGCACACAAAAAATGAAAACACTTTTTCGCCATTGTACAATGTACATCCCACGGATGCAAGCAAATTGCAGAAGACCAGGTCCTCCATACATCTTTTATGTGACCTTGAGAATCCCAACATGCTGCAAAAGCCAGCCATTTTTTGGTGATATATAATGCATAAAATTATGATTGTCGACAGGTAGATAATTACTCACTGGGACCCTTAACAAATAAAGGACCCCCAGTTAACTGAAACAGTGAGTCACAAGGACCCCTGGATTTCATAACTAGTGGGAACTCTGGTCTGTATCAAGTACAACTATTAACCCACAATGGGAACATAAGCCACTTGATACCCTCATTATTGCAATGTACATTTGCTATCTGTAACATTCATTTCGATCACCTATCACCAGTGATTGCCCAACTACCTATGCACAGGATCCATATAATTTTCACATGCTTCCTTCCAGACATTTTAGTTTTGTCGAAAAGATTCCTTTTGGTCAGCAATAGTGACTTTGGAAGGAAGCAAAGAGTAAAGTCTATGCAAACAATACAATTGCAGGGAACATGTGTAGCACATTTCTCCATGTGCAGGTCAAGTTTTTATTTTTCCATGTTGAGCTTGAATAAATGGAAAGTGGGCAACTGAAAATATTATTCACCATATAGGATTTCAACTAGAATGCTTTCATCTGGACTACTGTGAAGATGTCACTATCACCTGATGGGCCGATGTGCAATTGACAACCTTTCTATAGGCATTTGCATTAAATCAACAACAAAATACATGTAAACCTTTCAACACAGTGTTGCATCTCCTGTATGGTACTGTTTGAATGCAACGTCACTCATCAATTTTAGCAAAGCTCAACTTCTACTGGAACCATTGCTAGTTGATGAGTTTAATGGTGTATTAACATGTTGCTCATCAATTGCTTTTGAGATCAATATTGTTTTAGTTTCCACACTTCAGCTTTTGGATGCATGAATGCACAGTATGTATGGTATAGGTAGCACTCCAATTCTAGCTTATATCAATGATTATCCTTTTCAGAGCTCATATTTCCACTTCTGTGTTTTGCCTGGCCCATTTATATACTTACTGATGCAACACTGTTTCAGCGAACCATTTCAGCTACTTTACCATCCCAATATTGCCAGTCTCACTGCTCACAGCAAGATACCTGATTACATGTTCCTGTTTGGTAAAGTACACAACCCATATGCTTTGCATGCTGTAACAATCTTCTTTATACAATCATTCTGGATATGCTGAGTTACGTATATGCATCCTAAACTACAGGCATTGCCTTAGCAACACATCAGACATGCTGTATTTCAAAAATTAAGTTAAATTCTCTTGTTACAGTTCTATCTAATCCTGTTTATAGACTTCACTTTGATTTAAGACGGTCCTGTCAGAAATCTGTTACCATGAGCAACAGCTAATTGGCATGTTCACCCAACAACAAATATCTTAAGATTGTGAATAGCAAATGCCACACAAAATATACTGTAACAGCAAATACAGGAAAACCAAAACACCTCGAAATTCTGAAATAAATGTATTAATTATTGCTCCTGACACTGAATGAAAAACTTATGTTGCCAAATATTTTTTCACAGGAACATAATACTGAAGGTTTCACCTAGAGGCTAGACAGTGCATGGTTGTCTGTAGTTCGGAGCCTGTAGTTCTACAGATCAATTCAACTAACACAATCCGCTTCAGTGTTAGACTGATTTTTCGGCTCCGATTTTTCAAGGTTGACTACAATTTCTTTGAACCTTGAGGTGACTGACAAGTTTCGAATGTCACAAAGTCAGAAAAAAAACTAATGTACTTATTCCGGTATAACAAACGGTGCGTCCTTATGCCTGAAGACCTGTTAATTCCGCAAAAAAGCGTGGAATTGGAAGCTACATCTCTAGTATGAACTACGTGTACGTTTCGTTCATGCTCAGGGTGAAAATTACTGTAGAATTAACAACCGATTTTCCCATTTTCGTCATCCCTATGAAAAAATAGAGTTTAAAGCAACAATAAAACGTCAAAACAGCATAACCAAACATCTGTGTGTGTTTGGAGTTTATAAAGATGAACAGAAACGAAACCACAGAAACACATGCCGACAGCAAAGAAACCACGGGAAACCACAACGGCACAAGGCACAGCAAAGTTGATGAAGAATTCGCTCGAAGCTTACAGCAAATGGGCGTGAAAACCACTCAGAAACCCTCCCAGAGTGAATTCCTCACACTGGCTACATAGATAAACCTTACTTCGGGTGAATATCTTCTTCTTCTTGGACTACCATCGCGGCTTTGCCTCGCTTGACCGAAGTCTCTGTCGGAGCTAGCGCTGCTGCCATATCGATCGTCCCTCCGGTCATCTCTTCTCCTGTCTTCGTGTCTAGCTTGGCTTGGCTGCTGTAAAGTGCCGATCCCTTGATAATAGGACCCTAATCCTCCACCTCCCATACGACCAAAACCTGCCATGACGAGAGTACAAGGTAAAAAATGAAACTGGAAAAGACAACGTTAACTTCTTGTTCGTCCAGCTGCACTTGAACTTGAAGTGAAACACGAGGAAGTCAACATCCGGGACACGATGACTAATTCCCGAGGAGTTCACGACGGAAATCGTGTTACAACGATTTCCGACGATTTCCGACGATATTCCGACAATATTCCGACGATGATTTATTTCCTTAAATATAAACCCAAAGTACTGACTGGTAGTCCATACAGCAAGTTTCTAGCAATTTAAAAAGTAAAGGTACCCTTTACGGATTTTCTAGCTTTTTGATTTCGTTTAATTTTAATTTTAAAGAAACATTACTTTCATCCGGGACCTTTTTGTTAGTGTCGTCATAGGAACTGGATACGCGTCGACTGCAAGTATTGCGGGCTCAGCATTACTGATCAGTTCGCCGAGTGTTTTCATCTTATTTCTTAGCCATTAGTGCATTACTTCTAATGCATTTGAGGTTGTATGGATCAAATACTAGGATCACAAATGAGCTGGATGGGGAGGAATTCAACATAAAAAACGGATTGTGAAACGACATGATTACAAGATAATTCGACTTACTTTAAGTTTAAGTTTAATATTTTCATATACATTGCAATCATTTGAGAACTAAAGCATTTTCAATGGCTTCATCGCATCAAAACCGTGGCCATTTGGCCTTAAAAAGCAGTGGTAAGTTATAAACTCACTTATGTATGACCGACAATTGTGTACATATATCTTTAAAATGAACATTCCCAAAATTTAAATGAAAATTCTAAAAGTTAATCATCTGTCAAATATGCTCCAGATAAAACACTTTCTCTTATGTTTAAACAGAGAGCAAGTACAGAGTTGATTGACAGGGCCACAGTTTTGAAAGGAAACAATTGTGTGTCTCATTGGCTTGTCAGTGAATGATGAATATTCAATATTTTTAAGGAATCTGTATCTCAGTGGCTTGGCAGGTCATTGGTTCATCCCTTTTAAAGAACGAGAGATCACCATGATGTATATTTTATTGCCTCAGCTGTTCTAGCCTGCGTTGCATCCGAACTGAACCCTGCAACGCAGGCTAACTTAACCAGGGTTCAGTTCGGATGCGACGCAGGCTGTTCATCAGTAGTGGTGCAATTATATGTCCATGGCTTGTTGGCTCATCAGCTGTCACTGCTGGGCTGACGAGCCAGTGGCTTGAGGTAACATTTTTGAAGTGGCTCTGAATTGTGTAGTTTAGCTGGACTCATTGCTCTTTCACAGACAGACAGGGTTGGATTGAGAGGTGGTGGACTTATAACTGGAAGGGATTTTATGTTTCAGTTAGGATTGATTGCATGACTACTTGAATACCCATACGAAAACGTCCGGCCAAACAAGAGCATAACAATGGCCGGACATTTTAACCTGACATCGGCATGATAGCAGCCAAACAAGAGCAATAATAACCGAACCTGACAAGAGCGGTAACTAGCATAACAAGAGCATGTCACCCAGCCTGACAAGAGCATAAATTAGCATGACACGAGCAGAACATGGAAATCATCTTGATCGGGGATGAGAACGTAACACGAGCACAACAGAAGCATGACAAGAGCATGTCATTCAGCCTGACAAGAGCGTGAATTAGCATGACACGAGCAGAACATGAAAATCGTCTTGATGAGCATGACAAGAGCATATCAAGAACATGACAAGAGCGTGAAACATTGTTCAGCCGTAGCCATACAGAAAGCAGTCACATAATCTGCAAAATTAACAGAGAAAAGAAGAGGTCAAAAATTATCGTAAACATCATTGAAAAGTGAAAAAAATCGATTAGATTATAAACAAATACACGTACTACACATAATAGGGACCTTTAGCAACCAGGACGGCGACGGCAGTGACGCGACGGCACTCAGAGAGTAAATGTGATCAACAAGTCAGTGAGAGCTTGCTAAATGGCAGACCCCTACAATTTTGTATTTTGTTAATTTTTCTTTCCCTTCATGATGAGAATTCATTCCGACTCCTGACAAAACAATCCAAGTAAACTTGACCTTATTCAAAATTGATGTATATCACAAATGGATTGCTTACCTCTTCCCTCAGCCCTGAGAACGGTTGCTATCAGCCTTGTCGTTCGCCAGTCTACTTCCACTTCACCCTGGGCCAGAGTTGCAATCGACATTTTGTTCTTTGGCAGAACACTCACTTTAGTCAGAATCAAAATAGAGGCAGGTGTACAATATATGACATTTTGTAACAACTTGGACGTCTCCCGTTGGACACAAAACTCAGTAACGTTTTATAGTAGAGCACCTTAGTTTTGGATCAGTTCAGTTGCAGTCACTCAGTGGAACTACAAAATGAGCGCCAAAAACGCATTTCAGTAACCGTAATTGACTCAATCATCAGATCTCGGAGTTAAGCCAATGAAACTTAAATACTAGGGGCTATACTCTGGTAAACGATATCAACTATGGTTCAAATATGCATTCTTTCATTTGACCCCACATTCCTATATATAGTTATACACTCAATATCAGTTACTGTTTATTCAATACTGCACATATTATAAGAATCGGAGATAATTTCGATCCCATGCTAAAATGTCCGGTCAGGCTAAATAAAGAAGTCAAAATACCCATCATTGCTTTTGATTTGGCTATATGGAAGTTGATCCAATTAATGGTCAAAGCTACTAGTAACGAAGCTTACTTTAGCATTTCATGTTTTATAATTCGTACGTGCCGGTGCACGCTATTTAATTCCATTTCGTGTGACTGTCATGCCCATTTCTTGTCTGGCTCATTTCAGGCTCGTGTCAGGCTGTAAGGTCTAGTAGTTTTATAATTCGTAACGGTGCAATGCACACTTAATTTAAATATTGTCGTACCCATTTCTTGTCTGGCTCGTTTCAGTCTCATGTCAGGCTGTTCAAATTTTAAAATATTCCAAATGCTGTTGTGCTCTTGTTGTGCTCGTGTTAGTCTGTCGTCAAACCTAACATGGCCATGACATGAGCATAACATTTGTTTGACTCTCTAGCGCCAACCTGACAGTTTTTTTGTCAGGTTCGTATTTGGCCGATATTTGGCTCTAGCAGCAGTATTCCTGCCGGATTCAGGCCGGATTTTGTCTCTGTCAGGCTCGAAATTTTCGTACGGGATAACAATATATTGTTCCTTTGTACTATCCCAGCCACATCTGCTTAATGCAAGGCTTGCATGCAGCAGTAACTTATATACTGTATTTAAATAAATGCTATTATTATTATTAATAATAATGTTTACAATGATATTTTCATGTAAAAATGTTGACAGAGCTCACAAAGTCAACAGAGTGTCAACTGTATGTAGAATGATTAAATTTATTTTAATTTTGACAGTACTGGCACCAACTGCCATGTCATACATGGGTCAGGACTTGATTCTCAACCACATGAAGTCACACTACAGAAGGATTTCATCTGCTAAAGGTACGGACCGCACGAAAACAGTTTAAATATTCATAGAAAACTACCCTGGCATAAATTTACAAAGTATTGATAACTATAATAATATAGTTCCTGTAAAAACTTATAGACATATATAGGTCTGCAATTTGCAGGGAAAGTAAACAGTTCCCCACACCACAATAATTGGAATTATTCCCTCTTTTTGCTCTGACAATTTATAATTAAGGAAAACGAGTGTTGAGCACTGGCCCTTAATTATAAATTGTCAGAGCAAAAAGAGGGAATAATTCCAATTATTGTGGTGTGGGGAACTGTTTACTTTCCCTGCAAATTGCATAATAGCAGTGTTCGACTAAACTTATACAATTATACCAGTATGCAGTGTTCTCCCCAGACTTTTCCCCCAGAGCACTGTGTGCATGCTATGTGCATGTAGGTAATTTGATATGCATGCAATGGTGCATTACACATTTATGACAGCTAATTTAATAACATACACAAATGTATGCAGTGAAATGTAAAATATAATATTTGGTGGATAAATCTATATCTATATGAAGGCTGTTTTCATAAAAGCAGTCTTCACTCTTTACTGCCTCAACCCCAATTTGAGCACTAATAATAAGCACAGAGAAAAATATGCTCCCTTTGTCCATATGGTCTTGGTAACGTGTTTTATGAGCTAGCTTTGATAACACATTGATGTGAATTAAGCGCTATAATGCTTCCACTTCAAACCCTTTTCGTGTTAACGCCTTACATCTTGTGTACAACGTACAAATATATGCTCTGAACGGCTATTGTAATTTATGCTCACCTATATACATGGCTGATGGATGGCTTCCGCGCCTTAGAATTGCTACATTGTAGAGCTGCTAGGCTAATATATGGCCTTACGCGAGATATGCCTTCCGTAGACGTACTCAAGCAAGCAAAATGGGACCCTTTATGCTCAATGTACAAAGTAAGGTTAGCTACACTAGCATATAAAATTTTCTATGAGTGCACCCCCGCTTCTATATATGGACCATATTCTAGTTAAGAATGACAGAATGCAAAATTTACGTAACAGAAACAGGGTTATAGTGCCACGCTTCAATAGCTAATAATTACATGAATAATTCGATAGCACATAGAGCGGCAATTGTGTGGAACCTGCTCACTCCTGACTTACCGGAGACCTCTAATGTCAAGAATTTTACCAGTATGGCTAGTAAATCACAGGCCCTGCATAATTTAGATTTTGGAGCTGAATCACCGCAAACTGCCCCTCACAAGAACGATTATTATAAATATTACTGAATTATTAGTTTTAAAATAGATGATAAATAACTTAATGTAAAATTTGAATATAGTTAACTAGTTTATTTTAGTATTATACACGACCCCACAAGCGGCAACGCTTTAATCTTTTATCGTGTTTAAATAAAAGTTATTGTATTGTATGGCCAATTGCAAGGCTAGGTTTCGAGGGCTAACTAGTGCATCAGCTTAGCCATGTATCATCCAAGGGCTGTCTTTCAGAATTTTGCCTACAACAGAAGACAGAATGCAGGGTCCGAAATTGCACCTTATTTGGCGCCAATGTGACTAAATTTTGAGTGTTGCCGACCAAAATTTCAGAGTTAGTCACCACCCAGGTTGAGAATCTTGCCTAGATCTTGCCAAGATCTTGAGACCTTCCCAGGTTGAGAATCTTACAAGATCTTGCAAGATCTTGATTGACAAGATCTAATCTTGGCAAGATCTTGCAATTGGCAAGATCTGCGTTACCTAGCTTGATTAGCTTTTAAGTTATTTCTAGGTAACCCATACCATTAAATTGTTTAATTCTCCCTCCCTTTTATATGTAAAACATTTCGTTATGGTATGAATAAAAAAAAAATAAAAAAAATAAAAAATCGTTGTTGCCAAGATTCTCAACCTGGGCAGCTGGCGACTTACCTATTAAAGTCTTCTTTACCTAAAGTCTGTCCTGACGTCACACAATGTTCTAAGTAAATTTAACCTAACCAGTGTACTGCCAGCAAATGTTCTTTGTAGTGTGTCGGTTGAAACGACGTGGCAACCACAATTGGATTTTTGGCGGTAATGCCAGTTGCCGCCTACATGAAAAAGTTAATTTCGGACCCTGGAATGTTGCATTAGATTAATTTAAGGCAATAAATTCTGCTTATAAAAACCCTTTGGGAGCAGCTTCGCTAGCTAAGCTTCCGGCGTGTCAAGGCAGAGGCTTAGCAGGGCTTAGCTAAGATGAAGGCTGTTTTCAAAAAAGCAGTCTTACCACCTCAACCCCAATTTGAGTGCAGGCCCAGAGAAAAATATGCTCCCTTTGTCCATACGGTCTTGGTAACATGTTTTATGACTAAATGAGCCAGCTTTGATAATGCATTTATGTGAAGCGCTGGTGCTCCACTTCAAACCATTTTTATGTCAACGCCTTACATATATATAGACAATACATGTACATACATTACCCTTTATTGCAACCACAACAGGTGTTTAAGTAATTAACACACTTGGCTTTACATTGTACATATAACTACATGTATACCCTGCAAGCAGCACCTAGCTAGCATCTTCAACTCCATGAAAAGCAAGAAGAAAATAATTAGCTAGCTGACTGCAGCATTCATGTTGTTTTCCTATTGAGCATGCACCAACGGTTTTGTCTCATATCAGACTCACTCGGTATTTACTCAGTTGTGTCATCTTTGTCTGCCATTTCTCAGATTTTGGTCATCACCAGTTGGACCAAAAATTTAGCCATTGATGCACTGATAAACTGGTTTTAACAGGCTTGACAAGCCCAGAATCTTGGGCAAAAACAATACGAATGCTGCAGAGCCTTCTTTTCTTCTTGCTTTTCATGAAGTTGCGAACAAGCTGGCTTTGCTCTCAGCTTTCATGTAAACAGATGGGCTGTCACAGTTGGGATTGGGGCATGTCAGGGTTTAAATATTGAAATCAGGCCTGCACTCTTTTGCTTATATACACAGTAGTCACATTATTTATACTGCCTTGGGTTTTGTTAATTTCGTTTTTTAATGACCATAATTTTGTTTAATTGTATTTTGTGTTGTCTAGCCACTGTCGATACTTCTGCTCCCAAGTCGATGAAGAAGCACATGAGAGGTAAGTATGAGATCATCAGTTATAACACTTATTACCTGGTCAAGTAATCTCAGCTATCACAAAATAATAAGACAGTATAATAATGACATTCCATTCTTTTTTCAGTTCGGGATCAAAAGAAGAGAGAGACCATTAATAATAATCCAAGTGAAGGACCACTAATGACTGGAAGAAGAGCAAGGGTTGGTGAAATCTTAACTTTAATCATAAAGCTGCAACAATCAAGATACAAAATGAGTGGCGTTGCTTTATGAGTTTTACAAATTCGAGCTGAAAGCAAGAGTTTGTAAATCCCATAAAGCATGGACAGGAATTTTGTATCGGACTTGTCAAACGTCTAGATGTAGAGAGTCATGTTTTCAGTTATTTTAGCAATACGACTTATTTTGGCCGAGAAAATCGAAGCAAAAGTTTATGTAAATCAGGACGAAATCTCTAGCAGTGATTTCCTTTGTTTTTGCTTCATGAATTATTAATGAGTTTGATAATTACATATGTAAAGATCAGGTTAGTTCTTACACTTTTGAAAATTTCTGTGTTTATAAATATTTGGCAAGGTGTTCAGTAGTGCACTATATGCTCACAACATACAGCTGCAGTGCAGCTTCATCATATTCACATGGCGGGATGTCGACAAATCATCATGATGCATTAATTTTATATGTTTAACTGTAACAAAAGTAAGTATTAATAGCAAAGCTCATTTGTCCACAAGATTGAGCCTAGCTAGCTTCCGCATGGTGCAGTTGTCTGTGTTATAGACTGTTAAAAATCGAGGATATATATAATATACAATTTATACGAGTGACCGAATTGTATCGGATATACAATGGCGATCCGGTAGTGTACTTATGATATGGACTATATAAAATTGAAAACATTTCTGAAATTGTGATGAAAAGCGTAGGATATAGTGTACAAGTTGCACCATAAGAAACTAACGGCGAACTAACGGTGAACAAACGGTGAACAAACAGTGTACAAACGGTGTACAAACGAAGAACAAACGGAGAACTAACGGTGAACAAACGGAGAACTAACCGGCGGAGAACTAACGGTAACTATATAACGATGAAGTAGCGGTAACAGTTCTCATCTCATATTTATTAATCCTTTTAGTCATAAAGATTGTACAGGATGTTACAAAAAGGTCACTGAAACGGCCATAGTGGCGGGAAAAAGAAACATAAATTTGATAATAAATATAACGTATCTAAGTAGATACGATGATCAATAATAACAATAAACAGAAACGAAAACCTAATTACACACTTCACAGCCCCGGGGGGGGGGGGGGGGGGGGGGGGGGACTCCCCATAAAAATAGACGGGGGTGTTCGACCTATCTTTTAGGGGTTAAAATCGTTAGCAGTGCTATCTCTTAGGGGTCTTCCAAAGGTCTGCTATCTTTTAGGGGTCTCCGAGACCCAAACTTTTTGTGGCCGAGAAAAAATAGCGCTGGATCTTCGAGCATGAGATCCCACAAGTTGAATCGGTATTTACGGCTTCGATATAGAGTTTGGTCCATCCGAATATTAAAGACGAGGTTATGGGGCAGAGCTTTGTCTCTTATTTCCTTTAGTTTGGAGTGCTATCTTTTAGGGGTAATTTTTTTGTGAGCCACGCCCATATTGCTATCTTTTAGGGGTGAATTTCATTTCTCACGTCGAGCACCCCCGTCTATTTTTATGGGGATCCCCCCCCCCCCCCCCCCCCCCCCCGGGTTCACAGCATTGTGCTATTTAACTGGCTAGTGGGCAAAATACATTAGTAGTACTATAGCAGGGAGTGCCTCTCTGTGGAATATATCTACTGAACCTAGTAGTAGTGAATTGACGATGAAGTAGTTCACCGTTAGTTCTCCATTAGTTTCTTATGGTGTAACTTGTACACTATATCCAAAGTGTAAAATAAGGGTTGGGCGCTATAGTATGCACCACGCACATGCGCAGTGTGCACAAAATCAGGTCCCACATGGGAGAGACGGTCTGTATGTATCAAGACAGCAGTTGTACCCGGCTCCGTGGATAAATGAGGTCAGCAATCAGTTGCGACACCTCCCTCGTACTATTTGACGAACACAAACTTACTGAAAATAGAGAATTTGTGTGCGTTTTGTTTGATATTCGAAAAAACTGTTGAAATACATAGAACTGGACAAGAAGAAAATCCCTACGGAAAAAAATATGAGAAGAAAAAAAAAACAGTTAAGCCGCTTTAAATTGGGCGATTTAGTGATCAAAACGTCGTAAAACGTTGCTGATGACGTCAACGGTGACAGAAAAATATGGACAGAGACTTGGAAAAACTTGGATTAGACATGGAAACTTGACCGGATTGGATCTGAAACGAGTTATAGAAATGTAAGGTTCATCGGCCATTCTAGACTTCTTATCGGTCCATCCGGAGGGACCGGTGAGGGGATAGATGGCTTATGAATCCCGAAAAGTCGACCATAAAGGTGTCGCAAAGAGAGATCACATGAAAAGTCTCCGGAAAGTCTCGACTATCAAGCTAGATAAAGCCGAAAGGCGATTGTTTGAACTGGATTGTAACATGAAAACGTAAATAGGAAAGAGTAAGGACTTGACCGGAAGAAATGTAGGGATAAATGAATGAAATAAACCGGGGCTCACACCCCACTATGGCATTTAAAAAAAATTGATACAGGATACTAATATAGCTAACTACAGTTGTGTATCGGGGTTACAGTGGTATCCGTGTGACTTGAATGCCATGTTTTGATTGGTTAGCACCCCCTTATTAATTATTATAATAAAAGAATAGATAGTACGCGCGTTCTGATTGGCTAATAGCCATGTTTTCATTAGCCTGTGCAAACATGGAAATGACGTCACACCGTAAGTGCTTCTTTTATCAACATAATTGTTATAAAAGAAATTAAACTGCGGTCTCGAGTTTGTTCTGCTCTCGAATTCTCCCAAACTTACCTCGGTTTGCATGAGCCTGTACAAACAGGGAATATCTGTTTCATCCCTGAATTACTAACAGCTATGTTGCAACGAACACTGACACTAACAGGGCCATGTTTATCTCTTTTATAGAGTGCATCACTTGAAGATGTATCAGTATATGCCGGACCTAGCCCATCGCCCATCTCACGTCCACAATCAAGCCGACAGCACCACAGAAGCAACAGTACCAATATGAAGTCCCCATACAGACCACAGTCGGCCGGGTCTCCTGTGGTAATGCCTAACTATTCAACACCCACATCTACTCCAATAAATAACTATGACCATGAGGCAGAAATGTCAACATATTCAGACAAATCTGAGACAAATTACTTGTTACCAAATAGGAATCCCTTATTTAAAAGTGGTTTTTCTCCCAGAGTTTTACCAGGGCCTTTAGTTTCTCAAACTCGGTGGAAATCAGTACAAAATAGAGAAAGCCCCAGAGGTTCACAAGCATCAACACCTCGTAGAGAACCTCGAGGGAGCGTATCTAACAGATCACCATCACAAGGCTGTCTTGGAAGGGACAAGGTACCGGGGGAATATAGGGTTCCTAGGGGACTCACGTCTAGATACAAGGAACGCAATATTGTACAGAATTTTAGGGATAATGAGAAAGATTTTGTCGAAAATCGAGATTTGGATCCTGAGGACTCACCTTCAGAACTATCCTCAACATTTCAAAGGGATCCTAGGGCCGTTGATAGAAATTTTGATTCGCTTCGAGGATATGTTAGAGACAGTGGTAGGGCCAGGGTCTGCAGGGTGAACTCTCCAGCACTGGACGTTAGTCATGGCTCCTCCAGTGTAACAACTCCAGTATCACGAAGGCAGAGAAATGAATGGGCAAACCAAACAAAAATATGGTAAGTTCAGGGCTTGCGTGCCCCTTTATCGCATATGCATAATTATTCTTTATTTTACACTCTTCGCTTTACATTTGGGTAATTTACACTGAGATACACTTCATATAATAATATATATTCGGGGGGAAAAAGAGGAAAATATATAATAGGAAAGGGTGCAGGGAAGTTGAAGGTATACAGACACGCGGCAACATTGCATGCAATATTGCTTCGTGTGTCCATGTACCTGTGCAACATTGCGCACAACATTGTCGGCAATGATACAGAAGTAGGATTGAGTTCTGCTTCTACAACATTGTGCATAACAAATTGCACCGTGTCAGTGTCATCTCTGCAACATTACTGGCAATGACATGATGCTTTCAGCCAATGAAATGACGGCACCTTCGCTCACCACTGACTAAAATACTGTGACGTGGTAGCCTTCTGTGTTGCATGCAATGTTGCAGGAAATGTTGTAGGAAATGTTGTAGCGTGAGTCGACCACTTCTCAGGTATGGCCATATGCTGCAACTATATATATATATATATATAGCACGCAACATTGCCGGTGTCCTGGCGGATTTATATCCTCCGGTCCATATCCACTAACGGATTTGGCCCCCCATCTACGGTTATCAGTGAAACAAGAAATCCAGAAACAAATGGAAGGAACACAAGCAGCTGAGAATAGATCAGAATGTTGCGTGTTTATACAGATAATTAAGACCTGTTTCAAACATGCCGTATTAGCACTGAACTTCGAGTGTTGAACTAATAGCCGGTTTGTTTCAAACGGGCCTAACTGCTTAATGCGGTTTTAATAGCGATACTTTGTGTTGATAAACATTACAGTTGTCATGCTAATGTGCCAACCATGATTTCAAAAGGCCGCTTTGTATCAGGAACCAATGGATCTCTGGTTGGCACATTAATGACAATCGGGATGACGTGGCAGTAAGTATCGCTATTGCAAAACAGAATGTTTTTAATCATGTATGTTCTATTGATTTTTCCATTTTTTAAACACAGAAATATTGATCATAACGTCGCAGCATTACCCGCGCAGTTTTAGCGCTGAATTACAACTTAGGCGCTGGCCAAACTTACTCGCATGCAAACTACCGAACGGACTTGCGTTGGACTTACGTTTCGTTTGGCGATGAGTTGCATAATAATAAACTAATTGTAAATTGAGATCGAATTCCGTATGTTAAAGGATTGTTAGTAGAGACAAAGCTGCATCAGTATTATACTATGGTGGATGTGTTTTATGGAAAGTTTGGATACCGAAAAAGATGTCGGATGTACAGCTGACCACAATCCTTTGCGAACCTCACACAGTCAAACTATAACACGTAGAAATCCTCTATTCTCTTCAGTGATAGTGTATCGGCAACAGCACTTGTACTGACTTGTTATTAGGATCAGTGATAGTGTATCGGCAACAGCACTTGTACTGACTTGTTATTAGGATCAGTGATAGTGTATCGGCAACAGCACTTGTACTGACTTGTTATTAGGATCAGTGATAGTGTATCGGCAACAGCACTTGTACTGACTTGTTATTAGGATCAGTGATAGTGTATCGGCAACAGCACTTGTACTGACTTGTTATTAGGATCAGTGATAGTGTATCGGCAACAGCACTTGTACTGACTTGTTATTAGGATCAGTGATAGTGTATCGGCAACAGCACTTGTACTGACTTGTTATTAGGATCAGTGATAGTGTATCGGCAACAGCACTTGTACTGACTTGTTATTAGGATCAGTGATAGTGTATCGGCAACAGCACTTGTACTGACTTGTTATTAGGATCAGTGATAGTGTATCGGCAACAGCACTTGTACTGACTTGTTATTAGGATCAGTGATAGTGTATCGGCAACAGCACTTGTACTGACTTGTTATTAGGATCAGTGATAGTGTATCGGCAACAGCACTTGTACTGACTTGTTTTTTTAAGATTTGAAAACTCTACCACGATTTTTTAACGGTTTAAAGTTTTTCCCGCGCAAAGGATTGTGGGTACAAGTACAATTCGCCATCTTTGTCGGTGGATTGCCATCCATGTTGCACGCATTGCAGCGTGTGCCCGCATGCACCTTTAAGTAAGGTACGGACTTACGCTGCCACTTGCATGCACGTAATATTGCTGGCAATAGCGTAATTGCAACGTGTGCCCTCCCCTGCAATGTTGCCGTACCTTAAATAGTGTATGTTAAATTGCATTGTGCATGCCAAGATCGAGTTTCAGCTTCTGCCAGTCGTGTGTGTTATTAGACAAGTATTCAGTAGAATGTCAAGATGACGGATTCACATTTTCTAAATAGTTGCCTTGGAATGTACAATGCAATATGCGCAATGCCATCCAAGTAAAATTGCAGAGTTTGATCGGCACGAAAGGCTATGCAGCCATATTGTATACAGCAGATTTTCATGGGAAAGAAAATATGGCGAGACTGTACGTAGCTTAGCGTGCTACACCAAGCGTTAGTGTTTCACTAATATTTATGAGAGTGAAAAAAAACGAGAGTGAAAAAAAACGAGAGTGAAAAAAAAACGAGAGTGAAAAAAAACGTAGCTGTACTGTAACCGATTGGCTCACATTAACGAAACAGACAGTAAGGAAACCAGTACAGTGTCACAGCATATCGCATGGGAACCGTGGCATCAGTCATTGCTATAACATGCCCACTCATGAAATCCGCTATATACAGTGTGTGTTTCGGGGATGCAGGTTGGCGCAGTGGTAAAACACTCGCCCCTCACCGCTGCGGTCCCGGGTTCGATTCCCAGCTCGGGCACCATATGTGAGTTATGTTTGTTGTTGATTCCTTATCTGCATTCGAGGGTTTTCTCCGGGTTCTCCAGTTTTCCTACCTCCGTAAAAATCAACCGTGAGTCGAGTGTAGTGTGTCCAAAACATTTAATGTAGTGGGGAGTGTGTGAGGAGTAAAAGCAGGCCCCCACCAGTTGTAAGCTGTAATACTCAGCCTGCTATAACAAATAGAATAGTTTTTTTGGGTTTAATTAAAACCCATATCCAACCCACTCCTGTTACATGCATATTCACGTAGTGACATTCTAACCAGTTTTTATGTTTCCATTACTGTGCTTTATTTATCAGGCAAGAAGACCAACTTTACATGCAGTTCATATCAGATGTCACATCTGACATTCTTGCTCGAGGAATATTTAGTAACAGGTACATGGCAAGAAAATGTACTTTTTGTATTTTGGTGTAATTGTGTCGATCTGGGCCCGGTTGTTCGAAGCAAGGTTAAGCGCTAACCCAGGGTTAAATCGCTAACCCTGGGTTAAACTGTACAGATTGCAATTACAGATTTAGCGCTAACCTAGGGTTAAAGTTAACCTTGCTTCGAACAACCCGGCCTGTATAAAACTGTTCTCCAATTTTTCTTCGTCTACGAAAACGCGATATTTTGGCCCGCTAATGCGTGCTATTTCAAATCACAGAGGAATCTCCACGGAAGTCGCCGTAGCAAAATAGTCAGTATATTAATAAGCCAGCAGTGGTTTTCCTTGGTGGGAGGGGATGGGGTATAGGGGACACTCAGAGGTCATTTCCCCCGGCACTGGACCAGTTGTTCGAAGAAAGGGTCAACGGTACCCCGGAGTAAATGGTTAAGCCGCGTGTACAGATTACAGGAAACAGTTACGTGCTGATGTATCATTTCAATAACCAATTAATTGCGCTCGTGTTCCCATGGGGAAGGCTTTATTGGAAGGGAAATAAACTTTTAAACGCTGTTTTAGAAAGATCGACAATCAGTTGGAGGTGGAAGTAGCATTTACAAACAGGTTTTGTTAATAACGCTACATTCTCATATGAAGTCAGATTTGTTTTGCCATCCAGTACACCCACGTGATCGCTGATTGAATTCCTGCAGAAGGTCCATTATCCTACGGATCAAATCAATCAAATAGTTTGTTTACCCTCAGATATTGAGGCTTATTAGGCCTCTAACAGATTCGAGCATTCTCCAGACACACTCCTTACTACGTTCATGTATTCTATGCATTTACGGAGGGAGAAAAGCCGGAGAACTCGGAGAAAAAACAGAATCAACAAACTCGACTCATTCCGCGTCCGGGAGTTGAACCCGGGTCAGTAGTATAGTAGCAGGCAGACATTTCATGCCAAATTCCTCAATCATCCAATGCATTGATATTTAGTACAAGAAGAACTGAACTTACCAACCCTCGGCCACACAAAACTGTCATTGTTTTAACCCAGAGGAGAGAAGTTGTCAAATCCTCTTCGCGGGGTAAATCATCGATCAACCAGTGCATTAGCCGACCAATATTTTGCAGTAATCACCAGTCTAGTACTCTTCGAAAGTTGTGAACGAGTTACTCGAGATTTGGCGCACAACTTTTTGAGTTTACAACAATGGAGAAGTTTTATGAAAAGAAATCCTTTCAAACTATGGGTTTAAAAAAATATAATCATAGCTTTCACTCTGAACAAAATCGCTGAATTGCCAAATTTAATGTTAATTATTACCAATTTTTTATTGCCAAATTTTAGAGTCCTCAACAACGTGTTTGAGAGTCACATCGACAGGAGAAAAGACGAGCTCGACGAGGTAAGTGTCCTCATCCGGCGTTATCGACTGTAAATGGGATGATCCAGAGGCGTAGCCAGCATTTTGCATTGGGAGGGGGGGGGGGGGGGAGAGGCACTCCACCAAACGCACGAATTTCGCGACTACAGTACTCTTTTACATAGAGAACGCGATCTTTCGCACCAATCTCGTCTATTCAGGTACATCTCAGTTTTCAGTCACCAACCTTTTCCAGTAAGACTGTCGCATTGTTCACTGACTCCCGGTAAATCACTTAGCTTATTAGGTGTGTTACTGTGACGCTACTTTTCAGTTGCGTTTTTTTTAACGAAAGGGGGGGGGGGCGGGAGGGGGGGGGGGGGGGGGGGCTGGCTCCCCGTCTGGCTACGCCCCTATGCTCAAAACCATTATATGAAGGAAACCGAGACAAACCCAATCCAGAAGGTTTTGAAGGTTGGGCTTTATAATTTGTGTAATATTGAAGCTGCTTGTGATTGGATAAAAAGCTGTGTACGTCATTGAAGAATCCAGTTAAGTGCTGCCTTGATTTACAGAAGTCCAGTGCAAAACTTCCGGTGAAGCGGGTCCTAGCAAGCCAATTAAAGTTAGTTATAGCCAATGACCACGCGATTTATTGATCATGATAATTAAACAATCTTTTTTATTTTCAGGACCGCATGAGAGAAATGATTGCTCAGCTGAGAGTTGACTTGAATGTCGAAAACTAAGTCACGCGAGAGGACGTACACGAACACGTGCACAACATGTCAGTTTCGCGCATGCGTTCAGTTATTGTGAATAGAATCATCGTAAAGAATGATTGCAACCGAATGGCAACGTGGACCTTGAATAATTGCAATCAAGTCATTAAGATCACCCCATTCAAGCCTGGCTGCTGTCAAAATGCGGGGAAAGTAAACACTATCGTACATAATCACAGTATGGTTTGTTTTTATTTAACAACGATTAGTATTTATTATTCACCAAGACGTAAAATACCGAGTTTTATCGCATGCCGCCATGCACGTAGAATACAGCCTATCAACAGGCTGCAGATCCGTTGCATATTTGGCGATATCCCTCGGGTTGTATCCAACGGTGTCTTCCCGCCACAATTGGCATGAGATAAAATAGGTATGCAATACTTTCCCACTCGTGACTTTTTCCCGAATGCCACATCCCTAATACTCTACTTGGTTTGACAGGCTTTTCAAAGAATTTTGGTGATCTTCAAAATTAGAAATAAAAATGTTCACCAACTACCTGGTTTTCATGTAATAAAAAGTAAATTACTTGGCCGCTTGGAGATACAGAATTTATCTTCTCGTGTTTAACGTGATATATCGCTGCGCTCACTCGTAAGCTATCAAGCTAAACACGATAAGATGAATTCCGTATCTCCGCGCGGCCATGTAATATCCTCTATATAATATGATACATATTTTCGGAGATATATGCAAGTGCTTCTTTTGACCCCTTGATTATACGTAAGATGCGAAATTTTCAAAACAAGTAGATATATATTGTTTTGAAAAATGCTGTTATAGATTAACTAATCCATGAGCTTTGTTGATAACGGAGCGAAGAACTGCGCCACGTAGTCCACCCGCTGCACCGGAGATGGGGCTTCGTCTGTGGGAGGTACAGAGCATTCATCCGAGTCCCAGAGGCAATATATGTGCCTGGGAGCTCGCAAAGCAAATCGGGCACCCATGCTACACCAAGCTCCACAACTCGGCTCGGGTGGTCAAGTTCCAAAGGAAGGTCGAGAGTACCCCTAGCTACAAACATGGAGGTTTCCCGCGACATCGAAAACCCCGACAAATGCACCAAGAGATGTCGCAAGGCGCGGCAGTTGGTCGAAGAAACCACAGCCAGAATGCGAGCCAAACCAATAGAGGGAAACAGCCAGACAACCCCTCCAACGCCTTACCCATCTCCGCCGCATTTCGAGGCGCCTCCAATGTGCCTGCAGCATCGTTCGAGAGGCCAAGCACCCTTTGGATGGCCCCTACGAATCGTAGTCAAGCTGCAGAAAAAGATCCGAATGAAATTCTACATTCACTATAGCTACTGCTCAGGATTCGTAACATCGAGGTGGTCGAGTGATGCTCTTCTACAAAATACCTTCAGGATTTCCTTGGATGGGCACCCTCGCGAATGCGAGGAACTTGGCTGGCAAAAAAACTTGAAACACAACGCCATATCCACAAAGCTGTCATGGTTTATAAATCTATTAACGGACTTGTCCCTGATTATCTACGTACCAAATTTGTCGACCGAAGCAGCGTTTCAAATTATTCTTTAAGAGACACTGAGGTCAAACTTGCTGTTCCTTCCCGCGCACTATTTTTTTGAAAAACAGTTTTAGCTATAGTGGTGCAGTGATATGGAATAGCCTCCCTGTAGAATTGCGGCAAGCTAGAACTCTAAGCAATTTTCGCTCTGCCTGCAGCAGTTACTTTTCTGACATCAATTAGATTATTAAGTAGAAGCACGGCACTCATGTAAAGCAGGTCCTTTTGTTGATGTTTGTAGTCATTTAGAGTTAATTATAAATTAGAATTAAAGTTGAATATTTGTAGTTTAATAGTTCTTCAATATTTTAATCGCTTATAGTCTGTATATAAGCTTATAGTCTAATTATTATTAGTATTTTTATTGTAGTTATCTTACGTTATTTTCATATGTAAAAATCCTGATGAAGTTTACCGTGGGTAAATAAAGTTATAATGAGATGTCTCACTGCGAAGGAGGAGCCTATGACTCAACCTGTTACAACTATTAGCATTTCTATTGTTGGCGCAATTTTCTTTGATCCCAATTTATCCAAGCACGTTTCCTCAGCGGTAATCATGCATTGGCGCAATTTTCTTTGATCCCAATTGATCCGAGTACGTGTTTCCTCAGCGGTAATCATGTACTCAACACTATATAGACTTTCCCCACCCACAATTCCCTCCTTTGCACTGAAGGGCTAGCGCTCGAAACGTCGGCTGCTACTCGCTTTCCACGGCGATTAGCATACCTCGATCGACTTTAGTTGACTTACCAGTGTTTATCTTCCTCGCCGACGCAGACCAACTAGTTTTTACGGGATCTAGTTACCTATCGTATTTAGAGCAAAGCTCGATTGTATTTTTTGCTAATTAACTCGTATCACGGACTCTGTCTCGGTAATTTGTTGATCTTCATTTATTTTTCTGTTTATTTATTATCGCTGACCAAGCGTGAACTAGTAAGAATCATCTTTATATAGATGGAGACAAGTACAGGAAAAAATAATAAATAAATAAATAAATAAAACCTTTGTCTTTGGCGCTGTCTCGCGATCCACTGGGGTGTGCACCGCACCAGATGGCATAGACAGCAAAAGCAATAGGGCTTGCCCAAAACGTAATTCTACAAGCTGTGGACCTCCATCCCAGACGTATCCAAAACCTCGCTGCACGAAGAGGATAAGGAAAAAGTCGATAGTCACTCAGATTGGTATCCGTGTCTTCGAACCAGAACAATATAGAAATTGGCATCTCACCCAACAACCGGCACACTGCAAGGCATGGAGTGTACAATGAGCATGCCTTCTTGATCTGGGACATCGCGAAGCTCACCAACATCTACATCTGCGGAGAATGTAGACAGAGATTCACGCAAGCCTGCCACCCCCAAAAGCATGTAAAAGCGTTAGATCGAGCACCTAGGCGCCAGGGCCTCATCCACAACGCGATTTGTGGGCACAGATGAGAGTGATGGAGCCGCAGTCGATGGATAAGAACTCAACATCAAAACAGTGTTCCAGCACCAAGGTTGTTTGTTTCATGGTTGCACTGTTATTTTCAAGGAGTTATTTTAACTCCAAAAGAGTTATTCTGAACGATTTTTTTGTACAGATTAACTCTTTTGGAGTTAAAATAACTCCTTGAAAATAACAGTGTGCGCAAATCAGACAAGGGTAACAGTTTGTACTCTCCCAGCCTAGAGGCGAGATGCAGTGGTCAATGGAACTATCCTAGTGTTCTCTCGATACTACAAGGCCGGTGTATCTCGCATTCGCTCGCACAAATACCGACAATCCAAAATCTGCCGTCGCACCCTTACCATGGCCCATGATATGCCCTGCGGCTTAGGATATGTTGCGTACTTCGAGGAGGGGGAGTGGTTCGGCTTTGCCGAGATGGACAGAGATACCAAATGTGCTTTGAGCAAAGTTCGAAAAGATGCCACCATTCTTCTACAATCACAAAGTTCCAAAAGCGATATATATAAGACTATTTGCAGTAGACCCCCGGGGTGGGGGGGGGATACTCCTGTTTGTGACATATTATGTATGTGCCGCCCGGGTGGGTCAGGGTTTTGAGCTCAGTTTGGGCAGGTAGGGTCAGGGTTTTGACCTGATTTGGGCAGATCAGGGTCAGGATTTGAGTATAATTTGGGTGCAGTCAGGGTCGTGGTTCAGTATTTTTTAGGCAGTTCATTTTTTTAGCTACTATGTCAAAAAAAGACATTCTGTTGCCGCATTTTGATCGCCTGACCACATGCAAGCACTGAGGTTCCCATACATCGTGACGCAGCTAATTCGTACTTATCTATATACTTCATCCGCTGATTTGTTTACCCAATGCCACGTCCCGACTTGAAATGTTCCGTATTTTGCATGAAATCCCGGTACGCGGTATACCGGCCAGGATATATATCCGACCGTGTTTTGAAAACAATTTAAAGAAGGGGCAATCAGGTTTTTTTTTCCCAAAAAGGGGGCAATCAGGGTTTTGGAGCTCGGATTGGGTCAAACAGGGTCAGGGTTTGAGCCTCTTGGCCTCACATACATACCCATTTTTCATGTAAGTACCCCCCCCCCCCTTCCCCCCCCTATCCCCCCCCCCCCCCCCCCCCCCATATCTAATTATTTGCAACTTTTCAAATGCCGAATAGGTCTACAATGTGTTCAACAGTTTTTAACCAAATAGAATCGAGGCAGAGTGGAAGACTCCAACTGGACGGAAGACTGGGTTACGTAAATATGAAAGGCGTGCGAGACTGAAGGCGCTCATCCCTTAGTGAAGTCAATCAGACTACGTACCATATTCTTCTTTAATGACATGACAGTACTGTACAGAGCCATGCATCGGGACAATACAACCGAAAGTGGGTGTAAAAAAGTAGACGCACAACCTAGTTAACTTCAATTCAATGAGTTGTACCATAATTATCTGGAAAATCATATTTTTGTAATTCAAATATCAGTCTAGATTCACAGATATTCTTTGAATTCAGGAACGAAGTTGTGAAATTCAATGAAATTCAATGGGAGATAAAAAACAACTGCTGTTACTTTTAAATTGTCTTCAACGCCACTGCGAGACCGGTTGGAAAGAGAGGAATAGTTTTGGAACAGGAAGGCTCAGATGACAAGTTGCTTTTTGAAATAACCGGTGCAGTTCTACAGGGACGGCGGAGCGAAATTTCGAGGGGGGGGGGGGGGGGGGTAAAAATTGTCATTGAGCCGGTATGACAAAAGCATGAACTAACTAGGCAAAATTTGTTTTTGGCAAAAAGGTGGGGCTGCGCCGTCCCTGTTCTACCACCGCACTGTCAGGCTACGCACGGTCACGCTATGCACTGTCACCCTACGCACAGTCACCCTACGCACAGCAGCGAGTGGTACACACCGAATATTGTCATAAATCGCGTCTCGCAATGGCGCTGTTACAACAATCACTGAAAAAACAACCCAATTTCCATGTTTGGAAAACCTTTTTGGAAATTATTAGATTTCTATTGAATTTCCCAATAATACTATGAAAATACAGTTGGAAATTCCAATTTACAGCATTCTTCGATGGCTTTTCCACACCATAGAAATTGGTTGGTTTTTCTAGCGATTTCGCAGGAAAAATGTATTATTATCGAACTGATAATAATTGGCAGAAATTTGCTACTCTATCCAAGAAGGGTATTTAAGGTAATTTTCAAACACCAAAAATAACTATTTAAACTGAGGCAGAATACGAGGCTTGCGAAAAACCTTACAAAATACGGGAGAAAAACGAGGTTAGTCCGAGTTTTCAACAGAAGTAACTGATAGACTGTCGATATGTCTAAAGCCAATGCCTTACTACCCTGTAGTAAAGTATTCTAATCCACAAACCATAAAATCCACTATTTGCATATTGATTTCTAGGAAGTTTTCCCATATCATTTCACACTTATTACAAGAGACTCAAGTTACTGAAATATTCCTGGCAATGGAAGTCCTATAATACATATCAAGAAAGTATCAAACTTCGAAAGCTATTTCAGTTCCCGTAGACACCTTTGTCTTAGGTGTAGCCATTAAATAGAACACATTCTCTGGCATACGCCACAATACATAGAAAATGTTACAGTTCTTTAGAACGTGGCTACGAATTCATCCAACAGCGGGCAGCGCTTCCATTCTCCCTGAAAACAGTTGAACGATGCCCTTCTGACAAAGATATCGTTATATACAATACACGTGGTTTGCAATCGAGTTCATATTATTTATGTTTCTGGAACGGTATTTCCTGCGTACAGTTTATGTGAAAAAAAAACTGATCCTTACTTGAAATGTTTCATCTTGTCTGACGTCACTACAAGAAGTCCATGAAAAAATCTCGACCATTTAAGATGCACGTGATCATTTTTATTCCTCAGCAAAATGAATGCACTCTTTCATACTGCAAGGTGTACAGTACATGCATTGTAGGTATCTGATCTTCCAAATAAAATCAAGCCGAGTTGTTCCAAGTATTATTGCCGCACAGCAAAATATTATCCGACTTTTTCACCTAAAACAGCTACGAAGAGGCGTCTGTCTTTTCCATGAATTCGTAATTTCTCGAGTGTCGTGGTAGCACCGTAGGTGATGGTGGCCATTTTGAAGCAACAAATAGTGTCTGCTGCCACCAATTTTAATTGTCGAGAAGAGTGTTTGAGTTGAAGATGTAGTCAATGTAATGTATACAACGTACTGCAAATAACTGTAGCATACCATCAGTTCTTCTGGGCTTTTCGTTTTTTCGGGGAAATTTGATTTTGGGTTACCTGTGGAGCGCGGTGAAGGCGATTGGGACTGGGAACGATAAAAGTACACGTACCACAGGTAACCCAAAATCAAACCTCCGAAAAAGGAAAAACCCATAAAGACCTCTAGCAAAGCTACAAATGTATGGCATCCGCATATTCGAAAGCATCATTTGTTTCCATTAACCGTTTTGCTACTTCAGTTTTTCTTCTCAAGCATTGATTCACATCAATACCATCCCCCACCACGAGTGGCAATCCTTATGGCTGCTGCTTTGCTTCCGCTTTGCTTCCTCTATACCTTTGGCCATCATTCAATAGCTGAGGATGAACACAGTACCAGGGCAAAAGCCTCGCGTGACATCAGCATTGTCTTTTCCACTGAAGTCACTCTACCAATATTACTACATGTTACGTACAAACCATGCTGAAAGTCACATTTGATTCAATACCAAACACTGCAAGCCACCAAACTTTGCAAATATTCTAGAACACTTTTACTGTTCATTCACCCCTTCGTCCAAAAGTGTTTCTTCTTCCAGGTCATGGTGTCTTGTCCAGCAACTACCAAATCAGCTTTTCATGAATCGCAATATGGTTGAAGCTCCAAATACACTATACTTTACACCTGTCTTTTGATTTCCTCAATAAATAAAGCACGGCCATGTCTTCAACCTCCTCCAAGGGGAACCATCGAGCTTCTTGTGTCTTGACTGCTTGCTCTGTATTTAGTATAGACAGCCACTCAGTTGCTGCATGTCATCTCATACAAACACTTTCGCTAACCCGTCAGCTCCTGCACTAGCGATGTAGGGTTTGATCGGGTGGAAGGCTACGTCGTATATGGACTCGTCGAATTTCTTCCTGTGTGATGTGATTTCCTGGACACATGTTTTGCTGTCCAGGTTCCACAGTCGTATTGAACAATCATGACCTGGTAAAAAATGCTCATCCATTAGAAAAGGCTAATACAAAATAAGAGGAGAGGGGATCAGAACAACCTTTGTTAGCTTATTTTTCTAAACTGCATGGCTCTCAGAAAGCATTATTATCCATCGCTTGCATGTGACATCACCACCACCCTTTGGGGTTCGTATTGTGGCGATATCGTTTGCATGTGACATCACCACCACCCCTTGGGGTTCGTATTGTGGTCATATTGCTTGCATGTGACATCATCACCACCCCCATGGGGTGCGTTTTGTGGTTATATTCCAGATATTCCGAAAAAGGATTACACTAAAAACCATACTGTTTTCGTTACCAAACGCAACAAATATCCCTACAGGACGAATAAAAGTAGTCACTACATTTCGAAAGAGACGTACTGGATTTCGAGCTCTTCTGATTTCGAAATAACAGGAATAAGTCCTTGGTGGACGTAAAGCTCTCAGGGATTGCATCGGAATCTTCAAGTTTTGCCCTAAGTATGATAACTGGCACTGAAAGATTACACCATTCTAAAATAAATATTTTAGAATTAAAGAGACTCGACGTAAAGTACTTTATAAGATTATAACTTACTTCCAGATAAAAGGTAAAGCCCATTGGGATCGACTGCCAAACTCGTGACTGCATCCAAGTGTGCTACCATGGTATGAATTTGTTTGCCTGTTAGGAAAACAATTGTGAAGTGAATCAAGTGTTATAAGAAAATAACTTTAAAACACAGAAAAAAATATTAGTCCAACATAGCAAAAAAAACTCTTTCTAGACTAGCTATGTTTTCCATAAAAATTACTTATTTGCCTAAGGTGAAAATTATAATTTTCCAAGGTATTTTGCCTAACGGTACAACAACAACTACGAATGGTACTTCCACCAGATGGCTTTTTCATCCACCGACAGCATACCTGTGTTGTTGTCGAAGAATCTGATATGCCTGTCCTCGTGAGCTGTGATGGTGATGGGTAATGTAGGGTGGCTGACAACCTTGTTGATTTGTGTAGATGGGCTATTATCTGAAAATCAACAAAGAATGCTACTCAGGAGGAGTTTCTTCTATAAAAAAACATGCATAATCATTCATTAAGGCAGCAGAGGGAGGAGGGGTGGGAGAGAATGGGCCATCGAACACCCAACAGGGTCTCCAAAACGTTTTCGTCTTCCAACAGTGGGTCTTGGATTGTTTTCTTTTGAAGAGGCAGTTTCTCCTCCATTCCCTCGCCCACTACTGCCGCACAAGCCTCAAGGGGGGAGGGGGGGGGGAAATCTCGGGCATGCTCTTTCATAAATTTTGACAATTTAGGTTCTCCGACATGGCATTTCTTGCGTTTTGATAACACTTTTCAGCAGTTGAAACATCTTAACTGACAAACAAGACAATTTTCAGAAAAAATGCAATCAAGTTTTACGAATTTTACTTTGTACTCGACTCACTTTCTAGAAGCTAAATCAGTATCAACAAAAAAAAAATCCGAAATGTGTGAGATTTTCGCAATAATTTGCTGTGCAATCAGTTCAAGTTTCTAGAATAAGCTGTCGTAATCCACTTTAATCTTTGCCATCCTCTATCGAAAAAGTTTGAAAAGCATATCAGGACATTCACATGGTATTTTCGTTTTCAAGAAAGTTCAATTGGATTGACAGTATTCCTTTAGATAACACAAACTTACTGTATGTCTTGACGCTATCCAGATGTACTATAGGAGTGGCAGTTTCCAGGTCAAATATAACACAGCAGGCTGAAGAGTAACATGCCACCATCTGAGAGCTCTCCATACGAAGGAAGTCTATCGATGTTGGTACAGAACCACTCTCTGCAAATAAAACACATAAGGGGTAGGTGAAAGAAAAGTGACTGACAATCAGGGTAGAACAATAGCACTTGTATCATAGATCTTTCAAATGGATCTGTACGGTCACGTGCACTGAATATCAACTCAGTTACCCTAATCATCATGTTGAGCATGACGATATTGAACCTATCCTCTACTTTACAGTACCGTTGTTACAAATTGCATGGTATGAGTCCTTAGGACTCGCTCCATAAAAAAATATGAGTCCCACACTAAAAAGTATGAGTCCTATAAGACCAAAATATTGAGTACCTGACTATTAAGATTTAAATCAAAGTTTATCAGAGTTTCAGTAGTAAATTATTGTTGGTGTGTGTGTACTGAATTTGGCAGGCCTTACTATCGCATTCCGATCATCGCCTTCGATTGCACGATGTCGATTGTGACGCATGACGTAACATTTCTTAATGAAGGTATTTATTAGCTAGCTACGTTAGATTTGATTGCTTTGCATCGTTGGGCATGCATGTCGAAACATCAGTTGCTTTTTATTTCCAGTTTTATTGGTAAATAACGCAGAGGTAACAAAACCACTGTACCTATTAGATGATTTAGCACATAACAAGGACTGTTATCACGTGACCCGTACGGTCCCCCGCTCGCCTTCCATTCAAATTAATTACAAATGCAACCTCGTGACCAGGGTCTTCTCGGTCAGATCCAAAATGGCGGCTACTCCGAGAGAAGACCCTGGTAAAGGCTGAACTGTCACGTATTCTGATTGGCTCTTCGATTATGACACAAGGGTTGTTCTAACGATATTTTATATTGGCCAAACGGACGATGAGATGAATTTGTATATAGATTCGATTGCTCAAATTTGATCAATAAAACGATTTTAAATAACCTTAACACCCATTGTGTAGGTAGAGGAATAGATGAAGTGCATTACTGGGTAGTTTACTGGTAAGTTTCATCAGTGAGAAAGCCAGGAGAAGCCATTAAATCTGAACATGTGCCTTCGCTTCGACGCTAACAGAAAATGAACGGCTTTTTAGGATTCTCTTCTAGCTTAGATACATCCTGGTAGCATTGTGATACCCATCCACTCTTTCTTTATCCAACTCCATTTCGAACTGTTTAGTAGACCTGTTTTCTCTTCGTCGTTCGCCGCGTAGAAATACCGTTAATCGCATCTCGATCACTCCGTATTGGGATACCTATGGTTTGTAGGCACGACGTGTTAAACATTTCCATATTTAGCTTGGCCGCCATATTGGATTCCCACATCACGTGATTAAAATCTCCAGGATTTCTGGTGATTTTTGATCACGTGATTCAACCTTTACCAGGGTCTTCTCTCGGAGTAGCCGCCATTTTGGATCTGACCGAGAAGACCCTGGTCACGAGGTTGTTACAAACGTCACGTGATGGGGCCGTACGCGTCCGGGCCTGCTCAATTTTGTGCTTACTGTTTTGCTAAGTGATGGAAAACAATTATTGACTGAGTTAGGTTGAGCCGAACGGAACATATTTGTACGAACCTCGCTGCGCTTGATCCGTACGTCAAGATTTCGAGCCATATGGGGAAACTTAAACCAAGGGCTCTCTGACAAGTTACATGTACAAAAACTACAAAACACAGCAGCCCGCATACTAACTGGTCTACCATTTCATACCCATATTCACGAGCTACTGAGTAACCTGGGGTGGAAAAAACTAGAATCTCAAAGGGCCATTCAAAAAGCAGTTATGGTCTAATAAAGCACTGCACGGCCTTGCACCCGAGTATCTGACTAAAATGTTTGAAAGAACCAAAGCTATCCAATATAATCGACTATATAGTGCACTAAAATCTCCTTTCCTCGTCCGTGCACAAACTTTGGTAAAAAATGCTTTCGTTTTGACGGGGCAAAGATATGGAATGCACTGCCCGAAGATATCAGAGCCTCCGATAAAATAAATATTTTTAAGAAAATAGTATTTTTATTGTAATTAATCTTATTTTTAACTAGCATACTTCAACACACAACATTCATGTAAAACAGTAGGCATATTTTACTTTTTTTACAATCTCTGTATTTTGTAATTGTCTTATGCTATTACTAATAGTTTCCTCTCTAGCTCTCCCATTCAGTCAATAAGTACCTAATATTTTATAAGTTGCATACAAAAATTGGTTTCTAGTTACGACATACCTGTTGAAAGCCAACAAATTCGCAAAACAGTTAAACCAGCATTGAACATTGCATTTCAGAAAATCTAGTGGGCCATTGATTACGTCTCTATATCTGCTTGTGTGGTCTAATTTGGTTAATTGATGTCAAAGCCTATGTGATATACACGTTAAATAAGACATTTCTGAAATCAAATCCATCGAAACTGTCTTTAATACTACTTTCCTTCTGTGCAAAACCCTTTTGTCCAATCAGAAGAACTGAAAACAATAATCAAGAAAGCTTTCAATTTTAAACTGTTTTCCACAATCCCATAGAATTTTGGTCACAATTGCCCTATATCATTATGACGTCAAATCAAAACAATCTATTGTTTAAATTTTTTTTTTTTACGGTCGTGGGAGGGGGACAAAACAGCAACAACACAAAGGAAATCGCTATCAAATGCATTTTGTATAACGTAGAATAGCGGTAACAGCCACCAAATACGGTAAATATTGTGGGATAAACATTGATACAGCTGATATCTGGAATCCAGACAATTCGAAGTTAAATTTTCCTCAGCAGAGCAGATTTAGTTCAAAATTCTATTGTTCATGTCGATTCTGTCCCCCTCATAAACAAGCCGTGACGTCATAATGATATAGGTCAATTCAAATCTGTTAAAAAATTCTGAGAAAACGATATTGTTCTTCAAGTTTTAATAGATGCCAATGAGATGGACGATTGAAACAATACCACATTTCTGCATTCCTTGCCTTTGAACTGCCTACTTCTTAGCCAGACTTAGTATTACTTAAGTTCATGCTATCGTTCTTAGCTCCGGCTAAGAACGATAGCATGAATGGCAACGGAATGTAAAAGGTGCTAATTTTCTATTCTTCCTTCTTGCAACTTCATTGGATGAAAGTTCTCAAATTTGTGATTGAAAGATCTTTTGTTTTCTCCCTTTCCGATTGGCTGGATGGTTGCTTCTTTTAACAGTAAGAAGAGCCAATAGATGGTTTGCACTCAATCCCTAGAGATTCATATGACTAAGGGCATAGCCACCATGTTGGTGTACAGAACAAAAGAAGCTAACGAAGAATCTATTGTTAACTGTACACCAACATGGTAGCTATGATGTAACGTGCAAAGGGTCTATAGCATACAAAATACTTTATTTTCTGGGTGTAGTTTGGACTGTAGACACCTCATACAGCATTCATAGAGCATATTCAAGCAAAATCGTATGTGGGCATATGCCCATTGCCACAGCCTACTGTCTTTTGCTATGGTTCTTTTAATAGCTGAATCATTACTTAATACAATGTGTACCTTTGTCTAACAGGAAGGTATTAAGCAGGGGTGACTTGAGTGTGGGGTTCCACAGGCGACACGTCCCATCAGCAGAACATGAGAGCAGCTGTAAGGAATTAGTCTGTACAGCCAAGCCCCAGACGGCATCTGTGTGCGCCTCTAACAAGCTGCCATTCACATTTGGACCTGAAAAAATATTTACCATTAATACATACAGGCATTACTTCAAATACAAATACTAAACATAGAAACATCAATGAAGTACAGAATAATCAGTGGATGCTACATACACACAGCATAATTATGTGTTGATCTTAAGATTAGGAAAAAGGGTGTTTTTGTCATGGAGTATGAACCATTAGTACTTACTATAAGGACCATATGGGTCAAGTTCTAATGATGGGATATTCCAACACAAGATAGCAGCATCTGCTCCTCCACTGAAACACATCTCACTTGTCGAGTTGATAACCACCGATAATACTGGAGCACTATACACAACAACAATATCATTAATGACATGTTATACTACTTACTTAACGACAGTACAACAGTGATTAACTTAGATGCAAGAAGCTTTGTCATACCATTTGAAATCTCAGCAGAATGTATACCCATGAAGTGTAGATTCTCAAAAAAACATTAGTTTCCAAGGATATTAATTTCATCTTTTTGGATTGGTACCTCTTAGGAGTAAAAATAAATTTGAGCCATACCCAACAAAGGAGGTTATGGTACCTTTTAGGGATTCTGTTTAAAATTTCTGACCAGGATCCCAGTGAGTGTCACTTTTATATGGGAGTCACCCCATATTTCTTTACAGCAACACTGCAGCTATTCTTATATTACTGTGTGACTTAACTGTGACCAGGGGGGGGGGGGGGGGGGGGGAGGGACCACCTAGACAATGACAACAAATCACAGTGCAGAACAATGTGCTTGAGTTATGTGTAGAGAAGGTGCAGTGGCAGACGTCCAGCATTGCACAATTAAAGGCAGAGTAAAAATGCACAGTTTTGCTCTCTCACTAAATCTATGGCACTCTGGTGGTGAAGACCTGCAAGCTAAGTTTCAATCAAGTGAGTAAATACCTGTGTCCGCGGAATGTGTATATTGGTTCAACATCCAGGATATTACTCCTGCAAATGACAAGCAAGCACTTGTTACTTAGCCACAGTAATTGACATGAACTAATACAAACCATCAAGATACAAGATTCTCTATTCACAATATTTACATGGAGTATAAATTACAACTTGGTACAAAAATAAAATAAATTAGTAAAAGAATACCAGGGCATTACAGAATGTGTGGAAGTGGTCGAAGCTTTCATATGATTAAACACTGAAATAAAGATGGATTATCCTAGGTGATTATCCTGTCTCTTCGATGTGGGACATGTTTTTGTGAGAAACTAATTCATCCCACATCGATAGCAAGAAATCAAAGCTTAAACTTTATGTGGTGCATATCATAAGTACTTTACAATATTTGTGGCAATGTTGTATCAGATATACAATGGCTCACCAAAGCGGCTCACCATTGTATATCCGACACAACATCGCCACTCATATTGTAAATAGTACTTAGGATTTACTTACTGAATGACACGTCATGTTCAGGACATAGATAGTTGGGAAAGCACTGTGGCACACTCAGGTTGAGCATGTTGTACTTGAGATACACTTTGCTTAGATTCAGTTAGCTTTAGTGACCCAGCGACACCACAACATTGTAGCACAACAGCAGGTTTTCAATAAGAACCAGCAACCATTATACAAGTCAGGTAGATGTAGAATTCTCCATGTAATCTGGATAGGGCCTATGTACATGTACAGTCTGTAGTTGTACCAACAGCAACGGGAACTGCAGGTATGTTTTAAAGGGAACATCTAGAGCTAATTACAGATCCTGTAATACTCACTTTTTCTGTGGCACTGTCTTCTGAAGATTCCATAGCTTCATGGTGTGGTCTTCTGAGGCTGTAACGAGAGCAGCCTCTTGGGGATGGAAATACACTGATCTGATGCCGTCAAAGTGACTGCAACAAAAGTTGACCAGTGTTACAGTCCCTGTCATGCCGCATGAACCAAATGCTAATTAAAAACATACCACAAGTGTTACAGTACATGTGCAGCACATAGGGCTTCTGTCATTCAATCAATGTGGGAGGGGCTTAAGGGCCTGAATGGAACTCTGTGCTTATCCTATTTATTTTAGAAAACCTGACTAAGGAAAGTAAGAAAAAGTGAATAACAAAACAACCAATAAACACAGGATTTGATGTGAGAATACTGTTATGGCTTGTAAAGCCCCTCCAACTTTGCAAACAACACATTGCAACTTTTCTCATGCCATTTCGTACACATAGCGATGAAAATGGTACAAACGTTTGACAGGGACTGTATATACCAATCAATATAGTTTGGGCAATCTTATACATGCCCCAAAACCATTGTTCTATGCAGGTATTTGGAATCCTGGGAAGACCTATAGCTGATTGTTTTAGGGGAAAGCAGGACTCAATTAAAAATCCCAGGTCAGCTAGGTCTTTTCAAATTCAAGACCTGTCCCGGGTTTTGAATTCAGCCCTGTTTTCTCCTAAAACAACCAAATTCGGAACAGGCCGACTTCTTTCCACTGGCGGTAGGGTCTCCTTTAACAAGAGAGGCACTTTTTTGCCAGTGTCTCTACCCATGTGGGATGCTTGATATGATAGAATGCTCTTGTCAGTAGTAAGCTAATGTTAAATTACCCAGTTTGTCAGTTATCACTTTCAAAGTAAAAATAATCACCTACATTGTAGTTTGCAAATAATTATATAAACTTTACGATCAGTAAAACGGATTATTTAACCCGGTGGTAAAACATTTGAAGCAGCTTCGGACATCCAGTTGTAAGCAAATTTGTTCAATAATATGCAAACCAACAAATGAATACCTAATTAAACTGAAATTAATACTTGTTTGTATATAGAATAGAAGGCCACAAAAGAATCAAATTAGGAAAAACAATTCAAATTATAGTCAAAAGCAACACAATTTTTTTATCAACAGCCAGTCAACTAGAAATCAAATGTATTGTTTTGAAATTTCCATTTCAAAGCAGCTTTACTACACCCTTGGTCTTGAATTTCCATTAAAGACCTTCCACTACATTTTTAACCTATATTTAAAGGGCTATCTCATGGTACTGCACATGTATCAAGTAATCGCTCGGTTGGTGGCTTTAATTGGATAGAAACAGTTAAACTTCCCTCCTTCAATGCTTGATTGAAAGGATTTTCAATATTTTCCCTGGAGACTGTTCACATACACTGTTTGTTGGTCATTTTTGCATATTTGCTTTGATTATATTAGCATCCCACATGGCCGAGAGGCTTGGTAGTTCATATCAAAATCGGTGGAAATAGCTGTTTTGACTCCAGCCTGGAACGCAAAGCCTATTACCGTGACACAGCCCCTTTAAAGACATACCTTTAAAAGCAATAACTAAAATTCATCAACAATATATATGCTATGATTCACAATAAAATTTACCTCTGGCATACAACATAGTAATACATTCTTTACCTTCTCAGGGTAAACTTTGGATTCCATATTTTTCTGAATTCTTCTTTGTTTGATATCTGCGGAGGAAGGTCACCAATGATTTATTGTTGATTTCAACTCTGAAATTCTAACGGAACCTGAAACAACCATGGAGGCTGATCCTAGCTAATCCACAGATAAAATTGGAATTTAGCGTGTTGGTTTTTGCAGAGGGAGGAAAACCGGAGAACCCAGAGGAAAACCCTCAGAGCATGGGCGAGATACCAACAAACTCAACTCACAAATGGCACCGCATCCGGGAATCCAACCTGGGCTACTGCGCCACCCCGGCTCCCAGCAAGGCTACAAATGTATATGTTAGCTTATTATACAGTTCATAATGAGTAGGCCTCAAAATTAAAAACAATCCTTAGGCATCACTTGGAGACTAGCAAATATAATTAAATTTTAGTCGCCAAGCATTTTGTTTTAGTTACATCACTCTGCAACCACATCGGCTGCAATTTCAAGCCCTCAGACCACTTGTGGGCATGGCAAATGCAAAAATATAAAGTATCGAAATCTCAAATTTTTGGATGTCAAAATCTTTATAAATTACATAATTATCTTGATAATTTTTTTTTCTATGAAGGAGTTTCTCAGACTCATTAATAATTCATGAGATATTCATCCAATCAAGTGACTGTGTTTGATCACATGTATGGGTCTTGATATCCTGTGAAACCCTTGTTCGAAGCTTCATCCGGTGGATACATCTTGGCTTCACCTCTCGGGTTTCAGTTGTTTTCTCAATATTTGGAAGCCCTGATAAAAGACTTGTTAAATTCCAATGCAATACCTAATTTCCCTTGGGTCTTGGAATCTAAAGTCTTATGATCATATTTTAAAACAAAAATCTTGGCATCTGGAAAAGACTTGTATTTACCATTCACCACCCTTACTTGTGTATACATAATTATATTTAAGCATACCTCATAGCCGAGTGCTTCAGCTTCATTAGTAACTGTTAAGCCTGCAAGCTCACCCAGGCCAAGATCATTCTCGAAAGGCTCATCAATAGGTGGAGAGTGAGGACCAGATGGTTGTTCTCCCACAGAGGGTATTGTGATGCTACTGATTGATGGCGGCACTTCAGACGTAGCACGTGAGCCACTCAGTCTAACTGGGGAGGGTCCTGTGACTATTGGTACTGGTGTGGATTGTGGTGGAGGGGGCATTTCTTCTTCACCACCCAAATTTGCTATCATAGCCTGTAGTGCAGATCGTGGTGGACCTGAAAGACAACAGCAGTGATGTATGTGCTAGAGCATAGTACTCGAGTATTACCAGGGATAATAATAATAATAATGCTTTAATATCCATCTTAAAGTGCCTATAACCCTTTTGCAATTTTGATAGCTTATGAACCTCCGAAAAGGTTTGAGTACTTCTGTGAAGAAAGTTTTGGTTTACAGTGAATACTTTATGTTCTACGCTTGTTTGAAATCGTGTAAATGTGACCTTTTGTGACCTTTCCTGACCCATGACCGTGTAAGTAAAAGCCTGGGTCGAAACCTGTATGTTCGTCACCTCATTAATGCATTATTCTCCATGGCGCCTTTCTATCACAACAACATCGATGCATAGAAAATATACACAGTTTGTGAGTTGCAAGTAAAGAAAAAAGTCATTTTAGTCAACATGTTAAGTATTTCTTGAAACGATTGCAAAGCCGAATTAATTATATGACGTCAAGATGACGTAAATACAGGTATATGAACTACCAAGCCTCTCGGCCATGAGGCTATTCCTTAAACGATTTTGGCAGAAGACACTGAAGTTACAAATGTAGGTGAGCAGCTTATGTGTGAAGTGGGCACTGTGAAGTGTGGCTAATATGTGATAAAATATGGTAATAATTACCATGTTACTCAGATGCTTTATAATTATTTTATACTCTATAACTCATTAATATTCAATTAGTGCAAGAGCACAATTTGCCATTTGTCACTACACTTATCGGAAGCCCTGTTATGATGACAAAAACATACTTAAAAAACTATATTATTAAAAAAAGAGTTCAGTGCAGTAAACTTAATAGTCCAGCACAGCCAGTACTTTGGTAAAAATACACTAAAAATAGTCACAGTCTAGAAGGTCTAGGGATAAAAGATAATCCCTGTCTCTGTGCCTGAGAATGTGTCAGGAGATCATGGACCATTTTAACTTTGAGGAAATTAACCATTTGTGGTACATTACTTAGACAAACATGTCACAAAAATTCTTAGTAACAGGATTCAGTATAATCTTCTAGGGGCTTTCTCTGGATGTATAATAATTTCAGGTCCAAAATTTTACAAACCACTTTGGAGATTTTTAGAGACACTTTTGGTAACCAAACATTGAAAACTTGTTACCATTGCATGATGGGGTAGTGTTAAATTCAAGTGATGTCAGTATTTTGTGTGACTGTTTTCACTATATATACATCCCACAATCGTTATCCACCACAAAAAAACTCTGAATTTCTTATAGCGGGAGCTGAAACAACATAGAGGCTGATGCAATCAGGAACCGGCTAATTCGCATATTGAATTGGAATTATTTTAGCATGCATGCATGTTGAAACTTTTTATCTCTTTCAAGACTCTACTGGAAATTAATGAAATCCAGAGTGCTAACCCAACCCACAAGATTGGAAGAACTCGAAATAGCAGTCACCCTTGGCACTCATATTTACCCGTTGCCATTTCTCGTTCTCCCAAATTAGAGGCAAATACCACAAGCAGCTGGTGCTAGTTGTCACTAATTTTTACCAGTGACATGGCGTGATCCACTAGCAACAACTGCGAGTTGTCATGAGATTTTACTTGAAGTTCTGAAAATATAATTGCATTTTGTGAGTCTGAGACTAATTCCAGCCCTGTAAATATAGCCCATTGGACAACATACATAAAATATCTAACTACATTCCCAAATTGTAAAACCTAACTTACGTTTGGTGCTCTTTTTAGACTTTCTCTCCTTCTTGTACTGTTCCTTCAACTTGGCCAGCAAGACCTGATCCACTTCCCATTCATCCTAAAACAGGCAAACTCATGTCATGATTTATCTACAATATAGCTACATGCACATATATCCATACTGCATACATGCAGAGTCTGAGCTTAATTAGTACACCAGTTTTAATGCTAATTCCATTAAAAACAATAAAGACAGATTATCTGAATTGCTAAGATATATTGAGTTTTTGAATGCAATTACATGTCTGTCAAACTGGATATCATTAGAGAATTCTTTTAACTCTTTTGGCAAACAAGACAGCAGCTTTTATTTACATGAGCCACCATGTTAGTATTCTCATCTGCATATCATCACACTATGGAGTCTGAGACATCTGCTCTTAATATTTTGCAAATTAAATTAAATGTGTCTAGTGAAACAACATCATACTTGTAATTACTGGGTTAGAAGACCATAGATTTAATAAAACTACACAAAACATATTATGAAAAACTTTTAAATGGGTCAATTATTCATTGTACATTCCAACAAGACTTGGCTTTTTCCAGGTACAGTAACAATGATACAAAGCAATAACACAGGAATATACTGGGATCTCTAACATGGAAATAACCATTGTTGTCTCAAAGTCGGCACACATAAATCAACATTTTTAATAGTATAGGATGAAACTCCAAAAAGATATTGAGTGGATTTATAGACTTTTGTATGGGACGTACACCTAATTTGCATGCATGATGTCAAAAGTTACGTTGTACAGCTATGTCACGCGTGACCAGTAACACTGACATTCACTAAAGCCTTTCAAAGTCTGGACATGAATTTTGGAGATACAAATCGATGGTTTGAAATCTACGTGCTGGGAAAATTCGAAGACAACTATTCACGCCAAAATAAACTCCAACAGCATTCTTACACAATAAAATTAAATGATAGGGAAAGTGTACTTTATGTTCCAACCAACACGTATTGGGCAACTAATGGGAAACAGCTTTGAGGTGTCCGTTTGAACACTGTTGGGTGACAGTTGGTGAAGTGTTGGCTAAGTGTTGGCTAAAGTGTTGGTGAACTGTTGGTCAACAAATTGTTGAGTTTGTCTTTGGTATACATGTACATGCAATCTCTGACAGACATCTGAGAATTTTTCATGTAAGTTGTTTTTCAGTGCTGTTTAATAAACTGTCAATGAAATTTATGTTCAATTTCTTTGTGGCAGCTATAAAATACACTAAAAATGATTAGACAAAACTTTTGTATTCAAACAATGTTATCCTCCTTGTTCACACCTCTATGGCATCGCAACAACTGGCTGTCTTCACAAGGATTTGCACCTTTCATTAATCATATCAGTTGGTGCATTGCGGCAAGCTTCTAATCAGTAGTAATATTTAAAAGCATTTGCCATGGTTAAAATATTTCTTTACTCAATCATGAAACTTTAATAGCGTTTGCCATGGTTAAACTTTAAAAGCATTCCCTATGTCAGTGAAGTGTTGGTCAACTGTCGCCTGTTAGTTGCCAACACGTGCTGGTTGGATCACAAAGCGACATACTGATTGACAACGTTCCTTTATTCCTCTCAGTTTGCTAATTTAGTGCTGAAAATGGCAAGGTTTTCAAGCCTGCAATGGGTTGAAGTTCAAAAATGTTATCTAAAAACGAAATTCTGAGACTACCATCTGGGTTTCAATTGTCTACGTTCAGTTATAATTATTGTAATTACTGGTCGTGCGTGACATCACATCACTTTAAGGAGAAATAAGTCTTTCCTTGTGAGCACATCTCACACTCACCTTAGGGACTGCATCTGATGCATTAGGATGACCTGTGACAACAGTTAAGGTACAGTTACGTATGATTAATTTCATAGACTGATGTAAAATGTGGTAAGAAGAAGGGGTTCTTTGATCATACAGATTTAGAGATTCCCTTAATTCCCATTGAATCTCCTTCGTGATCCCTAATGACCCTCCAATCTCTACACTCCACTTTCTTTACGAAAGTCAAGAACCTAGAATGTGATACATAATTATGTGCATCCTTCCTGGCTTGCTGGCTATGCAATGCAGAACAAACACTACAGTACCTGCCATGTGAATCATTCCTTCATCATCTGGCATGTGTATGTTGACTTCATCAATGTCGTCATCCCCCGGTACTTCTATTACAGTTGAGTCACTATCAGATTCCTCTCCCATCACAAAGTTAAATTCTTCAAGAGCATCAGCTACCTCATCATCTCCAGCAAGAATATCATCCTTTGCATCATCTGGACAAATAAGAGAAATAAAACAATACTTTAATTTTCAAATATGATATGCAACAATTACCAATACAATGGCTCCAAAGGAAGCAGTGATCTGTGGCGATCAGCAAGAATGCCGACTGCGATTGTTCAAGCAATGCAGAAGGGGGCCCCTGCAAGACCCCTGCATCACATCGCGACTCGGGAAAGATTGCTGGCCAGCATTGTCTGAGGTTAACTTTGCCTGAATTCCATTTGAGCCTGACAGTACCGCTCGAAACAAGCCACATGATTGCATGGCTTACCCAACAATACAAAACACCCTAATCTTTAGAACGTGCAGTACAAAAACAATAGAGCTACAGTATAATGGAGCAATCAGAATACAAGTCTTGAGCAGTACTGTACTACTCTTTCATTTATAGCCATAATTTTGATCAGTGACAATGATTTAGCTGGGTGCTGACTCATTAGCGCCTTTGGTTGTTTCAGGTCCTATTACAATTAAGTGTTTTTTAAATTCAATATTTCATTTCAAAATCAAGTCAATATTGGAATATGGCATTTGTCATTTGTCTCTTGAAAGGAGAGGATCACAGTGGAATAAAAGAAGAAAAGTCATGTTTCGTATTTAAAAATTACCACATAAGGTGATCACAATACACCTTCACTTAACATTACCTTTATCTTGGAATAAAACATAATAAATATATCAGTGGTAAGATGCACTATTTACTGTCAACTCTGTGTGTTATTATTGTAGCACTGTATAGTTGCTGGTTTTGTAAACATGTACCTTCATACCTACTGTTAGTAGTTAAAAAAAGCCTGAATTTCTAACTGGACCTGAAACAACCATAGGGGCTGATCAAAGCCAGGACCCTGCTAATTCACAGATCAAATTGGAATTTAGCATGTTATACGACATATAAGCCACACCTATGCTAGCATTTTGCGAGTTTGCAAGCAAAAATTTTGAGCCCTGAATAGTTTCTCAACATGAGTTAATATTAGAGCTCATAATTTATGGTAACAGTGAGTGGTTCTATACCTGTCTTAGATTTTTTGATAGCCCGTCTCTCATCTTGGTAGTCCTCTCTCTCATCAGATTCATCGTCAGCACTCCCACCATCATCCATATCATCATCATTCTCTTCGTCATCCTCTATGTCATTGGGTAGGAAATCAAAGCTTGCCATAACAGCCGCTTCAGACTCTATCTCTTCGTCTGCAACTTTCTTGCCAACCTGTACCCCTGGGGGTTGGATAGGTGCTCTGGGGGAAAAGTACATACATAATTTTTTTTTTTTTTATATCACCCAATACCAGGATTGCCACCACAACTTCAGTTAGAGTGGTTTAATTTTTGATTGAGTGATGATAGGTAATTAGGTGATTGCTTTAGAATTTGATTGCATACTTTTGTATGATTGTGCTTCCTTTTCCTAGTGATTGGTCAGGGTTATAGTGCATCATGACAATTTTAAAAACGTTTGCTGTTTTATTATTTTCTTCACTATTTTGGCAAAGCTGCCTTCTAACGATATCTATTGGTGCGAGTTTGGCTGGCAGTGCCAGCCTCTTGTTGATATATTTATTTAAGAGGAAACTCAGGTAATGAAGATTGCATTATGTGGGAACTATACATGACTGTGTAAACTCAGAGCCAAACCTGTTATGAGGTGAGTGACAAATTGTAGCTCAATCCTGGTTTCTGGGAAAATGCCCACCCACCCACCCCTCCCTTGGATAGGCATCGTTCTATTAATGAAAAGGTTAGGGTAAAGTGTGGAGAAGGCAGGCCTTCTGATATTTCGCGCGGGTGCGGGCCCGCGAAATTTAGGTAAATCCGCAAAATCCCGCGAAATTCACTAAAGTCCGCGAAATCCCGCGTAATTTGCCAGAATTTTGCAAAAAGTCCGTGAAATAGCACGGAATTTGCCAGGAATTTTGCAAAATACATACCAATGAACTACAATAAACGCTTGTCACAGTTATTGAGGTAATTTTTATGCCATAAAGTCCAAATGTGTAGGGAAATTGCCTTCAAAACCGATTCAAAATCAATCGAGTACGTTGCAGCGACAAAAAACTGCAAGGCGTTCCAAGCGTAATACCGCGGAGAACTGGGCGCTAAAAGCGATACTGCAAGGCGTTCCAAGATTGGATTACCGCGGAGAACTGATTTAAAACTCAGCAATGTAGTATTTCTCAAGTATGTAGTCTTTACCGCATGCGGCGGCTTTAAAGTTTCAAAAGTAGGGGGAAGTTTCTGACCAAAAAGAAGGACAGCCACACTGCCCTGAAGACCGCGCTATAAGCACTCAAGCGTCCGGACACACCGATTACAAGTTCCTACACTCAAGTGCATCCAAGAAGTTCGATTGGCCGACGAGAGACGACATCGACACCTGCCATGAATCCTGCGTGTTCTATGGCCCTATTACCATCGAGGGAAATGGGCCATTCGCAATCCCGCAGTTGATAGAGATTGAGCAGGTGTTTACTTGGCTCATCTCCAAGACCAGGCATTCTTAGGGTTGTTGTTTTTTCTCGCCTGGTATCACGGTTCATTTCACCTAGCTTTTGACTAAAGCCATTGTATTTTATATCTGGCTTCGTTTTGAAGTTCCAAAGTTCATTGCGAAGTTTTAAAAGTTCGTTGTGAAGTTCAAAAGTTCAGCGGAAAGTTCAGAATTTCCGAACAAACTTGGGAACATTTTCGTCAAAAGTTATGTGAAATGAAATGTAAACCATTTTATTTGTACATATTTCCGCGTGTCTAAGCACCTTTTGGACAGTTAACGTTACAGCTAACACGAATTGGACGTGTGCATTTCCTTGCATTACCTAGCGTTTGTTTAGTGAGATAGGCATTATTATTAGTATTACTAAAACTTAGCAAATGAACACTCTTTGCTGTGTACCCTTTAGAAAACAGTTTTGGTTTAGTTCTAAACGCATATACTGGTGTGGTAGATAGGTGTGGTAGATCCAAACGCATTTCATTGCAAGACAACCAATTTTCCACAGCTTGTCAGCGATTTTTATTGCTATGTTTCTACTTACACATTTTAGTACGACGCATGTTGTACAGGTTGGGTTATTTTTTAAACGTGAGAACGTAATGTTATTTGACGTTTTCAGACCGAATAGTAGAAGAACGTGAAAGTATGCTGCTTTTCTATTTGCAACCTGTTGATGTAAATGATCAATAGTAGGAATCAATAAATACATGATGTTTTTGAAAACTGCGTGTAGTCATTTTCGGCTGAAGCGGCAATTTTTACATTTGTAGAGCAACGACTGTTTCTGCTGAATATAGATTGCATTCGTTTCCCGTAAAATTAACTTTTTTCACGCAAAATGTGTATCACAAAAGAGCCAATATTCTATACTATAGATACGTTCGCAAAAATAGCAAAAGAACGGTGAGAAAAGTTTATTTTCGCGAAATTAAGCACCGAAATTTTCCGCTAAATCGCCGATTTTTTTCGCGAAATTCGGAAATTTTTTCCGAGAAATATCAGGAGGCCAGAGAAGGGTGGTGGTTTCCCAGAAACTGGTATTTATCCTAAATTGTTAACACCAAAAGGTTCCCATCTAGATCCAAGAGTTAACAAGAAGCAAAGGGGAAGCAGAGAGGCTGGTGTGGAGAGAATACTACTAATTCTCACCTTCGTACTGGACTAGGGTTAATAACCTCATGACTGCTTTGTAAAGGCCTACAGGTAAACGCAGGTAAAAGCTCTCGGGGTTGTGGTGGGACATCCCTGACAAACTCAGGGCCATTATCAGGTTTCCTAGGGGATGTCCCATTCATCTGTGCAGGGGGTACCTGAGGGTCTACAGCTGATAGTCCCAAGATGGACCTCACTCGTGATGAACGAACATCTAGAATGGCATCTGTGTAACCCACCTCTTGTAAATATCTGATTTGAAAAACACCAAATTATAATACATTTGAACTCAACTGGTACTAGAGTGGTTTTCAATTGAGTATCGAAAAGTAATTAGGTGATTTAACCCTTTCGAACCAGGACGTGTTTGAGCTCAATAGGTGGAATCCAGAGTGCTTAAACTCAACCATCCCCCTCAGTTCAAGTTTGGCTAGCCATGTTTTGTTACACACTGCTGACCTTTTAAGCCAAGGGCTCAAGCTTTCCCAACAACGCCATTCGGAAGCAGGTAGGTTTGGCTTCTCCTGTAGGGTTTTTAATGAAATCTGCTCTAATTTTGAGTTAGCACTCAGGATTTCACCAAATGAGCCCATGCAAATCTGGCAGTTAAAGGCTTAAAGTGCATATGAATGAAAATTAAGTTGATCCAATTTTAAAATACTTTCGAAATGAGGAATAATGACATTTTCCATTTGTCAACATCTTATCTCATTTTAGAGATATTCAGGTTTTTGTAATATGTAAATGAGATGCCCTATGACATCATGTTGGTTGCACAGCCTGGAGACAAATCACAAAATGAGAATATCTCTAAAAATATTGGGTAAAAACTATTGAAATTTGCACATGTATGGCACTATGAAAATACATGTCATTGTGAAAATTTTGCTGTTGCCATGGAAACACTCTGGCCCCCCGAACCTTTCACCTTGACCATAAAATTCCAATTTCTTTCCTCATTATAAAAAAATTAGTTGCTTAAACTATGCACATACAATGCCTACATTGGTCCAATCCACAACAAAAAAATTGTGTTTGATAAAGGAGAAATTGGGGAAGTTTGTGTTATTTGTAGAAGAATCCTGGGGCCAGAGTGTTTCCATGACAACATCATAATTTACACAATGCTGTGTATTTTTTCAATAGTTTTTACACAATATTTGCAAAGATATCCTTTATTTGGTGATTTGGCTGTGCAACATGATGTCATAGGTCATCTCATTTGCATATTACAAAAACCTGAATACCTAAAACGAGAAGAGATGTTGACAAATGGAAAATTTTATTATTCCTCATTTCAAAAGCATTTTTAAATTAGATCAAATTAACTTTCGCTTCATATGCACTTTAAGTAATTCATCCCTTGAAGTAAAATTGCAACATTGTATTTCTAACATGTCTAGATTTGATGCAATATTTTTTCCAGTTACATGCTTCATATTGGCCGGTTTGAGTTCGAAAGGGTTACAGTTTGCCAGGGAAAAAACTGCATGAGGCCATACTCAAATTTAGAATGTTAATTGTACAACATCAGTTTTCAGAGAGGATTTTCCAAAAAAATACAACAAACATCCCATTCACAGCATACATGTAATAATTCATTACTATGGCATGGACTCTAACTAAAATATTGGCAATTACCATTGTCTATTTTATAGACGACAGTGTTTCCATCACTGAGAAATATCCTATCTGAACACACGTAAAAATATCATGATAAGTTTACGTGACTGTGTGGATATCGCCCCTCAGCCAATCTTCTCACCTTAACAGGCAATACATTTGAGCTAGTAATATTATGCTAACAAGTATTGTTTATAAAATAAACAAAATACTACATGGAGGCTTAGATATGAAATTTACCTTCTCCTGCTCAACTCGTTCGCTGCATTCACTCATAAGATATTGAGTTGAACACTTGAAGGTAAATGCCATATCTCTGCGCCCATGTATTATTCTCTTATATCTGCCACTTGACATGTCCAATACTTACTGCCTAAGTAGCTGTCTTCCCTGCCGCCAGTTCATACTAGGTTTATTACTATTTCCAGTGATATCATTAGTAGGCAGTTCACTCTGCAATTCTCGTTGTTCCTGTTCTTTTACTGGAGATTTATCCTGTCCCATATCCGTTCCATACTTCAATCTATGATATTTTGCCCTACAAAAGACAAATCAGGCCAGTGAACAACTATCAATTTATAAAGAACTGCATTATTTTAGCTTGGTATGATTCATACTTAACCCTTTCACTCCCAGACATATTTTGACTTGATTGGTAAAATCTACAGTGCAAAATCAATCAATTTTAAGCCAAGAGCTCAAGCTTTCCCCAGAATGCCATTCAGAGTGATTCTATGGTGTTGGCAATGGCATGTGGCAGTTTCTCTTTTAGGCTTGAAAATGAAAACAAATAAGCCACTGTAGCCATCCTGAAGTCTGAACACTTCTTGGTTTGCTTTTTATAGTACATGTAAGCTTTGTGAGGAGATTTCACTGGGTTTTCTGTTGTGTTTCTGGTTTGACAGTTACACCAAAACAATTTCCTCGATGAAAACATTAAGTCTCTACAGTAAATCTGTTAATGTTTTGGTCGCTTCTAAAAAAATTAGGTCCATGTTCGTGGACACAGGCGACCATTATGAAAAAAATTATCTAAACTTATTAAACAAGTATTTTTCTTGTACATGTAACAGACAATGAATGTATGAATTGGTTGTGCAAAGAGAAATGAGTTGCTAATGTAGACGAGGGGGTCTGGACAGCTGTTGTTATGTAACTGTTACTGGGTTAATAAACTTATGCCTGCCCTTACAATGTAGGTCACACTTTAGATTTGTTTGAACAAGTTAACCACCAAAGTTCTGTTTATGTTGATGACCAAACATTGAAATATGCATGGCTGTCCAACGTACGTCAGCAATTAGTGTTTCCGAGTTTTCTTTCTGACAGAAAATTGAATGTTCCTGTTCTTGTGCTCACATGGACCTGTGAGCTAAACCTTGACACACTTAAGTAGAATGTAATCCAATCAACTGTGTCACTTTAACTCCTACACCACCACAGGTCGGTATACCAGCGATATGGCCAACTAAAAACGTGCCCTGAACACCACAGGCCGGTAAACCAGCCAAACTGATTAACTTAAGTTTTTGACAAAATTGAGGCATTTCTTCCAATAGGGGGGTTGCTGAATTGACCAATTGGTTGAATATAAGTAAGCCTAGGGCTTTGTTTCTGCAAAGAAAAACAACATTATGGCATAGACATTTTTCGAGTTACGTGAGTTTGAAGTTTATTTCCACATTTTCCTTCTGAAATCTAACACCATATGATTAAATGTCTTCCGAAGAAGATTCTAATTCTGGGGGAATTTCTAACTTTTAAAGCTAGATAAATAAATAAATATTGTATTTGTTATAACAGCCTGCTTTTACTCCTCACACACTCCCCACTACATTAACTGTTTTGGACACACTACACTCGACTCATGGTTGATTTTTATGAAGGTAGGAAAACTGGAGAACCTGGAGAAAAACTCTCAAATGCAGATAAGGAATCAACAACAAACCTAACTCACATAATTTATGGTGCCCGAGCCGGAAATCGAACCTGGGACAGCAGCAGTGAGAGGCGAGTGTTTTACCACTGCACCAACCTGCATCGAGATCCTGAGGAAGATCTAGTTGAGCTCTTAAAAAATACCAAAGTCAAAGATCAGGTTTTCAGCAGATAATTTGAAGTCCAACTTCTCAATAACATAGCATGGAGAAGGAAGCAGGTTCACCAAAGAAAGGTCCAATTTTAACACTGATTCCGATCGTGCCATGGATTTACCAGAATTATATCACTTTTTAAAAGCTGATTTTTACAGAGGAACTGATTAAAGAAACTGTTTATTTCACCAACAAGAAGAATGCTGTAGCAAAGGGAGCCCACACTTGAAAACAACCTTTGTACTGTAAGAAAAGCTGAAGGAATTTCTCGCTATGCTATTTATTGGGCTCTGATTGGCCAATGTTCTTCAGACAATTATAAGCCTCATTCCTAAGTAGCCATGTACACAGTAAAGGCCTAATAGGAATATAAACACTCTTTTAATGAAACTTACCTCTCCTGTTTCAGTGCAAATTCTAACATCTTTATTCTCCTGATTAAATCATGTTTGAGATTCTCTTGTCCTTTCCTTTCTCCTTGAAGGAATGCAATGCGGGCCTAAAGATGAGTTGTACAATAAGGACATGTATCATTCGCAAACACCATGCTGCAACTCATAAAAGTTTGGAATACAAAAGAGACATACAAATATCATTAATGTCCTTTCCTGCTAGCAGAGATCTCTTCCTTCCCTCGGCAAGAGAGAAAGGTTAGAGACCTCTGCTTTCTTTGTTGTGTATGCATTTGGGTTACCTAGCAACCCTGTCATAATCCTCCATGTGACTTTGAAACCAGACGTCATTCAACTAACGTTGGCTCAAATGGTGTACGCGATGAGTATCTGTTGTGATTTCCATGTGCATCACACATTTCCAGTAAAATCCAGTTTGGTTCATCATGTTATGAACGGAAGTTTATCAAAGAAAATGTCCTACACCAGCAGGTCTCTTCCCTTTCTCGCCGCAGAAAGGAATGGATCTCTGCTAGCAGGAAACAATGTACTTGTTGGATGGTGAAATTAAGATGTGAGAATAGCCTGAGAGTATGCCTCGTCAGAAAAGGCCTTTCCTTTTTGATTCTGATCAATTTAGAATAACCCACTATTTATATGCACAAGTGTCATTTGAAATCTACTTCTGTCCTAGGCCTATTCTTTAAAATAATCTTGGTATCTGCTTAACTGTTGCTGAAAATTGTTATAAAATATCTTTGTTTACTTATTCATCATTGTATTGGTAGTAATTACATTTTGGAATAATGTGAAAAAGAATACACTGGAAGGGTGCTTTTAAAGTTTATTAGAAGCTAACAAAATAGGAATATACATAGGATTAAGAGTCCCATACCGGCAACTGGAATTCCAGTCAGAAACTGGAATTTGTATTGTTAGTTTGCACACTTAGATTTGGTAAAGGTATTGCTGATATTGTATAAAAAATTCCATGCAAATTGACACATCCGTAAATCTGATGTATACTGCTTATAAATTAGCCATGTTTTTTAAATTAAGTTATATAAAGAGAATAATACCCTTAGTTTTCTACAAATAGAAAGCTAGTTCAGGTTCCAATAGTATATGCTTATCTTTCAAGGCATAGAAAATGATCCAGGAACCTTGAAAATATCACAGTAAAACAATCTAAATTCATATGCAAAATGTTAATGATCACTCATCCATCCTGTTTACAATCTGGTTGCATCTACTTTCATAGTTTTGTTACATTATCCCAGATAAGAAAAACCAAAGTTTATGACCAAAACAATTAAAAGCACCTCTCAAAGTATTTTTGACTGAATTACTTTAATTTGCAGCCAGGTAGAATGTCAAATTCACTGTTTAGCACACTGGAGTAGAAAATGCATTTTGGAATGCCTCAACCAGCATGGATTCCACAACAATTAAAAAAACCTTCTCTGGGTCTGTCACTTCTGAAACGATATCACCTTTAGAACTTTCGCTACGACTCATTCCAAAACTGAATCGTCCAAAAATGGAAATATTGATGTAGTATATATGTTCTAGATCAATTATAAAAAACAACAATTTAGTAGTCAGCCAAGGGAAAATGCATGCATCGCCTAAATATAATATTATTTGCAACTGTCGTGACATTCAAAGTAGATTGACAATAACAGCCAAAACAAGACCTTAAACAAACGTTATTCAGTCGAGAATTTGGCTAGAATTCAATGGAAAGCTAGTTAGCCGTTATCTAAAATCCCTAGTCAACCGGCCACTTCTATTTCAGCAGTGTTACGTACAGTTCGAGTCCAAAAAGTACAACAAAACGCTTCGACAGTGATCCGCTTATCGAGATTCCAATTACTAAAACACGCGTATTCATCAATATACTTTCGCTTTGGCGGTTTTTGACGGTAGTATAGCTCTTTAAACATGCCACAGTTGTGTTTAGAAATGCAATGGTATTTGCGAATGCTGTCACTGATCATAAGACATAACGAAGGTCAAACATCTAGTATAGATCTAGTTGTGATGTCGTTCACAAATACTTCGGTACTTGTACAAGATGCTCGGAGATTACGACTATGTTTCCCCAGCGGTACTAAAGGTATAAAAAGGCATCAAACGCGGAAATGGCTATCAACATAAAGAGCATTTGTCCGCTAAACAATTTACCTGAAGTTCGGCTCGCTCTACTTCCCAGTGTGCCCTCTCCATCTCAAATCGTGCCCACTCATGTTGAATGAAATGTAAAATCCCTGGGATAGTGAACTTGGTTCCTGAATCACTGTCTATGCTCTGTGAAGACTGAGGAAGCTTTCCGCCATTATCAGTCTCCATTTCGATCGAATACATGGCAAATGCTAGATGAAAACCGCCATATCTAAAGTCTTGTCCCTTCGAAACGTGCGACGACAACTACAGCTCAACCTCTCATCGGCGCAAACAAAACCGATGTGAAGACTGTCCAAGATTGCCGAAACCAAGGCAATATTTGCTCGCCCACGTGAGAATAAAAGCAAAGGATGTACTCGAGGTTATGTTAGAAAATCACAAGCCATGAATTTTGATACTCGGAAGACTCGAAGCCGTACAACTCCAGTTTATTCTGCAGACCAGGCAAGTGATCACATGACTGCACAGGCCTCCTCCGCCACATTCCTCCACTTCCCGAACCGCTTCGGGATATGCTTCGGGAAACGTCGACCCACTTCGGAAGATATTTCAACCTAATTAACGTTGTATCTCATTACTCGGGCTGCCTGTGGCAGCACGAGTCTAAATCTGCAGGCCGTTCTTTTTTGTTTGTTCGGTGCAACAAAATTTCTGTGCATGCGTTAAATTATGAATGAAAAGTCCGAAGACTATACAGCAAAGCTGATATACAACGTAAAATTCTAAAACAAAGCACTACGGTTAGCTAGGCCTGACACGAAAAGTACTCGAACTAGACAGCTGTTTCGTTCTTATTAGAACTCGTCAGTATGGCATAGCAAACAGTACGCGGGCTTTGGTGCCACTGCACTACCGACCCGGACTGCGCTAAAAAGCATCTAGTAAGAGCTCACAGAAAGGCTTGGTTATCGTGTCACACGTCATTACGTGTGGCGAAAAGCCAAAAACCAAGCAAATCTGAACTAAACGTGTCAGTGCTTTGCAAGAAATATAGTGATGCTGGCCAGACCAGCTTTATAAAAATGATGACAAATAGCAGGAATAATCGGATCTATAAAAGACATATTTTGGCTGCATAGGTCCTTACTTCGGATCCAACGTATTTTTGCAGGATTTTTGTTCACGGTATTTGCTTATGTATTTTCTATTGTTAAATTATGCATTAATTGTTGGCGCTTATAGATTTATCTCCAGTCTAGTCGCGATCTTCTGCGGACGCTATCAGCTTGTTTGAGGTACGTTTCATAGGTTTTATTCCACATTTCATTTTACTCTCGGTCATAATACATACCAGCGCAAACACCGTGATCGGTAGGCCAAAACTAAAATAATTTTGACCGCGTTTTTGGCTGGTTTACCGATCTCGTACGATCTCTCTGTGTACCGCGTTATACAGGTATACCTGTGAGAGCAACACTGCTCGCCAGCACAGAATAATTTATGATGACCCAAGCAATTTTCAACTCTCAAGCTAAACTTAAACAAGAAACCTCTCACGGCCGAGGTTTTGGTTCGACAAATTAAAGGCTTCCAACAATTCCCTTTATAGTTCTTTAATATAATGAGCAGACTGAAGTTTTGGGAATGTGGGTAAAGCTTTTAATTAGAGATAACCAATAGGCATTTCAGTTAATAATCTTTAATCCAACAAATATCAAGATGGACTCGTAATGGCAAGAACAGCAGATAAAGTTACAGGCACACAAATTGACATAGCTAGTTCCATTTTATTATATATATTTTACCACAGGTAACCCAAAAAGTAATCAAAAGACAAGTTACTTTCGGCTCTAAAACAATGTTTGCTCTCAAATGATTGTTATGCATGCCTAAGTCTGTTGTTTGTTTCCAGTAAATGGTACACTAGATATCATTTACGCACCGATTTTCCTGTCGATAACTTCGTTTGAATTTCCTGAGTGCCGCCATCTTGGATTTTATGACGTCACAGTGTTGACTTTATTGTCATAAAACAATAGCTCTTTTGTTGTATAACAATAGGGGCAACACTGTGACGTCATGAGATACAAGATGGCGGTAAGCAGGAAATTGAAATGAGTTTTATTGACTGGAATATCGGTGCATGAATGACATCTAGATCTAGTATACGAATACTGGAGGCGAACACGGAAACGGACTTACGCATGCATAACAATCATTGAGAGCAAACATTGTTTTTCAGCCGTGGTGCCTTTAATATTAATGCACTTATCAATTGACCCCCCCCCCCCCCTCCTCCCTTCCCAGGGGTAGGTGGGGATCTGATTTGAAAAAAGTCTCCAATGTAAGAAAACCCACACTCCCTTAGGCACTTTATGCAGTCAAATCACTGTCAAATGGGACCAAATCTCCACCTCTAGAACAATATTATTTTCTTTCTAGTTTTACATGTACAGGTATGTATTATTATAGCACTAAAACTAAAATGAATATGCTATATCTGTCATGATAAGGCTTGATTGTTGAAAGTTCTCGTGTTTAATGAAACATAACACAAAATACTGGTGGGGATATACATGTAGCTCACAGGCCTGTTCACGGGCTAGCATGGATGTACATTTGAAAGACTGTTCAACTAGTTTTCTTGCAGGTGGGGCAGATCCACTTTCCCTGAGGCTGCTCTCCCTCCAGCTGTAAGTCCACCACACTGAAAGTGTTCAGAACCACTCTAATTTGTATCCTGGATTGTCACATGCAATCATTGCACTTACTTCATCGGGCCATCCTGTACCGCTCGAAACGAGCCACAGCATTGGCTTTCCCAACAATACAAAACACCCTAACCTTTAGAACGTGCAGTACAAAAACAATAGAGCTACAGTATAATGGTGCAATCAGAATACAAGTCTCGAGCGGTACAGGATTACTGACTTCATCCGGTGTCCGGTACAACAGCACAGCTGGAATTTTTGAGCAAGCCATGCTGGAACTTTGATCGTCCAGTTGCTGAAAACTATAGACTTATTTCTCCATGGTAATGTGGCATTTTTGTTTTGAAGCAGGAAAAACGGCTAAAACCTTACCCGACAATCGCCACCATAGGTGAATTGGGCTTCAGTCCCCTCCCCCTCCCCCCCCCCCCCCCCCTAACCCCACAAACTTTGACAGTAAATGTACTCTATCAAATCCCCCACATATCCTCACCTGTAAGCGGTCTAGCTAATTGTAGGTATAGGATGAGACATTCTGTGTTTGTACTGCGATTTATTTTGGTGCGATTCAAGAGATCAAGTCAAGCTACAAGTCTCGCTCAGTACAATGTGATTCTGTGTCAATAATCGAGGATCAGATATGTATGGGATGAGATTACATTGCCCATGCCGTTACGTACGTGCGGCAACTCGCTACATCTTTCCCCTTATAGAACAAACACCATTGAAGAGATAATATACAACATAAAGATACAAAAACAGCGTAAGATATGTATCTATATATACACTTTGTAAGTACGGCTCCACCGATAGACATAGCTGGGTTTACTGTAGGTATGATACACCTATAGTGTCCTATTTCGCTGAGGCCCTGTGGATGCGCCCAGACCTACGTAGACCAGTGTTGCTAAGATCAGTGGTGGGTGGCCCATCGATAGGCACTAAGATTATTGGAGCTGCCTTCCTTAGGCTGTCCTCAGCAGGAGGCAGGGCTGGCTCAGCAGCCTCAGGTGGCTCCGATATAGGAGGCTCGTTTGTTTTCAGTACATGCTTCCGGTTCCGCCTGTACTCCGTTTCACCATCTTTCACCATGTAGCTCCTGTTGTCCAGTTTCTCAGTGCAGGTACCTGGACTCCACCGTTCCTGTCCGGGTAGTTTCATCCGCACTGTCTCACCAGGAGTGATGGCCTTCAGTGGTTTCGCACTTTGATTCTAATAGTATTGCTGGCGCCGTTTTACACCTGCCAGTGCCCGGGCGTCTCCTTCAGTGTCATAGCGGGGCTGCAGAAGGGTAGAAGGGTCTAGCAGCGACGTCCCACCAGGCACTGTGCTGGGCTGGTGCCAACTCCTTCTGTTGGCGTAATCCAACAGCGCCAAGAACTCCGACTGACCAGAGTCTTTACATTTCTTAAACAGTCGATCCACAGTTTTCACCGCATTTTCAGACTTTCCGTTTGACTGTGGGTAAGTAGGGGGTGACGTCACATGCCCCAGGTCCGCGCAAAGACTGCAAATTCTGCCGATGCAAACTGCGGACCATTGTCCGAGACAAACACATCAGGAATACCGTTCCGGGCGAAAACAGCTTTAATCTCCTTGATGATGCTCCGTGAGGTTATGGTAGTCACACGTGCAACCTCAATAAAGTTGCTGTAGTAGTCGGTCGCAGAGGTCAGCAGCGACTTTAGACCACGGTCTGGCCACGAACTCATGCTGTTGGAGCGGTTCCTTGCTTTGCGCATTTCGGTTTGCTAAACAGACATCACACTTGCCTATATATTCCTTCAGCTCCATCGTCATACGCGGCCAATAGAGACTGTCGTGCGCTCGCCGGATGCATGCCTAGATGCCGATGTGAGCGGATGCGTGGGTCACTGCTATAAGTTCCTTGCGGAGTGTGACTGGCACAACCAGTTGGTGCCCTTTAAACACTAGCTCCACCTGAACTGTCAGCTCATCCCGGATATCATAATACGGGAACAGACATTTGGGAAGGTCAGATCTGTTCTTGGGCCAGCCGCGCTGTATATCGCTGACCGCAGTTCTTGGAGGACAGGATCTTCAGCTGACGCATGTTTGATCTGATGGCAACGGGCAATCGGAGACGGGTAGGGACATCTGGTGGTCGACCTCCTCCAGCTCATAAATGAACTCAGACACATTCACTTCTGGTAGGTAGGCTCTGCTGAGCGTGTCGGCTAGAAACATATCCTGACCCTTCTTGTACTTTAACTCCAGGTTGTATTTTTGCAGATGAAGCAGCATTCTCTGAAGACGCTGTGGTGCCGAGTTGAGAGGTTTCAGAACAATGAACATTCAGTGGCTTGTGGTCCGTCTCCACTTTGACCATATCCCTCCCACATAGATGTACCGTCGGTGTCAAACCTTCCACATGCAGAGACGATAGCCAGGAGCTCCTTCTCGATTTGCGAGTATCGTATCTCCGCTGAAGTGAGAGCTCTTGAGGCGTAAGCTACGGGCTGCCCATTCTGTAACAGTGCGGCCCCCAACCCTAGGACTGCGATGCATCACACTGGAGGCCGGGTAACATCCTCGTCCAGGTGGTAGCGGAGTACGGGTGTGCGAGTGACCGCATCTTTGAGCTGGCTCATTGCTGTAGCCTGTGCGTCTCCCCAACACAACTCGACACCCTGCTGCGTTAGCTCTCGCAGAGGTTTCGTCATGGCCGACAGATGGGGGAGAAACTTGCTTAGGCCTTTATTGCGCCAGGCCCAGTAGTCGCTGAACTCCAGCTTTATCTGTAGGGGCCGGCATCTCGCATATGGCCTTGACTTTGGCAGGGTCGATTCGGAGACCCTCGCTTGTCGCCACATGTCCAATGAAGGAAACTTCCGTCTGTCTAAGCTTAGTAAAGTAATGTAAAAAAGTAAAGCAACTTTTTTTAACGTCGGTAACTCATGACAGTCTGGTGAGACTGATAAACTAGAGACCGACGGGAGTCCTACAATTTTACGTCCTTATCCGAGAAGACGTGAAGGTCTAACCATTTGCAGTTGTTTCACAAAGGCAGCACCTTCTCCTCAGTTATTTTAAGACCCTGAGTGTTCGTCCGGCCGGGGTTTGAACCCGCGACCTCCCGCACAACAGACCGAAGCTTAACCACTGAGCTAACCGGGAGGCGGTAGGCTCGTCAGTGTTAAGCTTAAAGTGCCTATCACCCTTTTGCAATTTTGATAGCCTATGAACCTCCGAAACGTTTTGAGTACTTCTGTGAAGAAATGTTTGGTTTAAAGTGAATACTTTATGTTCTACGCTTGTTTGAAATCGTGTAAATGTGACCTTTCCTGACCCATGACCGCGTAAGTAAAAGCCTGGGTCGAAACCTGGGTAGACGTCATCTCATTAATGCATTATTCTCCATGGTGCCTTTTTATCACAACATCGATGCATAGAAAATATACACAGTTTTTGAGTTGTTAATAAAGAAAAAAGTCATTTTGGTCAACACGTTGAGCATTTCTTCAAATGATTGCAAAGCCGAATTAATTATATGACGTCAAGATGACGTCTACCCTGGTTTCGACTTTTACTTACGCGGTCATGGGTCAGGAAAGGTCACATTTACACGATTTCAAACAAGCGTAGAACATAAAGTATTCACTTTAAACCAAAACATTCTTCACAAAAGTACTCAAAACTTTTCGGAGGTTCATAAGCTATCAAAATTGCAAAAGGGTGATAGGCACTTTAAGTCCACGTTCCTCGCACAGAGTTAGGAACGCATGCTTTGTTTGGCTACTCAAACTTGGAATATCCTGCTCTATTCACTGGTTTTGGTCTCGCGCACAAAGAATACACTTGTTAATGGCTTTATGAACTAATTTGAGGCTGGCTATAAAATAATTACTCGTATATGGTATAGCGATACTTCGTGTTGATAAACATTACAATTGTTATGCTAATGTGCCAACCATGATTTCAAAAGGCCGCTTTGTCAGGAACCAATGGATCTCTGGTTGGCACATTAATGGCAATGGATGACGTGGCAGTAAGTATCGCTATAAACTAAAACAAATAATTATTACTCCCCTCAGTATCAGCGTCTAGCAGTGGATATTAACATTGCTACTTTGCGGCTTGGTAATATCCACCACTTGTCACCATTACTTTTGTGTACTTCATGAAATTGCAAGGACAAGAAATTATCTATTCTTCCAGTTGCTTACATGTATGAGCAGTTCAGTTAAGTTCAGATTTATTTTGCACATGTTCAAAAAGAAAAATATTACAGTTTATGAGTATTAGAAAGGGAATATGAGAAGTAAATATGTGAGAAAAATATATAATAAATCAATCGTGCGCAGTGGTCAAAGTAGCATTAGGGCTTTCGAGTTGACCACTGCCTGCGATGTTAATATTTGAACGTAAAGATTACTCAATGATACGTGAACCGGAATTTAACACAATAATAGTAATGAAAATAAAGCCCATGTCTGTTAATCTAAGTGTGACATGTTGCGGCTGTTTTTATGCCGGTGTTTGAGAATATGAGCATGTACAATGCAAAGACATTAAAGTGCCACCACTATCAGATTTTGACATATCAATTGCTTTGCATATTCATGAAGTAGAGTTGCTATATTATCACCAGTCCAAACTATTTTTCAATACGATGATGTGAAGTCTTATCTTTTTAACTCAGAGTATCGAATCTAAATGTCCGCCATTACTGTTCCCTTTGTTCAGTGGAAGTGATGTCATATGTGCAACGCTCGCCTGCACAACACAACGCCTTGGTGGCATATTTTTACTAAAAACTCCTTTTCATACACAAGAAGAAAGTTATTTATCCTTGTGAGATTCGTGCAAAATAGTATACATAAAATAGGTAGCCACACCAGTTTCCGTGTTATGTGTATGACCTCACTTCCGCTGGATACAGGCCTCCAGTAATGGCGGACAGGGTTTTGCTGGTAAACTTTCCTAAAAAATGATTTAACTTGCTCATTTGGGATTTTTTTTTACTAATTTGAATATTTCTAACACTGATTGACCCATTTACACTTAAAAGTGGCAAATCGAAAAGGTATTTATTTTCATGGTGACTTTAAGCTATCAACATCTTATTGCACTACACTTTCCAATGGGAAAACTAACCAACTGTGTTTTACAGTTCTATAAATATAGCCATTTCACTTTACAAGTACAAAGTATTATACATTAGTCAATAGGAGACTGATTCTTTTTCTAGGTATCCAGATCAAAAGGATTGATTAATATGTGAATGCCGACAAACTTATTTTCAATTAACAACCCAAATAAGTTATGGTAGAATGTACATGATTGTATAATACATGTTTAAAATCTGAATCTATCACTCTGTTCAAATTTCAAAACCATTAAAGTTCTTTATGAATTGAAAAGCAGTACTTTAGGCCTTGAGTGAATTCTTAATGTCTTAGGATCTTGTTTTATCAATCTGGCAGCAAAAACAAAATATGCAACACTTATCAAATGGTGGTTCCCTTTACTTCTGAGATAACTATTTCTTGGTGCTGGGTTTAAACTTTTAAACTAATAAAAACATGGGAAAGGCAAGGAATTTGGTTTTTATCAGTACTTAAATATTATTTCTTCAATAACATATAAAGAAATATTGCATAATTACGTGACAATAATGGCAACTAAGATGTTAGTTTTAATAAAGAATCAAAGATTTTAAAAGCTATTGATTTAAAAAATGAAGATTCATGCATACTTTCTTTGGTTAGTAAGCATTCAAGGGAACCCCCACTGAAATTTAAGCAACATTTGCTCTCAAATTTTCCTTATGAAATTGCTGTATTTTTCGCCTATAAATTATACACGACATGTTATTTAAGGACTGATTTTCCTGTCCATAAAACTCATTTGAATTTACTGTGTGATACCATTTTGGATCTTACGCCATCACATGATTACCCCTATTTAAAAAAAAGAGCTATTTGGGGGTGGGGCAAAAACTCCAAAAAAAATCATGAAAGGTAAAATAGCTACAATGTAATAAAGTAAATGTGCACACACAGCTAGTCTGGAAAAAAAATCATCATGTACAACCAAGGTGACATGGTTAGAAATGCAGGAAAATGCACTTCTGATAATCTACAATTCAAAATTTCCCAGGAAAGCTGTACCTCTGAACTCCCTAGAAACTCGGTTCTCAGATGTAGCTACTTGTATGCAGTTCTTGCTTGTCTGTTCATGCAAATAAATACTGGAGAACTATATTCAGTGCTATCTTGTGAGGAATCTCTCTTGAGGAAATGTGGAGACTGCAAAAACTAGTAAAAATATTTGTGCAGAGGAAGAAGCTGCAAAAACATTTCTTGCAACAACAAAATCCTGTGTGGTAAAAATGTCTCGCCCCACCCCCTCACTTTTCTAATGGACCGTACATGAAGCAGTTTCGTGTAAAAACTGGCAGATAAAAACCAATGATTGTATTTAATGCACCTATCATTGTTAATCCTGAGGGGGAAGCAAAGGGTGGGGTCTTGATAGGCTTGATTACCCATGGGTGGGGTTATTTGTAGGTAGTAAGTAAGGAAGACAGGGCAGTGAGGTGGGAATTTTACTGATACTTTTGACCAAAGGTGTTGTCCCGAGAGTGTGGATGTAGCCTTTTTCTTGGGCAAAAATGTCAAATCCCCACCCCACCCCCTTGGAATTAACATTAGGGCCATTTATACTACAGCAAGGTTAACCACAGCTTATCTAAGCTATTGCTTACCTAAGCTGTGAAGTTCACAAAAATTTGCTATTTATACAGGGGCATAGCCAGGGGGGAAGGGGACCCCCTTCATGATTTCCAAAGGATAAGAAAGCTCTGCAAGATAATGGATCGCCAGACTTGGAAACCCCCCCTCGTGGAACTACTGGCTATGCCCTGTTATATGAGGGCTTCATTAAGCCACGGCTTGAATTAGTCACAACCTTCAGTTTTTGACCCATTTACATGTATACGAATCGTTTGTGATTTAGGGACCGGTCATTAATTACAGGTGGGGGGAGGGGTTGGGGCTGGTGGAAAAAGGGGGTGGGTCTCCCATTTTCATGCAGCAAATTAGGGGGGGGGGGGGGGGGGAGGCATAGTAATCTAGAGGGGGAATTGGGGGGAGGGGTCATCAAAAATTGAGCATGGCAATTTTCATTTCCACCAGCCCCCCTCCCCCCTCCTCTAATTAATGACCAGTCCCTTAGCTAAGCCACGGCTAACTTCCTATCATATAAATGGCCCTACTGATAGGTGCATAAGATCTGGCACTAATTATCGTAGTTGTATATGAAACTAATATTTCTTCAGTTACACAACACCTGATTGATTTCTTCATACTTATGTCCAGAAGTCTGAGTATACTACTGTGTCATCCTTAGTCTTCTCTCTATATCCTTTAATGCTAACTGGAGCCTGTAACCAAATATACTCCTCCAGTACTCCACCGTCTGATTCCTCTGTCGTTTCTGGGCTACGAATTAAAATCCTGCAACAATTCCCTCGCCATGGCACCTTGAAAGAAGGTTTAGGTCGAAACCATGAGTTCCTAACTGTTCTTGGGACTTGGAGAAACACAAGCATTGGCAGTGGAGGTATTTCTTGGAAGCTTCGAAGTTCGCGGTTGGTTATCAGCGTTCTTATCAACTTTCGACATACTCTATTTGCACTTCCTAAATTGCTGACGGATTCGTTTTCCTTATTCCACAATCTGGAGGAATTCAGAGAATATTTCGATTTGAATGACATAACGTAGCTTTCTTTTGGGCTGACAGCAGTTGAGCCATATATTACCACAGCAGAGGAGACCCAAGTTGTTGAGAATAAATCCTCGATGTTAGCAAAAAGTAATTCTAGATCGCTGATAATTTTTTGTCGTTTTTTTAAGTCAGCTCGTAACGCGGTGCGTTTAGATTTTTTACCAGCATCCGCAACTTCTAGTTGTGTTTGCTGCCGAAGCTGATCAATTGTAGACGGGACTTGGTGACGATCATAAAGTAGGTACTTTATGAATTCGATAAGTAGTTTTCCTTTTACAGCTTGTGGCTCGTGCTCGCTCAAAACGAATTCTATTTGAAGACCAGTGGAGTGTTCTTCTTTGGCGGCCATTGCACACGGGCGCGGGATTGGTAAGCGGGCTTACAACTAAAAAGAACAGGGAGCCCACTTCTCGCTTTTCCTGTCTGAGTTTTTTTTTATTAGAGGCTTTCATAGTTTTCAATCAGTTAAAGCAGTGGCTAAAGGAGGCAACTGACAATGACGCTTAGGAAATATCGGCATTTATAAAAGGTAGGAAAAGAGGAAGGAGCTGTTGCTGTTGCTGTTGATTATATTATTATATTTATATTTTATTTGCAGTATAACATAAAATATAAGCAGAAGTCTATAACCTGGTATACGTTTTTTCTAAACTCCTAAGGAAATTGAAAAATATGAACTCATTGTATCGATCACTCAGTGCAGATCGGCCGCCGGAAGTACATGATCTACTTCCTGTTACCAGTCTCTCGCGATCATGCAATCCCTCGGCCTGAATGCCAAACAACATGGCCGCCGGGGAAAGTCCTCTGGAGAACGGCAGACAAGAACCCCACGAGGACGACAACGACTGGTCAGATTTTACATCAAACAGCAACAAACTAAGTAGTGCTTTCTGTTTTGAAGGAGAGCCTGAGCCGAAAAGCCTTCCCTCAAAGGATTCGGGGATTTTTACGAGCGTTTCGGAAACGTTGAGACTTTGTTTTCCAGTTGAAAGTGCGGCGGAGATCTCAGTTTCAGTTTTGTGTAACGGAGAAGGTGGAAGGAATAGAACGGGAGGAACACCGGTTGTGCTAGAGGAAAGCTCGTAAGTGTGAGATCTTAGCTTTCATTGAATTTTTCAGCTGCGTACGTAGCTTGAAATTACAAACATCGATCACTTGGCTTTCTTCAATTTTATTTTTAGCTTGTCATATCTTCTCCTTTATATATGGCTTCATTCCAATGAACTTAAAAATATTGAAATCATTCGAGGATGAACTAGAAGTACTCTTTTAAAAGCCGAACCCAAACAATTATATATTATACATGCAGAGATATCTGTATAAATTATCCCGGGGTTTTAATTTGACATTTTTATTAAGATTTCAAAGGGCAAACATTGATATATTTTTGGTCTATGACTATGAGTATGAATGATGAGACCGCATTAGATTTTATTTAAAATTTAGCCTATGAATTCCTGGTAACAAAAAGATAAATATGAAATTTTATTATTATAAGAAGTAGACCGTCTGATGTCTACCTGTGGTTTGTTGAAGTACATATTTTTAATATTCAACAATTCTAATTATAATGTGTGTAGACGTTTAGAGCATTCAGACTTACATGTATACTTGCATGTTATGGTTCAAAAGGTATGAATAGAGGTTTTGCACCACCACGTGATGGCAGCCATGTTGGTGGCCAGAACAATGAGATTTGTTCAATCATGTGAAAAATTAAATCTCAAAGGAATAACATTCTATTGTTCTGGCCACCAACATGGCTGCCATCACGTGGTGGTGCAAAACCTCTATTGCAAATTAATATCAACGTTGCACTTAAGAAATGGTTCGCGTACATGTGAGAACTGGAGCACTCAATGGTAAAGAGGTGTTAATTTTCTATTCTTTCTCATAATTTGATTGGTTGTCCATAAATTCAATAGAAAACTATTGAAGATATATATTTTCATTACTTACATCTGTTGGTAACTTTTAATGTAGGTTTGATCAAACTACATGTATTGTACATTGAATGATTTAAATGAAAATCATATTTAGGCAAAGTTCTCAAATATGGTGTACTTTTCTTTGCATTTTCACTGTAAAAATGGCCAACAGCACATTGTTTCACTGATTTGCTGTTTGCAACTTTGACATCTTGCAACTTTGACATCTCAAACAGCATTTGAGACATATTGAAGTAAAATTGTATTTGGAGATAATAATTACTGGTATACATTAAGGGTGCGTTCGATTGACTGTATTCCGGAATAAGAATACACAGAATGATAATTACAAATCGCTTATTTTGGGAATTCTTAGCCCATGGAATACAAGATGTATCCTGAATATCATATTTCAGCAAACTTTAGTAGCTTACAGTGCAAAATGTTCCTGAACCAGTGATTTCCAGAGATTATTCCATCTATTCTTATTCCGGAATACGGTCAATCGAACGTGCCCTAAATGTGCTGATTGCTACAGTCTATTGTCTTTTGCTCCAGTTCTTATGCAAACCATTTCTTAATTGTGTACCAGTTCACTATAAGCTTCAACAATTTCAAAACTCTTCTCTCTACAAATATGTTCTTTACATCAATTTTTGTTTGATTTATGGCCGAGTACTCTGTAGTTGAGACTAGTCTGTTTCTCTTGATGCCTGAGAACTATTAAATAATGATAGCTTTAAAACTCATACATGTATTTATTTACACTTATTCTTTTTGTTGCATTCTCATAGGACTGCTGGACCTACATAAATAACTAACCTTAAATTAATTTTAAATTTTATGTCATTATGAAAGAATACATTTTATTTGAAAAAAATGGTACAAAGAATTGAGGGAAATGTACATGGAGTGTACTTACTGGTCCATTTCATGTGTGTTCCTGGTTCATCGATGCTCCACTTGTTTACACAGGTCCAGCCAATTATTTATCGTGTATTATTATTTTGGGTTAGTTATTTAATATATTTTCAGTGAGGTAATAAAATTATTGTTGTGGTTCTCTGAATGCCTATATGTAAATGTGCTCCCAAAATAGAATATTAATGTGACCTATTAAAAAATAAAACTAAGGGGGGAAGACTCACATAAGGGGTGGGGATGCTCCTCAAAAAAAATCGTTTTCACCCCTAAGAGGTACTAAAATGGACATGGCTAAATCTAATCTTGACCCTAAAAGGTACCAATAAAAACACAAACCATATAAATTGATAACAGTTTTGTGTTCAACTGACACCCGACCCCCTAAAAGGTACCGCTTCACATTAAAATGTCTGTGTTTGATCGTGGGTACCCTAAGTGGTGCCAAAACCTGTGATTTTGAGCCCTAAAAGGTAGGACAAGCATCCCGCCCCGTTATATATGGGAGTCCCCCTGGGGGCACAGCCAAGCAGTTAACATGGCAGACTCTCATTCCTGGGACCCTAAGTTTGATTCCCTGTGTGCTCGACCACGTTTGTAAATAGCCAGTTGATTTGCCTCCTCGTCGACTGGGATTCTTATTCTGTTTATAAGTTTTGAACAGAGCCACAGCTTATGCTGCAGTTAAATGCACCATGTATAAATAAGTGCTGTTATTATTATTTGTTCTTGTTAAAGGTGCTTGCATTGTGGACGACTGAACCAGCACTCTTTTCCATATCCATCGTGGAAATGCTCCCATACTGAAGCAACTCTTTTAAAATTACTCAACGTTAGAGCTCCAGGCAAGGTACATGTACTTCAAACACTATCAATTGAAATATTCTAAGGGCTTAAAATTAATATCATACAGTTGTTTACATGTACATGTATATCGACTGCAAATATTGCAAATAATTTATGACAAGTATCTTTTCATAAATTAAATCTGTTTTAAGAACAATAATTTATTTTACATTTCTTCTTCTTTCCCTCACAACATATGGAATAACTACTGTTTTTGGTGCGGCCACACCCTAAAGTGCCTTTCATATTTTATGACCCAGACTTTCTTTAGTACTCAAGCAACTTAAGGCCTGGGTTTTGACCAAATATTCCAAAATGCCATGGTCTGAGCTTATGACCTTACAACTTAGTGGAATTTCTTGAAACTTGGTATATTACTTATTGAACTTAATTCATATGATAAAGAACCTTAACTAGTTAATTTTTATTCTGGTTCCTGATCATGGACCAGTTAATGGGGATGTCAGATGTTAACTTAAAGCAGTCTTTGCCAATGATGGCCAGTTGTGAGTATTACATGTACTGGTCAGGAATGAACAAGTAATGACATTCAATTCTGTTCTTACATCTAAGTATTTACGCTTAGACAGTTTGACTTTTCTTTACTGTTATTAAGGATATATTCAGTGAAGTAGGTTGCATGACTTTGTTGCAGTTTTTTCTACCTAGTTATTTTTTCCCAACTACAGTCAACTCTCTTCTTGCGGACACCCGCTATTACAGCCACCCCATTATTACGGAGAGTAGACAGGTCCCCGGCAAAAGCTACATAGGTTTGACTGAGAATAACTCCCGCGATTGTGCTCTCGCTATTACAGAAATGCGGACACTTCACATAGTCCCAACCTAACATTTTTATTGTTTCGGCTCTCATTATAGCGGACACCCAGGCCTTCAAATATTTTTTTCTTACTTGGCCAGACATATTGTGTCCTTCCAAACCTTCCCCCAGTCTCTGGAAGTGAAATGGACAATCTCAGCTACAATTAATTGATGCCATAATGTCTAGCTTCATAAACAATGTCCCTCTATAAATGCTCCACGTTAGTGGACATTTTGGGACTAAAATAATGTCAATAATGTGGAGTTGCTTCTTCTGGAACGTGGTCAATTTTCACTTGCAAGTGAGTTTAACAGGCTTGGGGAGAAAGTTAGTGAAACTGCTACCAAAAGCAGAAAGTCACAGCTGCATCAGACGCTTTTTCATGAAAGAATGACTTGGATATCTCGGTCTGACTGACTGAACGCAGGTTACATGGAGCGTATGCCTTGTCAGTGCTTTCATTGGTCCTTAGAGCATGCTTGTGCAAAAGGATAAACGTTTAAACTAAATCAATCTCACTACAGTACAGAAAGTTACAGTTCAAGAACATGCATGTGATCATTACTTTGTTATAAATACCTCTCAAGACTTATAAGATTGTGAAAAATTGGTCAGTTAATAGTGTTATCTACTACATGTGCGTAAATAAACATTTTCACACTGTAATCACTTTTTTTTTCTCGCACCCCGCTATTGCGGACTCTCACTATTATGGACACAAAATCACGGTTCCGAGGGTGTCTGCTATAATGAGAGTTGACTGTAGTTAATTTGTAAACTAGGTTTAGAGCCCTTATTACCTGAACCCTAGCCCTTGAAAACTTGTTGTTTACCTGTGAACCCTAAATAAATATTATTAGTCATTAGCCCTAAAAATCCTAAATTAATGAGAACCTGTTGTTGACAGTTAGCATTTTTTTTAATGTAGGGTTAGGCTTTGCATTAGTTCACAGGACCATTGAAGAACTCGTTGTTTACCTGTTTACCTCTTTTCAGAATGGTTAGGGTTGGTTGGGTTAGGGTTTAGTGTTATTATCTAATAATACTCAGGGTAATAAGAAAAAGGAAGAAAATAGAAGAAAAAACGAAGAAAAATTAACAAGGTTAATACCCATATAATAGGGGTAGGGATGCTCGTTGGACATTTTCGATTTGACCCCTAAGAGGTACTAAAATGGGTGTGGCTCAAGCGTATTTTGACCCCTAAAAGGTACCGATAAAAACATGCTAACATTTTAAACTTTCGATGCCTTGTATTGCTATTACTTGATGTTGTATCATCAAGCACATTCTTGTTGTTTTCAAAAGCGCTGTCATTCTCTAGCATTCGGTGACACCCGACCCCTAAAAGGTACCGCTTTACATAGAAATGTCTGTGTTTCATCGTAGATACCCTAAGTGGTACCAAACTCATGATTTTGACCCCTAAAAGGTATGACGAGCATCCATGTACCCCTCACATAAGGGATTCCCCCCCCCCCCCCCCCCCCGGGACATGGCCCCCATCACTGGTGACCTTTGTCAATGGTTTTGAAAGGAAAGCACATGTGGGCCATACGGGTCATAATTATTGTGATAAAACCTTTTTTTGCATTACATGTTCAGGGTAAAGACAAGCAAGAAGTGTCACTCCCTGTCGAAAGATTACTTGGATTATTTAACTTTCATAGACTGGCAGAGAAAAATATGGAATTTTGGCGTTCACCAGCTAGATGGAGTTTAGACGATTTAGGCGATGACTCTGTCCCAGAAGATGATAGACATGAAAAGTGTGAACAACAAGACGTCATCCAACCCACTGAGGAACATCAACCAGAGCTTAACGAGTTTACTGATGACCTAGAAGTGTGGTCAGGTTCAGAGAGCAGTGAAACAGATGATATATTTCTGCTGTTTGGCAGACGGCACCTTGAAAGACCAAGCAGCTTGGATGAGTGTCAAGCAGCAGCTGGTAGGCCATCCATACAGTCACATGCTGTAAAATAATGGAAATTTTCTTCGGTTTAGTTGATGTCCCTAAGCTAGCTGTAGTTGCATTCATTTGACCATTAAATTGAGAGCAAATACATCATGAGTTTCAACACAGTTCAAGTTATTACAGTAATGTTATTTTTATTGTAATTATTAAAAAATTGGATGCTTGGGTTAATTATGATGGTGATTTGTAAGTTTACCATGAGTGACAACTTGAGCATCAAACCATCATAATTTATGATATACAGGGATTTAGATTGTTATCAAATAATGAATGTTTTTGTGAGTACTGAATTACTGTCTGACAGCTAGTCCTTGCTGTACTACTAATTAAAATTATGTGTATTGTCAGTATATTAGTATCGATCTAACCCTAGCAGGACAATTAACAGATTGGACAAAATCCCTGGATACTGTATGTATTTGTATCAAAGTAGCTGAGATACAAACCTCTCTCCATCCATTAAATATTATCTAGACAGAAATTAGTATATGATTTGTTGCATGCCCAAATGGCTTGATACATGTTATACCAGTACCGTACAGGCTGTTCATGTACAATTAGTATGAACTCTTTTAGCAGGTGAAACAGTGTACTCATTAATTTAGATTCAAACTTTGATATACTACTTTTGTTCATTTCCTTGATGATTTGTCAAGAAGTGGTTTGAAATGTTTAAACCATTAAACAGATGAGTTGAGCTTGATACATGTTATACCAGTACCATACAGGCTGTACATGTACAATTAGTATGAACTCTTTTAGCAGGTGAAACAGTGTACTCATTAATTTAGATTCAAACTTTGATATACTACTTTTGTTCATTTCCTTGATGATTTGTCAAAAAGTGGTTTGAAATGTTTAAACCATTAAATAGATGAGTTGAGCTTGATACATGTTATACCAGTACCATACAGGCTGTACATGTACAATTAGTATGAACTCTTTTAGCAGGTGAAACAGTGTACTCATTAATTTAGATTCAAACTTTGATATACTACTTTTGTTCATTTCCTTGATGATTTGTCAAAAAGTGGTTTGAAATGTTTAAACCATTAAACAGATGAGTTGAGCTTGATACATGTTATACCAGTACCATACAGGCTGTACATGTACAATTAGTATGAACTCTTTTAGCAGGTGAAACAGTGTACTCATTAATTTAGATTCAAACTTTGATATACTACTTTTGTTCATTTCCTTGATGATTTGTCAAAAAGTGGTTTGAAATGTTTAAACCATTAAACAGATGAGTTGAGCTTGATACATGTTATACCAGTACCGTACAGGCTGTACATGTACAATTAGTATGAACTCTTTTAGCAGGTGAAACAGTGTACTCATTAATTTAGATTCAAACTTTGATATACTACTTTTGTTCATTTCCTTGATGATATGTCAAAAAGTGGTTTGAAATGTTTAAACCATTAAACAGATGAGTTGAGTTTAAATACCATTAATTATTTTTATTACAGCTGCTCATGATATTTAATTTACTTACTATCAAACTGTACTGTAACAGGGCCACTTAGACAATGAGAACAAATCACATTGCAGAATGAAAACAAAGCATTCAAACTTACGGTTACTTGAGCCAATCAGTGTTGATTACAAGACAATAGCATTTCAACTTTTTTGAGCTTCGATCCAGTAAAAGGCAATTAAAGTTTCAGGTGCACTAGTTCTGAAGTCAAAGTCTTTCAAATGAAGAAAATCACATGGCTATGCTAGGATTTGTACTTTGGAATGCTGTGTTTAGCATTTTCAATTGCAAAATTTGTGTTTAGCATTTGTTGTCTAAGTGGCCCTGGTTACTGTAGTCACACTGTAAGTTACATAGCATGAATAGATGTACATATTAAATGGCAAAACTGTGGTTGTTATTCCTTCCTAGGACTGCATCAACTAAGTTATGAAGAACTCTTGGATTTGAGGGACGAGATGTCTAGTTATGTGAAGGAGTATTCTGATGTGTTGGTGGATGAGCTCATGGTTAAAGATGAACAAATAAGAGAAAAGGAAATCAAGAATGTGTTTATATCATCTCTACTTACCCTGCAATCTAGACTACGTGAAGTGCAGTCTAATCAGGGCAAGCGGAAGATTGGACCTTCTGCTAATAAGGTGAGATTATACTGCTGGTAATAAGGAATAGTACCAGGCATAATCCATGGCCTACTCTGTCTGTTAATAAGGTGAGATAAGGAATAGTACCAGGCATAATCCAATGTCAGTTATGAGTTATAAGACTCTCTTATCCATAGACAGAAAAAATACACCAGGGATTGTGTTGTAATTTTATACTACATGTATCTGTCAATTATTGTCCTAGCTAGGGTTAGATAATTTTGTAGGACAGTATAATTGAATAGTGCTTTTCTTGAAAACCCAGAATGGAAGGAGACACCAGAAGGCAGTCAGACCAGTGTACTGTTCAGTGTACTGTCATGTTGAAAATCTAACTTACTACAATGTGCATCCCTGATACACAAATACAGTCAGACACCTACTTTTAATGTACTGAGTGGCAACCCAGGTTGATAATCTTGCCAAGATATTGGCTAATCATGCATGATCATACAAGATCTTGCCAAGATCTTGGCAACATCTTGCAAGATTCTCAACCTGGGAAGCCTCAAGTTACCGGAATTTAAAGGATGAAGTGTGAAGGCAAATTCTGAAATGCCCTTATAACACAGCCCCTTTTATATGCTGTTAAATAGTTCATTAAAATTAAATTAGATTAAAAAACATAAGCAAGCATGTAACTCGATGTAAGAATGGTGGGTGTATTTGATGATCACTGCTGCTGAGTGTCAGTGGTAGTGTCATAACAGTGGTTTCATTAGGAGCCAGCAGGAGTTGGAAACACCGGCTGTGGTTCACATAAGCTGTGGCTATCCTCGACTGGTAAAATATGATGGCTAATGTCTCCACCCCCTATCTTACATTTTCCAACCTCTTCTCAATAAATAATGAAACCCCTGCAAAATGTTGCATGTGCTAAGTTGATTGATTTTTTTTATTGACTGCCCATGTACTGGCAAGTGCCTGAGATACAGTGAAGAAAAGTATTTCCTCTACTTAAAGGCTAGCTTTATATGTTGTATAAGTTGGGTATGTTTGCTTTTTTTTTTATATAACTAATTTGCTCTTTACAGCAGACTATAAATACCTCTTGTAAAATTTATTAATAATTCATAAGGGTACTAGCCAATCCCATGTGCTGAATGACGCCTCTGTATACCCCCATAAAACCTGATTAATAAAACATCAGGTTCTGTATCGATATACAGACCCCATGGTCCACGATACAGACCCCATGGTCCGCGATACAGCTAGACCCCATGGTCCGCGATACAGACCCCATGGTCTGCGATACAGACCCCATGGTCTGCGATACAGACCCCACGGTCTGTGATACAGACACCATGGTCCGCAATACAGACCCCATGGTCTGCAATACAGACCCCATGGTCTGCGATACAGACCCCATGGTCTGTGATACAGTGGTGACTCAATAAAATACAAAATACAAAATTAATGGCACTGACTGAGCAAACAAGGTTATTAAGATGTTTATTACATGGCTTCTTCGTTTTCTTTGAGACCAGAAGTGGGCGGAAGGTCCATATGGGAAGTTATGGACTGCACATCGACCAGTCATAGCTTGTGAAAGTATGTTACTGTTCCTTTTCTTTTGAAGTATATTACAACTGTTATCCCTTATGAGGAGCAAGCTGGAGGACCAAAGACTGCAGAGCTGGGAACATTAATAGAAAGTAAGTTGTGTATGTACAACATTGTATATAAACACTACAGCTAGGGATTGAGCTGGCTTGATTTTACATACTAGATAAAGAATGAGCGGACAATCTCTATGGGATTTACAAACTCAAACTGAAAGTGAGAGTTTGTAAATCCCATAAAGATCGGATGTGAATTCTTTAGTGCACTTATCAAATGTATAGATGTAGAGTCATGTTTTCAGTTATTTTGGCGATACAACTTATTTTGGCCAAGAAAATTGAAGCCAAAGTTTATGTAAATCAGGATGAAATCTCTAGTAGATAAAGACTGATGTTTTATTAATTTCCTTTGTTTTTGCTTCATGGATTATTAATGAATTTGATAAATATTAATAAGAGAATTAAACTGTATATATCCAAGTCATTCTCAGATATTCCTTGTAGTGACTGCAATGCTACTGTTACCTGACAGACTCACCATATTGTAGATGATGTTTGCTGAGGTTCCTGGCCATGAAAAATTACAAAAGAAGAATGCTATTTCAGCTATATGATGTCATGCGAGACCAGTGTAATTACAAATCAGTGAATGTAGACTCAAAAACCAGATAGCAGTCTTGGAGTTTTGTTTTTAGATTTTGAATGTCTAGCCACAGCAGGCTCGAAAGCCTTGCCATTTTCAGCACCACATTAACAAATTGAGAGAAAAGGAATGCCTTCAATCCATATGTCACGTAATTTCATTCTGTAAGATTTGATATGCTGTTGCAGTTTATGTTGATGCAAATAGTTGCTTTGATTCGTAGTTTCCCAGCACATTGTAGATTTCAAACCATCAATTGAATCTCCATATCCATACGAAGGCCGTATTAAATTGTCTGACATAGCTAATTAACTACACTGTAATAACAGTCTCCATCACTTCACGAAAATATTTCATAATTCTTCTGACCATGGTCGTAGCCAGGTTTCTCAGCTGATTTTCACGATATAAAATGGACTGTTTTACATTCTAGCTTTTAACTAGTTTTACTCTTTTTCTTTTTAAATGATAGTTATGGATGCCATGTCAGGAGACAGCGCTACTGTACCAAGCTTACTGACAGAGTACATTTTAAAAGGTAATGTACAAAAAACATGGCAGACATGCACATATGCAGACAGTATTCCTGACACAGTTTATTTCTGTCTTCACAGTCCTTTGTCCATAGCAAGCCAGTATTTGAATGTGTGGTGATACAAGCCTAGCAGGTAAAGTGGGGGGGGGGGGGATTTTGGGTTGGAGTGTTTCACCCAGGTCTCAAAACCCTGACCCTATTTCAGGCCGAACTATAACATTTCCCATACCCTTTTTCAGACCTGTACTCTATTTCATAACGAGAAATATATGAAAATGTGCACTGGTCTCATACAATGTATTTCCCTGTCAAGATCATACCCTATTACAGACTAAAAATGCGAAATTTATTACCTTATTTCAGACTAAAACAACCATACTCTTTGTGGTAGCCTGTGAATACAGCCGTCTCGCATTGGGAACTAGTATGCCTAATTATCACGTACGAGCCAATCAAATAACGGCACCAGATCCTGGCTGCATAACGTCATCAGTATGGAATTTTCCGTCTCAAGACACAGATGTCTCTACTTTTGTTATACCAACCAAGCTGCGCTTTTGTAGTTTTAATCCCTTAGTAATGATTGCAACCCAAGAATTGGCAAGTTTCGTATTCATACGGACGAGCTAGAACGAGCACTCAACAAGGCTCGTGCAGAGGAATTCACTAGGAGCTATTTAGCATTAGAAAAGATGTCCCCGTTTTAGCCTCCATTCTGTCAGTGCCGTTCCAGCTCGTCTGTGAGAATACGCAACTTGCCTATTCACTCACGAGAGTAGTTACATTGTTATAAATTGTAACATTTAAAATAACATTAAAGGGATTAATCACCCTTAATTTATCGTCTGAAATCATAGACTTCCATAAACTTGTAGAGCCGTGCCTACTAACTACATATAATCTAATGATAATGATAAAATATACAGCACTGCTAATATGAATATTAAATACTATATATACAGCTTGTAAAAACATTTACAAAAGGCCATGCCTACTAACTATAATGATAACGATAAGATTTATAGCACTGGTAATATTAGATACTATAGCTACATGTGTGCCTATAATATAAGGAACTATACATGTTAGTGTAAAGTATTTACTAATAAATATTAATACTAATACTCTTAATAAAGTGGATAAAAATTGTATATCAGTTAATGTGTAAAATAGCTCATCAAGCGCAGCATTTAGCTAGCCGTCAGGATCAAGGAGAGTGGTAGTTTCTATTTCCTTTTTAAAAGAAACAAGGGACTTGATTTTGCGCAATTTGGGTGGAAGCTGATTCCAAAGTTTTGCCTCATTATAGGAAAAATTCTTCTTCATAAATCCCGTTTTAGTATGCATGGGGTAAACGGAGCTTTGTGTCCGAGCCACTCAAGTTGTAATGAGTAGAGCTTCCAACAGTACTAAATAATTCAATTCAATAAAGCTAGATGGCGCGCAATTGTTTTGGATTTTGTGCATCAAAATGGCTTTACGTTTAGCCCTGCTTTCATCCCATCCCATCCCAGGGTATCTCGTAGCAGTTATAGTAAACCACAAACTATTTAAGGTTTCGCGTGCGTTCATTTGTCAAAAGCGATCACGTGACGTAATAGTTGTCCCCGCGGAGAGCGGAAGCCAATTGGCCACTTTGGAAAAGAGTAGGGGATTGGGGCGAGGGTGGTCTCGCAAAGGCGCTTGGGATCGTTACAGGGGACACGCATCGTACAGAATACAAACAAACACGGCGAATATCGCAATTTACTCATCGAATCCAAGCACAGAAAGTGAAATAAACTTGAAAGAAGGCACTGTATCAACAGATGTGTCCAGAAATGTGAGTTCATAAAAGCCAACTTACTTAAAGCAGAGCAAAGAAGTGAAAACTACCGCGGAACGGAGTTAGCAGAAGTAAAGCGAAGCTGTGTGGCCGAATACTACGATCCGAACACGTTATGCTTTTAATAGCCGATTCCTACGTATCCCATCATGGATTTATGATCTTAAAGTTGTACTTTAACTTTAAACAGGCCCTGTTCTGTTCTTGGGATTGTAGGGTGAAGAGCCGGAAGGAGTTGGTATGTAGTCAATTGCTACAAATACATGTCATCCTAGCGGACTTCAAGTGGTTCAACGTTTCTCTTGTCAGTAGTTATTCACGGCCTACAATCCCATGAACAGAACAAGACCTGTATAACTAAAGTTACAAAGTATTTAATACTTTAAAGTGACAAATCCATGATGGTGGGAAATGTAGGAATCGGCTAAAGCATAACGTATTCGGATCGTTGCGGATTCATCGTAGCAATCGGCCACACAACTTCGCTTTACTTCTGCTAACTCCCGTTCCACGGTAGTTTTCACTTCTTTGCTCTGCTTTAATAAGTTGGCTTTTATGAACCCTTTCCTGGACACTTCTGTTGAGCTTTACTTCTGGTACAGTGTCTTCTTTCAAGCTTATTTCACTTTCTCTGCTTGTATTCGATGAGTTAATTGCGATATTCGCCATGTTTGTTTGTATTCTGTACGATGCGTGTCCCCTGTAACGATCCCAAGCGCCTTTGCGAGACCACGCTCGCCCCAATCCCCATCTCTTTTCCAAAGTGGCCAATTTTGTGATGAACAATAACGACATATACAAAATGTAGAGTGTGTCTGTCTCGTAACTATCGCCTGATAGTTCCCCTTGGAAATTTGATGTTCTTAAAACTGGCATATACTAAGCCCTCGAACTGCACCTTCGGGCTTATATTTGTTTTAAGAATATCAAACCGCGGGCAACTATCTGCCGTTATAGTTCACCACAAATTTTGGTCAAAAGCGGTCACGTGACGTGATAGTTGTCATCCGCGGATGCAAACTATCAGGCGTTATAGTTCACCACAAAATATTGGCGCGCGCTCATTGGCCAAGAGCGATCACGTGACGTGATAGTTGTCGTCCGCGGAGGCAAACTGTCAGGCGATAGTGCCCGCTGAGCACGAAAGACAATTTGTGTTGAACAATAACGCAAATAGACTGTGTCTGTCTCGGACCTATCGGCTGATAGTTTCCCAAGGAAATTTGATGTTCTTAAAACTTCGTTCTCGGGCTTATATTTGTTTTAAGAACATCAAATTTCCGCGACGGACACAGTCTATTTGTATAATAGTTCCTCGACGGACACACTCTATTTGTAATATAGTTCCTCGACGGACACACTCTATTTGTATAATAGTTCCTCGACGGACACACTCTATTTGTATAATAGTTCCTCGACGGACACACTATTTGTATAATAGTCCCTTGACGGACACACTCTATTTGTAATATAGTTCCTCGACGGACACACTCTATTTCTATAATAGTACTAGTGAGCACTTTTAAACATTTTGTGTTGAACAATAAAGTCAATAGTGTTGATCCTTCGGCAAATAACTGATAGCTAGCCACGAATAAATCATGATAGTTTTCTCAAGCTCGTCCAATAGTAGTTTATTATTTTTACTATGTATTCTAGCTGATGAAGATCTTTCTTTTATAGGGCATCATGGTGAACAGTGCGCCTTTTCACATATACTGCATGGCTGTTCAAAGAAATTATATACGAGACCAATAGTGTTATCCCTACGCCGTCATGATACAAGAAGACTGAAAACGGTGCCGATTTCGTGGCCTTTTTGTTCTATTACAACACCTTTTTGACAACCATAAAAAGACTCCAGTTACTGAGGGAAACAAATGCATGTCATCAGGACCTCGATGATGCTGATGATTGGACTTCAAGGCCGTAATTATTGTTGATGAAGTCAGCGCAACTACTTTAACATCAGAAAAACAGGATGAAGGCTGCGATGGTTCGATATGATTATCTACGTTTAAACATCTTATGATGTTAAGATATTAGTTCTATTGGCATTCTCTGTTTAGTGATATGATATACGTTTGCATTAGTTTATGAAGTGAAAAACAATTATAGAATTTGACTGAATTCCGTTTTTCAAAAGTGAACAGAAAACTACGTATTTCTCATCCACGGTGGAGAAATGAAGATTGTTGGAGTTAGGAATAAGACAACTGAAGCAACTGGGGGAAATAACATTAATTGGAAACGACTCTTACATTTTGCGGATGAATCATGAACAATGAGGAATGGAATTGTACGGTGGGATATTTTGTAAAAGAACTGGCAAGTTTGGTGCCGGAAGACTAGAAGATATCCTGTGCAAACAGATAGAAATTATTAAATATTTTATTTTAATGAATCATGAACAAAAGATGTTACGTTGCGATGATTAATTTATTAAGAAGCAATTTTTTTTCGCATCGCAAACGAGCACTTACATGGTTTAACTTCTGGCCCGCGAGGCGCTCGATGGGTCGGCTGGACTGTAAACGTTAATTGGCCTTTTACAGGAAACTGTCACGTGCTGATATATCACTTCAATAACGAAGCGAGCTCGTGATCCCATGGGAAAGGCTTTACTGGACGGCAAACAAACTTTAAAACGCTGTTTTAGAAAGAAGTTTTAGTTTAAAAACAGTTCATGAATACCAGCGATAAGGTGGGCTATTCACAACTCTGCGTATTGTTGTAGTTTCTCATTTCCCACCTTCTCGCTGGTATTATGAATGTTTAACTTCAGAATGATGCTAACCCTGCGTACATGCGTCTGTAGTCCTTGCATTCAGCGGTAATTTTCGAATACGAAACTGGACAATTGGAGGTGCTGTGGAAAATAGCGCTTATACAAAAAGTTTTGCTAATAACACTACCGATCTCGTACAAGTGCCTTGAAATAAATGAAGTTAGATATTTTTTGCGACCCAGTACAACCACGTGATTGAATGAAGTCGTGACGTCCACGGTCCGAGTGGTTTATGCATGGCCTTGGAAAGTGAATTTGTTTTGTATCGTCGAACTTCAAAAAAAGAAATTCTAACTAATTGAGTGGAATTTCTGAGATCGGCACACGTCACCGATTCAATTTCTGTCCCTGAATGAAAATCGGCCTTTTGCAGGAATACGATAACATGGTTGTACTAGTGCTATTTTCCACCTCCAATCGATTATCAATCTTTCTAAAACAGTGTTGTGAAGTTTGTTTGCCGTCCATTAAAGCCTTTCCCTTGGGATCACGAGCGCAATTCATTCGTTATTGAAGTGATATATCAGCACGTGACTGGTTCCTGCATGTAAAAGGCCTATTCGAGTCTGAAACTGGTAGTGTACTAACTACTTGTTATAACAAAAAAAAAGAAGGGCACGCGTGCTTCAGGCTGATCTTTCTCGCATTGCCTCACTTTGATGTAGTATGGAAAACTAATCTGTGAGGTCTGCGTTGATATAATATGTCACCAGGAACTAGAGTCAGCTGTTATGTACATGTTTAAACGAATTGGCTACTACGTTTACACTTCAACAAAAGTTTCTGGATTCGTGTCGAATTCGGAACGTTTAGATAACGGATTCATTATGCAGTTTACACAAAAAACATGAATCCGGGATCAAAACGTTCGAGATTTGACACAAAGCCGTCAATACTCTACATGTGATGAATCCAGAAACATTTATGAATCCAGATAGTTTTGCCCTAGTGTAGGCAAGAAAGAGCGTCGAGGTTCCATCAATATGTTGCATGAGCATTAAACTATACGTGTAAATATATTGTGAGTACTAAGACCTCATACTGTTAGAGTATTAAGTTATGTAATAAGCACTGGCGAGGTCTTGAATTAATTGTTATCGATAGAGTGAACTGTGCGCTCGTAAGAATAACTCGACGATCAAGCTCATAAACTGAAGCAATTATAGGTATGGCATACTACTAACAAACAAGCTTGCTTCACTTGGGTTTATGACAATTACCTTCTTTTTTTTAGAAATCAATATTTTAATTTATGAGCAATTATTTTTTTAAATATATTAATTGACCAATAAAGGTTTGAACATGTTTCAGTGTTGAATGTTTATTTAAGGGGATAATAGGTATGACATTATACTAACAAACAAACTTGCACTACGGTTCTTGAGAATTACCTTTTTTAGAAAAAAATTGCCCAATGATAAAAACGTAGGATGTTAGGTGAAGGATAAGGTGTTTCGGGCCACATTGCGAATTTAAACAAAATATGATTTTTGCCTGATTCTACTCAAATCTTCACAAACAGTACACAAGTTATCGATACAACTTTTAAGTATAAATAGATACAGAATAAGTGGCCGTGCTTTATTGTATTTATAAACTCGAGCTGAAAGCGAGAGTTTATAAATCCGATAAACCACGGACACTTCTAGATGTTTTCCGTTATTTTGGCGATGCGACTTATTTTGGCCGAGAAAATCGACGGAAGTTAAAGTTTATGTAAATGAGACCATATGTATATCACATTTTGAAACACTCGTTAAACATTCATTCCCATCGTTTCTGCTTCATGAATTATTTGATCTAAATGTCAAAATATTGACCCAATCACACAGTAATGATGTTTTGTGACGTAGTCAACCCCATCTTTTTTTACATTTTGTGCCCTTCCTCGGAATCGAGTCGAACGATTTGTTTTAAGAACTGGAAACTATTCAAACTTAGGAGAGACCACTGAAAAATTTATCAAAATCTCTTAGGCGGAAGTTGGCGAAAATTTGGGCTCTGAATTTCTCACTAATTTAGTTAACAACTAAATCGTGAACGCCGAACGACCTTGACAAAACACTGACCCCCAGTCCATGGACTACCCCAAAAATTACCAGTTCTAGGCAAGTGTGCTGTAGCTCGTATAATATTCATGATTTTGGTGAATAACCACAGGCATCCCGATCTCCACTTTTGTATTTCGGGTTACCTGTGGTAATTTCCTCGAGAAGAGCTCTGTGAATGTATTTTCCTCATAACATATGTAACATCTTCAGGAATAAAAGAATACTGTATCTATTTTTCTAATCACATATGAAACCAAAACGTAATTACCACAGGCAACCCGAAATATGAAAGTAGATTTTGGGATGCCTGTGCTTATACAAAATGGCTGCGGAAGTCTTGTTTCTTTTATTTCAATATTTACAGAATTATTGCAATTTCTAAAAACTCTATGAAATTCCCAGTCAAGTCTTGTAAAATAAACGGTTAATCAAAAACCTTACGCTTGGGTAGCCTGTGGTGTCACAGCGTTTTGTGTTCCTAGGGGAGGGGTGGGGGTACGCGAATCGCCCACTCCGATTCGGTTCCCGGAAAGCTTGTATTTATATATATACTCAGTCGATTTATCCTCGTTGGGAGTAACGATAAATATGCTTTCATGAGTTGAATTCTAATTTCCTGTCGGACTCAAACTTTTAATAACAATAATTATATTAGGACTCATTTTACTTGGTGACATGCTTTTGGTACAGGGCAACTATATAGAAGTGGATATATCCATCACCAATGTGAGATAGATAGATATATATATATTATTTAAACACGGAAAATTCAACAACATTACATTGATTTGCATGAATGCCGTGATAAAAATTGTAAAATACACGCTATCGAAGTCAAGAAATAAAATATAATAACATCCATAAAAGCACTTAATTATCTATTATAGCTACAATGTCAATAGCCATTCAGTAAATGAGCTTGATAGCCTTCAATTTGTTTTTAAAGGATGACAAAGACTTGGCGTGGTGCATGTCAAGGGGTAGACAATTCCATAATCATTAGCTCCACTAAAACTGAAGCTCTTTTTTTAGAAATTCATTATTTGGTCTTGGAAGTTTTTGTAGAATTTATGTGCCAACTTATCAAATATACAAGAAAGGTATTAAATGTCAAGCCGATCTTCATCCCCAGAAACATGAATCGCTAGAACACAAACCGTGAACTCGAATCGATAGTTTATCAGTTTATCAGTCGGTCAAAGTTTCTCGTTCCCAAAAAATACTTTTACGCACATAAATTCTGAAGAAAAGTTAGTTTTAATTTAAAAACATATTATATGATGTTAATTTACTGACGCTGGGAACACAAACGCTGTGACACCGGTGTTACACGAGTTACAATGATGGCAAATCATAAATATTATATGAGCTACAACACAATACTTGCCCAGGATGGTATTTTTTGGGGTAGTCCATGAAAGTGTTACCCTGGTTCCAGAGGCTACAGTGACCGAGTGGCCGAGTGGACCTGGGGTCTTCGCGACTCGCGACTTGCAACTTCTTCGAGCCTCTGGTAACCAGGGTATGAAAGTGTGATCTCTAGTCCAGATGACAATGACGTCAAACACATGACAGGATATATTCATTAGTTCCTAGAGGTCTTCTCGGTCAGATCCAAGATGGCGGCTACTTGCGGAGCCAAAATGGAGTCAGTAACTAGTCTAACTAAGTGCTCGTTGTGTTATGAGACCCTGAAAGAGCCCAAGATTCTCAAATGCTTCAATACATTCTGTAAGAATTGTCTGGTTGCACACGCTGAGCTGAAAGAAGACGGGAAAACATTCAGTTGTCCTTCGTGCCAGACGAACATCGATCTACCGCAGTGTAGCGACTTCGATTCTCTAGAGTCCAGCAGCTTTCACTCGCGTATTCTTGAAGTCCTGTCCATCGTAACATCCACTGAAGCCAGCTATGGAGTAAACTGCTCAGTTTGTAAAAAGCAAAAGCCATTAACATCACACTGCTTAAACTGTGCTCGTTCTCTTTGCGAGCAATGCTTGAATGCTCATAATTCATTTATCGGGGGACATCAAATTATTAATCTAACAGAACTTCAAGTGGAAGATTACAATGTCCTCATTCATCGACAGTCGAACTGTGAGAGGTTTCCACACAACGAAGAAATCTTACAGTTTTACTGTAACACATGTGAGAGCTGTGTGTGTCCAAAATGCATTCTACAGGATCATCAAGGCGGACATGACCTTGTAAACATAGAAGCGAAAGCGGAAATGCTAAAGTTGCTTTTGAATGAGAGACTTCAACGTTTGAAGAAAAAAGAAACAGAAGAAGAGACGAACTACAAGGGTTTAGAAGAAACTGCCTCTAAGATAAAGGCAGCCGCCGAAGAATCGAAAACAAATGTGATGAAAGCAGCCGAAGAACTGATTGCCTTCATTGAACAAAACAAGAGAGATTTGATGAGACAGATAGATGAAGAGGTCCAAATGGGAATCAGAAAGAAAGCCGAGCAAGAATCGTTACTTCATCAAATTCGCGGTGCTAGGGAGTACGTCTCCAAGCTGCTTGAATATGGCTCAGCACATCTCCTATTGACCACTAAAGACTCGGTGCAAAATAGATGTGAGGAACTGATCGCCATTGAAAAAGATTGGATGAGCGAGATCGACTCTAGGGTCGTGTTTGTTCCTAGTGAGGGCCCTACTAGACTGCGAGAAGTTGGTATTGGTTCTTTATCAAAAAGAAAAGTTACAGACCCAGTAAAGAGCACAGTGCAGGTGGAATCAAAGCTTGAAGTACAGTCTGGTGTAAAGCTGAGCGTGTTTACTAAAACCTCTGAGGGAGAACCAAACAACGATCCGGACGATGTTGTAGAGGTAAACATCAGTCCTAAAAAGGCCGTGAAACTGCTGCAAATATCAGGAAGGATTGGTGAGAAATATGAAGTGGAATTCACCCCCAAGGTACCGGGACGATTCACAGCTAATGTCAAGATTAACGGTGAACGTGTGTCCAATAGCCCGCTGGTGATGTATGTTAAACAACGCCAGCTGAAGTTTACTGAAGATTTAGATTCAGATACAGATTATTGATTTTGAGAGTTGCCGATTAAAAAGATGACGGGACTGATAGACCCTGTTGGTATTGTATGGTTGATAAAGGCAATACCAGGATTGCAACTGTATATGTATATGATATGATATACGATATGGAAGGTGTGGTACTTAATAAGGTTGCTAGTCGAGGCAGTGGACGACTTAATATACTCTTTCAGCTTGCCTGTTTGTTGCCCCATTTCAGACCATGTGACTTTTCCCTTGAGTAATGCGTTTTTGTTTTTTTTATATCCCAAGAGGAAATGTACCAATTTCTATAATTGGAAAACAAAGCACTAAATCCTCTGGAGAACTATCACGTGGTCTGAAATGGGGCAACGAACAGGCAAGGTGAAAGGGTCTATTGGCTTGTGGTATGGTAGTATCGTCGTGTACCGTTGAGATCCGTGGGGAATCACACCTCGCGCGCTCGGAGGGTTGTCGTACCGCTATTATAGTATATATTATACTATAATAGAATTTTTATGAACATGCTAATGAAGTTGATATAAATCTGGTAAAAGAAACGATTGCAATCAGCGAATTCTCTCGTGGTCTAATGGTTAGGGTTTGGGATGGTGGTGGGTAAGCCATTGTATTGATTCTTAACCGGCCGGCCCGAGTTCGAATCCCGGTTCAGGCGGTAAATTTTTTTATAGTGAGGATAACGTATAATCGTTCTAAGTGTCGATTCGGATGTTCGTATAAAATTTCTGAGTCTCAAATTATTCATAGCGAACGTGGGTAACAAAGGGAATTTTATGACGCAGTTGGTTAAACGGTACACGACGATACTACCCGTGGTATAGCATTTCTAAACGATAACGACATGGTGGTAGTAGATAAGTCCAATCACAGGATATAGATATTCGATAGTACAACTGGAAAGTCCTTAAAATGCTTTGGCAGAGAAGGTCAGGGTAGAGGAGAGTTCAGTTGACCAGACGTAGTACATGTAGATGAAACAAGGAGGTGTTATTGCCAGTGACTGGTAATGAACGCGTTCAAGTGTTTACAGGAGATGAAAATGATCTATTTGAGTTTGGTTTCAAGGAGTCTGGGGAGGACATGTGTCCAGCCAGCACTATAACTCATGGTGAGATGTTCATTGTGTCTGACTGGTGTAATGCAGGGCTTGAAATAATGGCCGGTCAACGGACAATGTCCGGTCATAATTGGGTATTGACCGGACAAATCATTGGATTGCCGGTCATGTTGACCGGTCACATGCGCCTTTAATAAAAGAAAACGTAATTTTTAGCTAGTTTATAATTTGTTTTTTTGTCAAGGCAAAAATTGGCATCATGCGAGTTGTCTGACATTTAAGTATGTGGGTGGGACCACTATTGTAAAAGTTTTTATTGTTTCAATAGGTCATTTTGACGATGTTGCGCGCGCAGCTAGAACAATGGCTATCTGTTTTAAATGACAAAAGGCGGGTGAACCAGAACGAGTCTCAGCAGCTCGCGTCTATTGTTCTACTGATGCGTGCGCAACATGATCAAAATGGCCTATATTTGACCGGCCAAAAATGGGTCGTGTCCGAGCAAAATTACGTTTGACCGGACAACATATCCAGCGCTTACCCGTTAGTTATTTCAAACCCTGTAATGATGTCATTCATGTGTTTGACCGGCAAGATAACACACCAACCAGGAGATATGTAATAGGAAGACCAGGAAGTGAAGATAGTGAGCTGAGTAACCCACGTGGTCTTGCTGTGGACAATGACGGTAACCTACTTGTATGTGATTACGGTAATCATCGTATTCAGAAGTTCACACTGGACGGCCGTTTTGTGGGTAAGACGAGTGAGTACATTGAAGGGCCTCGCTACTTAGCAGTGCTTGCAGATGGCAGGATTATTGTTACTGCATGATCAGGAAACAAAACGATTGCTGTACGTTCACTGATACTAAGGAATTAATCAGCAGGGGCAGATCAAGGAATTTTCGATAAGGGGGAGCCTAACTTGATATTAAGTAAGATAACAGTCTTTCATAAGAGCTATTAATTGACTGCTAGCCATCTCTCCTGAGACCTTGGGAATATTGCCAGAGTGGAGACCGGTGCGGGAGAAGGGGGTAGGGGTGGTCGAAAGAGGAAAATTAAATTAATATTTTTAATGTTTTTTAACCTACTTTTATCCTTTCCAAAACAAGAAAAAGAAAACAGATGAAAACCGTCCTGTAGCAAGCATAGTAGTTCTCAGCCTTCGGTCCTCCATTGTAATAATGTATATTGATAAAGTGTCCGAAGGCAATGCTGATCAAATACAACGCCTGTCGAGGTTTATACGATATTTCGGCTGGCCAGTACCAGCCTTACCACTTACCTTACCACTTTATCATTATATTTTCTTCTTCTTGCATTGCTGATCAAGATCTGTTTTTTGATCCAACGTCTGGCAGGATTGATTGTAGACGGTTTTTGCTGTGGTTCTCTAACCTTAACTATATATGTAATAATGTAGCCGATTGTCAGAATACCAGCATGTCTAGAGTTGATGCCATATTGTTTAAATTTATATAGAGTATTGTTTAAATATATCTGTGCGGATGCGGGAGTCGTAGAAGTCAATGTGTTAAAGGTGATGCAATGTACATACTGGTATGAAAATACAGCATGAAATCGAGGCGAAGTACGAGTTTACCAGTAAACACTCCATTAGACGAAAATTTTACGAAATTGAAAATCAATCATTTGAAACAGTATTTACGAGATCAAGGTATTTACTTGAGTGATTGAGGAAAATGAAATATTTTTCGGCGAGAAAGCGGCGGCCATGATGTTCAGGCGACAAAACATTGATACTAAGGTAAGCCAGAGAACCATGTAAGATAGTCATAAAGTAGTCATGTGTAGTCAGCTGGTCGCGGAGCCCTCAACCCCCAGCTTGTAATCATGATTCGCCTAAGAACGATAGCAAAACACAATAGGATGAGGCAATGAGGAAGGTTCTCACATATCCCCAAATACGGTTTTGTTTGAATATGCCTTAAGTGCAGTCTAAGATGTCCATAGTCAAAGTTACAAGCAGAAAATAGATGAAACCGTATGCTGTTGGTCATATTTACTGTGACGTAAAGAAAACACCGTCCAGCCAATATAGAAAAGGGGAAAGACAGGTTTTTTGTATCACAAATTTGAGAACCTTAGTTTGATCAAAACTAAATTAAAATGTCAAAAGTTATGTACTGAAAACATATTACGAGTATCAACCAATGAAATTACGAGAAAAAGGAACAGAAAATTAACCATTTACATTCCTTTGCCGTTCATGATATCGTTCTTAGCCGGAGCATTACGTTAAACAATTTCAATGTATATCCGTAAACTCTCCTTGAAAATCCCTCGGGAATGCTTTGATTTTTCGCCCTCGCACTTCGCCTCGTTCTCATGCCGTAGTTTTCGTACCATTCCCCACTCATGTGAGAGCTCGTAAATTGCTATTCAGTTAGTTCACATTCTATTCTCCCCGTTGAATTAACAACTATCCTTAAATGGAAAACACGCTTGAAATAATGATAATGATTAGTCTTATGACATAAAGATAGACATTTGTCACATTCCGAACGGCGGTATACCGGCGTCTGCACTACACTGCAGTACACGCAAAGGTTCCCGAGGGAGGAGCGCTCAAAAACAAAATTTTCTCGTTTACCTTCTCTTCTTGTTTACCTGTGAATTACCCGTGAACTCGTCCGATGGTTAGGTTAGGACTACACTTGCTCCTGATCGTGCATTGCCTTAGTGTTCAATTCATGTTAGATTAATGTTCCTTAAATAAAGACGCATTTTTATCTAGTAAAGTATTTTATAGTTTTTAGGATAGTTTACGTAGTTTAATTAATAGTATAGTTATATTGAATTAGTACTTAGTGTAAATATTAGTCGTAGAGCACGTTGCCCAGGAAGGGCATGTAAATGATGGGCAAACGTGAATAAATAACGATTCTATTCCAACCTCATTGAATATTCATGACCCCTCGTAATGACGTCATTAGCATTATGTAAGCAACTTAATGCATGCATCTGTGTCAGTTAAACTAACAAATCACGGAGTCAACAACTCGCTACTCTATGGCAGACCAGTCGCGTCCTATTCCGGTCAACAACGAAGAAGTTGTGGAAATTGTACAGGCTTTACGGCCCAACGTGGATAATGCGACGAATAATCCTGTCTCTGAGGCGGCTTCAGCTTCTTCAGGCCCGGCGAACTCTCAACAGGACTTGGCGGCTTCGCGACAAGATTCTGTTAATTCACAAGCCCCGGTAAACTCTGAGAAAACTGGTGAAATTAACAAGGCTGAAGGAACTTTGGAGGTGAGAATTATAGCTTAATTCTTCTAGTTGCTCTTTATTCGTTGGGTTATAACGAGCTTGTTGTAGGCGTAATATTTATCGGATTGTTGGTCGTTTCTTTCACAAGCACATGGCTGGTAATTTATGCAAGGTGATCATTCTGGCATGATGGTCTAGTATAATGTCTTAGCTCTTTTATGGAACTACTTTGGCGAGCTACACCCCTATTTTCATTTTCCGGACGCGACTGGTCTTCTTGAATTTTATTTGTGCTTTGCTCATACACTCCTATTGCAGCTGTTGTCAGAGAACAGAGAGAGGATCTGGCATGGATATACGACCAACGGAAGGGGGTGCAGCTTTTAGGTATAGGGTATAGGGTGTGGCTGTGTGCCCACCCAATACGTGTGGCTATGTACCCAATCAAGGGGTGTGGCTGTGTGCCCACCCAAGAGGTGTGGCTGTGTGCCCACTCAAGAGGTGTGGTTGCGTGCCCACCGAAGAGGTGTGGCTATGCGCCCACCAAAGAGGTGTGGCTGTGTGTCCACTAAAGGGTGTGGCTGTGTGCCCACCCAAGAGGTGGGGTTGTGTGTACACCTAGAAGTGTGGTTAGGTGCCCACAAAATGCGTGAACGTGTGCTCACAAAAGCCGGGGTTGGGTGCCCACAAAGATGTCTGGCAGTGTGTCCACAGAGGTGTGACTGTGGGCCTAAAAAAAAAGTCATCGAGAAGGCACTGTAGGCGGTGAACCAGAAAAAAGGCGGAAGAGGGCCTGGAAGGGCACGCCCCTCACCATATCCGAGAGGAAGGGAGAGGAGAGCTTTCAACCTGAAATGCTTCTCTTGCGGAAAGACGGGCCATATAGCCAAGTTCTGTCCGTTTGGGCAGGCTTCACCGGGTTCTATCGTAAGAAAAGAGAATGTAGCTTAGAGTACTGGATAACCGAGGAGTTAAAGTACTGTAAAGTAATGTAAAAAAATGTGGATTAAGGACTGGACACTGGATAATCGATAGACTATGTAATATAAATGAGTATGGCAAATGATGTTAATAAATGAAGGAACACTTATATGATAGAGAACAATGATCTTTCCCTAACAGACATGCGCGCACACACACACACACACAAAGGAATATGATAATCATGGTTAAGGGAATTACGGTGTATTGGAACTTTAACGGGTTGTTTGTTGCAAAGCGTGGCGTGTTTTGTTTATTTTCCGTAACCTTTGATCGGTGGGATGACCCAGCAAGCGTTTTGTCTTATAAGGCATTCCCTTGTTGCCACGAATTCTCGGGCAGATGGGTCGTTTCCTCCTGGCTTGGGTTTCATCTAGGGGTACCGTAACTCTTGGTTAAGCAGCCCAATAAAAAAGGCAAAGGCGGGAACAGCAATTTGATCCAATCACGGCTTGTCAAAATGCCAAACTACGCAGTATTAAGTGGGTACTCCAGGATGGAACCCCAAGCTCGGAGGAGGTGACAGAGCCTGCGTTATTACTCGGGGAGTTTTACAAAGTTCTAGACGGAGATTTGCGACGGGTAACCGATATCCCTTTCCGAGACCCTGATTCTTTTCAGGCGGGAGAGCTCCACAAACATTTTAATACTTGCGAGGCGATATTAGATGGTCATGAGAAGGGGGAGAAGATCCTACAATGGATTAAAAAGGGGCTTAACATTAATGAATTCATAACGCCATTTAAAGGAATTTTTAAAGGCGTATAATATGACAGCGACACCCCCCCCCCCCCCCCCCCCCGACTCAGATATTTGGCAATCACGGGTCCTGCAAAGAATTTACAAATTTTATTTCAAGAACCTTAGAAGAGCGCCTACAGACAGGACCAGTCCGTTTATGGGGAAAAGTCGGTGAGGTAGCCCCACCAAGGCTAGTGCTGCCATTGACCGTGGAACCTTCGAAACCAAGGTTGTGCGTTGACGCAAGATTCCTTAACTTATGGTATACTTACGATTCCTTTTCATTAGATAAGCTAAGAGATGTGCCACGCTATGTTGATCGGGACTCACTAATGTCTAAAATAGACGACAAGTCGGGTTATGACCATATTTTTCTGACGGAAGAATCTAGGCAGTATTTTGGAATCAGATGGGGGGACTGGTGGCTAGTTTGCGCAACTCTCCCATTTGGCTGGAAGAACTCGCCTTTTGTCTACCAGAAAATAGGTTTGGCAGCAACAAATTACTTCAGAAGTGTGGGGATTGCTTGCTCCCTCTATATAGACGATCGTCTAAATGGTGAAATTTTCACTAATGAGGGTTATTGGTCTAAGCAAGAGAGGATAAGTTATCCTCTCTTGGTCTAAGCCTATAGGAAAGAGGGATGCTGTTTTCAGCAAACAATCGATATCATGAAAATACCAATACGCCAAGGCTACCTGTTTAGACCCCTTTCTCCCCAAGGGTATGTTCAGCCATTACCGTTTGACTCATCGGCGGCGCAAGGCCGGCTACACTTTTATGTAGTAAGACTTCCGCATATATTTGGAAACAGGAAGGTAACCTTGTATGGACTGCGCAATGGGTGCGCCATATCCTTGGCAATGGCGGGAGCAGACATCCAGACCGTAATGGATCATGTGGGTTGGAAGACATCCTCTATGGCCCGCCACTACATCAAGTTGAACCAAGTATTCGGATCGGGCGGTGCGGGGTGCCAGTGGACATAACAGACAACTACCGTAGACAAAACGAGCTGCTGGGTTTTTTCTCAAGCCTTCTAAGGTTTTTTTGGAAATTTATATATTAACCTCCATGCATTTTGAATGACCAATAAACGTGAACTCACTCTAGCTCGTTTGTATGGGATTGCAGATTTTAAGGTTTTGGGAGTAAAGATTTGGGGGTAAGGATTGGGATAGATTTGATATTTAGTTGTTGTGGTAGGGTGGTCGCTTTAGGAGGGCTTCCTCAACCGGGTGAGACAGGGAGGACTTCCCCATACCTTAATGCTAATGAGGCAGCAAGAAGGATAATGAACTATTCAAATCTCATTGAATATTCATGACCCCTCGTAATGACGTCATTAGCATTATGTAAGCAACTTAATGAGGAATGAAATTGTACGGTGGGATATTCTGTAAAAGAACTGCCAAGTTTGGTGCCGGAAGACTAGAAGATATCCTGTGCAAACAGATAGAAATTCTTAAATATTTTATTTTAATGAATAATGAACAAAAGATGTTTCGTCGCGATGATTAATTTATTAAGAAGCAATTTTTGTTCGCATCGCAAACGAGCACTTACATGGTTTAACATCTGGCCCGCGAGGCGCTCGATGGGTCGGCTGGACTGTAAACGTTAATATTGGCCTTTTACCGGAAACTGTCACGTGCTGATATATCACTTCAATAACGAAGCGAGCTCGTGATCCCATGGGAAAGGCTTTACTGGACGGCAAACAAACTTTAAAACGCTGCTTATTGTTGTAATTTCGCGTTTTGCACCTCGCTGGTATTCATGAATGTTTAACTTCAGAATGTGGCTAACCCTGCGTACATGCGTCTGTAGTCCTTGCATTCAACGGTAATTTTCGAATACGAAACTGGACAATTGGAGGTGCCGTGGAAATTAGCGCTTATACAAAAAGGTTTTGCTAATAACACTACCGATCTCGTACAAGTGCCTTGAAATAAATGAAGTTAGATATTTTTTTGCGACCCAGTACAACCCGTGATTGAATCATGTCGTGACGTACATTTAGTGGGGCCCAGTCCACTGTCCGAGTGGTTTATGCATGGCCTTGGAAAGTGAGTTTGTTTTGTATCGTCGAACTTCAAAATTTTCTTTTCAAATTAGATGAGTGGAATTTGTGACATCGACATACGTCACCAATTCAATTTCTGTCCCTGAATGAAAATCGGCCTTTTGCAGGAATACAGTAACGTGGTTATACTGAGTGACAAAAATCTGAGCCTCTTGAATTTAAAGGCACTTGTACGAGATTGGTAGTGTTATTAACATGTTTGTAAATGCTATTTTCCACCTCCAATCGATTATCAATCTTTCTAAAACAGCCGTTTTGAAGTTTGTTTGCCGTCCATTAAAGCCTTTCCTTTGGGATCACGAGCGCAATTCATTCGTTATTGAAGTGATATATCAGCACGTGACTGGTTCCTGTAAAAGGCCTATTCGAGTCTGAAACTGGTAGTGTACTAACTACTTGTTATTACAAAAAAAAGAAGGGCACGCTGCACGCGTGCTTCAGGCTGATCTTTCTCGCATTGCCTCACTTTGATGTAGTATGGACAACTAATCTGTGACGTCTGCGTAGATAAAATGTGTAACCAGGAACTAGAGTCAGCTGTTATGTACATGCTTAAACGAATTGGCTACTACGTTTACACTTCAACAAAAGTTTCTGGATTTGTGTCAAATTCGGAACGTTGAGATACCGGATTCATTATGCAGTTTACACACAAAACATGAATCCGGGATCAAAACGTTCGAGATTTGACACAAATCCGTCAATACTCTACATGTGATGAATCCAGAAACATTTATGAATCCAGATAGTTTTGCCCTAGTGTAGGCATAGTCTGAGAAAGCGCGTCGAGGTCCCATCAATATGTTGCATAAGCATTAAACTATACGTGTAAATATATTGTGAATCCTAAGACCTCATACTGTTAAGAGTGTTAAGTTACGTGCGAAACGTAATAAGCACTGGAGCAGTGAGGTCTTGAATGAATTGTTATCGATAGAGTGGACTGTGCGGTCGTAAGAATAACTCGACGATCAAGCTCATAAACTGAAGCAATTATAGGTATGGCATACTACTAACAAACAAGCTTGCTTCACTTGGGTTTATGACAATTACCTTTTTTTTTAGAAATCAATATTTTAATTTATGAGCAATTTTTTTTTTAAATATATTAATTGACCAATAAAGGTTTGAACATGTTTCAGTGTTGAATGTTTATTTAAGGGGATAATAGGTATGACATTATACTAACAAACAAACTTGCAATATGGTTCATGAGAATTACCTTTTTTAGACTGAACAAATTGCCATTTTAAAATATGGCTGCACTAATTTGCCCAATGACAAAAACGTAGGATGTTAGGTGAAGGATAAGGTGTCTCGATCGAAACTCCGAAGTTAAACAAAATATCATTATTTTTAAGATTTTTGCCTTATTCTACTCAAATCTTCATAAACAGTAAACAATTTATCAATGCAACTGATAAGTATAAATATATACAGAATGACTGGTCGTGCTTTGTTGGATTCATAAACTCTAGCTGAAAGCACGGACACGAATTTTGTATTTGACTTATCAAACTTTTAGATGTAGAGAGTCTTGTTTCAGTTATTTTGGCGATACGACTTATTTTGGCCGAGAAAATAGAAGTTAAAGTTTATGTAAATGAACCATATATATATTAATTTCCTTCGTTTTGCTTCATGAATTATTTGATGTCAAAATATTGAACCCAATCACACACAGTAATGACGTATTTAAGTCAACCCTACTTTTTGACATTTTGTGCCCTTACTCGAAATCTAATCGAACGATTTGTTTTAAGAACTGGTAACTATTCAAACTTATGAGAGGCGGAAGTTGGTGAACATTTGGGCTCAGAATTTCTCACTAATTTAGTTAACTAACTAAATCGCGAACGACGAGGGAGCGACACCATTTGTAGAATAAATTTCAAATGCGGCTTTCTTCATTCTACTGACAAATGGGAAAATCAAATCTTTTCACTTCTCCATGACGTCAAACATCTTGGAAGTGATTTATTCATAAGTTGCGAGAAATAAGTAAGTAATTATTGGTACCACATTCCAATCATACTTGTGGAGCTAAAATGGAGTCGGTAACTAGTCAAACAAAGTGCTCGTTGTGTTATGAGACCCTGAAGGAGCCCAAGATTCTCAAATGCTTCCATACATTCTGTAAGAATTGTCTGGTTGCACATGCTGAGCTGAAAGAAGAAGGGAAAACATTCAGTTGTCCTTCGTGCCAGACGAACATCGATCTACCGCAGTGCAGCGACTTCGATTCTATAGAGTCGAGCAGCTTTCACTCGCGTATTCTTGAAGTCCTGTCCATCGTAACATCCACTGAAGCCAGCTCTGAAGTAAACTGCTCAGTTTGCAAGAAGCAAAATCCATTAACATCACACTGCTTAAACTGTGCTCGTTCTCTTTGCGTGCAATGCTTGAATGCTCATAATTTATTTATGGCAGGACATCAAATTATTAATCTAACAGAACTTCAAGTGGAAGATTACAATGTCCTTATTCGTCGCCAGTCGAAGTGTGAGAGGTCACCACACAGCGAAGAAATCTTGCAGTTTTACTGTAACACATGTGAGAGCTGTGTGTGTCCAAAATGTATTCTACAGGATCATCAAGGTTTACATGACCTTGTAGATATAGAAGCGAAAGCGGAAGTGCTAAAGTTGCTTTTGAATGAAAGACTTCAACGTTTGAAGAAAAAAGAAACAGAAGAACAGACGAACTACAAGGGTTTAGAAGAAACTGTTTCTAAGATAAAAGCTACCGCCGAAGAATCGAAAACAAATGTGATGAAAGCAGCCGAAGAACTGATTTCCTTCATTGAACAGAACAAGAGAGATTTGATGAGACAGATTGATGAAGAGGTCCAAATGGGAATCAGAAAGAAAGCCGAGCAAGAGTCGTTACTTCATCAAACTCGCAGCGCCAGTGAGTATGTCTCCAAGCTGCTTGAATATGGCTCAGCACATCTCATATTGACCACTAAAGACTCGGTACAAAATAGATGTGAGGAACTTATCGCCATTGAAAAAGATTGGATGACCGAGATCGACTCTAGGGTCGTGTTTGTTGCTAGTGAGGGGCCTACTATACTGCGAGAAGTAGGTCTCGGTTGTTTATCAAAAACAAAAGCTACAGACCCAGCAATGAGCACAGTACAGGTGGAATCAGAGCTCGAAGCACAGTCTGGTGTAAAGCTGAGCGTGTTTACTAAAACCTTTGCGGGAGAACCAAACAACGACCCTGACGATGTTGTAGAGGTAAACATTAGTCCTAAAGAGGACGTGAAACTGCTGCAAATATCAGAAATGATTGGTGAGAAATATGAAGTGGCATTTACCCCCAAGGTACCGGGACAATTCACAGCTGATGTGAAGATTAACGGTAAAGGAGTGTCCAATAGCCCGCTGGTGATGGATGTGAAACCACAACAGCTGAAGATTACTGGAGAGTTGGCGATTAAAGAGATTACGGGAACACTGATAGAGCCTGTTGGTATCGCAGTTAATAAAGGCAATACCAAGATTGCTATAACTGACTACGAGTCCCACTATATAGTTGTATTCAATATGGAGGGTGTGCTACTTAATAAGTTTGGTTGTGAAGGCAGTGGAGATGGACAGCTGTGTGGGCCTCGTGGTATAGCATTTCTAAACGATAACGACATGGTTGTAGTAGATGATTGCAATCACAGGATACAGATATTCAACAGCACAACTGGAAAGTCTTTAAAATGCTTTGGCAGATATGGTCAGGGTAGAGGAGAGTTCAGTAATCCTGAGGGAGTACATGTAGATGAACAAGGACGTATTATAGTCAGTGACTGTGACAATCAACGTGTTCAAGTGTTTACAGGAGATGGAAGTTATCTATTTGAGTTTGGTTTAGAGGAGTCTGGGGAGATGTATCCAGCCAGCACTATAACTTTTGGTGAGCTGTTCATTGTATCTGACTGGAGTAATGATGTCTTTCATGTGTTTGACCAACAAGATAACACACCGACCAGGAGATATGTAATAGGAAGACCAGGAAGTGAAAATGGTGAGCTGAGTGACCCACGCGGTCTTGCTGTGGACAATGACGGTAACCTACTTGTATGTGATTCAAGTAATCATCGTATTCAGAAGTTCACACTGGACGGCCGTTTTGTGGGTAAGACGAGTGAGTACATTGGACAGCCTCTCTACTTAGCAGTGCTTGCAGATGGCAGGATTAGTGTTACTGAAACACAACGAGTGCTATATGTTCAGTGATACTAAGGAATTAATCAGCCGGGGTGGTCGATGAATTTTCGATAAATGGGAGTCCAAATTTCATATTTATTTAATTGACTGTTAGCCATCTCGTGATACGTTAGGGATATTGTCAGAGCGGATACTGTAGCGAGATAAAAGGGAAGGGTGCATAGCGACCCTCTTTTAATTTTCTTTGTCACTAGCGGCAAGGTTCATGGGGCGGTACGAGTACGTCAGGGTGACCTCACTTCAATTTACCGACCTCGCTTTCATGTTTGTCCCAATCCCCCGCGTTCAACCTCCATGTACTACTGGGGAAAATAACTGATGGCCGCTACGCAGGCTCAGGAAAATTAGGTTATCGTTTTTTAATAGCTTTTGTCCTCCTTTTATCTTTGTCAAAAGAAAAAAAAAGAAAACAGATGAAACAACTCACAAAACGTCATAAAGCAAACATAGTAGTTCTCGTCCATTGCAATAATGTTGCATTTATTTGTCAGAATTTCAGTGCATCTAGATTTGATGTCATATTGTTTTTCGATTTCTCTGTTTGTATGTGTGCGATTTCGGGAGTCGTAGAACTCGATGAGTTAAAGGTGATACAATATGCATACTGGTATGAAAATACGGCATGAAAACGAGGCGAAGTACGAGGACCGAAATATTTGATTCCAATGGCGTCACCACATAATCACTCCATTGGAAGAAGATTTTTCGAAATTTAAAGGGGCTCTGTCATGAGATGCGCATGAACAGGTTTCAAGCAATTTAATGATATGCATAACACTTGAGAAATTGTAATGAGTTTCAGTTCCTTGCGATCGCGATACAACGACAGTTATATTATAATACAAACTGGCTCTTGGTCGCCGAAGGCATTCAGTTAGATTAACATCTTTGTATTGTTAACACTGCTGCAATGGAGATTCGGGCTGAAGAGAAACACATTCTGGCGAGTTTCAGTGACCGGTTGTCGAATTTACCGTATTTTACCGTAAACTACATTTCTAGGTATGCGAGTTGTGCTTTCTCGACGAGAACCGACAAAATGTACTCATCTATTCTCTCTCCAACTTTCAGGGAGATAAAATTACTTACAAATGCAAGAGTTATTGTAGTCAGAAACGTATTAAAGGGGGCCAATGCAAGCAGGAATGAACAACCGAAGCGTAATTTCACTGGCCGCCGAAACCCGGGTACTGTAAACACGAAACTCGCATCTCAAAAGCGGTGTTTGAAATCGTTTCAGGCTCCCTAAATTATCCTATACTCTTGTGGGCTTTCCTGACACGTTCTCCAGTGTTCTTTCAGGCTCTTCAAAATCTTTCTGCGGCCAGATTTGTGTTCTTCGTCCATCACGGCCAGTTGGCAGTTGAGCCGCCATTGAAGCTCGAAGTTCTTGTCGATGCCATTCCAAAATCTCATTACAACTACATCTGAATACGAACATAAAACTTGAACAACTAAATATGAAAGATAAACTGCTATATACTAAAACGATGTAGACGGATTGAATCAATGTTGTGATCGGGAGCTCCTCGGGATATATTTGCTTTTCAAACGATTTCAAGTTTTGGGCGGCTTAATAACCAGGCATGTTATTCATGACAGAGCCCCTTTAAGGTCAATAATAACTAGAGCGAGGTATTTACTTGAGTGATTGAGGTAAAGGAAAGAGAAAGACGGAATTACTTATTTTGTGTGAAACAGCGGAGGCCATACATGTTCAGGCGACAAAATATTAAGTAATGATTCTCCTAAGAACGATAGAAAAAGATAATAAATACGCTGCGGCAATGAGCATATGCTTACACACGATTGTGTTTGAATAATATGTCTTAAGGAGGCTGGAAATGGTATTTCTGACCGCGCGGGAATAGTAACGAAAATAGCATATGGTGCGTATTTTTTTTTTCGGTGATAGTTTCAAAAGCGCGCTGTGATTTTTTTCCTTTTTTGGTAGACAAAACCACACCTAAAAATAGTATGTGAATATATTCTTAAACCATATTTTGTAAGAAAATTCCGTATACTCAAGCGCAAAAACGATGGTTTCTAAAATTGCACAAGTTCCGTCTTACATAATTTTTATATTTCTTCCGAGATTAAATAAATTTATACAAGTTTTATTTATAGGTTTTTACAAGAATATAAGCAAGCGGATTTTGATAAAAAAATTTTTTAAATAAAACTAGTCGGTCTGATTTTGGAATAGTAACTGATCTCATCAACTAAATAACAAACTGATATCGTCATATCAGTAGTTGGTGTCAGGAGTATATTACAGTATTCTACTCCTGTTGGTGTTTAATTCTTATCAAGGAAAGTGAAATACAAAAATACTTTGTTAGTACACGTCATTTATTGTCTGTCAATGTTTGTGTGTCGTCCAGTTTCTTTAGATGGAATGTAGTTGTCGTACTGTGTTGTTTTTTTGTTTAAGTAATCGATGATTTTAACCTCGAGCTGCACCTCAAAGCAACCCATATTTTCACTGTACACATCCAAAAACGTTGCTATCAACTTGTATTTACCCTGTTGAGTTAATAAGTAAAAAAATGTTAAGGTTGCTAGCAGCATGTTTGACGACGGTTTTGATTTCCTCCTGTACTTGTATTTGCAACAGTCTTTACAAGCCATTTCCACACAAGCCATTTATTGAGCTGCTCTTTTTTGACCGTGATGGACTGGGTAGTCGGGGGTGAACTCCCCAGTGGAGATGGGACAGTCGCACGTAATCCCTTTGTTCTCCAATTCCGTGTCATACTTGCTGAACATTACACCACACAAAGTTAATAGAGGGGAATGGTTAGGAAACTCGGCAAACTTTAAAGGGGCTAACAAAGGCGCTGCGTTTTGTGTTGGAAAAGCCGGGGTAAGACCAAATATTGTGCACGGTCATAGTTCATTAGCGTCCCCTGAACGACTGAACCCACACGTTTCTATTGGCTGATTGATTAACACATTCCAATTGTGTTTTGCCTTTGTGCATGGTTACGGTTGAAAATAGCGAACAAAGACCTATAACAAAGAAGGTCGTTGGGTTTCATAACCATTCCACTCTATTAAAGTGCCCCTAACAGCATTTGAGTTTTATTTATTTTCAAAGGCTATAAGAGGGCCGCATGTTAGATAACTATGTAAGTTTAATGTGTCTTCCCTCTGTAAATAAAGAATATTGTATTGTATTGTAAAAACTGAGGACGAATGAAAAATAAACATCGGTGCAATCCCGGAACGTTAAATCGTGTTTAAAGTTCCCGGAATTTTACTTCACGACCGCGCAGTTAGGGGTCTTGGTCGAGTGACGTCAGATCAGGCAAAATCCATTGTTCACTAGTACTTGGTGTAGTTTCTATAGATGGTTTGCACTCGATCCCCAGAGATTCAAATGACAAAGGGCATGGCGGCCATGTTGGTGTACAGAACAAAAGAAGCTAACGAAGAATCTATTGTTAACTGTACCCCAACATGGCGGCTATGACGTCACGTGCAAAGGGTATATAGTTGTGGATCCCCGATCTTACGTCACACACAATGCACGATGTACTAGGCCCATGCTTCTAATTACTGTACTGTTCACTAGTACTTGGTGTAGTTTCTATTGTTATGGATTCTTATCTTACGTCACACACAATGCACGATGTACTAGGCCCATGCTTCTAATTACTGTACTGTTCACTAGTACTTGGTGTAGTTTCTATTGTTATGGATTCTTATCTTACGTCACACACAATGCACGATGTACTAGGCCCATGCTTGTAATTACTGTACTGTTCACTAGTACTTGGTGTAGTTTCTATTGTTATGGATTCTTATCTTACGTCACACACAATGCACGATGTACTAGACCAATGCTTGTAATTAGTGTACTGTTCACTAGTACTTGGTGTAGTTTCTATTGTTATGGATTCTTATCTTACGTCACACACAATGCACGATGTACTAGGCCATGCTTCTAATTTGTGTACTGCCGCTCGGTCGTGAAAAGAGACTGGTCGCTTTTCGCCTTTTTGAACAGGTCGTAGATTCACGCAAAAACAAAAGCTTTTTTCACACAATCACTCAAAAGACCATGAGTTTTAAAATAAATAAATAGAACAAATTAGGATACCAAACTCGTTGCATGGCACTACACAACACACGCTATGACGTAGCTAGCGTCTAATACGCATGCTCACATCTTATTACCGGTAGAGTGGCAACCATGTACAGCTGTTTCGTCCTTGTTAGGACTCATCAGCATGGCATAGCCCCCAAGACCGTCAGCCTCACTTTAGATCATAGGCCTCAGAATCTGGTTACTCTAGCGGCGAGCTCGAAAGCTGCTTTAAACCCCAGCCACCACGCTACACGTGTGGGAGCTAGAGATGTGAACAAGCGCTATAGCAATGTGGATCTCTCCGAAGAGGATCTAGTAGTGCAAAATGGAAATGGCACGTATGCCATGCTGATGAGTCCTAACAAGGACGGCTAATTATAAATACATGGCAACTTGGGAACAAAGTTCAGCCCATGTTATATTTCTTGTCTTCTTATTTTTTTGTGCGTGAAAGATATCTATTTTGCACTCCAAACGTTCTCAGATACGGCAGCTAAGACGGGTTAAAAAATGATGTTGAGCAGACTGACAAAAAGGCGCGAAATTCAGTTGTTTACAAACTAGCTCGAAGATTCGACAACTAATTGCAAAAATAAAATAAACCCTGCTAGTTAGAAACCTATTTTCTTTAACAATTTTTTGCCGATTATTTCTTGCACAGTGAATTGTTGAATGAGATTGACCAAGGCCAAATCATTGAATTGAATACAATCGCTCATCAACTTACCGCAATTTTTCAAGGGCACCCAACGAAGTTTTCGGTTAAAAGCCTGCTCGGGAGAGTAAGTTAGCCTAAAACTTTCGGATTTGAAAAAAATGTTCCAAGAAAATTGTTTTCTGAAATACTGGCTAGAAAATTTGTTTTCAATCCCTAGAAAATTATAGAAGAAAAGAGAGACTAAAAGGTTTCCCCTAAAATATTCGTACGTCCCAATTCGTCTGATCAATAGAGTTAGAACGATGCAAAAGAACCTCTAAAAAATTCGTACCTCCACAAAACGTTGTTTCGTTTCGGCATTTCGAAGTCGCTCCTTAACTAGATGACTGCTAGCACTGCAAGTCTCTTCTTTAGAATGGCTAAACACGGTTCCAGATGGCTAACGATGGCTAGACATGGTACGCATAGTTGGCTGGGTCTGGTCTGTAAGTACGGACGCAACCTCGTTCCCAGGGGTCTTTACGCGCCTAATCAAAGATGGCGTCGAAAGTACCCCTGGTACAGGCTGGTCATGTGACCCAAAAATATGTCCAATATGTGGGCATATTTTGAGGAGCATCCGCCATCTTGGATTCATCATCGCTGAAGAACGGTTAGCGGTTGAAGTGTGATCCCAATCAATTCCAACCGAACATTATTCTACTTGTACCCAGTTGCGAAGTGAGTATAATAAAAGGCAAAAACGCTAATTTCTGATGAATAAGTAGTTGTTTTCAACGAATTTTGAACGCGCAATGCGAAAGACGACATCACCAGTTTATTTTTCAAATCAAAAATGCACGCGCTATTTGAAATTCTCCAATCAGCGCGCGCGAAACGTCTAGCCAATCAGTGGCCGAATCCAACCAGCCTGTACCAGGGGTACTTTCGACGCCATCTTTGATTAGGCGCGTAAAGACCCCTGGGAACGAGGTTGGTACGGACGTTCAGCCAACTATGCGTACCATGTCTAGCTATCGTTAGCCATCTGAAACCATGTTTAACCTTCGTTCGGGGTCTAAGAAGGACTTTGAGAAAGTCTACTATTTTCACTAAGTACGACTTTCCTACTCCCGCCTGCCGGTAACAAAAATATTATTCCCTCTTTCGTTCGGCCACGTTATTGACTGACTCCTGCTCGGCTGTTAATGTTAACATCGTAAAAACAAATTGGCTAAACGTGACATTTACTGAATACTAACTTAAATAATCCAAAAACAAACCAAACGATTTGGAAAAACAAAAGGATTCGGATCAGTAACATTTTCTCGTGCTTTTTTTTTACAAGTAATATGTTCGCACATTGCAATTGTATGGATGGAATATCTGCAAGGTTTTTCCTATGATCGGCGTGTCCGTGAATTTGAATACGTGAATCTCATTTTAGAGTTAGTGGGTGCATGAGGAAGGAACGCGGGCTCACACAAACGGCTGGTAGTCGAGCCTATCGCCCTTCGGGTTCGTCAAAATACTGAAGATATTGAAATTGGGAGCATAACAATTTTCGTAGTGCCCTTTCAATCTTTTCATCTTTTGAGTCCCCCCTTGCCCCTTGTAGCAGTAAAAAAATCACAGTGACAAACACCCCAAGCCCCCCTCGTAACTCCAGTACTTTTCAAGAGCCACCCCTTTAACGTCTCCAAACTCCTCAATATCTTCATGACCCCCTCGTCATATTAAATGAACTTTCCCTAATGAGAAGCGACTTTTTCTTATAGCGTTGCATTAGTCTTACAATATACCATCTCCTATAATTTCTTATCAATGAAATAGGATACAAAACAAAGCAAATTATATATTGATATCGCACTTTATTGGTTTTCACACTATTTCTTAAACTACTGGTATATTTGTGCCGGTTATCATATCCCGACACACCCCTCCACGGGAAATTATTTGATCCATTTTATTCGAAGGCTTCTCTTCTTTTTCTTGGAGCTGATGTCAACCTCGAGCTGCAGTTGAATACAACCCAGATGTCGGTCGTACACGTCTAGGAACTCTGCCTTAAGCCGATATTGACCCTGGTAGGGAAAATGCATTGAAAACGTATTAATCATCACACTAAGGGAGCGGTCAGTAATTATTGGGGGGGGGGGGGGGGATGGCTACTAAGTTTTTATAAATTCGGCCCTAAAAATTGTGGCCCTTCCCAAACCAGAGCTTAAAATATATTGACCTCCTCTAAACGTGCGCCCAGGATTTTGTGACCATCCCCCTATTTACTTATATTGATAAATATGTTATGGATCGATATCGGTAAATTGGACTTAATTGTTGTCATTCTTCACAAACAAGAAGTAGAAGACGAATTTTATTTTGTGTTGAGCTAGTCCTCGCACTGGCTCATTATACTAGCAGAGCTAATCCTCGCACTGGCTCATTATACTAGCAGAGCTAATCCTGGCACTGGTACATTATACTAGCAGAGCTAATCCTGGCACTGGCTCATTATACTAGCAGAGCTAGTCCTCGCACTGGCTCATTATACTAGCAGAGCTAATCCTCGCACTGGCTCATTATACTAGCAGAGCTAGTCCTCGCACTGGCTCATTATACTAGCAGAGCTAAACCTCGCACTGGTACATAATACTAGCAGAGCTAATCCTCGCACTGGTACATTATACTTTACAAACATACTCGTTTTTGCATGCTGTCTAAAGTGGCAGTGCTTACTTTGATGCCAACATTTCCTAACCACCCACGATTGATGACACCATTTTTCCAATGGGTCTATACCTCTTAAACTACATAAAAGTTATAATCCCGATTTTGCATTTTGCTAAAGTGGCAATACTTACTAACTAAAATAAGACTTCTCACACTTCAGGACCCGGTTGTTTGAAGCAAGGGTAACTTTACCCCTAGGATAGCGCTAAATCTGTATCGGCAGTCAGTACAGTTTACCCTCAGGTTAGCGATTTAACCCCCGGTGTAGCGCTAACCCTTGCTTCGAATAACCGGGCCAAGGATGTTTTTAGAAAGGATCTACAGAACGCTACCCTGGATCAGAGGTTGGAAACCGCCTCTCCTAGATCACATTAGCTTCTCCTTTTATTTCTCACATCAACGATGCGGCTGCAACCTCTGGCCGCCCGTTGTAGGCGATTGTTTTTCTAATCCCATTATGTGTTTGAATAAGCCAATTAGAGAACGCGTTATATCATCAGAGTCAGATCTTGACCCTGGCACGCTGATTGGCTGAACTTCTAAAAAGGCTTGTGATTAGTTGACCCTCTCACACATAATCATGTGACTTGAAACCGGTTTGTAAAGCACAGTAACGTGAGACGGTGTTGTTTATGTTGGTCAAAAGTCTGTTTTAATAGAAATGGCTTCCGATGCGTTGCTTCTTGAAATCGCTCTCGCTTTGGCGGAAACTTTGGTTTGCACTCGTTGCGGTGAGCTCGTCGACGGCGAAACCCAACATCTTTTTACGCGCTCCGAGGCTACTGAGGGATTGATTACTTCGATCTTCCGTTGTTGCACCGCCACAGATTGTCTGTACTTCTCCTTAAATTCCTCAAGATCACTTGAAATGGCTTTTAAATAGCCTTCGAACCGTTCGAAATCTCTTCGGCACTTATAACAAACCACGCAAGAAACTCCATCGCACCTCAAAATCGGTGTACCAAGGACCTTCGCCAAACGTACGCGTTCTGCCAGCTTTTGTTCGAGCGAAGCTTTCCCAGTAAACAAATTACATTTTCCCCTACCTAAAATTGTCAAGTTACACACACATATTTCGTTTGGCTTCACGATTTTCACGGGTGTTTTCTTCATAGCTTTTCATCGAAAACACACTGACACAGCGCTTGTAAACATGCAATATGACATACCACGTGAACAAAACCGGTTTGGCCAGGTTTATATTTTTAGCACATTTTACGCATGCCAATCTAATTGGATTATGTTCTAAGGAACCGTAAACAGTACTAGAGTCTCCCAGAGGCTCGTCGCTTCGCGACTCGTGCTGACGTCTCGCTACACTCGACGTCAGCTTAAAGAGGTCTCGCTTCGCTCGACTGAGACGTCTTGCTTCGAGCCTCTGGCATCCAGGGTAACAGAACGCTGCAGGAGAATTACTTAAAAACAGAAACCCAAAAATGGTGATAAATAATAAACTACTGAAACACATGCGAAGAAGGAGCAAGAAACAGCCAAGTTATATTTTTATACTTACATTAACCATCCAGTGCCACACAGGGATTTTGTCAATCATGTCTGTCGTGACCGCGATGGACTGGGCAGGAAGGGTGAACTTTCCAGTGGGGATGGGACAGTCACACGTGATTCCTTTGTTCTCCATCTCTCTATCACACTTGCTGAACATCACACCACGTAGTAATTCACAGAAATTATCATACGTACTGTGCCATGAAACAGAGGAGAATACCGCAATCAACGACTGAATGACCGAATTATTCAATATGGCCGCGGCTAATTTGCATAATTCCGAAGCTCGATAAATGTTCAGGCAACGCATTCTCCCCGTTGAATTAACAATTATCCTCAAATGGCAAACACGCTTGAAATAATGATAATTGTTAATTCTACGACAAATCCTAACCCGAAACCCTAACCATCGGACGAGTTCACGGGTAAACGACGGGTTCTCACTCACCTTCTCGGTCTTTCCGTATAGAGAAAAACTGCGCCCGAGGTTTTGATAGTACTCATCTCGGCCTGCGGTCACGGACAGTACAAGATCTCGGGCACAGTGCACAGGTTTTCTCTATACGAACCTCTCAGCCAATAAATCACTCATATTTATCACATGACCCTGTGGTGTACGCACTGCATCATGGGATATAAAGGTCCCGGATGTAGGGAAACACATGTACGTCCGCCATTACTATTTGAAACAATAAATGTTGTTGTTTGTAAAAAATAAAAAAATAAAACGCCTGTAATACCACCGAGAGCCATCCAAGAGTTAAAGAAGATAAAAGAGACAGGAAATGGCGCTATGTTTAAGCGGTTTACCGGGTTTGAAACCGTTCGATGCTGTGGCATTGGCGACATTGGCCCAAAGATGGCGAATATGGAAAGCGGAATTCGAGCTGTACGTAGCCGCTTCGGGAGTTGCTGACGTGACACAAAAGCGAGCCCTTCTTTTGCATATTGCTGGACCAGGAGTGCGAGATGTTTTCAAAACATACCCGAGTGCTGTTACAGGAGAAGCAAAAGATTATACGAAGGCCATGGACTGTCTGTCAGAACACTTCAAACTGAAGACAAATATCCCATGGCGAGACAGATGTTTCTAGCAACGAAACCAAACCCTGGTGAAACAATAAACAACTTCGTGACACGCCTGAAAACCCTGGTAGAGCACTGTGATTACGGGGAGGAAAAAGACAACCAGGTGAGAGATCATGTAATCTCGTACATTAAAGCGGACAAACCCCTAAAATCAAAATTGTATCGCGAAGATTCATTGACTCTAAGTAAACTACTAGAAGTTGTTAGTCAGTACCATGACAAAGAGGCACTCACTCTCATGCTTGAGAGTCAAGTAAACAGTGTTGACTCCAGTCACAAATATGACAGTTCGACAAAATTCAAAGGAAAATGTTGGAAGTGGGACAAAGTGGGACACTTAAGCAAAGATTGTCGTATTTCCCGTGAACACAAGTGTGTGAAGTGTGGAAATATGGGTCACTTCGAGGTCTGCTGCCACTCCAAGCAAGCACAGGACCGCAGTTCAAGTCGTGGACGTGGACGTGGTCGAGAGAAGAGTCGAGGATGAGGGCGAAGAGATTCACAAAGCTCACGCGAGGGTGTACACAATGTTCACGAAGGCCAAGCTGGTGATCAAGATTCAGTGACAAATGATGATTTCTACGCGTTTACTACTACTAGCACTGAAAATCACAACACCTTGAAGCTGGATGTGGAAGACAAGCTCATAAACGTTATGATAGATTCAGGGGCTAGTTGTAACTTAATGTCAGAAGAAGTATTTGAGGCTATAACAGAAGGGAGGGTTACCTTATCAAAGTGTGATAAAAAAGTATATACTTATGCATCTGTTGAGCCTCTTCAACTAAAAGGAAAGTGTAGCTTAAATGTGTGCGTACCGCAAACAAAATTGTCACAGTGCGCTCATTTTTTTATCATGCCTGGCAAAGCAGCAACTTTATTGGGTCGCGAAACGTCAGAGTTGCTAGATATTCTGAGGGTTGGTGTGCAAATCAATAATTGTAATGTAAAGCCAACCAGCTCAATAGGAGGTGTAGAGCAAGTAAATAGGAAAGCAGCTCTCAAAGCAAAGTACCCCAAGGTGTTTGAGGGCCTGGGTAAACTTAAGGGTTATCAGTTAAAACTCCACATTGATAAGAGTGTGCACCCCATAGCCCAATCCCTGCGCAGAATTCCCTTCAGTAGGAGGCGTAAGGTCGTAGAGAAGCTGGAGCAACTTGAAGCGCTTGACGTTATTGAAAAAGTGAATGGGCCTACCAGCTGGGTCAACCCCCTAGTGGTCGTTGAGAAACAAGACGGTGATGTCAGAATTTGCCTAGATATGAGGCAAGCAAATCGCGCGATAGTGAGGGAGAAGCATCCAGTTCCTACAGTCGAGGAAACCTTACAGAAGGTCTCGAATGCTAAGGTGTTCTCCAAATTAGATCTAAACATGGCATTTCACCAAGTCGAGCTCCACCCCGACTCTAGGGACATTACAACGTTTGCTGGACCAAATGGTCTGTACAGATACAAACGCTTGCTGTTTGGTGTGAATATGGCGACTGAGAAATTCCAGCAGATAGTGTGGCAAATTATCAAAGATTGCCCAGGTGCACACAACCTCCATGACGACGTGCGAGTTGTTGGTGCAAATGACAAGGAACACGACGAGAACCTTGAAAGAGTCATGTGTAAGGTGGAAGAAAACGGATTGACACTCAACTACCAAAAGTGTGAGATTGGCGTCACAAGCATGACCTACATGGAAGACATACTCTGTGTAGAAGGACTGAAAGTGTCAAGCGAGCGGGTGAAGGCAATCGTCGAGGCTCCAAGACCCCATAACCAGTCAGAGATGAGAAGCTTCCTTGGTTCAGTCCAGTTCTGCGCAAAGTTCATCCCCAATTTTGCCACAATGTCGGGACCATTGTAGGATTTAACGTGCAAAGGTACCCAGTGGAAGTGGGGTGACAAAGAGGAAAAAGCGTTCCAAGAGATTAAGGTTCAGCTCACCCAAGCACCAGTGATGGCTTACCACAAGCAAGGTGCGGTAACCCGGATCATAACAGATGCATCACCCATTGGCCTAGGGGCAATACTTGAACAGAAGCAAGAAGATGGATCGTATAGGCCCATCTATTACGCTAGCCGAAAGCTTACGCTAGTCCAGACAAGGTACTCACAGTTCGAAAGAGAGGCCTTGGCCGTCAGGTGGGCATGTCAGAAGTTTTACCTTTACTTGTACGGACAACAAGCGAGCTTTATTACTAAGATTTAAATTAAAAGTGACAATTTGATGACAAAAAAACAGGAAGGTAAAAAGCCACTCAGAATAACTAAAAAGCTAAACAAGCTGAGTGGCTACATGAGGATTTTAGACAGAGTATGGGTTGGCAATAAAGTGTGACACACTAAATTAACACTAAATTGACAGTAATAAATATAAATAATAATAAATTAAGCAAAAACAACATAGACCAAAAATCAAAATGACATTTAGAGAAGGCACCACCTTGAAACATTCAGAATTGGTGATTGAAAAACAGGCTGTATAAGGAAAGTCTAATTTATATCACATGCTTGGATGAAGTGAGATTTAATCTGTGTCTTAAACGATTTTTGGGGGAATGTTTCAAGATGTTCGTCGATGTTATTCCATAGAAGTACTGCAGAAAAGTGGACATTGAACTTCCCATAATTATTTCTTACTGATTTAATATAATACGATGATTTTGAAGCAAGTCTAGTGTTAAATTGATGTTTGGATGATATTGACTCAAAAAAATAGTCAAAAGCCTTGGGTAACAAATCATGATGGAACTGGTACATAAAAATTAGATTATGGAAAGAAACAAGATCAATTAACTTGAGAATTTCAAGCTGATAAAAGAGAGGGTCCGAGTGTTTATCTGGTTTAGAAAAAGTAATGATACGCAAGGCCTTCTTCTGCTGGGTTATGATAGGTTTTAGAGTTGATTTGTAAGTGTTACCCCACAGAAGTAGGCCATACGTAAAGAAAGGATAAATTAATGAATAATACAATTGGCATAAGATCCCAATATCAACATAATGTCTAAGCTTAGATAGGATTCCAACCCCTCTTGATGTTTTTTTACCTAATTCATGTATATGTGATTTCCAATTTAAATGCGAATCAAAAATGAGGCCTAAGTATTTAATGTGGCTATCTTTTCTAATTGACTTACCTGAAATTAACAATTTCATGTTATGCAGAATTTTCTTTTGTGGGGGGTGGAAAACTACAAAGCTAGTTTTATCAATGTTTAATGATAGCTTGTTGGCATTTAACCAGTCACTAACTTTTTCCAATTCAATATTAAGTACATGTTCAAGGTTCCAAATGTTTTTATCACTTAAGAAGATATTTGTATCGTCTGCAAATAAATGGAACTCTAGAATTTCAGAACATTTGAAAATGTCATTAACATATAGTAGAAAAAGCAGTGGTCCAAGGACCGATATCTGTGGCACCCCACATGAAATTGTCTGGTAATCCGAATCAATACCTCTAATAGACACGAATTGTTTTCTATTGCTCAAATAGGAAACAAACCAATTGTGAACGACACCGCGGATACCATAATACTTCAATTTAGACAAAAGTATGCTCGAGGTCTACACAGACCACAAACCTCTAGTCATTGTACTTGGGCGGCCAAGCGCAAAACCTCCCTCTGCCAGGATAGAGCGATGGTTACTGTATCTCCAGCAGTTCAGATACACCGTGAGATACATACCAGGCAAACAAAACGCCGCGGATGTTCTAAGCCGACTTCCGGTGGGTCAAACTGAAGATGAAGATGTTGATAAGACGGAAGAATATGCTTGTAGCATCGCAAGTGAGGCAGTGCCTGCAGCTTTAGTGCCCAGACAGGTGGAAGAAACCTCAAAAGAAGACCCTACACTGCAGTTGGTGGGTGAAGCAGTGACCACAGGAAACTGGTTTCGTCTACAAGGTACTATGTACAAGGCTCTCAAAGATGGGTTATGGGTCCTGGGGCAGCTGCATGGTGATGAGAGGAAATCGCATTGTCATGCCTGAGAATCTGTGGAAACGTACTATCAGGTTAGCTCATGAAGGACATCAAGGCATAGTTCGTACCTAGGCCAGGTTGCGAGAAAAAGTCTGGTGGCCACAGATGCACAAGCAAGTCGAACAAGTGATACGAGCATGCCACCCATGCCAGCTTGTAGGACAAAGAGCCACTGAAGCCAGAGCCCATCCGATCAACAAGACTACCCGAGGGTCCATGGACTGACATTTCAGTCGACTTTCTTGAAGTATCAGGAGGCGATCATCTCCTAGTAGTAGTAGACCACTACTCGCGTTGGCCGGAGGTAGTTCTAGTGAAGAAAACAGACGCGCAACATGTGATAAAGTGTATGGAGGCAATGTTCATGACACATGGTCTACCGGAAAGCGTCCGTAGCGACAATGGACCACCCTTTACATCCAACGAATTTGAAGGGTTCTTGGACTATCTTGGAATAGTACACAAGAAAGGTGTTCCATACTGGCCTCAGAGTAACGGGGAAGTTGAACGGTGCAACGAGACTCTCCTGAAGGCTGTGAGAATCGCCAAGCTGGAGGGAAAAGATTGGAAGAGAGCTGTGGAGGACTTCCTATTCCAATACAGGACAACACCTCACACCGTGACCGGAATGTCACCAGCGGAGTTGCTGATGGGAAGAGAGTTCCGCGATAAGCTTCCGAAACTGAGAGTGTGGAGCGACCGGGCCATGGAGGCAGAATGGCAACAACTCTTGAGGGAGAGAGACGCCCGTGCAAAACTACGCCAAAAGGAGTATGCAGATGAGAGAAATTCAGCGCAACACAGCACCACCAACGAAGGTGATCAAGTGCTCTTGAAGCAACATCGAGAGAACAAATTGTCACCAAATTATGAGCCTGGACCGCACAGAGTCGTTAAAAAGGATGGTAATGCTGTTGTCATAGAAGACACTGATGGAAGAAGCAAAATGAGGAACGTGGCGCACATTAAGAGATTAATTGAGCCTGAGGTTGGAAAGGCCACTGAAGAGCAAGAAGATGTGCAACCCAAGAGTGTAGAGAGTGAGGAAGTAATACCACACAATCCTGAGACTATTTCAGATACAACGGTGAAGGATCCAACACCTGTGCTTGATCCTGTACCAAGCGTCTCAGATTCTATGCCACCTGCGCGCATGAGGCGAGCACCAACCTGGATGAAAGATTACGTGCATTCTTAGTGGGGTTATAAGCACACAAGCTTAGATTTTAGAGATATGTGTTAACTCTATATTCTTAAGGATAGTTTACTTGACATTTATTACATTGACCTGACATTATGGTCATATAAGAGAACTTCTATACAAACATTGATTTAGAAGAACATTAATACTAAGTAGAGGGGAGATGTGGTGTACGCACTGCATCATGGGATAGAAAGGTCCCGGATGCAGGGAAACACATGTAAGTCCGCCATTACTATTTGAGACAATAAATGTTGTTGTTTGTAAGTCGGGGTCCTAAATACCACAGACCCGTATTTATAAAAGTCACGTGATGGGACCGTACGTGTTTGACGCGGGGCCGGAAAACGTCGTCCGGACCCTCTCGATTTCTTTGCTTGTTGTTTTGCCGTGTGGAAGTGGTTACACGATAAAAAAAAACTTATTGACTGGGTTAGGTTTGACCGAACGGGAAAATATTCTCACTACGCTCGGTCCGTACGTCATGAGCTCGCGCCGTACCTCCCACGCAGTCAATAAGTACATTATAAGAAATTATCAAGTCTAGAAATCGTTATGTAAACTATGCTGCCAAAGACGACCAGTTCACCTCCATCTTACCAGGAACCGAAGTTTGACACACACGGTATGGAGACCCAGAAAGCTCCCAGAAGTTTCTTCTGGATGTGAAGTTTAAGTTTAGTTGAGTCTGGAAGATGTCGCTTTACTGTCAGCGATGCAGAAACATTGACTGTCCCGGGGAGGGTGAGTGGGCTGGGTGCAAGATTCAGCGAACCGAGCGAGATCACATCTTGAATAAATACTGAAATACATAAGGAAATATTTAAATTAATTTTATTCCATTCTCATAGTGTTAAATGGCTTAATCAAGCCAATATACTTTACCAAATATTTTCCCGAGCTACACAGAAACGAAGCGATTGGGTAATTAGTAAGCTATAGATATCGCACTACTTATTAATCACTTTGTACCTTTATTGCACACATAATCCACGAACAAGTCTGCGTCCAATCCAAATATACACGATGTGGAGCCAAGCACTTTCGAAGTCGGTGTAATTGTGCATTTTTCTTTGTCTTGGCACAAGAACTTAACTTTATCGGTAACGCCTCTTGTGCCACAGTTCTGTCCGATCCAGCTGCTGTCGCATGTCGCCTTGTAGCCGTGTCCATGCCCAAAGAACACTTTTAACACGGCGATCTTGTAGCCGTTCGTACATGACAGCACAACATCAGCTTTATCCTCGCAGCCATGAGCTTTCAGAACTTTAGATTTCGTCGGCGCTGCCTCTGGTTTGACTAGTTGAGCGAAAATAAAATCTGGTGTTATAGAAGAGAAAACATTGGAGAAAAGTTAAGTGCCAAAGGCATACGTTTTTATGAGATTTTTGTGATTTTTGAAATGAATTATAAAAAGGCTTATCTCAACTCGTCCTAGTTAATTCATTTAATATGAAAACGGTGGGGGAGTTGGGGGGGGGGGGGGGGGGGGGGGTGTCGAGAAGAGTTCATACCAAGAAACAAATTGTTTGAGAAGCTCGGTAAAGCAGGAATAAACGGCAAATTTCTTGCGGTCTTGACATCTATGTATACAAATGATAAATTATCCGTTAAAATAGACAATTAACAACTACGACCTACTCTTGCCATGCCAGAGTTAAACAAGGCTGCATGCTTTCTCCCACCCTATTTAATTTCTATCTAAATGACTTTCCTGATACGCTTAACCAAACAAACGCGAATGACATACAATTAAATCAGAGGCCTTTCAGTTGTTTACTACACGCAGATGACCTAGTTATCTTTTCTACGTCAGCAAAAGGGCTGCAAAGCTACCTTGAGAAACTAGAGGAATTTTGCGAAACATCAGATATCCATGTAAAAGGCTTGACAAAACAAATTAAAGTAATTATCTTTAACAACTGTGGAAAAACTATGAACATTTGCACTTTTCAATATAGAGGTCATAAACTAACAAATGCTAAGTCATATAAATACCTACTAGGCATTCAATTAAGTGCCTACGTGCTTATAAGAGCTAAAAAGTGTTTATAAGAGCTAAAAAAGGTCGCGCTAAAACCATTATATAAATTGGGGAAAGAAATGGGTGAACATTCTAGAGAAAATATTAATCCCTGTTTTACTTTACGGTAGCGGAGTATGGGGAGTGGATTGTAAAGAAAACGTAGACAAAGATCCAATTGAGTCGCCAGTCCAAACTAAAAGTTTGCAAATGGCTCTTACACGTCAGCAAGTTGGGAGATTTCCTACACCGATTACCAAACAAAATGTAGATTGAAACTGATCGGCGTGAATGACCCTGAACAAATCAAGTTGCCTGTATAATATAAATACATATATAAAATAAGGAAAACAAGAAAGTTGGCACCAAAAAGTAAAAGCCCTACTCTATCATGCATATAGAGATAGGGGAAATATGGACTAACGTACAAACATCAATTCCTGATCGCAATACCATTTTGAGTATTATAAGCCAGAAAAGGGCATAGAGTACCACTTCACTTCACTTGTATTTCAATTTACCAATTACATTACAAAGAATATAACCCACCCACATTTAGCAAATGCTATTCGAGGTGGGGGGTTAGCAAATGTGCATTAGCAAATGTACATTGCTCTAAGCCAGTCGGGACTTCCGACACTCACGGACAGACGCATCGTATTATGTACAAATATACTTTTTAGCGTTACGGAATGTACATAAGTGTGTGCAGAATGTTGTTATGTAATCCCGTTGGGATACCGTTGAGGGTGTATAAAGAGGAGAGATTAATATGTAAGAATTAATCGAAGGCGTTTCTCTAGTTTGATACCTAATTTTATGATGTCGGAAGCGAACTGTAGTCTTTTCAAACTGGTTTTTCGAATTTGGAAGCTTTACTAGCTGGACAGTCCTTGAAGAATACAGAGTCTCATGAGCTGGTCGAAGATTTTAGTGCTGGAAAGCCGTTACTGCTGGTCTTGGTGTGCGCCCTTTCGGCTTGCAGCTTCAATTCGGCCAAGTGACAAGTGTTCAGTTGCGGGAAGCTTGGACATTGGGTAAATTATCCAATACCTCGAACGGTGGTACCACAACCAATTGAAGGTGTGGTGGACAAGAAATACGAAGATACCGTGCACAGGCTAGGAAAAGCTAAGTATATTCTGTCTGAAATTTGTGATTCTTTGATAGTGAGCATGCCTGAGCGCTTGAGCGTAATTATGCGGAATACAGGAAAAATTGTGATAATAAGAAGGTCCAATAAGGAAGCCTAAGGTCACATCTTGAGAGAGTTTGGGAGCATGCATGAGCTCAATTTATTCAGCATAACTAAAATAAAACCAGAAATTACCGGCGAAGCTCCTATTCATGATAATGGAACATTTTCTTTTCTTTATTAAATGTTCTCATTTCTTTGTAGTAGTAGAATGTTTAGCGCTAATTTCTAAACTTATTTTCAAAATAATAATAATAATAACCTTTATTTAAGTGTTTAACCACTAAATGGGGACACTATTCAATAAATAAATAGATAGATAACACTAATAACTATAAACTACCAGTCTAAAATCTTTAATTCTAAAAAACTATTATACAAATCATAAAATTATTTACAAATTATACAGGAACACTTCAGCATTACATAGAATGCAGTTGGCACATTTGCTGTCTGTAAGCCTTGAGGCAAGGTCCACTCTACGTATGTTACTTTTGAAAGCAGATATAGTAGATAGCTCCCTGATGTTTCTTGGTACAGTGTCCCATATTTTGGGTCCCATATCTCTGAGTGAATGTTTGCCAAAATTAAATTACATAGAGGACATTACATGAGGGCGGAGGAACAGAACAGGGAGGAGGGAGAATTGGAAATGATATGTCCAGAAAAACTAGGGAGGAGGAAGAATTTAGCATACAGGGAGGAGGGAGAAAATGGGATCTACATACATGCTCTAGAGATAAATTTTAAAACTCACTAGGGAGGAGGGACTAAATGTCGAAAAAAAAATAGGGCGGAGATACGGATTTTATCTTCGAGTGTTGATGAAATATCTTACGAGTGAGTGCAGCGAACGAGTAAGATATTTCATCAACACTCGAAGATAAAATTCGTATCTACAAGCAGAGTAGTATAGTCGGCGTCAATTAAATACCACTTTTTCTTGTACAACAAAACTCAAAAGGTTGTGAATGTTATGGACGCCTTGTTTTCTTGCACAAGGGGCGTCATAAAGTGAATTCAGAAATCCACTTCATAACGCCCCTTGTGCAAGAAAACAAGGCGTCCATACCATTCACAACCTTTTGAGTTTCGTTGCACAAGAAAAAGTTGTATTTAATTGACGCCGACTATACTACTATGGGGTAACTAAGGGTCATTCAAAGTGTCACTAGACATTCTTGTACGTAAAATCCAACTCGATAATCCTATTAGAGATATGATTACATATAGTTATATCGATCTCTTCCACTATGGATTATATATCATGCCTCCCTCTAGAAATTCTGATTAAGATCGTAGAGCATGCAGATCCTTGGTCATTCGCAAGCCTCTCAAGGACATCGAAACGCCTAAACGATGCCGCATCTCTTGCGCGCTACAAAAACGTAGACCAAGTGTTCCGTAAACTAGCACTATGCTTTGGTTTGAGGTCTACTCATAGTGACGACGATCGAGACGAATTGGCTCGAACTTTCGGTATTTCCGCAAGCCCCATCGACGATAGCTTTTCTCTTCTCTACGCCAGCGAATATGGTGATCTTAATGCTGTTAAGTGGCTCATCAAGCACTTACGTTTCGATATGATGGACAGACACGCCAATCACGTTCTACGCGCTGCCCTTGAGCATGGTCATCATGGTATCGCTAAGCGGCTCATTAAGCACTTCCAGTTCACCAAAGAGGATAAGGCCGTCAGTTTTGCTATATTAGGTGCCAGTAGGAATGGTCATCTTAATAACGTTAAGTGGCTCATGCGACGTTTTCAGATAACCCTAGAGTATGAATGCATTGATCTTGCTATAGAATACGCCTGTAACAATGGTCATCTTGATATCGCTAAATGGTTCGTTAAGTGGCAGTACTCCCAGCTCACAGAGGACGAAAGGGTTGTACTACGCAACTACATAGATGCTCATTCTGCCACGTAGGAAGCCAAAGTGTCACTAGACATTCGCGCACCTAAAAAATCCAAACTTGAAGTATATGTTAAAGGAATGATTACTATACTGTATATTGCCACCGAATGGTATTAGTATATATTCTTTATTCCACGATATTAGCATTCGTTGTAATCTTAGTACGCATTAACACCATACAGATCAAACATGTCGAAGAAGAACTCAAATGTAGACGCCGCAATAACTTGTGATTGGTTGATGAGAGGAAAGGACTCAAAATGTCCAAAGAAGATTTCGAAGACAACGAAGTTCTGTTCCCAGCACAACTACCAAATCTCAAAAGGCTGTGCCTCATATGTACCATGCTTGAAGTGCGGTAAAGGATGTCGTACTGATTACGAGCTTTGCTCAGGATGCGACCGTCTCACCATCAAGGTGAAGTCTTCCGGTGTCTATATAAGACGCGCTAAGAAGTCCAGCAAGAAGCTAGAGGATCCAAGAAAGGAGGAGCCAAACATGGTGGAACCGGAGGTAGCATTGCCCGCAGAACCAAGAGTGCTGGAACCAGTGGAAGGTCTTGGAGAGTCTCTCAACCATGCGCTCAACGAGGTGTTGGCTGCCTTGAGGAACGAGAAGGACGCTTAGGAATAGCCACGAAAAAAGAAAAAAGGAAGAATGAAGAAGGTCGTTGCGTGGCCCTCTTCATTCTTCCTTTTTTTTTCTATTGAACGTACGACATCTATAGTTGTATCATGGACGAGCTAGTCAGATTGTTTGGTCCTGGAATTCGTAGAAGCCTGAATATCAAACCACAAGTGGAACATATTAACACCAGTGAAACATGTCCTGATTGTCTCTGCCCCTTTGAAATACAAGGAACGGAATTCGTGTGTCCCACCTGTGGTCTTGTTTCCGAGGTTGAACCATGTACAGAAACGAAGATCGATATTATTACTACTCGACTGTGTATAGTAGGTCCGGACGGGTTTAAGTATCAAAGTGATCTAGACCGCGCAAAACCAAAGCAAAGCGATGATGACATAGAACTGAAACGACGAACGCTACTACAAGAACTACGAGCATACAACACTATTTACAAACAAAGTTATGATCTATCGTTCCCTATGAACGCGTTAGAAATCGTAGCCGACGCATTCACCCAAGTAATGAAAGTTTGTCTCAAGCGTAGCGATGCTAAGAAAAATATTTTAGCTGCTCTACTCTACCATGCATGCATACAATGTGGATTCGTCCGATCTAAAGGTGAGGTCGCTCGCTTCATGCAACTAAGAAACGAAGGCATCCATAATGGAGAGGTCTTCATACGTTCTCTGTGTGACGACGATAAGATTGATGTAGACTTGGATGCTGAGCGCATAGTTCCTCACATTGCGACGACTTTCCTACAACTAGATCTTGTAGGAGTACCTAGGGACGTTCAACAAATAGTCCACGAGGTCGTTACTAAGGCAATGGAAAACAATATAGGCCCCAAATCAATGCTTAAGACGAAAGTCGTTGGAGCAAGTTACGAGGTGCTACGTCGCTCCGGATCGTCTATGTCTTTTAAGGATGTCGTTAAGCGATGTGGCATATTTGGAAATGCGGTCAAGCGTTTTGTCAAGGAGTTGTCTTCTTACCATTCCCACTTCGAACCAATCTACACTAGACATAGGCTAACTAGCAGTAGGACTTGGCAAAGTGAAAGTGAGAACCATGTTCGTTCCTTTCATAGGAAACGTTGATTCTTACATTCCAAGTTTTTCTCGCATTTCCTTTTGCACTTCTTGCTTGAGTTCGGCTCGAATACTTTTTTCACCTATGGAAGCCTTGCGACGAATTTCAGACCTCATGATCTCATACTTATTCGCTTCGTTCAGGATGAGACTGTATTCGGAGTCGGATACGTTTTCATCGCGTAGTGCCTTCGATACTAGATCACGAATCGTATTGATTTTCGCTTTTGCTAACATAGTTGTCCTTTCATGCTTAGAAACCTTCATTCCTAACTTCTTAGCTCCAAGGGTTGTAGATGCTGAAATTAATCCACATAGCCCACCAATAACTCCAAGTGGTAGACCAATCACTATTCCAACCCCAGTCAACGCTGCGCCCAATCCAGATCCAGATAAGATCACAGATAGACCTCCAGTTGCCACTGCGATTCCATGAACTATTCCTTGAGAACGTGCATATTTCTTGCGCACACCTTCGTAGTGCCTTTCTTGAACTTCTATGTCCGAAAGTGTGTCTCGGATCGTTTGCAGTCTAAAGTTCTTTCCAGTGTCACTAGCAATCTGTGGATAGATACTTGGTGCTGATGGAAACGGTTGAATCGAATCGCCTTCCATTGTACGTTATACATATAGCTTACTCAAGCTTCAACACGTATCGTATAGGTCGACCACGGAAGTTTATCAGATTGCCTTTCTTATCGAGAATTGTCAGACGAAGGCTGCTTTGTATCGTACCTAGAGCTTTGACATCTAGAGGTTGTAGTGAGGCATACGTCGTTTTCACAAATCTATCGCCTCGGACATTTATGCTAGCCAAGACTTTCGAGCGTTTTCCCTCTAGGAGTGAGAAGCTGGAATCCACTACGTCACAGTGGACATATACCGTATCGATCTCAAAGAGGATACTTATAGGGAAAGTGCCTACCGCTATAGTTAAAGTCGTGGTATTATTTGGGAAACTCCTACATGCTTCAATAAACAGTTCACAGATATTTGTGCTAATAATGATATGTTTCATGACATCTAGGACCCAATTCCCCGTCAATAAGTCTTTCCCGAATTTTATGATACCAGCTTTGATTGCGGGTTTGAAGAGGGTCTGGAGGGTTGGTATATCGTAGTTCCCCACCTTAATTTCGTGTGGAAACATCACACCATTGACATTCCAATGAAAGCTCCCTGGCTCTTCTAGGTTCCACCAGCTATTCTCGAAAGTGACCTCGACTAGTGAAACGTTCTGTATAAGAATAGGGTCGTCGAAGTAGACAGTATGGTCAGCCGATGTTGTGGTGATATATAAGAGAACCATCTTATATGTTGAAGGTATAACTATATATACGTATAGCTTTAACATGAGGAGGTCCGGAGGTCTTTTCAGTTACCATTACGGAGGGAAAGACGAAGAGGAAGAGGTTCCAACGCCGAATGCTAATATACGGTCAAAGGCTGAGAATCGAGCTAGGAGAGAGAATCAAGCTCGGATAGATAGAAAAGATGTGGAAAGTAGAGAGGTTGCAACATTGAATGCAGATCTATTAGCGAAGTTCAAGAAGAAATACCCACATGCAGATCTTCACAAGTTCTATGCCTCTACGGAAGTGAACGGTCCAGGCAAATATTCGACGAGTATTTGGTTTCGAGATGGAGATTCTAGCTATATCGTTTACGGTAATGATGTCTCCAAGCTACCTGCAGTCACTCAAAGACGCATCGATAATGCGTTGTGGGATGTGCATAAAGGTTTCCCATCTACGTTGACCCTAGATAGGAGTGCGAAATATCCTATTACAGCAGTTCCTTCTACTGAACCGGCACAAGATATCGATCTCACTAATCTATGGATATATGCCACCCCAAACCCAAAGGATAGGTTCAAAGCAGGCGTTCGAAACATATTCAAGGAGACCGTCGTAAAGCATATGACAGCAAATGAGTCCTACCATTGGTTACATGGTCCGGATTTCAAATATTGGCCTCAACAATTGAATTTCGCAACGTGGTGTGCGACTTCTGGATGTGGAGTGTCATTGTTTGATCCTATTTTCAAAACGTATCCACTAGTTGTCCAAGGGTTCCTACGATTCCATGTTTATTTCACGATACGAAGAATTCTACGTGAACTTGGTGGTACTCATGGAGTTCCTTTACCTGGTAACTCTCATTTCAAGCAAATGGATAACCTCTATAACAAAGCAGCTCTTGAGAAATTGTGCATTGAATTTGGTATATCTCGAACACCAGATTTCCGATGGCACGGAGGTAGGAATAATGGACTAGGAGATGTATTCCTGTTATACCAGGGATCAACTGGCTACGTAAACGGATATGTAACTGCCCATGGTCGAAGTTACGACAAAGTAACCACATGGCCCGCGGACTCTACTTTATTTAAAGACCAAGGAGGTAAGGAGGACACTCTGATAGCTTTCATTAGGAACGATGAACACGAAGGGAAACAATACAATTGGTTTACACCACCAATCGGAAAGGGTTTGACAGATGCTGGATTGGGTAGGTTGAATAGATCTGTCGAGGCTTTTGGACATTGCATACTTGGCGCTCAAGCCGACTTGAACGAATCCATCGTAGATAGCCATAACGTCAAAGAAAAGTTTAAGAGCTTAGTCGAAGACGCTATTCTCGAAAACGATTTAGTGGGGAGCTACAAAAACTATCTTACTGCTATAACGGCAACGCATAAGAGGCTCGATCTAGCGATAGCTATAGGCGTACGATTATTGCCAAGCGATCTAGAGTACTCTCTTAGTGAGAAAGATGGTTATAAGAATCCAATCCCGAAAGCTAAGAAAGGTATGGTGCTAGGCACTAACGACATCAATGCAGAAGGCAAAGGACACCCACCTCTTCTTATGGAAGGATCATCAGATAAGAAATCATTGCCGCATCTCGAGAAACGAGTTCCTGTACCAAAGGCTGTCACGCACAAGAAACAAGCTCCCGTACAAAAGGCTGCCCCACAACATGAGATTAATCTCGCAGTGACATCCATTGCCGCAGCTGGAATTGCATGGATGTTGTTTCGTTAACGTCGTTTGTATTGCTCTATCGTGATCACCACTATTGCTACGATGAATAACCAAACGTTCTGTGCTAGTACTCCCAGAGCTTTACCAGCCATAGTAAATATGAAACTCGCAATCGATCCAATCATTCCAGGTAGGATCTGTCCAAGTTTCTTTCCCATTTCTTTCAACAACCCCCCAGTCGTTTCCAAACCCTTCTTTACTGCATCTGCTGCTTTATCAATACCAGTCTTTATTGGTTTCGGTAAGGATCTCGACAACAGGGAAACTATCGTACTAACGATGGCGCCAATAGAAGTTACCACTGCAAGAACGGTCATTCCATGCTTTCTAAAAATGTATTTGATCCTTTCACGTAGTGACATACGTTCTAGTATGGATTCTTCTTGACGTTCGAGTAATTCTATTTCGTTATGGATGCGTACTTTCTCTTCCTTAGCCGCTTCCTTCTGGTCCTCAGTTGACGTTGAGTCTAGAAGTATACTATCTTCTACTTTGAGATGTTCGGCGGCCTTTTCTTGACCTTGGAGGACTTGTTCTTCTCTTTCTGCATCCGTAGGGCCTAGGGCAAATTTGAGATCTTTACCCATACTTTGATATCTTTCACCCTTCACTGTGGTCAAAGGTATGGGCTTCTCTTTACTTCCAAGTACGTGAAGATAGATTCTACCCAGTTCCTTATTGGCCTCCCATTTTCCAGTTATCTCAAGGAATCCTCCACGAATCCCTACATCCGCATAGTGTTTCCATACAGTATCAAATAGCATTCGTTTCAGTTCATCCGATGTGCCTGCTTTGAAGACTACACGGCGATCGCTAAATTTCGGATGTTTGATTCTATCCTCATCCTCCGCAATGAGTTCGTCAAGGTAATCATTATCTTCTACGGTAAACGAGGTTTCCCGATTCTTTGGTCGAGCACCTTCCTTGGAGAAGTCGCGTCTAGTTTTCAGATTTAATGATTCACTCGGATCCACATTCGTAGAGTCTGACGCCAATTTCCGTGCTTCTTCATTGACAGTATCATCGTTGTCGTAGTCTCTTCCTCTTTCAGCTTCATCAGTTCTTTCATCATACCTACCCTCAGAGGCCATGTTAAACATAATTATATATATAGTTATATTCAACATGATCTCGTTAACGTTGGATCCCACACAAGTACGAAGAGAGCCTCATGCACTCAAGGCTCCACGAGACTTGTATAGGAAGACTTTCACTCGATCGTCTGCCAATCCAGGTGAGACTCTATACGTAGAAGTTCCAAAGCTAGCAGAAGATGTAGTACTAGTACCTGGCAGCTTAGCGCTATTGGGCGACATCGTACTATCTGGTGGACATGCGAATAACAGAGTCGTTTCGAACGTTGGACGCTGTTTGGTCATGCGTAGAATCTGTAGGATGGGAGCTGAAACAGTAGAAGACCTTGTCAGGCCAGACCTCCTACAAACATACTCCGATATATACCTATCTACGCAGGAGAGAGAGTCTAGAATACAACAAGGCATTCAATCAGAGAACTTGAATAAGCTACGATCGAAAGCTGGTGACGCAAGTACTTCATCTGCTGCAGACAACGCGCTCCTAACTGCATGTGGTTCTAAGTATAGGATTCCCTTAGATGTTGACATTCTGACACAACATGGAGTTCTATATCCACATGCCTTAGAAAGTACCATTACGTTCGAGTTGACTCTAGCGTCTGCCAACGAGGTTGTAATTGGCTCGGATACTACGAAGATAGGTACGTACCAACTTACCAACATCCAACTAGAATACGAAGCAATCAGGAACGAAACGCTGGCTAGTAGTGCACTTCACAAATATGAAATAGGTGCTGCATTCCTATACAACTACGCTGTTCACTTCAAAACAGTAGATATCGCTAAGACATCCGATACTTTGATATCTCAAAACATCAATGTTCCACGACGATCCTTTGCTGGACTACTTTTACTATTCATAGATCCACCTACCATTGGCACGCGAGATAGTGAAGCATTCTCGAATCCCGATATTTCGAAGGTAGAAGTAGATGTCAATGGGATTCCCAACAGACTCTTTCCAAGCGGCATGCTTCCCCTAGATTTCTGGGAGGCTGCAAAAGGTTGGTTTGGTACACCCAATACTTCCATGACTCCAAAGAAGTTCTTTGAAAATAGATTCTCTATCCTAATCGATTGTCGCACAGCAAAAGATTCCACCGTTCATGGGGATGGATTGGCACAAACCGGCAGTGGAAAGGACATCGACATTCGCATACATAGAACTGCTAAGGGAAGTGGAAATGTGAAAATGCACATCTATGTCCTTGCGGATGCTAAGGTCACGATATTGAACAGATCTCTGCAGAGTATATTATACTGATGGATTCTCTCGTAGAGCACATACCTTTCAACGCACTCATAGTCGGTCCAACGAATTGTGGGAAGACTGCGTTTCTCATAGAACAACTTCGTGGAGCATTTCGTGGTAAGTTCGATTACATAGTACTGATTTGTCCTACGTATGCCCACAACAAAACTTATCGTGGATTTGCAAATCGAGATCCTCGTTTCTTCGTCATATCACCACCGCAGGATGCCATCGATGCTACTTTGAGTATTTGCACAACATTTTGGTCAGGTACCAATACTCTATTGATTCTCGATGATTGCGCCGCATCGAAGGACGTCAAGAAACGAACTGACAAGCTAGTGGACTTAGCCTTTTCTGCACGACATATAGGGATTTCCGTTTGGGTGCTGTCCCAACAACTAACGAGCATATGTAAACCCTTCCGTGAGAACGTAGCTATAGTAGTAGCGTTCCATACAGCATCGGCCGTAGATGGTAAAAGGATATTTGAGGATTATGGAGGCTCGCAAGAATGCAAAGAGTTACGAACGATACTTGGATCTCATAAGTTCGCTCGCATGTGCTTCTGTCTCCGCCATCCTTTCGAGGTAGTGTTAGAGCTCCCAGCACCTATAACATATTATGACTGATAAGGAAATACTCGAGATATTCGGTGAGGACGTAACAGGCCCACCACCAACCAACCTAGACGTTACGTCAGAAAATCGCGAATCACTTTCGATCTTAGCTGCAACAGGCGTAACGAAAGAATACTTAGGTAAAAACTTTTCCCTAGGAGACATCTCTAGACTTCCTGAGAAAGAAGTAGACAAGTTGCATAGGAGGTATCAGGCCGTTCTAGCTAAGCAAGTAACGAAAGGTTTAGTCGACGGTGTGACACGTCTAGCTACCCGCCTAGTTGCCTACCTAGTACCAATAGATTCTCAAGAAGCCCTGATCAAGGACCTACAAGAAGACCCTCTAGTCCGCAACGAAATCAGTGCTGCGACTGGCCTACTATCGCTCAAAGCAGGTCGCCTTGTAGCTCTAGCTAGCGTCCTATTCCACATATCTGGTCACGTAGTCATTCCTGGTACAACTGTTGAACCTTCACATATATCTACTATATCGAATCAAGATGGAAGAAGCGGACCAGATAACTGCGAATCCTCCGACGACTGCACCAACTAAGATAAAAAACCCAAAGCGCGTCGCAGCTGGAAAAGCACTAGCGTTAAGCAACAAACTCGCTAAAGAAGCTCAAAAGAGAGAGTCGACACGCGAAAGCGAATCATGCAAAGAAGTCTACGTAGAGAAAGGTCGGGTCGAAAACCTGACTATCCTCGCAGTCATCGGTACTGGCGCTACATTGTTTGGTACGTACTTTGCGTACAAGAAGTATGTAGATGGCAATAAGTGTGTTGCCACCGTTAGCACGACACAACCTGCAGCTCCGGCAAAGCCAACGGCACTAGACATGGAGTAACACTTAAAGACTCGAGACCATACTTATATATGTCGAGATGGATAAGGAATTGATGAAGACGGCAACCGATGCATCTATAATCGTTGGACTCGCTTCTGGTATTGGGTGGATCGTAAAAAAGACTACCAAGGAATCTATGCTTAGCGATCCTTCTTCTTCCCTAGTGAATTACGCAAAGTGGACTGCCGTGATACTCGGTAGCTTATACGCAAAGCAATATCTTGAGAAACAAAAGATCATACCGTAATGGCGACGTTAGCAGCTATTGGAATGTCTATTTTCGGCGCTGTTTTGAATGCGACGGCATTTACTGGTGGTGGCATACTAGCTAGAATGCTTGGAAAGAGTGGTGATGTAGATGCAGAACGAGAGAGACACAATAGGGCCACCGAAAAACTAGAACGTGAAATGAAAGCGTATAGAATCAAACGTCAAAGCTTATATGACTATACACAAGAGCAGGAAGGTCTTGAACGCAAAGCACACAACGATCAAAGAGATACCAACGAAGCCTTAGTGCGATCCGACAAGTTACGTAAAGAACTAAAACGGCTCAAAGAGATGAAAGAACCCCACTTATCTGACTACTACCAACCCTCAAACAATCAGAAGACTGGTGAGTTGCTCTACGTTGGTGGTGGAATGCTAGGCGTTGGATACGCTATTAGTAAATGGATATAGATACTACTAGTAAGTTACCCTAAGCTACTAGTAAGTTACCCTAAGCTACTAGTAAGTTACCCTAAGCTACTAGTAAGTTACCCTAAGCTACTAGTAAGTTACCCTAAGCTACTAGTAAGTTACCCTAAGCTACTAGTAAGTTACCCTAAGCTACTAGTAAGTTACCCTAAGCTACTAGTAAGTTACCCTAAGCTACTAGTAAGTTACCCTAAGCTACTAGTAAGTTACCCTAAGCTACTAGTAAGTTACCCTAAGCTACTAGTAAGTTACCCTAAGCTACTAGTAAGTTACCCTAAGCTACTAGTAAGTTACCCTAAGCTACTAGTAAGTTACCCTAAGCTACTAGTAAGTTACCCTAAGCTACTAGTAAGTTACCCTAAGCTACTAGTAAGTTACCCTAAGCTACTAGTAAGTTACCCTAAGCTACTAGTAAGTTACCCTAAGCTACTAGTAAGTTACCCTAAGCTACTAGTAAGTTACCCTAAGCTACTAGTAAGTTACCCTAAGCTACTAATAAAAAAAAACGGAAAAAAAGGAAGAATGAAGAGGGTCACGCAACGACTTTCTTCATTCTTCCTTTTTTTTTTTTTTTCATCTGTTGAAGGTTAGAATGTATAGATGTATGATGGATTCTAAACTTGCGAATATCTTCTATGGGCCTATGGGCTATTGGAAAGGTCACACTGCAATTGGCAAGCTATCCGTAGCAGCGAAAGAATCAGAAGACGTAGCTAGGAGTTGGTTGGAAAAGCAATCCATGTGGCAAATATATCTACCACCACCAAAACACATTCCACGACCACATTGGACTGTATCGAAACCAAATGAAGTCCACCAAGCTGATTTGATATTTCTACCACATGATCGTCCTGGACGTGGAAGGAAACTATATAAGTATGCATTAGTGGTAATCGATGTAGCTTCTCGATACAAAGAAGCCGAACCTTTGGCATCTAAAGATAGTGGTGAAGTTTCTGCGGCATTCGAACGAATCTATAAACGTAGTCCACTCGAATGGCCAAAGACGTTGCAAGTAGATCCTGGTAGAGAATTCATGGGACGTATGTCTGAAACTCTAGAACTACATGGTACGAAAGTTCAACGAGGTGAGGCTGGTAATCATAGAGCGCAAAGTTTTGTTGAAAGAGCAAATAGGACTCTAGCTGAGAGATTGTTTGGGTATCAATATGCACAAGAGATGGTGCTTACTTCGGAAGGATCAGATGAGCGTAGTAGAGAATGGGTAATTCGTTTACCAATGGTTATCAAAGCCATGAACAGTGAGGTGACTCGGTTGACTGGTAAAGAGCCTTCGAATTCTGTAATGGCGCAACAAGTAGATCTGAAGACTCCTACGTATTCGCGCACAGTTGGATTGAGAGAAGAGCGTCTACCATTCGACGTTCTAGTTCGATATCTTTATGCACCAGGAGAATTGGAAGGAGGTGAAAAACGTAGAGCTACTGATCCTGTGTGGAGTTTGCAGATTTACACCATTTCGCGAAGTGTAGTATCTTCGGGACAGCCTGTGCTGTACTACCTTGCGAAGGAGAAGGATGCACCCAAACGTGGATTCGTTCGTGAAGAGCTACAAGTCGTTCCTAGGGATACAGAACTACCACCAAAAGGAATTCTGTTTGTACCTAGACGCTAAACAGCGTACTCTATTGGCTCGGTGTGGATTCCATCGGGAAGAACGCGTCTTTTGTCGTAGTAAGCCGATAACCCAAGCTTCCGTTGTTCGTAGGTTGCTATACCTTCTGGCGATAGTCGGAAGCCTCGGTTTTCCGCCATGTCGATACTACCCTGGAGGGCTGCTTTGAATCGTTCCCACGAAATGTCGTTGTGCCGTCTAGACATACCTTTAGCGGAATACTTCTTGCTGCCACCTGTATCGACGTAGTAGGCTTTCGAGCATAGGGCAATGGCGCGATGTCCTTCGAATTCGAGTTTGAAGAGTCCTGGCGTACGACTGCTCCACTTGTCCCAAGCTAGCCATTCCTTCCTATTGGCTTCGAAATCCTCACGTAGTTCCGGTCTTACAACCTCATCGAGGCTATTTCCCGAGATGGCAATGTACGCACTGTCCGTGTCCATCTGGATGTATTCGAAATCATCTCGGTCGATGTACTTATCGAGGAAGTCGTAGTAGAACTCGAGCATACGCAGCTTTGCGAGCTGGTACACAGCGATACCTACTTGGAAAGGGCGTTTGATTCGGATCTGGTCCTTTCGGCTCTCGAGTTCATATGCATCACCAATCTCTTCCAGGTCTTCGAACCAAACACTTCGCAATGCTTTGTCCACAACCTTCTCATCTTTTGTATAGGTGACCTTTGTTTGGCGTCCCAAGTCTTCGAGCAACTTTCCATAGGCGCTGTTTCCTAGCAGCTTGAACACATCTGCCAGCAAAGCCTCACCTTTATCTTCATCTCCCATACGACGTGCCTCAGTGACTTGGTCCACGAACCATCCGAAGATTTCTTTGGGTTCGTAATCTATCGTGCGGTAGACAGCAGTGATCACTGCGCCGTGATCTACATACCAAAGTAGAAGAGGAGCATAGAGTAGCAACTTCTTTCCAGAGAGACTCCCAACTAGCTTCTTTTCCTCGCTGAGCTTTCTACCTGTCTTTGTGAGGTAGGCCAACATTTCTGGAGGGATTGCTTCTTTGGGGATTTTCTTGTTGTAGAAGAAGGGTGGCATCTCCTCAAATTCCTTCCACAATTTCTTTGGTATCTCGATGTCTACTTCTGCATATCCAAACCACGTTCCACCAAGTAGACATTCAACGAATCCTTTGGTGGCTGGACCTGGATCGTCATAGTGCACAACCTTTTCTTTTCCACAAGGCATTTCGAATTCCATGGTAGAAAGATATAGGGCGTTGGCATCGTATCCAAGAATCTTACGACAAGTCTTAGTTCCTCCCTGATGACTACGAATCTTAGTCACTCCTGCTTCGTGGAGTCTGGTGAACACTATGCTTGGACCTCCCACGACAGCGTCTTTCAGCATGCGGTAGGCTTCCTTACTTGGAGCGTACATCTCAGCTCCCCTTTCTACACTACCTCGAAGTAGGAACTGTAGTGAGACTCCTGGAATGGACACTGCGTCTTTCAGCATGTCTACTCCTTTCTCGTGATAGAAATATCGCATCTTTTCGAGTGCCTCTAGGAATGGAACTACATCTAGGTCGTTGTAGTATCGTAGCCAGTCTGCAAAGGTTTCCATTCCTTTGTCGAGAAAGGTGCACTCACAGTCTTCGAACTCTGACATAGATAGTAGATGTTCTCTTTTCAACTTCGAACCCCACTCTGGATAGTCTGGTAATCCAATGTGATCCAACTTGTCTGGAGAATCGAACCACTCATATGGAAAGTAACTCTTTTGCGATTCGCATCCATATGCCTTGATCCAACGTTCATAAGAAGTTCCAGGTCCAATGTAGTTGATCACATCAAGGAAACGGAAATCTGGGGTCAATAGGAACATAGTGGAATTGGCTTTCTTTGCTACCAGGATCTTTGAACAGGTGTCGGCAATGATTCCTACGAAGTGCTCCCTGATCAGATTGAGATCGTACCTGCCAGAGTTGAATCCCACTACTGGAACTTGGCGGATCCATTCGTCGATCTTCGCTTGTTGTTTCTTTGGTAGGGTGTCAAAAGAGAATTCAGGTGTCTTGGGGCAGAACTGTTCTGCAATGACTTCTTGGATCGCTTTCGCTCTTAGCTGGAGTTCTTCGACAAAGGCTTCGATGAGTTCTTTTGGATTGCGTCGACAGATGTGGGTTGACTTTCGATTGTATGTGTCGGCAATTGATACTGATATGGGAACGTGAACGTTTTCGATGGTCAGGTGGTCCGTTGGTTGTCTTCCTTTTGTCGTGTCAAGATAGGCTTCGAAATCGTAAACTATGAAGTGTGGGTAGACAGTTTGTGTTGGAGTTGGAAGCGGTTTGTTTTTCTTCTTTGTGGAGCAGCCCCAAGCTTCCACTACTGTATAACCAGCTCCTTGTAGCTTTGCCGTTCTTTCACAGGTCTTGAGATAGAGCCTCCTTTCCCTAGGGAAGCATTTCGGGCAGCCATGGAAATAGCATCCATGAAATTGAAAGATGGTTTTCGAAATAGGTTCGTAGCCGTCGACCGGCGCTCCTTCTATCCAATGCTCTCCACCATGCCCACAAGCTGCATGATGAATGTGTTGTCCAATCCTTTTGGTTTCGCGTTCCAACCAGCATAGAGCGACTTTGCTGGCTGTGCTCTCTGGCCAGAAGGCTTTTTCGTATGCCGACTGAGGTACTGTGATTACTTTTCCAGGGCAAACAATCTTTGTTTCTCCACGCCTGCAACGATCTGCATGACGGTGAAGGTCTGAGGCTTTCGTGAACCGTTGCTTACAATCGTTACATACGTAGATGTGCCCTAGCTTGTTGATGTTCTTGATGTAGAAGGCATGTCCGTCGTATATCCCAATCGTCATCGTATTCTTGTAGTGAGCTGCATGTCGCGTCAGATGCCAAGCGCCGTCCTCCGTGGGTTCATACACCCGAATACCGATTCCAAAGTGCAACTCGACTTCCTCCAGCTGGTCTAAGGAAGTTCTGGGAACGTCTTGTGTGGGTGCTGTCAGGCGATAGAAGTTCTGGGCAAGTTTTCGAGCTTTGACGCAACACCTATCTACTCTTGCTCCTTCATGCATGGCAAGGCAGCGCCAAAGACATAGGTTGTCGCCATATCGATCAAGGGCAAGCATTCCTTTCTTAAGGCGAAGCCATTGGGGCAGTGGACCTGTTCCCAACAAAAGCTGACGATCGATCACGACTTTGACATCTACGTAGATCCAACGAACGAAGGCCCATTGGGTATTTGGTCGAGTGATGTTGTCGGGATTCAATCGAGCTGTCTCCTTGCTATTGATCCACTCTTCTGCATCTTCTAGGATGTTCACCCATGGAGAGCCTGGGACAGTCTTGGAGAATAGAATCACGCGTCCATCATTGACATTTCGAATGCGATAGGTGTAGCTGTATCGCAGGTAAAAGCTGGTGGTTACCTTTGCAACTAACTTTTCCATGATCCTAGGAGTCAAGTCTCCTGCCACACCTTGGAAGAAGCGCCATCGGATAGTACGGCGACCTATCTCCATCCCCTCGAGCATTCCATCTCTCTCCTCTAGAATAGCACCTGCCTCTCGAGCTAGACTCCGTGGAAGTGGTTCACTACGTGGTCTCACCATTCTCCCTTCGATATAACTATATATTACGATAGCTTTAACAGGTACTCGAGTTTGGATTTTTAGGTGTAAGGCTGTTGCAGCGATATAACTATATGTAATTATATCTCTAATAGGATTATCAAGTTGGATTTTATGTACAAGCAATCGATGTCGATATAACTATATGTAATCATATCTCTAATAGGATTATCAAGTTGGATTTTACGTACAAGAATGTCTAGTGACACTTTGAATGACCCTTAGTTACCCCATAGTAGTATAGTCGGCGTCAATTAAATACAACTTTTTCTTGTGCAACGAAACTCAAAAGGTTGTGAATGTTATGGACGCCTTTTTTCTTGCACAAGGGGCGTTATGAAGTGGATTTCTGTACTAGCAGCCATGTAATATTCTGTTTAATATATAATTATCGATGAAATACCAGTTTCAATCTCTTACTAAAAAGGCTAGAAATCTTTGAAAGCCAGCCATGTTTTCAAAAGTGATAACTTCACGTGTGAAGATATCACTTTTTAGAAAGAAATATTCACTGGTATTTCATCGATAATTATATATAAAAATGTTATATCTTAACCTTATACATGATAATGGCTATGTCCTGTAATCTTCTATTCTGTAAAGTACATCAGTAGCCTAGCCATGTACCATAGCTTGACAACTTGTCACAGTAGACGTACAGCCCTAAGTTCTCTCTCCTGAATACGTTCTAACTTTCTAATATCCCTTGCCTGGCAGAAGTGCCAGACAAGGTGACAGACAAGGTGACGGCGGAAGGGCACCTTTAGGTAGTTGCAGCTTAGTATCTGTAGGTATCAGATTTCTAAGCCTGGCATTAGAACTCCTACATGCTGGCTACTATTTTTACAGATATTGCTTATATGTTCATCAAATCGAAGATTATCGTCAAATGACACCCCAAGAAGTTTTACTGCTCATGATCATCAATTTTAATACTGTCCATGGGATCATTTTTATTTCCGAGTGTCATACAAAAAGACAGTGCTTGATCACCTGTAGATTACAGAATTCAACCGAGGCCCCGACTGAGAGGACCCATGGCCGTGGCGTGCAGGTCATTGCCTAGATGGGGTTAACATTTTGTTGAAAGGGACTACCCCCTATTGATATCCCTGTCACGCGTGATGACCAGTTAAAATGATATCAGTTAATCGAGGGGCAGCATAAAACTTTTATTGCCAGGTCAATAATCTCTGCATACATGTTGAGGCTTGGGTTTACACTATAAGTCGGGTCATTGAAGTATGAGTCCAGCAGTCTTGGGCTGTTCTCCGTAACACCGTAAGCCTTAAATTTATTTTAATATCCACACGACTAAACAAACTTTGTTTCGCCTCGTGCTCTGCTTGTGTAGAATATTTTACTTCGATGGCAGACTTTAGTTCCGATAGAAAAATATTTTAAAATGCCAAATTATGTAAAGGCAAAACAGGTGTCCAAAGTATATATCAAGTGTCTTGGCAATAATGACATTGACTTAATATCAGCTGTTATAACGTCATATTTCTGGTCAATTGCCCGAACATTATTTTGACAACTTTAATTTGGCAGACGCTAACTCCTAGATCATTCGACAGTTAGCCAACACCAGCCAATACCTCCCTCAGCAATAACGGTTTACCTTTTGTTATACTTGATTGCTTATTACCGTTCAGCAGTCATTCAAATGTTTTCTTCGGTATAAACTGAGAAGGCCCGCTGAAGAAGGCTGTTCTTAGAAAATCAAAGTTTATATGTGCACAATATGACTTTCGAATAAGCTAAGGCTTTACTTCTTTGTGGCTAATATTTTTCTAATTTAATTTCACCATCAAATACAGAGAGAGCATTCACTGACACTTCGCAAATTCTATGCATGCGAATGGGAGGTCGCTATCGCTGAAAAGGTTCTCAGAGATGATATGGAAATCGGGCTTTACAGTTTCTTGTTCTTAGTTTTTATAACTGAAAAGGTTCCTGCAATAAATTGTGCGTCTAGGAGAAAAAAACTCTGGGAAAGTGTCGTAAACTCATTGAATTAAGATGGTTAACTAGTATACCTAACAGGTAGTGAATGCTGCTCCGCTCAGTTAAGGAAGTGTATTAGAAGAGAACCTACAGTAGCACTTTGGCAGGAAAAATAGTATTACTGGGTGATAAAAATAAAGTTACACACTAAGGAGTGCTAAGGAGTGGTTTATAACGCTTCTGTGAGGACCCAGGGGATATAAATAATGAGTATAACTAACGAGGGTAGCCTACCAGAAAGAGATAACAATAAATTAACATCACGTATTGTGAAACTAAAAATGGATTTCAAATAATTATCATGGGGAATGGGGACCGGATTCGTTCGCAATTCCCTTACCTCCTCCTCTCTTGGGCTGAGGTATGGAACTTACTACCGAAATCACTCAAAGAGGTGGAGAGTATAAATGATTTCAAAAGAGCTCAATCATATTGATTTCTGTGGCCTGTTAAAGCGAGATTATTTTTAAACCCATACTTTATATTTACGAACCTGTAACTAACTTTTATAGTTTTTAATTATAATATTTGTATATACGGCTCTCGTGGAAACCAGGAGTTATTTTTATGTATACCTGATGAGTATATTCATACCTCCACTGGAACTCAAACCTTAACCCACGTTTCATCGGATATTTACAATGTTGTTAGCTTTCAAAAATCGCAAAAGTAAGAGACGTTTGTATGTATTGGAGGGACGCTTGTCCTTCCAATCCATACAAACGTCTCTTATGTTTGCGATATTTGAAAGCTTGCTATTCAGCGCACGCACCAATTGCACGCGGCTCCCGGTTGCTTGTCCTAACTCTGACTACCCCCACTGCTTTGTACGCTAGTTAAATGTAGATTAAATGTACATCTATATGGGATGATCATATACAACAGTAAAACAGTACACAATGCACTCTTTTCACCTGGTAGCCATCTTGGATTCAAAGCGAGACAATCATTTGCTAGGTTAGCTTCGCACTGGAGGATATCAGAACGAGTTTAGCCGAGCAAAAACAAAGGATTACCTCGCTTTGAATCCAAGATGGCCACTAGGTGAAAAAAGTGAATTCTGAAAAGAGGCGTATGTAAATTTTCGGTTTAGCCATTCATTTGACAAGTAATTTCCAAAACTCGCCTCGTGTTTCATTAGAGGCCTCCAAACATCTAGAAACAATAAGGATACATTCTGATTAGCAATATTCCAGAATAAGAATAGATGGAATAATCTCTGTAAATCACTGGTTCAGGTACATTTCACACTGTAAGCTACAAACACTAGCTGACATATGATATTCAGGATACACTAAGGGCGTGTTCTATTGACCGTATTCCAGAAGAATAATAGATTCAATAGTCTCTAGAAATCACTAGTTTGGGCACATTTTACACTGTAAGCTACAAACACTATCTGACATATGATATTCAGGATACACTAAGAATAAGAATAGATGCAATAATCTCTGTAAATCACTGGTTCAGGTACATTTCACACTGTAAGCTACAAACACTAGCTGACATATGATATTCAGGATACAATAAGGGCGTGTTCTATTGACCGTATTCCAGAAGAATAATAGATTCAATAGTCTCTAGAAATCACTAGTTTGGGCACATTTTACACTGTAAGCTACAAACACTATCTGACATATGATATTCAGGATACACTAAGAATAAGAATAGATGCAATAATCTCTGTAAATCACTGGTTTAGGTACATTTCACACTGTAAGCTACAAACACTAGCTGACATATAGGCCTACCCCGGGTCCTAAAGTTGCCTTAAGTTGGCCTTAAGTCGCCCAAAATTGCCTGAAGTTGCCTTAAATCGCATCAAGTCGCCTTAAGTTTCCACATTTTTTACCTCGATTTTGCTTAAGTCGCCTAAAGTCGCCTTAAGTTACCCAAAATTATGGCAACTTTAGGACCCGGGGTAGGCCTACATATGATATTCAGGATACACTAAGGGCGTGTTCTATTGACCGTATTCTAGAATAAGAATAGATGCAATAATCTCTGTAAATCACTGGTTTAGGTACATTTCACACTGTAAGCTACAAACACTAGCTGACATATGATATTCAGGATACACTAAGAATAAGAATAGATGCAATAATCTCTGTAAATCACTGGTTTAGGTACATTTCACACTGTAAGCTACAAACACTATCTGACATATGATATTCAGGATACACTAAGGGCGTGTTCTATCAACCGTATTCTAGAATAAGAAATAGATGGAATAATCTCTGTAAATCACTAGTTCAGGTACATTTCACACTGTAAGCTACAAACACTAGCTGACATATGATATTCAGGATACAATAAGGGCGTGTTCTATTGACCGTATTCCAGAAGAATAATAGATTCAATAGTCTCTAGAAATCACTAGTTTGGGCACATTTTACACTGTAAGCTACAAACACTATCTGACATATGATATTCAGGATACACTAAGAATAAGAATAGATGCAATAATCTCTGTAAATCACTGGTTTAGGTACATTTCACACTGTAAGCTACAAACACTAGCTGACATATGATATTCAGGATACACTAAGAATAAGAATAGATGCAATAATCTCTGTAAATCACTGGTTTAGGTACATTTCACACTGTAAGCTACAAACACTATCTGACATATGATATTCAGGATACACTAAGGGCGTGTTCTATCAACCGTATTCTAGAATAAGAAATAGATGGAATAATCTCTGTAAATCACTAGTTCAGGTACATTTTACACTGTAAGCTACAAACATTAGCTGACATATGATATTCAGGATACACTAAGGGCGTGTTCTATTGACCGTATTCTAGAATAAGAAATAGATGGAATAATCTCTGTAAATCACTAGTTCAGGTACATTTACACTGCAAACTACAAACACTAGCTGACATATGATATTCAGGATACACTAAGGGCGTGTTCTATTGACCGTATTCCAGAATAATAATAGATGCAATAGTCTCTAGAAATCACTGGTCCAGGCACATGTTAGGCACTGTAAGCTACAAACACTTGCTGACATATGATATTCAGGATATATTTAGTATTCCAGTGGCTGTAAAATCCTGATATAAGCAATTTGTATAGTGATCATTCTGTGTGGCAGGGAGTCGTCGTGCTTTCATCTGTTCAGTTGGTGTTTGGATTCCCTGATGAAACACTCGACTTCGTACGGAGAATGAGAAGGAATAAAATAATCACCATGCATATCCATTCTTTTGTCCTTTTTTCATAACTGTTCGGCTAGGATTTTAACCGAGTTATTCAGGTCTCATGGTCAAGTGCAATTGATATTATATGATAATAACCGTTGTTTTAATTCTAACGTTTGTAAGGCATCAAACATAACTTTATTTGATGCAATACGGGACAGCTACATATAAACACAATTTATGGCCTGAAGTTATAATTATCAGTAGTGAACCACAAACATGGTTGGTACATGGTACGTTCTGCTCTCAATCCTATATTGAAGGTAAACAGTTTTACCAGTATGCGTAATGCGTACTTGGGGCTATTATGTTCTGAGAACGTGCAATACAACTTACCACAATTTTTCCATTCGAAAAAACCGTGGGCAAACGTCACCATGGAGAACAACACGAGAAGTTTAAAATATGGCATCCTTAAACGACACAGAGCTTCGAGATAGAAGCGCTTTTCAGTTAAGCTAGCTCTTAACCAGTTAAGCTAGCTCTGTTAAATCATTTGATTTGAAGGCGAAGATGTGTTTATTTTGATTTAGTGTATTAATTTTCTCCCAACCGACCTACATCTCGTACAAACAATAGTTCACAATTTTAAATGCTAAAAGATGTATAATGGTGCCAAGCAACAATACATTATATCATATTAGATTAAAAGGTTTTTAATTTAAAAGATAAGCAAATGACTCGTTATTCAAGGGCACCCAACGAAGTTTTCGGTTAAAAAGCTGTTCGGGAGAGTAAGTTAGCCTAAAACTTTCGGATTTGAAAACATTGTTTTCTGAAATACTGGCTAAAATTTTTTTTTAAATCCCTAGAAAATTATAGAAGAAAAGGGAGACTAAAAGGTTTTCCCTAAAATATTCGTGCGTTTTCGTCTGATCATAAAGTCAGAACGGTCCGGAAAAAAAACATTGGTTGGAATGAAAAAAAGCCCACATATTATCACAAACATTTAGTGAAGCGGTGTATATTCGAGTCGTCAATTATGTCATGTAACTGTCCAGTCCTGGCATTAAAGTCTCCTTGTAATATTACGTGACCCTTTTGAGAAAAACTAATTAAATCTTGATCAAGTTTATCGATGTAGTTTGCATTTGATTGGTTTTCCATATTTTCCGGGCTAAAATAAACTGTCCCTAGAAATATGTCTTTGTTTGTTTGGAAATGTTTCTTGTCTAGCCTATACCAAAGAATGTTGGCGTTCTTAGTCGGTACATAAGATACTGCGTTTTTTAACGACTTTTTTATATAAACTGATAACCCGCCGTGATATTTTGTTCTTGATTTTGGTCTAAACTAACATTAATAATTTTTCACCCAAATATATCATCGCTGTTTATTGCATAGTACGTCCCTCTGATTAAGTTTGTTTCCAAGCACTCTACTATTATATCCGTGAATGTTTCAAACCCCAATATTAATTATCAGGCATTAATTATGTTAGAAATTTCGGTGATAGGAAGGGTGGCCAAACTGGTGGTTAGACATTGTATTTCTATTGTATGAATTGTCACTCACTTGTCCAAGGTTGCTTAACCATTTCACTAACTGCAGCTTTGGACATGAATAGTTGGAACACGTCCCCCGCACCCCCTCATTTCAATGTTGGATAAACGTTCGTACTGGTTTGGTCACTTTTTTCTCCCCAACATTGAATGGGGAGGGCCGGGGAGAGAGGAACTTCAGGGTTGCGCGCTGCTTCTGGTCCATAACAATTAAAGGATTAGCTCTATATATTCTAGAGATAGTCACCCTTGCTTCGAACAACCTGGTCCAGTGTCTCAGTTAAATCGCTAACCAGAGGGTAAACTGTACAGATTACAATTACAGATTTAGCGCTATCCTAGGGATAAAATTACCCTTGCTTCGAACAACCTGGTCCAGTGTCTCAGTTAAATCGCTAACCCGAGGTTAAACTGTACATATTACAATTACTGATTTAGTGCTATCCTATAGGGATAAAGTTACCCTTGCTTCGAAGAACCTGGTCCAGTACTGTCTCAGTTAAATCGCTAACCCGAGGTTAAACTGTACATATTACAATTACTGATTTAGCGCTATCCTAGGGATAAAGTTACCCTTGCTTCGAACAACCTGGTCCGGCAGTGTCTCAATTAAATCGCTAACCTGAGGATAAACTGTACACTCAGATTACAATTACAGATTTAGCGCTATCCTAGGGATAAAGTTACCCTTGCTTCGAACAACCTGGTCCAGTGACTCAGTTAAATCGCTTACCCGAGGTTAAACTGTGACAGATTACAATTACAGATTTAGCGCTATCCTAGGGATAAAGTTACCCTTGCTTCGAACAACGGGACCCTGTGCTTCTATCCTTAAATTTAACTAATTTATGTAAGAGTTTTAGATCGGTAATCCTGTTTCTCGTAAGATGACTATGTAGATTTATTATTGAACCAAAGACAATCAACCACCTGACTATATGTTTTGTTTTATAAATATAACAGTGAAACCTCGAACGCTTTTATCACTCTCTACATCTCTATTTCTTTTCAGACAAAGATAACATCGTACGTTTGTAGTTTTTCGACACAAAACGAACATTATTTTAACGAGACAATGAATCAAAGATGGTAAACATCAGGATTGATCTAATTTTCTTTCATTCTAATAACTGACAAACACGCCTATCATATCCCGAGCCACCCCTTCACGGGAGTTTACTTAGTTGATCCATTTTACTCGAAGGCTTCTCTTCTTTTTCTTGGAGCTGATGTCAACCTCGAGCTGCAGTTGAATGCAACCCAGATGTCGGTCGTACACGTCTAGGAACTCTGCCTTAAGCCAGTATTTACCCTGTAAGACAATTGAAGTATGTCGAATGACAATTTGTTTGTGGCAGAACAACTTCAACACTGGAAAATGGAGTTATTGTTTTTGTTATTGTTTCCTGTTTGCTGAGTGTAATGCGAAAGCGTAAGTTAGCAACCAAGTGAATCAGTGATCCACCACACGATTCAACAGAGCAATAGACCTTTAGCAAGAAACAGTCACGTGCTGATATATCACTGCAATATAAACCAATGAATTGAGCTCGTGATCCCATGGGAAAGGCTTTACTGGATGGAAAACAAACTTCAAAACGCTGTTTTATAAAGATCGACAATCGATTGGGGGTGGAAAATAGCATGTACAAACAGGTTTTGTTAATAACACTACAGATCTCGTACAAGTGCCTTGAAATATATGAAGTCAATTTTTTTGCCATCCAGTACAACCACGTGATTGCATTGCTGACAATTTGTGGTGACTTGCCAAAAACCATTTCTGCCCGTAACACGATGAAAATTACAGCATCAAGCTTCTTATACAAATAAACAGCGGGTATAACCAGAAGTCCATAACATGGTTACGAACTTCTGGTATAACCTGTCCTTGAACAGCAAAAGATGGGCGAAATAAAATAATTATTTGCTTGCGAATAAGGAATTTTATGGCTTTTCAGATATCACATCGTTTTGTATGATGTAATGTACATCCGGGATATGGGACATGGGTCTGTGGGAGGAGCAATAATCAATTCCCCCTCTAAGGGTTCAGTTCTGGTGTTTTAGTGTTGCTGTTTCATGGCAGAATGAGGCATGCTGCACTGGAGGAAATTAAAAGGGAAATGGGCACAAAGAGGGCAGGCCCTCTGAAAAACACTCCTGTATGTGTGAATGAGAATGCACAAAGACTAGCTGACATTATTACTTGTCCCGAGGATGATTCTTATCAACCGTTATTGCTGTTATTGTTAGTGTCGTTGGTATTGTTAGTAGTTGAAGACGTATGTGCTCTGATTGGCTGTAACTGTATTTGTATCACTGACGAAGCTAAGTAAACACAGGCATGATTTCAAAGAGGCGAAATGGAGATTGTCTTGTTAATGGCACTGTCAACCTCCAAATCCTGATAAACTTTCTCAAGATGAAAGACAAAAATAACTACTCAGATTAGCTTTCAGCCAAAGAGGTGTGCTGGAGAAAAATTGAGACAATTTTGATGAAGGTTGTAAAAGAAAAATATGTGCTTAAAGAGAAATTTAGAGTATAAACTTGAAATCGGTTCACTGTAAATCGAAATCAAGTTTCTACAATAAGCTTTTGTAATCCACTTTAATCTTTATTTAATTTGCCATCTTGTTTGAAAGCATATCAGAACATTCACATGGTAGTTTCTCTTGATGTATCTCAGGGTGTTATTTTTGTAGTTTTGTTTGATGAAATTTGAAGGTTAAATTAAAATGTAATTTCCCCTTTAACTTTACCCATTCATATTTCATTTGAAAAATGGAGTAGCACGGAACCTCTCCAGACCTGTATTCTGATTGCACCCCATCATACTATACTTCTATTGTTTTTGTACTGCACTTTCTAAAGGTTAGGGTGTTTTCTATTGTTGGGTAGGCCAATACTGTCGCTCGTTTCGAGAAGTTCCACCCGACCCGAAAAATGGAAGAAAGTTTTTTTGTGCACATAATAACGCTATTTAAACTCAGACTTTTTCTATTTCTTGTAGAACTTGCAAAAGTTATGTCCTATTTTTTACGGAATTGTTCTACTTACATTGACGAGTGAGTCCCACACTGGTATTTTACTGATCTGCTCACTCGTGACCGTGATGGACTGGGTAGGAAGGGTGAACTCCCCAGTGGGGATGGGACAGTCACACGTGATTCCTTTGTTCTCCATCTCCCTGTCACACTTGCTGAACATCACACCACGTAGTAATTCACATAAATTATCATACGTACTGTGCCATGAAACAGAGAATACCGCAATCAACGACTAATTCAGTGCATAATGTCGAAGCTCGATTTATGTTCAGGAGAATAAGCTGTGCCATTTAAAAGGAAATGTGGATGTTAGTAAGGTTTATAATAAACTGTTCCATTTAAAAGGAAATGTGGATGTTAGTAAGGTTTATAATAAACTGTGGCATTTAAAAGGAAATGTGGATGTTAGTAAGGTTTATAATAAACTGGCATTTAAAAGGAAATGTGGATGTTAGTGAAGGTTTATAATAAACTGTGTCATTTAAAAGGAAATGTGGATGTTAGTAAGGTTTATAATAAACTGTGGCATTTAAAAGTAAATGTGGATATTAGTAAGGTTTATAATAAACTGTAAAAGGAAATGTGGATGTTAGTAAGGTTTATTGACTCTTCTTAATATTTATGTGCATATAATCAGCTACTCGAAAACGAGGCTATCCCCGCAACGTTGCTTAGCTCGGAAACGCAAAATGGCGTCGCGGACGGAATATTGCTATGTTGCTCTATGTGTTGGAGACAAAAGGAAAAATCCTGAATTGTCCTTTCGAACTCGGATGCACGTTGCGGCATCCACGATGCGTGGATAGCCTCGTTTTCGAGTAGTGAATTAGATATGCGCATAAATATTAAGAAGAGTGAATAAGTTTGGAGAAATGACGGTAACATACGGTTTCCGTGACAACTATAGACAAATTCATTAACAAATTATCTGAGTTATTCGTAGAACTGTTTTAGTAGTTTAGTTTGCATAACCGGAGTGACGGTGAGAGGGTGTGCGAGTGGGTGGGGAGCTGAGAGTGAGATGGTGTGAGAGTGAGTGAGTAAGAGGATGAATGAGTGTGGGAATGAGTAAATTTACTCATTCATCCTCTCACTCACTCTCTTATTTATAAGCGAGTGAGTAACTGAGTGAGAGAGAGAGGCTGATCAAAATCTCAAACGAGTCCACCACCTTTCTATACTGTCTATATGCCAGACATGGCACTTAATATCTCAGTAAATCTTACATTACATGATTGCCTATACCAAGGACCTGTTTACGTATACATGAAGGGAGGTCAACTGAATCTAGTGCTAGGGCTAGCAGCATAATGTTGTCCATTTGCGAAACAGTCACGAGGGATTACAACTGATACAATGAAGATAGCCACAACTTCTCTTCATGTAAACAGGCTCTTAATCAACTTACCAGGAACCGTAGTTGGCAACACATGGCAAAGAGATCCAGGCAGCTCCAAAGACTTTTGTCTGGATGTCAAGTTTAAGTTTGGTTGAGGCAGGAAGATGCCGCTTTACTGTCAGCGATGCAGAAACATTGACTGTCCCGGGGAGGGTGAGAGGGCTGGGTGATAGTTGCAGTGAATTAAGAGAGATGGTATCTGGTAGATAGTCTGGTGATGAAAAGGAAAAGAGAATGAAATAGTAGTAAACGTCATTTTTGATGGCTTTCAAAACCGCTATTTGATTATTATCATCTTATTTGAATGTTTGTTGCGACAGACATAAGATCAAAGTAGCTTCCATTTTCGTTTTTCATTCATGAGAGCTTTCGACAAAACAAGTCAACATTTTTGCATACAGTATTTTCAGTATTAAATCCTTATTCGGATGTACCGACTGTATTTGTATACCCAAGAGGGCAATTTTCGTACGATTTGGTAAAACAGCAGTGTGGACTTTGTTTGAGGTAGGGATCCATTCATCTTCGGAGACGCTAAAGTACGCCATTTAACTGCTGACATCGGACCCGTTGGCGCGAAACGACAATCGCTTATCGGCGGGAAGTATTTTCGTTAAGTTTCCTTTTCAAAATGGAAATACGAACCTGGAAAGACAACCTAGTTCTGTTTCCGAAGGGCATTTAGTTTTGTTAAGTTTAGATATATTTAGGAAAAAAACAACTTTAAAAATCCTGATGTTTCTGATTGACAGATGCATTTTATATGGCGGAATCCACCGTACATTTACCCACAATTCTTTGCGCGCAAAAATCTTTAAATCTACGTTGTTTCACTGTATTAGGCTCGCAATGAATTGTGGTCATTGTGTACAGCCGCCATCTTTTTTCAGTATAGTGAATTAAGGGCGGGGATGCTCGTCGTACCTTTTAGGGGTCAAAATCGTGGGTTTTCGTACCTCTTAGGGTGCTCAAGATGAAGCGCTGACATTTGTATGTGACGCGGTACCTTTTAGGAGTCGGGTGTCAGTAGAGTGGACTTTTTACACTACCAGACAAAACTGTTATCAATGTACATGGTTTAATTGTCAAATAATGATATGGATGTCATTTAATGCGTGTTCATGGAACCTTTTAGGGGTCAAAATAAGCTCGAGCCACGCCCATTTTGGTACCTCTTAGGGGTCAAAACGAAAAGTCCCGACGAGCATCCCCGCCATTTTTATGTGGGAGTCCCCCCCCCCCCCCGGATTAAAACCAACCTCTAGTACACACATACTCCACGAACAAGTCCGAATCCAGCCCGAACGTACACGATGTGGATCCGAGTACCTCCGATGTGGGTCGAATAGTGCACTTCACTTTATCTTGACAGAGAAACCGGACTTTGCGAGAAGCTCCAGGGGTCCCACAATTCTGTCCTAACAAGCTGCTGTCACATGTGGACTTGTGGCCGTGTCCATGTCCAAAGAACGCCTTCAGCACAGAGATCTTATGTCCATCCTCACAAGACAACACGACATCCTCTTGGTCCTCGCATCCATGAACGCGCTGAATCTTAGTTGTAGTGTTGAGTGGTTTAACTAGATTGTAATGAGATAACACATTCATCACTGGAGAGGAGACTGAGCCTATTGCTGACCTGCATCACTTCCCCCACTCCACTCCCACTCCACCAGTCCACACCCAACCCCCACTCCAACTCAACCGTCCAATCCACCTCACCCTACCATTCCACACTCCATTCCACACTCCATTCCACACTCCACCAATCCAAACCCAACCCCCACTCCAACTACACCAGTCCAGTCCACCATAAACTACCATTCCACATTCCACTCCACCCCTACTCCACACCCAACCCCCACTCCAACTACACCAGTACAGTCCACCTCACCCTGCCATTCCACACTCCAATCCACCCCCACTCCACCAATCCACACCCAACCCCCACTCCAACTACACCAGTCCAGTCCCCTCACCCTACCATTCCACACTCCACTCCCACTCCACATCTAACCCCCACTCCAACTACACCAGTCCAGTCCCCTCACCCTACCATTCCACACTGCACTCCCACTCCACTCCACCAATCCACACCCAACCCCCACTCCAACTACACCAGTCCAGTCCCCTCACCCTACCATTCCACACTGCACTCCCACTCCACCAATCCACTCCACACCCAACCCCCACTCCAACTACACCAGTCCAGTCCCCTCACCCTACCATTCCACACTCCACTCCACCCCCACTCCACATCTAATCCCCACTCCAACTACACCAGTCCAGTCCCCTTACCCTACCATTCCACACTGCACTCCCACTCCACCAATCCACTCCACCAATCCACACCCAACCCCACTCCAACTACACCAGTCCAGTCCCCTCACCCTACCATTCCACACTCCACTCCACCCCCACTTCACATCTAACCCCCACTCCAACTACACCAGTCCAGTCCCCTCACCCTACCATTCCACACTCCACTCCACCAATCCACACCCAACCCCCACTCCAACTACACCAGTCCAGTCCCCTCACCCTACCATTCCACACTCCACTCCACCCCCACTCCACATCTAATCCCCACTCCAACTACACCAGTCCAGTCCCCTTACCCTACCATTCCACACTGCACTCCCACTCCACCAATCCACTCCACACCCAACCCCCACTCCAACTACACCAGTCCAGTCCCCTCACCCTACCATTCCACACTCCACTCCACCCCCACTCCACATCTAATCCCCACTCCAACTACACCAGTCCAGTCCCCTTACCCTACCATTCCACACTGCACTCCCACTCCACCAATCCACTCCACCAATCCACACCCAACCCCACTCCAACTACACCAGTCCAGTCCCCTCACCCTACCATTCCACACTCCACTCCACCCCCACTTCACATCTAACCCCCACTCCAACTACACCAGTCCAGTCCCCTCACCCTACCATTCCACACTCCACTCCACCAATCCACACCCAACCCCCACTCCACCAGTCCAGTCCCCTCACCCTACCATTCCACACTCCACTCCACCCCCACTCCACCAGTCCAGTCTACTTCACCCCCACTCCACCAGTCCACTCCAGTCCACTCCACCCCAATTCAATTCTTTATTATGCTCATACACAGATAAGAGATACGTAATACATACATAAAATTATATACATTAGTAATAGCACTGGTCATTTACAAAATATATTCAATTGACATTAGAGCCTGGGAGCTAAGTAAACCATAAAGTTATCGAGTTTGCTCCCAGCATTTTGGGTCTAACTATAAATGGCTATTAGGGAAGCAAAGAGATATAAAGGACAGTATAATATAGAAATAAGTTTGAATAAATGATATAGTGAGATATGAAGTATTGGCTCAGGTTCGTTGCTCTGATAGTAAATATTGTTTTACATTTTTTGAGAATGAAAATACAGTTAGTTCAAGCGAGCAGATAATTTTTGCCACATTTCAGTCGCTATGTAAGAAATTGTTTGTTTCCCAGTATTTGCCAGTTCAAACGCGTGATTTGTAAACATTCTGATTAGACGCGTACCTAGTGTTGTGGGAGTGAACATGGCTGGCAGTTGTCCTTTGTGCCATTTGTGCCATTGTAGTAGTTGTTCTTTGTGCCATTGATGGGCGAATTTTAGTGCGTGTAAACGATAAACATTATTTAATATGAGAATGTCTAGGAGATTAATCAGGGGTAAGGCGCTTTCGATTCTGTATTATTCCCAAATGAAACTGCAAAAAAATATGAACCTAACAACTCGGTTTTGTTTTGGTTGTACTTTTTTAGGAATGATTTGTAGGCCCTATGCCCTATAAGGGGATATATTATGTTATAGTATAGTTGTTTTATCAGTGTCAGTGTTGTAGAGATAAAAAATTCAAATAAGATGATAATAATCAAAAACTACTAATTCATTCTCTTTTCGTTTTCATCACCAGACTATCTACCAGATACCATCTCTCTTAATTCACTGCAACTATCACCCAGCCCACTCACCCTCCCCGGGACAGTCAGTTTCTGCATCGCTAACAGTCTTAATTTAGAAATTATTCCAGTGTTTTGGGATATGCGGGAGCAGACATATGCTATGTGGTACTTCCAAGATATAGTGTTATCGATCATTATCCCTAAGTATTTGATGTGATATTTCCTTTTACTAGACAGTTTCCGTAATGGAGCATGATTATCGGTAATTTTCTTAAGTGCGTCAACCACTTTATTCATACTTTCGTTGATGTTAGGGGTAATAGAACTTGTAAAATCAGTTTGCGTAACGTCATACTCCACCAGTCCAGTTCAGTCCACCTCACCCCCACCCTACCAGGCCACATCCCACCCCCACTCAGTCAGTCCCCTCAACCCCCAGTCCAGCCCACTCCACCCCCACTCCAGCAGTCCAGTCCACTCCCACTCCAGCAGTCCATTCTACTCCATCCCCACTCCAGCAGTCCAGTCCACTCCACCCCCACTCCACCAGTCCAGTCCAGTCCACCCCAGTCCACCCCACTCCACCAGTCCAGTACACCTCACTCCCCACTCCACTAGTCCAGTCCATCTCACCCCCACTCAACCAGTCCAGTCCACCTCACCCCCCACCCCCACTCCACCAGTTCACCTCACCCCCACTCAACCAGTCCAGTGCACCCCACTTCACTAGTCCAGTCCACTCCACCCCCACTCCACCAGTCCAGTCCACTCCATCCCCACTCCACCAGTCCAGTCCACTCCATCCCCACTTCACCAGTCCAGTCTACTCCATCCCCACTCCACCAGTCCATTCCACTTGTTGTTTGTTGAGTGCTCACTGGAGGTCGCACGGCTCGTTTATTCTAACATATTCATTCGTACTGAGACTTATACTATATATAAGACGTATAATCATATGTCCTTAGGGGCATACGAAACGAGCATCCACAGGATGAAAAAACCCACCACGCTCGTTGCGGCTAAAAAGAGGGAAAATCCCAGTCCCAGCCCGCAGGTCAGGGGATGTGATCCATAGGGCTCGGTATTCTAGATTCTTAAAGCTCTCGAGACAGAGAACAAAGATTTAAGGTTGTCCTTTAACGTAACCATCCTTATAGCGTTCTCGCTTGACCAGCGATCATGTATTTTGAAAAGTCTATCCGCGATTCCAGCATTATCAGCAGCCCTTAAACGGAAAATGCTAAGGTTATAGCTTTAAACTGCGCCCTCGTGGTTTTAAACCCGATAAAACACTGCTGCTCGTTTATTAAACAGTACTTAAAAATCTAAAAAATCTATCTACGTAAAATACAATCGAGTAATACCAACAACAACAATAATAATAATTGAATGAAATGTTCAACAGCAATAAACTGTTGATAGTATTTTAAACTATCTAGACTATTCCATATTTTCCCTTATTCGAACTTGAAATATGATAAACCTCTCTCGCGCGTAAGAATGTAACAGCCATGTTGACAGCAAATACTGGGTTTTATTATTCGCCAATTTATAAAATACCGGGTTCTATTAATTAGTCAACAAGCATCTTACGCGCGACACAAAATGAAGAATTCGTTAATTTGCGAAATGTTGACGCTGATTGGCAGAGAGGAATCACAATTTCAAACTAGCGTAGAGCATAAGCTATAAAAAATGGAAAAGGGTTATAGGCACTTTAAACAAAACACCGAGACAATTAATATATCAATTACAGGTTTGACGGTTAAATTGTTTGACAGTTGACGGTAAAAAAAAAACACTTTATTTTGACGGTTGACGGTTAAATTTTAAGGCATTTGACGGCTGACGGTGAACGGTTAACCCCATTGAGACCCTAGTACCCGTGTCATTACAGCCGACAGGTGTTTTTTGGGAAACGGCAATCTCCTAAGAGACCACTTGCTGTTTAAAGTCTTTAGTTCTGCATTAGGTTTCATAATTGAAGGTTTACTGAAAAACGCCGGCATTACAATTTGACCGAGCATGGGTTTGAGCAGGAGCTCCTGGTTTGAGCAGGAGCTCCTGGTTTGAGTGTAGAATTTTACCGATACAGTTCACTGAGGCGAAAGTTACTTCATTTTCTCGGCAGTATTAAAACGTCTCAGCTGGGATCAGAAACAGACATAAGACTGCTGTTCAAGCAGTGGTCCTTTTATATTTTAATTGTGCTTTCAGTGGTTCTAAATAATGGTTCAATGGCAAAACCGGGCTCGCAAGTCTGGTCAGTCAACTGAATCAATATGTAAATGTGACCAGTGACATGGAAGTTAAACAAATTGACGGCTAATTATAAATACATGGCAACTTGGGAACAAATCGGCATCAGAGAATGGTTAGTTCAGCCCATGTTGTATTTCTTGTCTTCTTATTTTTGTGTGCGTGAAAGATATCTATTTTGCACTCCAAACGTTCTCAGATACGGCAGCTTAAGACGGGTTAAAAAAAGACGTTGAGCAGACTGACAAAAAGGCGCGAAATTCAGTTATTTATAAACTAGCTCGTAGATTCAACAACTAATTGCAAAAATAAAATAAACCCTGCTAGTTCGAAACCTATTTTCTTTAAAAAATTCAAAACAGTAAATGCTTTCTGAGTGTTTTTCTTTGCCGATTATTTCTTGTATTTCTTTGTCAATCTCACTCAACAATTCACTGTGCAGGCCAAATCATTGAATTGAATACAATCACTCGTCAACTTACCGCAATTTTTCCATTCAAAGAATCCTTGACACATATTCACTGCAGACAAGAACACGAGGAACTTGAAAGAAGACGGCGACATGTTGATTGAATATGGACTCGGAAGAACTTAACTTAACCAGCCGAGATGGTAGTTCAACTAAATGTATTAATTACCAGTAAATCACTATGGCTAAAACTGACCGAAGGCGATACAATTGCTCCAAGGTAAACAGTCTGTTTACTCTGATCATGAGTAGTTTCTCCCAACCAGCCCGCCCAAACAATTTAATAGCCCAAAGAACTTCTAATTGCATGGTCTGAGTGAGTTTAAAGTCTCCAATGTCACTTTAAGGTATTATTTCGCGTAAATGCTGAGATGTTGGAAGATTATAGAGAAACAGATAAGAATATAAAGTTTTGGGGCGATCGTAAAATAACCCCACTTTTCTTGAAAACAGGTGAATCAATCAACCTTGCAAATGTTAAATAAATATATACGTTTAACACGAATGAATGTAGTCGGCCAGTACATGGTTCAGATCACGTGTAATTACGTAACGAGGTTGTAATATACAGCCCTGCAGACTCAACTGTTATCACAAGCGAGATGTGAGATTCAAACCTGCTTATTTATACATTGTCTGCGAAACAATTCATTTGGATGAAGGCATGTTTGTGTAATCAAGCTGTAGAAAATCTATCATAACGGTTATTGTTTCTGTCGTAATAAGCTTTCTATTCAATAAATCGGGATTTCATTTGTACTCATTATTTGCAGTAGTCATTTGGAGCTACGAGTTATGTAATAAATCGGATTTTCGCACGAATGCAATGGAGTGGCAATATGCCTTTTGCAGGAAACAGTCACATGCTGATATAATACTTCGTTAACGAATGAATTGAGCTCATGATCCCCATGGGAAAGGTGTTGCCATGGATGCTGGAGGGCAAGCTATCGGCAATCCTTTATGTAGATTTTTTACGAAAAATACAATAGAATACAACACAATCAATTCAATACAACAATAGAACGCAACACAATACAATACAATAGAATACAATTTGGTAGCAATTCATGTCGTCCTACATGAAGGGATGGCCAAGCTATCTTTAAAAACGCTGTTTTAGAAAGATCGACAATCGATCGATATAGACCCTTCGCACGTGACGTCATAGCCACCAACATGGCCGCCATGCCCTTTGTCATTTGAATCTCTGGGGATTGAGTGCAAACCATCTATATTGGCATTTACAAACAGGTTTTGTTAAAGAAGAACTGAAGCCTAAAATCAGCTTTAGCTCAATGAGTAGATCTAAACATGGGCCATCCCTTCATGTACGGGACGACACGAATTGCTACCAAATTGTATTGAATTGTATTGTATTGTGTTGCGTTCTATTGTTGTATTGAATTGTATTGTGTTGTATTCTATTGTATTTTTGGTAAAAATTCGTGTCGTCCTACATAAAGGGATTGCCTAAACATGGAACGAATCATACCCGAATTTATTTTACTGTGTTTTGCGTCAAAGGAAAGAAAATCTGCAAACCCTTCTCCCAACCGCCGCTAAGTACAGACGGCTCAATTCCTGTAATCTTTGACGTACTATACGGGGAATAAATTAGTTTTGTCATGTTGTTCTCGGCTTTGAATAGATGGACTAACGACTCATAATTGCGCACTGTTGTGCTTTCTTTGTGCTGAAGGCGTGGTTGCTTTTCCTTGGTATGCATGACGTACGTACGATACGGGGAAAAAAGCACAGAATTGAGCCGCCACACAAACTAGCTTTATCAGCGGAGAATCGGCTATTTTTCGACCTTCAAAACGTATTTCCTATTTTTAGACCAGCGCCAAAAAGAAATAAAATAGCAGAACTTATTTCTCTTGAATACAAGTTTGTATAGGCGTCGGATTGATTTAGGGTTCAGTTCTCCTTTAATAACACTACCGATCTTGCATGTATAAGTGCATTTCAATGAATTAATATTTTTTGCCCTCCAATACAACCACGTGATTGCATTCCTGCAAAAGTTAATAATGTCCAACGAGACATCTATTCGCTGATGAAACATAAGCATTTTCTAGTGTACCACAGGGAGCCCAAGCGTAGTTTCTGTGTTATTTTTTTAATATTATATTTTATATTTATATAGCGCTTAATTTATAAAAAGATATTCTAAAGCGCTTTACATGAACTATGATTATAATAAATATAAAAATGTTAAGCTTTATATAAAAAAGAAATACTTGAGCTAAAAGTATCTAAAATAAAATATTTCAATGTTAATAACAGTGTATATATATGTAGACTAACATTTAAAAGCAATTCTGAAAAAATGAGTTTTGAGATTGGACTTAAAAGAGTCAACAGAAACACTCTCGCGGACAGTCAGCGGAAGAGCAATCCAGACCTTAGGAGCAGAATAAACAAAGGCGCGATCACCAAAAGTATTGCACCTCGTCCGGGGGACCTCTAGGAGGAGCTGATCATCATAAGTGCGGAGGGCATAGCGCCCCTGAGTCTTGACTCGCACCAGTTCAGTCAGATAAAGCGGAGCCATGCCTTTGAGAGCTTTATAAACCAAGAGAGCGATCTTGAATTGGATTTGGAATTGCACTGGTAACCAGTGATGATCAGAGATGGCGTGATATGCGCAAACCGAGGCACGTGACACGTAATACGCGCAGCTGCATTTAACACTCGCTGTAATCGATCAATCTGGTATTGCGGAATGCCATACAATAATGAGTTGGAATAGTCAAGATGAGAAGTCACAAACGCATGTTATCATTCTAATATATGAAATTGTAAAAATAAAGTTTTAGTATAGTCTCTAAACTGTATCTGGTTATTAATTTTATATGTTAGTTTTGAAGTTTTCCTAATAAAATCCTCTCTATTATAACATAAAAAATGGAAAGGGTGGAAAGTGACCTCGAAATACAAATTTCAGATATTTTTTGCTCTCCAGTACAACCACGTGATTTGTTAGCTGCAAAGGGCCTATTGTCCGAGGTAGAACAGTTCACAAGAAGATTCCAACGACGTTCGGCGGTACCAAGGCCATAGAATGAGTGGACTCGGTTTGCATAGATTGCAATACAGAGTACAGAGAACACACTAATTCCTTGCCTAAAATGTCGCCGATACAACTCTTTTCACTAAATACGACTTTCCTATTCCCACCTGCCGGTAACAAAAATATTATTCCCTCTTTCGTTCGACCACGTTATTGACTGACTCCTGCTCGGCTGTTAATCTTAACGTAGTTATGATATAAAATCATGTTTGCTGCGTAGCACTAGCTAGTAAGTGTAAAGAATGTGATGTAAAGTGGTAAGCTGTAGTGCTAAGTTAAACTTAAATAGTCCAAAATAAACCAAACGATTTGGGAAAACAAAAGGATTCGGATCAGTAACATTTTCTCGTGCTTATTTTTCACAAGTAATATGTTCACACATTGCCATTGTATGGATGGAATATCTGCGAGGTTTTTCCTATGATCGGCGTGTCCGTGAATTTGAATACGTGAATCTCATTTTAGAGTTAGTGGGTGAGGAAGTAACGCGGGCTCACACAAACGGCTGGTAGTCGAGCCTATCGCCCTTTGGGTTCGTCAAAATACTGCATAACTCGTTAAATCATCCGGGCCAGGGAGAGCATAACAATGTTCGTAGTGCTCTTTCAATGTTTTCATCTTTTTGAGTCTCCCCTTGCCCTTTGTAGCAGTGAAAAAAATCACAGTGACAAACACCCCAAGCCCCCTCGTAACTCCAGTATTTTTCAAGAGCAACCGCTTTACGTCCCCAAACTCCTCAATATCTTCATGACCCCCTCGTCATATTAAATTAACTTTCCCTAATGAGAAGCGACTTTTTTCATAGCGTTACATTAGTCTTACAATCTACCATCTCCTATAATTTCTTATCAATGAAATAGGATACAAAACAAAGCAATTATATATTGATCTCGCACTTTATTGGTCTTTACACTATTTCTTAAACTACAGGTATATTTGTGCCGGTTATCATATCCCGACACACCCCTCCACGGGAGTTTATTTGATCCATTTTACTCGAAGGCTTCTCTTCTTTTTCTTGGAGCTGATGTCAACCTCGACCTGCAGTTGAATACAACCCAGGTGACGGTTGTACACGTCTAGGAACTCTGCCTTAAGCCAGTATTGACCCTGGTAGGGAAAATGCATTGAAAACGTATTAATCATCAGACTAAGGGAGCGGTCAGTAATTATTGGGGGGGGAGGACTATTAAGCTTTTTTAATTAATTCGGCCCTAAACATTGTGGCCCACCCCCAAACCAGGGCTTAAAATATATTGACCTCCTCTAAACGTGCGCCCAGGATTCTGTGATCCTCCCCCTATATATTGATAAATATGTTCTGGATCGATATCGGTAAATTGGACTCAATTGTTGTCATTCTTCACAAACAAGAAGTAGAAGACGAATTTTATTTGTGTTGCGGCTAATCCTCGCACTGGCTCATTATACTAGCAGAGCTAATCCTCGCACTGGCTCATTATACTAGCAGAGCTAATCCTCGCACTGGCTCATTATACTAGCAGAGCTAATCCTCGCACTGGCTCATTATACTAGCAGAGCTAATCCTCGCACTGGCTCATTATACTAGCAGAGCTAATCCTCGCACTGGCTCATTATACTAGCAGAGCTAATCCTCGCACTGGCTCATTATACTAGCAGAGCTAATCCTCGCACTGGCTCATTATACTAGCAGAGCTAATCCTCGCACTGGTACATTACACTTTACAACTGAACATACTCGTTTTTGCATGCTGTCTAAAGTGGCAGTGCTTACTTTAATGCCAACATTTCCTAACCACCCACGATTGATGACACCATTTTCCCAATGGGTCTATACCTCTTAAACTACATAAGAGTTATAATCCCGATTTTGCATTTTGCTAAAGTGGCAATACTTACTAACTAAAATAAGACTTCTCATACTTCAGGACCCGGTTGTTTGAAGCAAGGGTAACTTTACCCCTAGGATAGCGCTAAATCGGCTGTATCGGCAGTCAGTACAGTTTACCCTCAGGTTAGCGATTTAACCCCAGGGGTCTCGCTAACCCTTGTTTCGAATAACCAGGCCAATACTTTTTTTAGAATGGGTCTACAGAACGCTGCAGGAGAATTTCTTAAAAAGAGAAACCCAAAAATGGTGATAAATAATAAACTACTGAAAGACATGCGAAGAAGGAGCAAGAAACAGCCAAATTATATTTTTATACTTACATTAACCAGCCAGTCCCACACAGGGATTTTTTTAATCATGTCTGTCGTGACCGCGATGGACTGGGCAGGAAGGGTGAACTCCCCAGTGGGGATGGGACAGTCACACGTGATTCCTTTGTTCTCCATCTCTCTGTCACACTTGCTGAACATCACACCACGTAGTAATTCACAGAAATTATCATACGTACTGTGCCATGAAACAGAGGAGAATACCGCAATCAACGACTGTATGACCGAATTATTCAATATTGCCGCGGGTAATTTGCATAATGCCGAAGCTCGATATATGTTCAGGAGAATAAGAACGGGCGGTAACCTACGATTTCCTGCGATCTGATTGGTTCCGTAAGTGGGCGGTAACCTACGATTTCCTGCGATCTGATTGGTTCCGTGAGTGGGCGGTGCCCTACGATTTCCTACGATCTGATTGGTTCCGGGAGAGGGCGGCTTTTTACTGTCTCTAACCCAGTGCACATGCTCTCAATTGACTGGAGTTTTTTCAATAATTCATCTCTCAAGTCGAAAGAGAATAGAGACAAAAAGTTATTAACCGGCTGTGGGTCCGTCATATAGAGAAAAACTACGCCCGAGGTTTTGATAGTACTGATCTCGGCCTGTGGTCTCGGACTACAATATCTCGGGCACAGTGCACAGGTTTTCTCAATACGAACCTCTCAGCCGATAAATCACTCATATTTATCACATGACCCGTATTTACAAAAGTCACGTGATGGGACCGTACGTGTTTGACGCGGGGCCGGAAAAAGTCGTCCGGCCCCTCTCGATTTCTTTGCTTGTTGTTTTGCCGTGTGAAAGTGGTTACACGATAAAAAAACTTATTGACTGGGTTAGATTGGACCGAACGGGAAAATATTCTCACTACGCTCGGTCCGTACGTCATGAGCTCCCGCCGTCCCTACCACTAAGTCAGTAAGTACATTATAATAAATTATCAAGTCTAGAAATCGTTATGTAAACTATGCTGCCAAAGACGACCAGTTCACCTCCATCTTACCAGGAACCGAAGTTTGACACACACGGTATGGAGACCCAGGCAGCTCCCAGCAGTTTCTTCTGGATGTCAAGTTTAAGTTTAGTTGAGGCTGGAAGATGTCGCTTTACTGTCAGCGATGCAGAAACATTGACTGTCCCGGGGAGGGTGAGTGGGCTGGGTGCAAGATTCAGCGAACCGAGCGAGATCACATCTTGAATAAATACTGAAATACATAAGGAAATATTTAAATAAATGTTATTCCATTCTCATAGTGTTAAATGGCTTAATCAAGCCAATATACTTTACCAAATATTTTCCCGAGCTACACAGAAACGAAGCGATTGGGTACGCTATAGATATCGCACTACTTATGAATCACTTTGTTTACCTTTATTGCATACATAATCCACGAACAAGTCTGCGTCCAATCCAAATGTACACGATGTGGAGCCAAGCACTTTCGAAGTCGGTGTAATTGTGCATTTTTCTTTGTCTTGGCACAAGAACTTAACTTTATCGGTAACGCCTCTTGTGCCACAGTTCTGTCCGAACCAGCTGCTGTCGCATGTCGCCTTGTAGCCGTGTCCATGGCCAAAGAACACTTTTAACACGGCGATCTTGTAGCCCTTCGTACATGACAGCACAACATCAGCTTTATCCTCGCAGCCATGAGCTTTCAGAACTTTAGGTTTCGTCGCTGCCTCTGGTTTGACTATAGTTGAACGAAAATAAAATCTGGTGTTAGAAGAGAAAACAAGGACACCCAACGAGTAGTTTTGAAATTCGTTTGAAACCAGTTGTATGCAGCTCATCTAGCCATTTTAAGGCGACTACTATGTCTTTTGACGTATTCTAGAATGCTATTAGCTGTTCGGATTTTCTAGGTGGAAATCGCGTCAACTGAAAATACTATGGCAAAATATTCCCGGCCTACGAATTTGTTAGTAGCCTACAACATAAACAATAATTTTCTAGCCCAAGTAACTCCATGTTGCAAAGTTTTGTGGAGGTACGAATTTTTAGGGGTTCTTTTTTCCTTTAGGCAATTCTTTTAGGTGACCTCCATTTGCTAAAGGTTTATTCTTTCGGATTTTAGATGTCAGAATTTCTTAGGGAATGAAAATGTGTTCTCGAAAACTTTAGGTGGCCGCTTCACTAAATGATTTGTGATAATATGTGGGTTTTTTTTTTTATTCCAACCAATGTTTTCTTTCTATTGATCAGACGAATTGGGACATATTTTAGGGGAAACCTTTTAGTCTCCCTTTTCTTCTATAATTTTTTAGGGATTTAAAACGAATTTTCTAGCCAGTATTTCAGAAAACTGTTGCTCATTCGATTCTCTAGTGGATAATCAGGTTTAGAAAACCTGTTTTATCATGTGTGGTCGTACAACGAGTTCTGAGTGGTAATACTAGAAGTCATTTTCTAATGCAAAAAGCTCCGCACCCGAATAACTAAAATAACACCAGAAATTACCGGCGAAGCTCCTATTCATGATAATGGGACATTTTCTTTTCTTTATTAAATGTTCTCATTTCTTTGTAGTAGTAAAATGTTTAGCAACTAATTTCTAAACTTATTTTCAAAATAATAATAATAATAATAACCTTTATTTAAGTGTTTAACCACTAAATGGGGACACTATTCAATAAATAAATAGATATATAACACTAATAACTATAAACTACCAGTCTAAAATCTTTAAGTCTAAAAAACTATTATACAAATCAAATAAAATTATTTACAAATTATACAGGAACACTTAAAGCATTACATAGAATGCAGTTGGCACATTTGCTGTCATGTTACTTTTGAAAGCAGATATAGTAGATAGCTCTCTGATGTTTCTTGATGATACACGGTGGCCCATATTTTGGGTCCCATATCTCTGAGTGAATGTTTACCAAAAGTTACAATGTTATATCTGGGTAAAATATAATCATTATTGCGTAAATTATAGTAGTATTGGGACTTTGAAAAGGCTACAGATATAGTTAGGGGATATGTTGCTCTTAGCCTTATACATGATAATGGCTATGTCCTGTAATCTTCTATTCTGTAAAGTACATAGCCTAGCCATGTACCATAGCTTGACAACTTGTCACAGTAGACAGCCCTAAGTTCTCTCTCCTGAATACGTTCTAACTTTCTAATATCCCTTGCCCGGCAGAAGTGCCAGACAAGGTGGCAGACAAGGTGACGGCGGACTAGCAGCTTTAGGTAGTTGCAGCTTAGTATCTGTAGGTATCAGATTCCTAAGCCTCATTAGAACTCCTACACGCTGGCTACCATTTTTACAGATATTGCTTATATGTTCATCAAATCGAAGATTATCGTCAAATGACACCCTAAGAAGTTTTAACTTCGTGATCATCAATTTTAATACTGTCCATGGGGTCATTTTTATTTCCAAGTGTGATACAAAGAGACAGTGCTTGATCACCTGTAGATTACAGAATTCAACCGAGGCCCCAACTGAGAGGACCCATGGCCGTGGTGTGCAGGTCATTGCCTAGATGGGGTTAACATTTTATTGAAAGGGACTACCCCCTATTGATATCCCTGTCACACGTGATGACCAGTTAAAATGATATCAGTTAATCGAGGGGCAGCATAAAACTTTTATTGCCAGGTCAATAATCTCTGCATACATGTTGAGGCTTGGGTTTACACTATAAGTCAGGTCATTTTAGAAAAATGTTCCATATCAAAGGTCCAAATGCAGATCCGTGAGGACACTCTCTTGACACCTTCTCCCAATCACTTACTATAGATTCCAGCTTCGCCCTGTTGTACCGCACAGTGAAGCCGATGAGTCCAGCTGTTCTCCTTAACACCGTCAGCCTTAAATTTAATTTAATATCCACACGACTAAACAAACTTTGTTTCGCCTCGTGCTCTCTTGTGTAGAATATTTTACTTCGATGACAGACTTGATATTAACTTTAGTTCCAATAAAAAAAAAATTACACTGTAAGCTACAAACACTATCTGACATATGATATTCAGGATACACTAAGAATAAGAATAGATGCAATAATCTCTGTAAATCACTGGTTCAGGTACATTTTACACTGTAACCTACAAACACTTGCTGACATATGATATTCAGGATACACTAAGGGCGCGTTCTATTTACCGTATTCCAGAATAATAATAGATGGAATAGTCTCTGTAAATCACTGGTTTGGGCACATTTTACACTGTAACCTACAAACACTTGCTGACATATGATATTCAGGATACACTAAGGGCGCGTTCTATTGACCGTATTCCAGAATAATAATAGATGGAATAGTCTCTGGAAAGCACTGGTCTAGGCACATTTTACACTGTAAGCTACAAACACTAGCTGACATATGATATTCAGGATATATTTAGTATTCCAGTGGCTGTAAAATCCTGATATAAGCAATTTGTATAGTGATCATTCTGTGTGGCAGGGAGTCGTCGTGCTTTCATCTGTTCAGTTGGTGTTTGGATCCCCTGATGAAACATTTGACTTCGTACGAAGAATGAGAAGGAATAAAATAATCACCATGCATATCCATTCTTTTGTCCTTTTTTTCATAAACGATGTTCGGCTAGGATTTTAACCGAGTTATTCAGGTCTCATGGTCAAGTGCAATTGATATTATATGATAATAACCGTTGTTTAATTCTAATGTTTGTAAGGCATCAAACAGAACTTTATATGATGCAATACTGAACAGCTACATATATTAAACACAATTTATGGCCTGAAGTTATAATTATCAGTAGTGAATCACAAACATGGTTGATACATGGTACGTTTTGCTCTCAATCCTATATTGAAGGTGAACAGTTTTACCAGTAATACGTACTTGGGACTATTATGTTCTGAGAACGTGCAATACAACTTACCACAATTTTTCCATTCGAAAAAACCGTGGGCAAACGTCACCATGGAGAACAACACGAGAAGTTTAAAATATGGCATCCTTAAACGACACAGAGCTTCGAGAAGCGCTTTCCAGTTAAGCTAGCTCTTAACTAGCTCTTAACCAGTTAAGCTAGCTCTGTTAACTCATTTCATTTGAAGACGAAGAGGTGTTTATTTTGATTTAGCGTATTTTCTCCCAACCGATCCACGTCTCGTACAAACAATAGTTCACAATTTTAAATGCTAAAAGATGTATAATGGTGCTGAGCAACAATAAATTATATCATATTACATTAAAAGGTTTTTAATTTAAAAGATGGCAAATGACTCTTTATTGACACAGGCGGAATTTGGTAGATAAAAGGAAATAGTTTGTTTAACAGGCGAACAATCATTTCTTGTTAGAAGTACAATGAACGTCACTCTGCTATAGCAATACTTACTACACATCATCCATTGTCATTAATGTCCAACCAGATATCCGTTGGTTCCTGACACAAAATTATGGTTGGCACATTAGCATAACAATTGTAATGTTTATCAACACAAAGTATCGCTATTGGTACTTCTCAAACCATTAATAATTCATCAGGTGAACACAATTAAGGTACTCCCGGAGGGTCCGGCAACAAAAAAAAAGTCATTTTTGTTTCATATTATATTATTCCTAATAGGCTACTCTTCCATCCTAGAATATTTTTTTTATCGAATTTCTAAAAGTTTCCGAGAAAAACGACGTTGATTTCCGTTGCTATCGCCCGTATTTTTAGAGAATGACATCATTACTTTGAGCCCACGGCGAGTCTCTTGATTAACTACGCATGCGCACTAGTCGATATCACACCTAGTTTACACGTGACGATGCAGATCTCGCGCACTGCCTTAACTGCCTCCCGGTTAGTTCAGTGGTTAAGTGCCAGTCTGTCATGCGGGAGACGCGGGTTCAAACCCCGGCCGGACCAACACTCAGGGTCTTAAAATAACTGAGTAGAAGGTGCTGCCTTTACATAATACAGTAAACGGTTAGACCTTCACGTCTTCTCGGACGAGGACGTAAAAGCGTAGGACTAAGTCAACGGAGCCGGGGCCATGTGGAAGATTACTGAGCTACATGTTAGCGGCAAACGTGTTATATACCCTCTATAAATAAAGTGCATTTACTTTTGCAAATACAGCTCGAATATCAAGACTTTTAGATCGCTAATTTTATCATTAAGGTGGAGTTTGAGAAGCCATGTAAAATACTCGGAGCTTGTTTCAGTTAGAAGCGGCTTTGCCTCGGTTTTGATCCCCGTCTCACCGTATTTAGATACTCGCTTCTAAAACATCTCCCAGTGTTTTACATATTAACGAACAGTTGGTCCGGCTAAGGATTAACATACGCCCGATAACTGTCCATAATATGGCAATACAACTGGGAGAATCGTTACATATATTTCGTAGTAAGAAGTGGAATTTTTTGGTTCAACGAGAAGACTGAAAAACACATTTTGGGTTTCTTATGATAGTCAGCTACTGACGCCTCTTTTAAGGAACTCATTTACCAAGTTTTACTTTAATAGACTGGATACTGTCTTTGACACCAAAGACAGATCTCGGAAGACTGTTTGTTCCCATTGTAGAGCAACATTACTGATCGGCTCGTCTGTTGTTCCTAAACCGATTGAGCTTATTATTTCTGAATCATTATGCTAAGTCGCGTTTTCCAGTTACTTAACTTATTTTAATAAGTGTAGACAAATATTCAATGGGGAGAGGGGCTGGCGTGTACACTTTTTTCTCAGGGGTGGGTTCGTTATCTATTCCGACAGTCGATAAGGAATTTAGAACCACTGTTGATCAAACATTATTTTAATTATATACTTTTTAGGAAACTCTTTCTATCAAAGACAACCAAGGGAAAGGACTTGGGATCCAATGAGCACAGTTTGCACGCCAACCTAGCCCATATTACAAGAAGTCAAATACGTAATAGAAACATATTCTAATAAGAAGTGAAACTAAAATGAATGAATTCTCACCTCATACGCGAAAACTGTTTAGCTTTATGCAATGTCGATGTAACACTTTCAGTACAATACAATAACTTTATCTGTACCGCAGATGTTTACAGTATAAATTTATAATATGAGATATACCAAACGAATGGTACAGGCACGCTAGAATAACTGATAAGCTAATCTAGCTAGGGTGCTTTAACAATTATATTTTGCAATAAGAAATTACATAATACCTTAATTATCAAGTCCGTCAATCAGTCAAATATCCGGTAACACTTATTTGGACTCCGTAAATTATTCCGTGTCTTGTGTTAGACATATTAAGAGCTAAAATAAGATAAAACAAATCGTGACGTGAACCGACAATTAATTAAGGGACCTCAAAGGTAGCCAAAAATTGATAGGGATGAGTCAAATACAAAACAAAAAAAACGAAAAAAGAACTGTGAGGAATGAGTTTCTGATATATACTCATCTATCCTTCCATCCAACTTATCTGTCTCTCTGTACATTGTAAGTGCATTTGCGTTACAGTAGATCTCCTCCCAATGCTTTGCTAAAAGTCGTAGTGCAGGATAATATTTTTATCTTGAATCGATCAGTTATTATAGAACTATCTTGAAATTTGTTTTAATTGTGAGGATTATAACTTTCACCTAATTATAAGGCCGCGGTGGTATACTACTTTGTTCGAACAAAACATATTACATAAAATTGCTAGTGTTCCTTCAGAGGTTTTCGAGAACCAGAAAAACTAGAATCCTACCATTATGATTGAGCCATATTTCCCGAGAAAAAAACAGATTTGACGATGTATTGTGACCTGCTTTTTTTCAATTTACAACCGATTTCAGTGTTACGTGCATGGGACAATCATTCGATGTACTCATTCGACACAATCATTCTACGTACTTTGCGAGCAGGCTCACTGGTTTATCATGGTTTTGAGGTGCTGAATTGAATGATGTAGATGCTCATATTCCGAGTACTCCACAGACTTCGCCAACATACGTTACCTACTAGAAGTGGCGGAAATTTGCGCGGTATGATTACATGATGATTACGTCAAATCATGATCAGTGAGTCGAAATACTGTCTCACGGCAAGCACTTGAAACACCGTATTTAACACTGAAATCGGTTGTAAGTTGATAAAGACGGGATGTAACGCTTGACATGACACTAAATAGGTCACAACTGTGGAAGATAATACACTAAAAGCCCAGAATGCCACATTGGAAATTAATATAACTCAGTGGGCAGGATGTAAACTAGAGCATGATTAAGAAACAGAGGATGTCAGATTACTATACAATATGACCGAAAAGGATGCGATACTAGCAGACGATGTAACTGGGAACATGACGCAACTGGACAGGATGTATCACGGGAACATCATGCAACCTAACAGGATGTGATATGGGAACACAATGCAACTGATCAGGATGTAACACTGATCAGGATCGTAGGTGTGATCACATCACGCCTCTGCTTATGGATTTGCACTGGCTTCCAGTTGAGCAGCGTATTGTGTTTAAAGTGCCTATCACCCTTTTGCAAATTTGATAGCCTATGAACCTCCGAAACGTTTTGAGTACTTCTGTGAAGAAATTTTTGGTTTAAAGTGAATACTTTATGTTCTACGCTTGTTTGAAATCGTGTAAATGTGACCTTTCCTGACCCATGACCGCGTAAGTAAAAGCCTGGGTCGAAACCTGGGTAGACGTCATCTCATTAATGCATTATTCTCCATGGCGCCTTTTTATCACAACATCGATGCATAGAAAATATACACAGTTTTTGAGTTGTTAATAAAGAAAAAAGTCATTTTAGTCAACACGTTGAGTATTTCTTCAAATGATTGCAAAGCCGAATTAATTATATGACGTCAAGATGACGTCTACCCAGCTTTTACTTACGCGGTCATGGGTCAGGAAAGGTCACATTTACACGATTTCAAACAAGCGTAGAACATAAAGTATTCACTTTAAACCAAAACTTTCTTCACAGAAGTACTCAAAACGTTTCGGAGGTTCATAAGCTATCAAAATTGCAAAAGGGTGATAGGCACTTTAAGTTACTACTGTACACATATAAGGTAGTTAATGGTATGACACCTGTTTATCTAAGCGAATTATTAATATACCTTGTTTCACGACGTGCTCTGCGATCTGCAGATAAACTGTTGCTCCAGCAACCCACCTTTCGTTTGAAATCTTATGGCGTTAGGGCCTTTTTGGTCTGTGCACCCAGCCTATGGAATGCACTTCCATTGGATGTAAGGAAAAGTCCGTCTATTTCTGTTTTTAAACGTATACTTAAAACTCATCTTTTATTAATTAGGTTTCCAATTTGTTTCAATTTTCAGCTATTTCTTTTCTTTTTAAGAAGCAGTTTTTAATCTTTTATGTACTATGTACATATGTGGATATTAATTGTTAGATATATCTTTTTAACCCCTGTAAAGCGCATTTGGACACATGGAAAATGCGCTATCTAAATATGGCATTATTATTATTTTACACGGGAAGATCATGCAACCCAACATGCAGGATATTACACGGGGACACGATGCAACTGGACATGATGTAACACGGCAACACGATGCAACTGGACAGGATGTGATATGGCAACACGATGCAACTGGACAGGATGCGATATGGCAACACGATGCAACTGGACAGGGTGCGATATGGGAACACGATGCAACTGGACAGGGTGCGATATGGGAACACGATGCAACTGGACAGGATGTGATATGGGAACACGATGCAACTGGACAGGGTGCGATATGGGAACACGATGCAACTGGACAGGGTGCGACATGGGAACACGATGCAACTGGACAGGATGTGATATGGGAACACGATGCAACTGGACAGGATGCGATATGGCAACACGATGCAACTGGACAGGATGTGATATGGGAACACGATGCAACTGGACAGGATGTGATATGGCAACACGATGCAACTGGACAGGATGTGATATGGGAACACGATGCAACTGGACAGGATGCGATATGGGAACACGATGCAACTGGACAGGATGCGATATGGGAACACGATGCAACTGCACAGGATGTGATATGGGAACACGATGCAACTGGACAGGATGTAACACTGTAACACGGCAACACGATGCAACTGGACAGGATGTGACATGGGAACACGATGCAACTGGACAGGATGTGATATGGCAACACGATGCAACTGGACAGGATGTGACATGGGAACACGATGCAACTGGACAGGATGTGATATGGGAACACGATGCAACTGGACAGGATGTGATATGGGAACACGATGCAACTGGACAGGATGTAACACTGTAACACGGCAACACAATGCAACTGGACAGGATGCGATATGGGAACACGATGCAACTGGACAGGATGTGATATGGGAACACGATGCAACTGGACAGGATGTGATATGGGAACACGATGCAACTGGACAGGATGTAACACTGTAACACGGCAACACGATGCAACTGGACAGGATGTGATATGGGAACACGATGCAACTGGACAGGATGTGATATGGCAACACGATGCAACTGGACAGGATGTGACATGGAACACGATGCAACTGGACAGGATGTGATATGGCAACACGATGCAACTGGACAGGATGTGATATGGCAACACGATGCAACTGGACAGGATGTGACATGGGAACACGATGCAAACTGGACAGGATGTGATATGGGAACACGATGCAACTGGACAGGATGTGATATGGGAACACGATGCAACTGGACAGGATGTAACACTGTAACACGGCAACACGATGCAACTGGACAGGATGTGATATGGGAACACGATGCAACTGGACAGGATGTGATATGGAACACGATGCAACTGGACAGGATGTGACATGGGAACACGATGCAACTGGACAGGATGTGACATGGGAACACGATGCAACTGGACAGGATGTGATATGGGAACACGATGCAACTGGACAGGATGTGATATGGGAACACGATGCAACTGGACAGGGTGCGATATGGGAACACGATGCAACTGGACAGGATGTGATATGGGAACACGATGCAACTGGACAGGGTGCGACATGGGAACACGATGCAACTGGACAGGATGTGATATGGGAACACGATGCAACTGGACAGGGTGCGATATGGGAACACGATGCAACTGGACAGGGTGCGATATGGGAACACGATGCAACTGGACAGGATGCGATATGGGAACACGATGCAACTGGACAGGGTGCGATATGGGAACACGATGCAACTGGACAGGGTGCGACATGGCAACACGATGCAACTGGACAGGATGTGATATGGGAACACGATGCAACTGGACAGGATGCGATATGGGAACACGATGCAACTGGACAGGATGCGATATGGGAACACGATGCAACTGGACAGGATGCGATATGGGAACACGATGCAACTGGACAGGATGCGATATGGGAACACGATGCAACTGGACAGGATGTGATATGGGAACACGATGCAACTGGACAGGATGTAACACTGTAACACGGCAACACGATGCAACTGGACAGGATGTGACATGGGAACACGATGCAACTGGACAGGATGTGATATGGCAACACGATGCAACTGGACAGGATGTGACATGGGAACACGATGCAACTGGACAGGATGTGATATGGGAACACGATGCAACTGGACAGGATGTGATATGGGAACACGATGCAACTGGACAGGATGTAACACTGTAACACGGCAACACAATGCAACTGGACAGGATGCGATATGGGAACACGATGCAACTGGACAGGATGTGATATGGGAACACGATGCAACTGGACAGGATGTGATATGGGAACACGATGCAACTGGACAGGATGTAACACTGTAACACGGCAACACAATGCAACTGGACAGGATGCGATATGGGAACACGATGCAACTGGACAGGATGTGATATGGGAACACGATGCAACTGGACAGGATGTGATATGGGAACACGATGCAACTGGACAGGATGTAACACTGTAACACGGCAACACGATGCAACTGGACAGGATGTGATATGGGAACACGATGCAACTGGATAGGATGTGATATGGCAACACGATGCAACTGGACAGGATGTGACATGGAACACGATGCAACTGGACAGGATGTGATATGGCAACACGATGCAACTGGACAGGATGTGATATGGCAACACGATGCAACTGGACAGGATGTGACATGGGAACACGATGCAAACTGGACAGGATGTGATATGGGAACACGATGCAACTGGACAGGATGTGATATGGGAACACGATGCAACTGGACAGGATGTAACACTGTAACACGGCAACACGATGCAACTGGACAGGATGTGATATGGGAATACGATGCAACTGGACAGGATGTGATATGGAACACGATGCAACTGGACAGGATGTGACATGGGAACACGATGCAACTGGACAGGATGTGACATGGGAACACGATGCAACTGGACAGGGTGCGACATGGGAACACGATGCAACTGGACAGGATGTGATATGGGAACACGATGCAACTGGACAGGGTGCGATATGGGAACACGATGCAACTGGACAGGATGTGATATGGGAACACGATGCAACTGGACAGGATGTGATATGGGAACACGATGCAACTGGACAGGATGTAACACTGTAACACGGCAACACGATGCAACTGGACAGGATGTGATATGGGAACACGATGCAACTGGATAGGATGTGATATGGCAACACGATGCAACTGGACAGGATGTGACATGGAACACGATGCAACTGGACAGGATGTGATATGGCAACACGATGCAACTGGACAGGATGTGATATGGCAACACGATGCAACTGGACAGGATGTGACATGGGAACACGATGCAAACTGGACAGGATGTGATATGGGAACACGATGCAACTGGACAGGATGTGATATGGGAACACGATGCAACTGGACAGGATGTAACACTGTAACACGGCAACACGATGCAACTGGACAGGATGTGATATGGGAATACGATGCAACTGGACAGGATGTGATATGGAACACGATGCAACTGGACAGGATGTGACATGGGAACACGATGCAACTGGACAGGATGTGACATGGGAACACGATGCAACTGGACAGGATGTGATATGGGAACACGATGCAACTGGACAGGATGTGATATGGGAACACGATGCAACTGGACAGGGTGCGATATGGGAACACGATGCAACTGGACAGGATGTGATATGGGAACACGATGCAACTGGACAGGGTGCGACATGGGAACACGATGCAACTGGACAGGATGTGATATGGGAACACGATGCAACTGGACAGGGTGCGATATGGGAACACGATGCAACTGGACAGGGTGCGATATGGGAACACGATGCAACTGGACAGGATGTGATATGGGAACACGATGCAACTGGACAGGGTGCGATATGGGAACACGATGCAACTGGACAGGGTGCGACATGGGAACACGATGCAACTGGACAGGATGTGATATGGGAACACGATGCAACTGGACAGGATGTGATATGGCAACACGATGCAACTGGACAGGATGTGATATGGGAACACGATGCAACTGGACAGGATGCGATATGGGAACACGATGCAACTGGACAGGATGCGATATGGGAACACGATGCAACTGGACAGGATGTGATATGGGAACACGATGCAACTGGACAGGATGTCACACTGTAACACGGCAACACGATGCAACTGGACAGGGTGCGATATGGGAACACGATGCAACTGGACAGGGTGCGACATGGGAACACGATGCAACTGGACAGGATGTGATATGGGAACACGATGCAACTGGACAGGATGTGATATGGCAACACGATGCAACTGGACAGGATGTGATATGGGAACACGATGCAACTGGACAGGATGCGATATGGGAACACGATGCAACTGGACAGGATGCGATATGGGAACACGATGCAACTGGACAGGATGTGATATGGGAACACGATGCAACTGGACAGGATGTAACACTGTAACACGGCAACACGATGCAACTGGACAGGATGTGACATGGGAACACGATGCAACTGGACAGGATGTGATATGGCAACACGATGCAACTGGACAGGATGTGACATGGGAACACGATGCAACTGGACAGGATGTGATATGGGAACACGATGCAACTGGACAGGATGTGATATGGGAACACGATGCAACTGGACAGGATGTAACACTGTAACACGGCAACACAATGCAACTGGACAGGATGTGACATGGGAACACGATGCAACTGGACAGGATGTGATATGGGAACACGATGCAACTGGACAGGATGCGATATGGGAACACGATGCAACTGGACAGGATGCGATATGGGAACACGATGCAACTGGACAGGATGTGATATGGGAACACGATGCAACTGGACAGGATGTCACACTGTAACACGGCAACACGATGCAACTGGACAGGGTGCGATATGGGAACACGATGCAACTGGACAGGGTGCGACATGGGAACACGATGCAACTGGACAGGATGCGATATGGGAACACGATGCAACTGGACAGGATGCGATATGGGAACACGATGCAACTGGACAGGATGTGATATGGGAACACGATGCAACTGGACAGGATGCGATATGGGAACACGATGCAACTGGACAGGATGCGATATGGGAACACGATGCAACTGGACAGGATGTGATATGGGAACACGATGCAACTGGACAGGATGTCACACTGTAACACGGCAACACGATGCAACTGGACAGGGTGCGATATGGGAACACGATGCAACTGGACAGGGTGCGACATGGCAACACGATGCAACTGGACAGGATGCGATATGGGAACACGATGCAACTGGACAGGATGCGATATGGGAACACGATGCAACTGGACAGGATGTGATATGGGAACACGATGCAACTGGACAGGATGTAACACTGTAACACGGCAACACGATGCAACTGGACAGGATGTGACATGGGAACACGATGCAACTGGACAGGATGTGATATGGCAACACGATGCAACTGGACAGGATGTGACATGGAACACGATGCAACTGGACAGGATGTGATATGGCAACACGATGCAACTGGACAGGATGTGATATGGCAACACGATGCAACTGGACAGGATGTGACATGGGAACACGATGCAAACTGGACAGGATGTGATATGGGAACACGATGCAACTGGACAGGATGTGATATGGGAACACGATGCAACTGGACAGGATGTAACACTGTAACACGGCAACACGATGCAACTGGACAGGATGTGATATGGGAATACGATGCAACTGGACAGGATGTGATATGGAACACGATGCAACTGGACAGGATGTGACATGGGAACACGATGCAACTGGACAGGATGTGACATGGGAACACGATGCAACTGGACAGGATGTGATATGGGAACACGATGCAACTGGACAGGATGTGATATGGGAACACGATGCAACTGGACAGGGTGCGATATGGGAACACGATGCAACTGGACAGGATGTGATATGGGAACACGATGCAACTGGACAGGGTGCGACATGGGAACACGATGCAACTGGACAGGATGTGATATGGGAACACGATGCAACTGGACAGGGTGCGATATGGGAACACGATGCAACTGGACAGGGTGCGATATGGGAACACGATGCAACTGGACAGGATGTGATATGGGAACACGATGCAACTGGACAGGGTGCGATATGGGAACACGATGCAACTGGACAGGGTGCGACATGGGAACACGATGCAACTGGACAGGATGTGATATGGGAACACGATGCAACTGGACAGGGTGCGATATGGGAACACGATGCAACTGGACAGGATGTGATATGGGAACACGATGCAACTGGACAGGGTGCGACATGGGAACACGATGCAACTGGACAGGATGTGATATGGGAACACGATGCAACTGGACAGGGTGCGACATGGGAACACGATGCAACTGGACAGGATGTGATATGGGAACACGATGCAACTGGACAGGGTGCGATATGGGAACACGATGCAACTGGACAGGATGTGATATGGGAACACGATGCAACTGGACAGGGTGCGATATGGGAACACGATGCAACTGGACAGGGATGTAATATGGGGACACGATGCAACTGGACAGGATGTGACATGGGAACACGATGCAACTGGACCAGATGTGAAATGGAAGCGCATGCAATATCACAAGGGACGTCACATTTGAAATTGATACCACCGGACAGGTAAAGGAAAACTGGAAGAAGATTCAGTGAGCCATATAGGATTTCACTCTGGATGATGATATATTAGCAAGACAGTTTCACATTGAAAGATATATTACTTGGCAGGATATTACACTAGATTTAAGTCCATCATTCAAAAAAACGTTACTCTTTAACACAATATTAGTCTAACAGGAATTCACACTGAAGGCGGACACTTGAGATATTCATATAACATGGAAGATACTCGAGTAAAGGCCCAGGGGCGAAGGGAAGTCCTGAAAATGGGGGGGGGGGGGGGGAGGGGGCAAAATTCTGGGGCATTTTCATTCTAGGCGGGGCAAAATGTGAATTCTGGGTTCTGTTCCATACTTTGTGATTATTTACGATTGAAGTGTTAATTATTATGAACTGGTTTCTTCATACCAGACAAATAACGAAATAACAATGAAACACGTACGTTAATTTATTCATCATTATCGATTTTGACTTGTTACATTGGATGCTTATCAACTCGATCTAAATTAAGTCTATAAATAAATACATTTGCGTACGTTTCCATTGATTTAAGAAATAAAACAGATCTTATAGTATTAAGTGTTTGTACAGGCTCATGCAAACCGAGTAAGTTTGGGAGAATTCGAGTCGAGTGTTTGTACCTGCTCGAGAATTCTCCCAATCTTACCGAGTTTTGCATGAGCCTGTGCAAACACGGAAAATCTGTTTCATTTCTTTCATAAAATAATTATTTTGATAAAAGAAGCACTATGGTGCTTGTCTTGCGGTGTGATGTCATTTCCATGTTTGCACAGGCTAATGAAAACATGGCTATTAGCCAATCAGAACGCGGATACTATCTAAATTATTTTATAATTGTTAATGAAATGTGATGTTTTTATTTACCTTCAGCTTTTGATTTAGAAATGGTACTGTATGCGATAAGAAGAGGCTTTGGAAAGAGTCATAGTACATGTATATATGGCTGATAATGCGAAGTTTCCCTGTCCTGCCATTCTCCTCCCAACTTAACAGTAAAAAGGTTTCAATATGGGAACTTACAAAGGTGATAATGTTGAGTACATTTTGAATATTATTCTGGTCTGCTAAAGAATCTTTCAAAGTAAAAACAATATAATTCCCATGGCCAGTTCTGATTAGGAAGGTAGGCAACCTCATTCGCTGAAACATTTGTCAGTTGACGATGTCTTATCTGTCTCTTCACTGAGTCAGCTGATTATAATTCAGTTATCACACGACTTCCATTTTCATAAGGTAATCTAAGCTGTTATATACCAAATCAAATTTAATAACGATAATGAAGTCCATCTGTAAAAGAAAAGTATTAAATTCTATTTTGTATTTCGTAAAGATAAACTCAGCAAACCCTTTCAGTATCGTTTCAATACCTCTCTCTTTTCATCCACAATAGAGGCAGATTTTAACTTAATGGTCTAGAGGCATAGGGTTCTCCACCTGAGTAATGATTTTGGTCCAATTATGGAAATTAAGGTCTCGATAAAGGTTCGATGTGTCATTTCAGAAAACGATTTTTGCAGCGTCGCAATTAAAGCCACATAGACGTACTATATATACCGTTTTAAAAGTCTTGAAGAAAGTATATATTTAATCCGTTTTGAACAAAAGGTTAAAAGCGTAGATGTTGTATATTTTTCAACGCAAAATGACTCCGTCCGCCAGAAGGAGTCCAGCTCTTCAGGCTTTGAACAATAGTTTTCTTAATTATCCCTTTCGAATCCTAACTAAAATACTGTGTCGGTTTTTTTTACACGTTGTGTATTACAGATTTTACCCTTTTCAAAGTTGAAAAAGTCGTTTTTCATCCCATTTTGATACAAACCAGGTCATAAAACCTGAACAAAAAATTATTTCAAAATTCCCCGAAACCATATTCGAGAGACGGCTGTTTTATACGGATCGTGAAAGTTTGAGAAAAATTGGACAAAACGCGACGAGGCTGGACTTCAACAAAGTTCTGTTTTTGGCCGAAAAGATGAGCCGAAAACAACCCATTAAAGGTTTTCGATTAATTTCAATGTTGACAAGGAAGTTCAGCCTCCAAACATAACCTCATTAACTTTAGCCAGTCAGAGCGATTCATATTGTGTTCAGTCTCGGCCGATTAGAAAACAGGCTTGACTGGAAGAGATTACCGATGCCCGATAATACGATACTTCTACATAACCTAGTGTCGATTCCAGTTTAATTTCAAAGAAGAAACACTCTTTTGGTAGAACAGAAAAATGGCACCACAGTAAGAAAACAATTAATATCAGAGAAAGGAAAACCATTGAAGCGCTGCTCCGCACCAAGTACATGTAGACTGTATTTCATCGCGCTGAAGCAAAACCGCAAAACCTTACTGAGCTTATTGCATTGAATTCTCTGAAAATCTTTGGTTGATTGAAGATAATGTTTAAAACGTTATTGCTTGATTCTTTGTGGACTTTCGGTCTTCGATGATTCTAACTTCTTGGTATTTGAGTATGAATCCCTCCAGCCATTGTTTGTCCTAAGAACTTTACACCCGCTGCTAAATTTACTCACAAGCTGCTTTTCTCTTTTCTTCTTCTTTTTTGAATACCACCAAGAACGATCTACTTTTACCTTTTTGGGCATTGAATTAACGTATAAATTAACGTTGCATTACGAAAAGTAGCATGCACAGAAAATCACAGGCGCGTGAAATAACATGCCCAGTGAATGACAGCAGCTGTCAATCATTTTTCACGCCCTTTTTAGTGGGAAATCAGAAATTCGCATTTTCAAGGCTTTAAAAATATATGTTAGTTTGAGTTTTTTATGATGATAGATTAGGGCTTTTAGATTTAGAATATGCGAAAAAAAAAACGTATTTTCGAAACTTTAACATTTTTAACCTTTATCGAGACCTTAATAGTTCCAAGGTTATACTCTCCAACACATGGCTTCTGATTTTACGCACATCATTGCTATCCAGGACCCCAGTCCCAGCTCATTCTCTAACACACTAATGGCTGTCCACTCTTCACAGCAGGATCTGTTAAGCTCTGGGAACTTGTGGTCCTACTGCGGGCAGTGCTGGACATGCTGCGCGTACTGCTGGTCCTAAGTCGCTGAACTGAAATGCAACATAGAGTTTAAGGGGTTTTAGGAGAACTTCTGAACAGGGACTTAAAATTGGCACGAAAAAGAGCTGAGATGCATCAACAGAAAATTACATTGCTACACAATGGCTCAAGACCAAAGTTGCAATATGTAGTTTGCATTGGGTTATACATTTGTATGTGCCTTCAATCAAGCAAAACGGGAGGGGCTAGCATCAACAAATAAGATGATTAGCCCCTCACACTTTGCTTGATTGATGGTAGTATAATGCAAACTACATGTTGTGACTAGTCTCATGCAATTGCGTAGCAATGCAAATGCTGGTAAAACTAGTATTTTCACTATGATCCACACCAAATTAGCTTGTATAATACATTGTATATATAATTTGGATTTACTAATGATTCAAGAAGTAAACATTACAATAATTATGATGTTATGTTGTTACACACAAACGTGATTTGGTAGAGCAACCCCAAACTTACCATATCCATTCCCTTGGAGGAAGAGCAGCAAAGCAGTGGCAACTTTAGATGGCTGCTCTTCAAGAGGCATTCCACCACAGTCAGATACCGTCAGGTACTCTGATATCTTAGGATCCAGCTTACTGTTGGTATCTGTGACATCACTCTTATGAGGTGACGTTGATCCTGTCAGGAGTAGTGTTGGGCAGGTCAAGGTTTTCTTGTTAGTTTGGAAATTTCCCTCTGGTCGTGTCATGTCAATACTGCCACGTGCTATGTAGGCACTGATGAATAGTGCAAGGTTGGAGGGATTGAGGAGGGCTTTGAGGCTCTCTTTGTAGGCAAGGGCAAGGTCCATATTTTCTTCTTTGGTCTTCTCACCAAAATGATGCCACAACAAGTAATCTTCTACAAATGTTGTCAAACCTCTATTCTGAAGTTGCCGCACACAAATCTGTTGGTATAGGAAACGTTAGCTCAGTTAGTAGAGCACGGTCTAGAGTGTGGGAGGTCAGGGGTTCGAATCCTGGCTGCATCCTTGGGCGGGGACGTATAATCCGTTGGCCTTGTCTCCTTCCTCTTCTAATCTACAATGTATACGAGGGGGACGTGAAAGAACCTGTTGTGTTATTTCGAGAAAGAGTAGGGGATTGTCTCCCAACACAACAGCCAGGTATTCTGAGGTACTAACAATCACTCATGATTGTAAACTGCACGGCAGTACATTGCACCACAATAGCAGTCCATATCACAAAAATAACCTTGTGAAGTGCATTTGGATATATTCATATATAATTTGCGCTATATAAATGAATACCATTATTACCATTTTGAAATTTAGGGGGGGGAGGCAGTCAAGGAGAAAATACTTAAAGGGAACATCGGCTGAAAAACAATGTTCGTTCTCAAGTGTTTGTTATGCATGCCTATACCGGTAAGTCTACTGTCATGTTTGCCTCCAGTAAATTTTACACTAGATGTCATTTATGCAACAATAATTTATTCCTGTCAATAAAACTCATTTGCATTTCCTGCATGCCACCATCTTTGATCTGATGATGTCACAGTGTTGTCCTATCATTAAAGAACAAAAGAGCTACATGTATTGTTTTCTTACATAAGGGGAGTGTGAGTTGATGTATTGTTTGGAAGACCCGAAGTTATAGGAAGGGAAAAGTATTGTTAGCTTCTTTCTTGGTTTCAAAAAAACTGTCAAAGCTTTAATGGATAGGGGGATCTTGCCTCATTACTCAGGCCAGGCCTTTGGCCGGCTCGAGTCGGAAATCGCAAGTCTTTTTTTATTTTTATTTTTTTGTGTCGACCAACCAGTCAGAATTAAAGCACTGTGCACGTGGACAGAAAGCACTGTGCACATGGACACTGATAGACTTACGAAATACGAATAGTTTGAATGCAAGCAAAGACGAAAGTGTTTTGTGCCATTTGTAGATGTTATTTGGCTAAAACAAAAAGTTTCTTCGACTGAAATGCTAAGATGTTGAGTATTTCTAGGGCTGCCAAAAGTTTTACAGACTATCGAGGGAAATTTCACACGTTTTACGACAAGATAACTGGCGCTCCTGAATGCACATGGACCAGTAATAATGACATATGTAAGTAAACAAATGATATAAACTTTATCAGCTTGTAGTAGTGTCGTGTTTATTTGTGCCTTTTAAAAATAATGGCTTAAAATATATAGTAAATGGCCTAATTGTTCAGTTCGGATGGTGTTGTAAACTTGACATGATCCCTCATCAGTTCTTTGATATGAAGCTGGAAGCCAGCTTAGTACCGCCTCTCGGTAAGCATCAGGAGTACAATGTACTTTTAAATATTGTTAAGAGTATCTTCTTGTTTAAATATTCGTTTCTGTTAAAAGTAATGGCATCAAATACAGCAGTAAATAGCCCAATTCCTGTTGTAGGACATGGCCAGTGTCGATATTTTCACTCGGTCACTTCATGACATACAGTGTAGTAAGAATTCGGGAAAGCCGAGTGATCGAAGAAAACAAGTGGAAATTATGTACGATTTGTTATAAATTTCAGCCTCCTGCAAGATGTAGAAAATGAACACTAGCCCTAATATTGGAAAATTCACCACTCTACTCAAAAATGAAACTGCATGCAGATCTAGTTAGATGACTTTATTTATTTAGAATGACCATCCCTAAATATTCACAAGGGGTATCTATAGCTATTATTAGCTAAAGGAAAAGTTACATGTATTCCACAGTATAATAGCACCTGTGCTTGGACAGTGAAGTTAGAAATAATATTATCAGTCCATTAATCCTACTGAAAAGCATTGATTTCTAAGAATGTTGAAAAGTGTGGGTTGGTTAAACCCTGCGAAAGATTTTTTTTTTCTAAAATACAAAAAAAAATCAATTAATATTTGTAATATATTTGAGCAAGTTAGTTCAGAGAGAGTGTATGTGAAGTTGATTTATTATAATTACTGGGAGCAGTTGTGATAGGCCTTTTGTAGGAAACAGTCATGTGCTGGTACAATACTTTGCATTGTGAACGAATGAATTGAGCTTGTGACCTGCGGCCATGGGAAATACATGTACATTGCCATGGATGCTGGATGTACAAAGTACATGCTGGATGTACAAAGTACATCTATGTACAAAGATTGGCAATTGATTAGAAGTGGAAAATAGCATTTACAAACAGGTTTTGCTAAAAACACTACTGATCTCGTACAAGTGCCTTTAAATATATGAATTAAGATTTGTTTGCCATCTACTACAACCATGTGATTGCATTCCTACAGAAGGTGATTCCCATTATATATACATGTAAATGATCATGAACAGTGAATCAATAGACTATCTGGCTTCCTTCAATAATGCATTTTTATATTTCTGTATCCCAAGAAGAAATGTACCAATTTCTATAATTGGAAAACAAAGCACTGAATCTTCTGGATAACTATCACGTGGTTTGAAATGGGGCAACAAACAGGCAAGCTAACGACTTCTATTATCTGCCTACCCTAGCACAAACCATGTATGACACAAAAATATGTTGGAACTCCATGAACTACATGTACATGTATTCACCTATTCCTAGGTGGCCCGAGTTAAGGCCACTCAGAGCCTCTTGTTGGCATAAATCATACTTGAAGCTGAGAACAAACCCACATATCGAAATAGAAAATCACACAAGTTTAGTAATTACCAAAAAATTGAGATTAGTATGTTGAATAGTTTTTGAGAAAACAGCTTTTAAAAAGTGCAAAACTCACAAAGAATGTACATTTTAAGGTGTGTGACAAGATCTTCCACACACCATACATTCTCTGACTTTCTTTTTTGATTTATAGAGTCAGTACAATTTGGGCGCCCATTTCGGAAGACCTAGAAAAAGCCCTCAAAAGAAACTTAAAACACTTGAGTGACGATGAGGTATTCTTACTAATGATCAATCCCCCAAATACAGTGCAAAAAATGATGGCAAAATATATTTACAAAAGTCTCAAAGCGATCAAATTAAACATGTATGTATGCCATGATAGCTACCAGTTATGGAGATTCTTATAGAAAATGCATATATATATTTGTTTCGTTCATAAACAGTATGATAAATGTAATGACTGAATAGACCACCCTGAAGTTTTCGACGCCATTTTGAAAGGTATGCAAGAATTCCTGGCGCGGCTACTCCATCCCCATACAAACCTTTATAATTCGGACACGCTTCGTCAAAGCGCTCTGAAGAAAATTGTAATTATGGCAGGCTGATCTAATAATTCTACAAAAACTGACAACAGAATTAAGGTAAGATAGTAACAAAGATCATTTGTGAATTTAAACCCAGTAGGATGACTTTTGCCAGAAAATTTTTGATTGGGCTCTGCAAAGAGCCATGAAAAAAGAGAAATTACAGATCACAAATGTATTGAAATAGCAAACTAAATATTAAAATAGGGGTTAAAGTAAACATTATATGTAGGAATAAAACTTTGTGGTTTAAGTTAATTTCGAGAGAAAGAAAAACAAATATTTTGCTCTCACACCACATGCTTATGATGACAGCGGCATGTTTTTGAACAGTTTACAGCATATTCGGAGTGCCGAACAGAAGTCTGATCAAAAATCATCTGGCAAAAGTCACCCTACTGGGTTCAAATTCACAAATGATATTTGTTCTTAACTTACCTTTGATTCTGTTGTCGGTTCTTGGAGAATTATTAGGTCATGAGCTTGCCGTAATTACAATTTTCTTCAGAGCGCTTTGACGAAGTGTGGTTTGTATGAAGACTGAGTAACCGCGCCAGGAATTCTTGCATACCTTTCAACTTCGAGGTGGTCTATTACAAATGCATTTAGTCACAGATGGTGCGTATGTATGTTTATAACATTACCTTCTGATAGCCCCACTCGATCCAACCTGATTTCGCAGCAACTAAATTCACCAACACGAGAGCATCCACTAAATCGGGATACATAAGCGCATATCGGCAAAGCACATTTGCCCCGGCACCTAACCCCAAACCAATGAACTTCTTGATCGACAACTGATCCACCACCTCGTTGACAACATCGCGTGCAAGCTCGTCCATTGTTGGATACACATAATTATCTGGTAGCGCTGTATCCTTGTCTTGCTGGCCCGGAGCGTCGATGTGATAGATACAGAAGTGCTCCAACAGTGGCTGGATTTCGACGAAGTTGAAAAAGCCCAGGAAAGCCGAAGTGTGGTTCTGCCCTATATCGTGGAACGTGACAATTGCTGGCTTACCTTCGGTGCCCTGCATAGATACTCGCACTGTGCCACATGTCGTTTGTATGTCCCGCTCCGAGAAAAGACACAAAAATGAACTCTGTTCGTCAAGCGTCTTCCGATCGGACTCGTGAATGTGTATCGAGGAGAGCGCAATTAGAGGATCGACCTCCATAACTTTTCTGTCCTGTATTCTGTAATTTTTCTTTTTCGAGCTCTGCCTCCCGCAAAGGACCTCGGGAATTCTCTTATTCCAATTTATGAATATTCATGAGCACGAATGGCAAAGGACCATGGGAGTAGACCCATTCCCAACTCGTCCAGTCATGAATTCCAAAGTGGCCATGGCAGTGATCATGTACACAACAGAAAAATCTGTTGTTAATTCTAAGAATGGCGTTCGTAGGATGATATTTCCCTGCAATCTCCATTCATAATGGTTTGTCTCTCGTAACCTTACTGCGATCACATCGTTTTGTTGTAAATTGGGAGTCAAACGCGTTGAAGATTTTTTTGGTTGGCAAAGGCGGGAAAAACACTCAAACAAAATGGATCCGGAAAAATCTGAAGAGCAGGTTGAACCTAATTCGAGTAAAACAACAGACGGAAAGGCACCTAAAATAGAAAAGGAGGCTACTGAGGGTAGATTAAATGCAGAGGATCAGAGAGAAGAGGAAGAGGCAGAAAGCTTAAAGGACATCCAGCGACAGGCTTTAGAACAACTTACTGACCAAGATCGACTTGTTCTTTATGAAAAAGGAATCAAGTGAGTATTTAAAGAGGTAACTATGCTTACTAATATTGCCTTTTGTCAACCAGTCAATGCCAAACTAGCCCAGTTGCATGCATGTTCATAAACTTGCATCATTTATGTCTTTATTGTAGCGATGTTTCGTGTTGATAAACATTGCAATTGTTATGCTAATGTACCAACCATGATTTGGAACCAATGGATCTCTGATTGGCACATTAATGACAATAGATGATGACATATGAAACATTGCTGTTTGACTGAGTTTATGTTCCTGGGGGTGGGGCATTTGCCAGCAAAGGAAAGTTGGGGAGTGGAAAATTGGTCATGCAAAGATGAAGTTTACATCAATGTTTATAAGATCAGAGATTTGTACTTGTTCCAAAGCCCACAGTAGGACATTTGCATAGCTTAGCTGATTCCATGCCCCTGTTATCCCCCACCGTATCCTTGGAATGGGAAGGGAGGAGGTGGGATTTCAACTGACTAGTGTATTAGTAAGCTATTATGCTTGACGTTAGGTAGGTGTCTGGTCTTGAAGCTCTGTGCTAATTAGCACAGAGCATACATGCTATAAAAAAATGAGGATCCAAAAATAATGGTACAGACCATTATAAAACGAGTTTAATAAGATGTTCGTTACATTGTACATGACTGTACTGTGAGTATACTTGGCCCAGAAGTATTCAAAACCAGCTCAGTAATTGCTTCAATTTTGCAGTCTGTATGAGAAGTATTGCCCACAAACAGACCAATCATAGCTAACAAAGTTAACTAATCCATGTAATGAATAATGTAAATTATACATTTTATGAGGTGAGGTTGGAGACTGCCATGACTATGCTGTAAGTACTATAGGGACAGCTCTGATTTATGGATTACAACCATGCAGTCAAAATAACTAGGTTCCTTGCCACTTTAAATGCCCCCTTTCTAGAATTGATCAAAATTATATAATAATATTTTTATTCATGTACATGCTGTATGAAATAGTTTCAGCTAATTTTATCTTCAATTGTTATCTTTATTATCTCTCCACATGCATCGTTCTTTAACTCCTCAAGGTTCAAGGTATGCCTTCTACAATGTAACTGCAGTGTCCAGTTTTCTTGTAACAGCACTGATTTTTATTGTACTGTAATTGTCAGTGGAATAATATGACATTAAAGAACTACATGTAACATAAAAAGGAAATTAAATTTGCATGTCAGTTTATACCTGGGTATAATTATTTGGTTTATAATCAGTTGAGTACTAAATTAGGAGAGAAAGTCATTCTATGACTACCATACATGTATATATAATAGGTCTGGAATGGCTTACAAGGCATTAGCATATAACAGTGGTGATTCTTGTAGGCCTGATTTAATAATATTATACTTGGTAGTAATTAAGTTTATAATGCACTGTTAGTGCAATATCTAGCTCATTCAATGACTCTGCAATTTTAGATCTCTACTTTACTGTCTGTATGCCTGCAATCTTTGTGCAATTGTACCTCAAACAGTACATGCATGACAGTTTACACATTACATTGTATGTTTGTACATGTATGTGTTGGTTTTATTAGAATCTCTTTTAAATTAGCAAAACATTTAGTAAACAAATTGTCAGTGGCAATTACACACACCACTCTCCACCGGCTACACCAGCTGTCTTACTTCATTACAGTGTACATATTAATGTATGTAATAATCATCCATTCAGGGAACGAGCCAGGCTGCACCATTGCACCATTTCCGCTTTAAAAAAAAACATTTGTCCCTTGGAAAAAATACAATAATGGTCAAATTGACCCGCTTTGTCTGCTTTCAAAGGAAATTAAATGGCAAATCACTTGCAAAAGGGCCAAATTGTCCCTTCTGGCTCAATTTCTGGCTCAATCCCTGTCCATTTATTGTTCTAATTAGTAACATTTTGGTTGACATGACTGTACAGTACATGTATGTAATGTAGATATCACTGTGCATCTTACATTAGTTTGTCTGACCAATACACTACATGTACAATGTAGCTCTATATACCCTAATACTCATGTACATAAATTATTTTGTTTACATCATTTGTAGAGGAAAGGCAACTCCCAACATGCATTACACTGTTTTCTTGGTTGTCTACGAGGTCTGGAAGAAGGAAATAAATTTCCTGTTCTTCCACAATGCCTTCATAATGTGAGTACCCGGTACTAAGTTAAATTATTTACATTATTTATTAAAGAAATCTTAAATAAACATGATAATTTAATGTAAATTTCTTATTCCAAATAACCAACAGCGTCAAGCTTGATGGCTCTGTTGCTGTAAATTTGAACACGCATACAGTCATGTTCATTTTGTATGACATAAAATAATATAGGATTACAGGAGGATATTTGTTTTAGGGGGCTTGGAATTACAATGTAAAGTAATAGGTGATCGAGGGAAGCACTATAATAACACCAGAAAAATTAACATCCCTAAAATAAATTCATTACAAATACTTGTTAAATAATTTCAAAAGGGGTAATTCATATAATGATCATAAATGACATATTTTACGTACATGTTGCAGTTGAAAGTGACCATTCAGTTCAATTTGACCATGAGTCAAAACAAACTACATTGTAGTTCAATTTGACCATTGGTCATATTCAACTAGTTCAATTTGACCCGGTCAAACTGACCCAGGTTTCGCTATCAATGATTCTAAAAAAAAAATCACCCTCACCTCCCTTCCTTCCTTCCTTCCTTCCACCCCTTCCCTCCTCTCTCTCCTCTCTCTCCTCTCTCTCCCCTCCCATATACTTACATTTACCTTTCATTCAGATGTAATACCATGTACTGAACTCAGAGGGATTTGAACTCAGCAGCTCTGCCTTGACACACCCAGTTTTCCACTGACTTATTAACACACTGCACCACACAAGTGCTTGTTGATTTGGAAGCAACATTTATTATTATAATATAAGTAACTTAAACCAGAACCCAGATCCTCTCGGGTCAACAAGTCAACACTTACATGAAGTAGTAACCCACATGGAATCTGTCATGAAACTCCAAATTTTTTTTGCTTTTAAGTTTGCTTCAAACAATCAATAATCACGTGAACTAATCCAAATCCTACACCTACATTAAAAAAAACCTAACCGTCAACAATGTGTGCTCACTAATTTGTTTGAGTCAAATTAAACTAGTTTGTTTTGACCGGGTCAAATTGACCTAGTTTGAATTGACTGGATCAAATTGAACTACATGTAGTTTGTTTTGACCCAATCATATGGTCAAATTGAACTGAATGGTCAATTTCAACTACAACATACACATACATGTATATTAAACATACCTATTATTTTTCTTCAGATTGCAGAGCTGTATAGTGCTGAAGAAGACTGTATCTTTTCAGTGTTTAACTCAGATCACAATGATTGCCTTGATTTTGTGTTCTTACTTTTTCAGGCAATAAAATGAAAAATCCAGAGTAGTCAGGTGTTAGTGAGTGATAATGGCAATTACCTACCTGGCTTTAAAAAAAACAGCTGTTTTCATTGTCATATTAATATATGTACTGTACATCATGATTGTGAGTCATTTTCTTAACTGGGTAAACACAATTGCACATTGATTATATAGATGGACCAGCAATACAATTTGCACAAGCAGAAAAGCTGTACTATGAGACAGCCCTTATTACTGTGGGAACAGATTTAACCAAGGAATCAGGTGAGGTGGTCAGCCAGCAGTACCGCTTGAAACGAGTCACAGTATTGGCTTCCCCAACAATGCAAAACACCCTAACAATAGAGCTACAGTATAATGGGTCCAGTCAGGGTAGTCAGGTCTGGATCGAAGTGATACAGTATTTAACTAGAGGTGTAGGTGGTACTTTATTGTACATATTAATTATAGTCATGTACAAGTTAATAATCAATGAATGTGTGTTTTGATTTTTTCAGGTGCAAATCTTGGTGACTTTCTAATTTTCTAACCATTAAAAAGTGGTCAGCTGTTCATATATTTAATAGAATAACTGAGTGTGAGGTCTGTACCATACGCATAAGGTATGGACCAATTTTCCACCCTTTTTTATGACCCATGCACAAAGCACGTAAACTGTAGGCCGCAAAAAGAGGAGAAAAAACAAGATCCATAACTTATCAAATGGTACATTTACAAATATATGGACCAAGCAATGAAGGTTAATAAGATGCGACGTACATGTATTATAAGGCATCTTCATTTCCTTTGGGACCAGAGGTGCAGGGCAGAAGGTCCGTATGGGAAGTTATGGACCACGAATTGACTAATCATAACTCACAAAATTACTTACATGTAGCTATATAATAAATATTATGATAACCTTTATTCAAGTGTTCAGTTAAAATAGCCAGTCAGAGGAAACTTTCCTCTTACATGTACTAATATGGGACACCATAAAAATAATGAATATTTTGAGTGTACATTGGATAAGAATGAAATACATGTTGTAGTTAAATATTTTTAACCCCTGGTTCAAATGTTTTTTGCACTGGTTCAATTTTTTTGAACCAGTTTAAGCAGAAACATATAACAGAGTTGAAATGTGTAACAGCAGCCCCTGATGCTCCTGATTATTCAGTGAATAAAAAATACCATATTTGGAAAATACAGTCTAGTCTAGACACAGAAGCCGGTTGCCATTTTATTCCATATACATGGTCATTTGTATTTGCTGAATAATCCAGAGCATGGCACTACTAAAGCGAAGTACAAAAAATGTACAGTATGGGCGTTACACGTTTCAACTCCCTTGTGGATAAATGAATAAATATGAAACCATAATATGGAATACTTACGTACAGTTGTGGGGCGGCCTTAATTCACCTCCTCATGATCAGAACCTGAAATAGTACTGGCTATCCAAACAATGTCTATAACCCTGAAACAATCCTAACCCTAAAACGATGGAATTTTTTGTCAGTCCAGTGCAGTCGGGAGGTTTTGAGAGGTGAAGGCAGAATCCTCGGGCCGCTTTTCTTTCTTATATTTATTAATGACCTACCTTTGCAGCTATCCTCTAACACCTATCAGAAAATGTTTGCCAACGACACTTAACTATACTCACTTCTGGCCACTCTATCTCCACTGTCAGTTCTCAATTGAATGAAGTCGCCTTAGCTGCATCTTCATGGACAAGGCAAAACATAATGTCACTCAACAAATCTAAGACCAAGAATCTACTTGTAACTTCCTCTCAGAAATTCCGTACGCTACCTTGCTCTACATTAAATGTGGTAGTTGACGGTAACAGTATTGAGCAGGTCATTCATTGCACTTCTATAATTCATGCATCCATAACCATTTCATATATTGTTCTGCTGTTTGGGGCAACTGCTCCCACTTCCACATGCTGCGGCTTCTTCGCCTTCAAAAATGCGCTGCCCGCATACTTTTGGATGCCGACTTCCGTCAACCCTCTGTTCATCTGTTCTCCCAGCTTCAGTGGATTCCAATTACCGACCTAATTAAATATAGGAAACTTCTACTTCTCTTCAGCACATTTCTTAATCCTGATGCACCTACATCTTTTAAGAACATAACTCCATTTCCTCTCTACTACTCGTAGAGCTTCTGGCCGCTGCACCAGAGCCAGCAAGCATAACCTGGCCGTACCTTACCCTCTCAGTAATTCTGGCAAGCGCACTCTGGCTTATAGCGCTGCTATTCTTTTCAATTCCTTGGATCCTGACTTCAAGCAGCTTGCAACATCTACTACTACGCTCTCTTCTAGTACTTTGCCTACCAGGCTGGCTTCTATTAAGCATAAGCTTCGTAACGTTTTTCTTCCACACATCTCCTCTGTTAACCATCTAGAGGAGCTCCTCTGCTATAACTGTCGCTCCTTGCTTCACTGCTGCTGCATTTCTGGCGCCGCCTCCAGGACATAGCCCCTTCCATTGCGCATAGTCTTCTAGTAAGTATATTTGTTTTCGATTTTATTTCATATTAATTCTCTTTATATTGATTCCAATTACTCATTATAACTTGTAATGTCGTAGCTCGTGCGTTAATTTCCCCCCATACTTCCTTTCCTTTCCATTACGTTTTATTTGTAACATAGAGGGCCGCATGTTAGATAACTATGTAAGGTTAATGTGTCTTCCCTCTGTAAATAAAGAATATTGTATAGAAAAACCCTCGGAGGAAGGGTGAGATACCAACAAACTCAACTCAACTGTGGCACTGCACCCAGGTCACAGAGGTGAGAGACGAAGCGCTTAACCACTGCTCCGCCCCAGCTCACTCTCTGATGAAGATTAAGATCTCATGAGCAAATTATGTACATGTATCTTTAAAACATATTTTCTTTTTCAGATGAACTGACACCAGAAGATGTCACTGCTGACCAACCAAATGAACATGGAAGTCATCAAGCTCAGCCAGTATGTTTTAGTTCATAAATAAACTAAAATGTTTATAGTGGAGCTCCAACACAGGCCAAACAAGCAGGGCACCATATATCGTATAGGATGAGAGTAACCTAACCCTAACACCATATATCATATAGGATGAGAGTAACCTAATCCTAACACCATATATCATATAGGATGAGAGCAACCTAACCCTAACACCATATTTCATATAGGATGAGAGGAACCTAACCCTAACACCATATATCATAATTATAGGATGAGAGCAACCTTAAACCCTAACACCATATATCATATAGGATGAGAGCAACCTATAGCTAACCCTAACACCATATATCATATAGGATGAGAGCAACCTAACCCTAACACCATAAAATTATATCATATAGGATGAGAGCAAACAATTGGCTGACTCCCAGTTTCCCTCATGCCAGAACTCTGATGTGCAATGTTCCTGACAAAGTACTGCACCTGTGTGTATACTGTTGAACCAGGAGGCTCTCATGATCAAAACATTGGCCAGTAGTTACTGTTAATTTCTTATTTTCCGTTATCTTCTGTTTTTTTCTTTTAAACCTTTTGCACTGATTTTCCTAGATCCTACCATTTATTTTTGTGGTTTTATCAGTTTGTTTTCTTTATATAATGTTATTCTATCAATTTTTGGGGGGTCATTACCTCAGTTTGGATAATCAGTTGCTCTGCTTTTAGGCCTAAATATATTAATACACTGTATATTACTAGTATTATTATATAATACAGTCATGTACATGTACATGTACCGTAAATACCCCTTCTCATGTGACTTAGCAGGTACTAATGAACAATGATTCACCTCAGTGTTGGTGAATTGTGGTGGATATGTTGCAGGTCAATTTGACTCCTCAGGTCAAATTGACCCCGAGTCAATTTAACCTAGGTCAAATTGACCCTGAGTCAATTCAACCTAGGTCAAATTGACTCAGGTTTGGCTATCGAAAAAAAAAAATTTTCACCCACCCCTCCCCTACAAAATATTTTTTAGCAACCCACCTCTCCCCTTCTTACATCCCCACTTCTCTTCCTACTACCACCCCCTACTTCTATCACTTTCTTGACCCCCTGACTGTGCTTACATTCAGGTCACCCATCCATTTACTTACCTCACCCGATCGGGCTTAACTTGGCTGAATCACGAGGAACGCCTGGTAGATATTAATCCAGTGGATTATCGCACTGCGCCACGAAAGCGCTTGTTGATTTGAACACATCATTTATTCTCCATGTGAGTAATCATGGAACCCACCCCTCGTTATGCACGCATGCGTACTGCTAACAAAATCGGACTTGGAAACATCTTTTGAAAAACATGGACGATCGCAATATTAAACCCGGTCCAAACTGTAACACATGAAGTTTGTGTTGACTGCGTTCTTTCATGAAAACTGAAGCAATTCAAGATAAGTAAGAAAGCTAAATCCAGAAAAATACATTGTTTATAGATGATCAGGTGTACTTCATTACGGCTCCACTCGTACTTCTCTGCAAAACAAACTGTCTTTTGCAGAGTAATCACTCAGATCACTGACAGATAAAGTAAAGGGAAAAGGAAGGGAATTTCGGTGTTTAGAGCTATAAATATATAGTCACTAATTTATTTAGGGTGTTTAGAACGATTAGTTACTAAATAATACAGACTGTAACCCTTCTTCTATTATGCTGAGAACTAATACAAATCCTAACCCTACATTTAAAAACACCCTAACCGTCAACAACAGGTGCTTACTAATATTATTTAGGTTGTTTAGAGCTAGTCACTAAATTGTACAGACTGTAACCCTTCTTCTATTATGCTGAGATCTAATACAAATCCTAACCCTACATTTAAAAACACCCTAACCGTCAACAACGTGTGCTCACTAATATTATTTAGGTTGTTTAGAGCTAGTCACTAAATAGTACAGACTGTATAAACCCTTCTTCTATTATGCTGAGATCTAATACTAACTGATCTACCTAACCCTACATTTAAAAACACCCTAACCGTCAACAACAGGTGCTTACTAATGTAGGGTTCTTTAGGGCTATTAATCACTAAACAACACAGAAATATCAATGAACATTTAATATAAGTTCCCTTGTTAGAATCTTGAAAAAATTACCTGAAGAAAACAGTGATTACCTTAAACACAATCACCAGGTTGAATCAATTTGACCTAGGTTGAATTGACTCAAGATCAATTTGACCTAGGTTGAATTGACTCAAGGTCAATTTGACCTAGGTTAAATTGACTTGGGGTCAATTTGACCTGAAGGGTCAATTTGACCTAGGTTAAATTGACTCGGGGTCAATTTGACCTGAGGAGTCAAATTGACCTACAACAGATACATGTATTTACAGAGCCACATAAAATAATAGCACCAATGTACATTTGTAAATACCCATCACTATTCACCGACACTGAGGTGGATAATTGTTTTAGTATATACCACACAAGCGAATAGCAAGCACTAACTAGTTACTTTATTTTCTGTCAAATTAACACAAACTTGTGCGAGGTGATCGCTGCTTGACTTGGAGGTGAAGAGCAAGGATATTCACCTCTGGAGTAGCCAATCAGAGTGCATGAAAAGCTCTATTCGCTTAATGTGTGGTATATTACTAAAGGTTGACATTTTATCAGCTGTGTATGCATTTTTCCAAACACCAAGATGAACTGCCCTAACCCTGGCAGTAACAAGTAACCATGATTAGTGTTACTGCTTAATCATTGCTACTATTAATAAAGATAAATTAAGCCCACAGACAATGCAAGTTTACACATTTTCTTGATGTGTGTTCTATTGTCAGGTCAGCACCTCTGAGAACTCTGCAAGTAACTCAGAAGTCCACAAAGCTGAAGAATATGAAAAACTTGCACACATGTGCTTAAAACAGAAAAAGTAAGTCATGAAGTGGGTCTTTTTGTTGGAAAACCACTCATTTATAAATGGCAGTATTTAGTGTAAAGGCATGAAAGAGAAACAACATTACTACATGTATGTGAAAATAATTATGGTTTGCAGACAAGGGCTTGTCCCTTGGTCTCATTCAATGCAGACGTGATAACTACTACACCATTGGAGAACCTAGTACGGATTGACTAGCAAGTGGAATTGCCAATGATACAATTCTCAATTATATTGGAGATCACAAGGTAGCTCACTCACGACAGATCTGATTACACTTACAATGTAGGATTGACTAACGATCAGAATATTCTAAATATGTAGCTACTGCTCTTCGCAAAGTGAAAATAACGTTGTAACCTTTACATGTACATTATTATTATTAGTATTACTCAGTACTTTTGATATATATAACAGATCTACAGTAATCCTACATGTATGTGAAATGTGGCTGATTACACTTTGCTGCCTTACTAGTTTCAGTACTTAGTAGTTGTTTGTTTAGAGATGAGAAATGGCCATCTGCGTGCTACTCTAAAGCATAAATCAGTGTTTCCTTCAAGTGTTGGAGCATTCATATCAAGCATTTATAAAACTATTGCTGCTATAAATTGTGTAATTTAGAATAGGATATGGGTTTGAGGAGGGAGAAAAGGAAAATATGACAATTCCTTTGAGAAATCAGATTTGAATTATGGCCATTTAAATACCAAGTTGTTTACATAACATTTTATTTTTAAGTGTAACTTACAGTAAGTCTAAATTGACTTTAAATCACATTAGCCTTTCTTAATGGTTTTGTCCTTGGCAATGCTTGAATGCCTAACAGTAACATTAGGATAAGTATTACTTGTAACACTTTAAGCCTTTAAGTTACTTTTTGTTGCTATCATACACATTATAATTATTTCTGTTTTCCCCCTCAGCACACAATTAGCATTGGAATACTGTGCAAAGGTATTGTGTGCAGATGTGATTATTTTATGTTTCAGCATAGGTATTATTGGCATGCAGGTTTTATTCCCATGCGCATAGCAATAAAACCTCCTATTTGGCACTTGGGGAGGGGAGGGGAGGGAGATGTCTAGATTGTTCACAAATAGCTCCCTGATCAAAGAGTGTGACATTGGGTTAAAACTGGGTAAATGGGCATACAGTTATGTATTAATTAATTAATTCCTCTGTTTTATTTTTCCAGGCAGTTAAAGTCCGGCAAGCACATTTCGGAGAGCGGCATCCAGTGACTTTGCGTACACTGGACCTGTTTACTGTAATCTATGCCGAGATGGGAAAACTGCAGTACTCTGGCAAGTAATTAAACTGTTATAATTTCTTGTTACTTTTATATTATATACAACATATCATTGGTAATAATATATAGAGGTTATTATTTGGCCACGTGGAAATATGTTTTTTATCTTTGCGGAGTATGACAAATTCACCATGAGAATGTAAAGCTGTATCTCCAAGCTGCCGTGTAATATTGTTTATTATTCACATCAGCTACAGTGTATCAATTACTGCATTTTTCATGCGACATGAAGGTGTGATACATTGTTACAACCATGTATTTTTTAAATCTTTCTCGTGTAAATGTTGTGCGTAAAAAGAGGAATTACACGGAAAGTTGTGTCATACGGCTGGGTATTTTTACAAGTCAGTTTATTTTTTCAAACCTGAAAGGCAAGAACACATAAAATTGAGGAGTAAAAATGTCCAGTCATACTTTATCTCTAATAAATTGTTTATTATACAACAGCTAACACAAAATGTTTGCTTACCTTACTACTCTGTTTGAAGAAACTATCTTGAGAGCAGACACTATCAGCATTTTTTAATCCAAATGTCAGGGGCGTGTGCTGAGCAAAAATATGTTTTTACATGGTAAAAGCTGATTGGCTATTACTCAAAGAACCATTTTAATTGGCTTGCGTGTTTACAATACCTTTTACATTTTACATGTAAGTGTTGAATAAACATGTGCAAACCAGTTTGTGACCTGTGTAACAAGCTAATTTGTGTATTTGCACTCATTTTATCCCGTATTTGCACTGGAAAATGCCAAGTTGCCTAATAAATACCCGGTTTTTTAGGGCTTGGTGAATATAATACAGTTTATTTAATTAATACAATTTATATCAATTATAATAAATTAATTCTTACTATTTGCATTTGAAACCAACAAAAGAGGATACTTCTTGCCTTTTAAGTTTAATGAAAGGTAGTAAGACCAACATTATTAGTTTAATCAATGATGTCATTTGAAGATAAATCTAATCCTACATTTAATTAATTACATGTAGTACTTAATTAACAACAACAACAATTTATTATGAAAGAAACACTTACAACAATTAAGATACTTGCCAACCCACAAATTAGCAAAAACAATACTATTCGAGGCGGGGGCAGGGGAAAGATAATTAAATAATACATTATAAAACTAACTAACAGAAGCTTATCTGCATATTAATTAATTAATTAATTAATTATGCACTGGTAAAACAATGACTAATTTGGACTGTCTATAGATCTTCTACTACTCTATATGAAAGAAAAAGATAGATTAAGAGATATTAATTAGAATTAGTTAATTGAAGTTTACATGTTACTAGGGCTTTGGTATTGTTGCTTGCTTCTCATTGACCAACCTCCCTTGGCAGTTTTTTTTTGTAAATGGAAAAAACTGATGATGACCCATCACTATGGTACCATAATAATTATAATAATAATTACCATAATAATTACCATGATAATTACCATGATAATTACCATGATAATTACCATAATTACCATAATAATTATCATAATAATTGTACATGTACATAGCCTTGTCATTATTATAACACTATGGTACCATAATAATTACCATGATAATTACCATAATTATCATAATAATTATCATAATAATTATCATAATAATTGTACATGTACATAGCCTTGTCATTATTATAAGAGTTAGTATGAATAACTTTTTATCACGTTTCTATAAAGAAATATTTACAATACTTGCATAGTTACATGTACTGTACATTCAGGGATGTACAAAATGTAGATAACAGCCAGGCAATGGGCCATTTCCTCAGCTATTAAAATCACCTTGGTTTCAATAATGGCCAGGCTTTGAAGCAGAAAATAAGCACATTATAAAATGGCCCCTCTATAAATCTGTTTGGTCCTGCTATCTGTAAAATTATCTACATCCCTGATATTAATTAGCCACAGTCAAACTGTTTCAACCTGGAGCACAATTGTTGGAACCGATCTTGAAACCAATGATTTGAAATGGCCTTTAAATGAAGTATATTTTCAACACAGTTCAACAATGTATTCAGGCCCATTTCAGATGGCTTCAAGATCAGCTTCAACAAATGTTGTACTGATGTTGAAACGATTTGACTGGGGCTATAATTCCACAATAATTTAAATTACCTAAATTAATTTCCGTTCTCTAGCTGCTCTTGAGAAGTTTTCTGCTATTCAGAAAAAAGAAGAGAAAGATAATAACTGTGGTGGCGACAAACTATCATCAGAAACACCTGATGGAAACGTATCACAAATCCCTTCATCAAGTGGTGATGATAAGCAGCAAGAAAACTTAGAAGAGGTTGGTTCACTTGAGGAACAGAACAGCGAAGAAACAGGAGAAGGTATAGACTGAGTTTGTTTTAGTACAATCCATCGAACTCTTGCTTCTTGCTATTAAACTGTTGCATGACTACTACAGAGGTTCCATTAAATTTGAAAGTAGGAGTAGAAGGCATAAAAATAGCAATACAAATCACCAGACATTTATAACTGGCTCATATTGAAACCACTGCTACTAGACCATTTAGGCCACTTAGACAATGAGAACCATTGAATCACATTAATTATACAGAGCGAAAACAACTATTAAATTTCAGCTTTGAGTGTTCAAGTTTAAATTGTATAATTATACACAGAAAATTAATATTTTCAAGAATATACCAATGGGAGTTCATCAATACCCAAAGCATCAATGATGGAAAAATGAAATTATTAACAGTTAGCATACATGTACATTAATATTCAGTTGATTACAATGTATATCAGTGTTCATTCAGATATTACATTCACTACTAGATGTTTTTAAACAAATTCTAGAAAGTTGATTCCAGTTAATAGTGACCATTTTACTTTCCTGGAGCTCTCTGAGCTCTAATTTATATAAGCTACAATGTACATGTGTGTGCCACCCTAAAGTGTATGGTTTTCAAGCCGTCTTAGTCTGAAATAGGGTCATGAAGTACGAGACCACACATTTTCATATATTTTTCTTATTATGAAATAGAGTACAGGTCTGAAAATTGCATAATTATCAATTTGTATTTGTACATGTATATTCATATCTTTCTAATTTTAACTATTGTCACTGTTATTGGACAATGTACATGTATTGTAAAGCACTTAGGGCAGTTTCATGAATAAGTGCTATATAAATCATATATTGATTATTATTATAATAATATTATGGGGAAATCTTATATTTAATTGGTCTGAAGTAGGGTCAGGGTTTTAGGACTTGGACGGCACACTCCCACCTGAAATTCCTGGTAGTACAGGTATGTACAGCATGCATCTAAATGTCTTATTTCTGCAGGCACTACATCATCTCAAGGTACCATAGAAGTATCATCTGGCTGTGCCCTACTGCTGTATTTCCTATTCACCGTATTAGTGTGTATTGGCACGACTACTTCAATATGCTATTACACTCAGTTAGATGCCTACACTTCCTACAAGTACATACTGACCAGACTTCGCTTCCATTACTACTACTACTTCAACCAAGGGACATCAAATGGACAACAATACTTCTAGGAAAAATCATATAGCAGGGTTCTGGGTGGCTCCTTGTCATTAATTATTGGGCCATAGGGCACATACTGCATAATGAAACATGAATATTCATCATAATAGAAATCCAAAATGTATTATTACTCACTGAGCAAAATTCCTAGCAAGACCCATGCTATAGACTTCAGAAATTAAAACAGTTTAAACTAGTAACATTTTATGTAGACTGCAAACAGTCCCTTTGTTTTTCTTGGTCTCTAGTCACAACAAACTTTAAAACAATGTTTTTTTCATTCACGCCCAATCCGAGCTCGGCCAAAACATTGTTTTTCGAGTTTTTCGTGACTAGAGACCAAGAAAAATAAAGGGAGTACTGTTTGCAGTCTACATTATTTTTATGTTGGCGAAGTAATAACTGATCACAACATAATAACTGATCACAAGACCAAAACTGAGAACTGAAGTTTAAAAACAACTCAGTTGAGGTGTTTTGATCTCGTGATCAAACACAAGTACATACCTGTATGAGTGTTTGATATGGCTTCTCAAATGATAGCCTGGGAAGACAGCCAATTCGTATATATCCACTCCACGTGAAAGAGACTCTTTCGCAGGGAGCGGTAAGAGTCGGCTGTCTTCCCAGGCTACTCAAATGAACATAGTAAGAGAAAACAAAGAAGAAAGTTTGGATAATTTATGCAAGTCTTTGAACATGATATCAAGACTCCTTCTTACTTGTGATTTTCTTTGTAATCTCGTTAATTATTAATAAGTTTCAGAACAAATATTACACACCCAGGCCAGTTTACTCTAAACACTCGTAGATAAGCTGTACCATCTTTGTTTCAAGTCAGAGGTTTGGCTTATCCACGAGATAATCTAGAAGAGCTGCTGGTATCCAGATAGTCACTTGGTGTAATGGTTATCACGTTTGATTTACATGCAGAAGATTATGGGTTCCATGCCCAGAAGACCCTAAAAACCATTAATCTGCATACTTTTTTGGCCATCTTTTTTACCTGTAAACCCTAGGCCAAATTACATGTACTGTAACTGAGAACTTGTAGTTTACCTGGGATATTGTTTTCGAAATGGTTAGGGCAACTTTTTTTGATTCAGGTTAGGATTTGTGAAAGTGACTTTTCAGACCAAAGATGGGTTTGGGTGATGGAAACTAGACCCTTTAAGCATTGACAATGGCTAAGCTAGCACATTCATATTTTGTCTAACCTGACCAAGTTATTTAAACCCATGTAAACCCACATGCAAAACCCATTGCAGTCTGGGTAGAATCTGATGACCAAGGTTGGTCAGTCCAGGATGGTAAATTTACCTGTCTATGTGCTATTCCTGGCATTTTAAAGTTTTGAAACATTTCTTAACACAAATAGTAAGGGGAACTGATGTCAAAAGATCCAATATATATAAAAAAAAATTTGAAAGATTAAAGCAGCTAGACCAGTGTCAACGTAGTATTAAGTTAGTAGTCAGTTCTCTGCAATGGATTTTGCATGAGGTTGATGGAGATCAGTGACCATTCTAGCTTAAAGTGCCTATAAGCCCTAGCCAGTTATCTTTGATTTAAAAATCAAAATGGGAAAGAAAATGACCGACAGGAACAATAATAATAAACCTCTGCCATTTTCGTTTATTAAGAAATCAAATTTGAATGACATAATTTAAGTCAGAACCTAATTGTAGTTCCTTAAATGTCTAAAAAAAACTAAAAAAACCGTATGAATGAAATTCAATGTTATTACTCAATTCATTAATTTCAACTCATTAGCATAACGCCCTTAAATGATAGTTCCTAAGGAGAGGAATCGCTCACTCATTCTGATTGGCTAAAAATACAGAAATTAGCAGTGGTTTTAAAATTTAAAAATTTGACAGCAATTGAGTGACAATGGTTGTTTAGTTAGTGTAGTGGTTGCAACGTTTGCCTTACGAGTAGGAGCGGGATTCGAGTTCCAGAAAATCAAAAAAAAAATACCTCCCTATTTTCTTGAGAAGTTTTTCTTGAGAACCCTAGCTCTAGGTGGGTAAGATCTTGTTTACTGACTGGTTAGGATTAGTTAGTTTATAGTCATTTCATGGTTTAATTAAGTGAGCGATTCCTCTCGTTAGGTACTTGCAAGCTTGTCTTAAATGTCATTTCACGGATTGTAATGCATTTTTAAGCAATATTACGACCATAAGTCGCCCAAAAATGGTTGAACAAGATTTTAAACACTTTATTGCACCTAAATCAGTGATTTCTGGCTAGGGCATATTATATTCATGTATAGGCACTTTAAAAATGAAATGAAAGATGATAATTGTGTACTTTGTATCACTTGTCACATTTTGCTGTAAAGGCCGGGGTGGGCTCGTTATTTTAGAGTACAGTTTGTGTTGCCTTGCATTAGTGCAGGTAATAAAAACTCAAACAATTATACCTCAGGCTTCATTTATTTTGGCAACAGCATGCCATAACATTGAAATGGCTTGAATCCCAAATATGTTTTTGATCGACTTCAGATCCAATAAAATTGCAGTTTCAATATGGCAAGACTGCAGAGTAGTTAAGGGACAGCTCTGCTATTTTTCAAAGTACAGTCTGCATCGTCCTTGCTCAGTGTTTGATATTGGGTTACCTGTGGTAGGATTGTAACACAGGTAACCCAACATCAAACTCTCCAGCAGAAATAAGTTTCTAGAATAAATAAGCTTTAGTAACCACTTTAATCTTTGCAATCCTAAATGATACCAAAATAGTTTGAAAAGCATAATTATTATCAGGACTTCACATCATATTTCTATTCTATCTCAGGGTGTTATTTTTGTAGTTTTGTTTTTAAAAAACTGGATGGTTGAATTCAACTAACAGTGACCCTTTATGTTCACTTTATTTATGATACAGGAAACAACAAATTATAGTTGACCCAGTTGTCATACTTCTAAAAGCCACCTTATAATATTGCTTAATTTGGCTAATGAAGGTACTAACGAAGGTACTATTGGAGCAGGAAAGTACATGCAGTACAACTGCAGAAATCTTCCAGTGCTCAAACTTAACTTTTAAGACTGGTCATCCCTGGGACCAGTAGGTTTCGAATTTTACTCGTCCCAATATTATAGTTTTATTTTCACTTTGTCTGAATCCTTGAAATTTAATCATCCAGCAGACTAGTGGAGAAAAGTTACTTGTTTTTCATGATTTTTACTCGGTTTGGGTGAGTGAACAACCATCAAGTTAGAGCCCTGCCTCCCCACCTGTGAATTTTAGTTGCCAGATTATTAATAAGAATGTCTTATTTTGAATTGGAGAATGAACAACACCGTTTTCCACAAAATATACCATTATGCCATTCTAGCAGCTTGACCAACTGCTTGATGTCGATCATGGTCGACTATAATGCTTGATCACTGTTGATTGAACATGACTTTCTATTCTAAAAGTTACATTCACTTGTCAAATTTAAGGAGTGTTTTTGCATTATGTTGTTCTCATGTTATGAATTGCATCTGTTATGAGTTAGGTCATGGTCAACATTAATGTTCATGTTATGAGTTAGTTAGGTCACTGTCAAAATGTTCATGTTACATGTATGAGTTAGGTTGTCAAATGTTCAAGTTACAGTCACTGTATGAGTTAGGCCATTGTCAAATGTTCATGTTATGAGTTACATCATTGTCAAATGATCAAACTGGCAATCGGTGCTCCTCTGGCGGTCGCGGGTGATCACGGTTGTCCTATGACGATCACAATCGGCTCCTGTCCTCTCAACGGTTGGAACCATAGAATGGCAGATCAGTCACTCGACCACGGTCAACCACTCAACCAAGGTTGATTGATTCACCCTCAGCTGCAGGAATAGCCTACCCTCCTATCATAGAACAACAGTTCATTGATATCCATCAACGGAAGTAAAAGAGAAACAACAACACTGATTAACTGTCATCTTGACATGCTCTCTTCTCTGGTATCACATCATCATTAGACTTATCTGCCTTCTTTCTTTTAAACAGTTTCCCATCTGGATTATGTTCTGGATTGCGGCATGCCTTGAGCCTTTGCTCTAGTATCTTGATCTGATCTTTACTGATGGTAAATGTCTTACTGTTAACAATGTCTACTATTGTTTTGACCACCTCCCACAGAGAAGTGCTTTTCTCACTGTCTCCTACTGTCTGTCTGACATACCCCTCTAGTTCACCATCCCTAGAAGACCCAGTATGCAATGCGGCCATGGCTATTTGAGATGGTGAATATAACAGTGAAATGTCAGTATGCAGAGTTCTTCGAAGGAAATCTTCAGCCTTTGAGCGCCATTTTTCAGGATTGATTGACATTCGTGTCTTCATGTCAATCATAAACCCCTCCAGTGGTCTATACGGATGGTGGAGAGTTAAATGAAAATCCAGCCTCTGCATTAGCAATAACTCATGTGCAAGTATAAAATCCATGACTTTCTCCCTTCGATCACTGGGCAGGATTTGAACAAAACGATCAACTGAAATATTGTACTCCTCCACTTTACAAGCCATGTACAGACATACCAAAAACATTTCCTTAGGGGGGTGGTCCATGACTGAGGTCTTCAAATAAAATCGCTTCAAATAAGAAGTCGCCGTAGCCGTAACAGTGCTTGGAACTGGAGGCTGGAATTTACCTGAAACGTCTCTGAGAACCAGTTCATAGTACTCTACCAGGCTTTTCTCTTCTTCCGCGCTGAGAAAGCTCACGTTCCTCTTGTTTGCAAACGTATCTCTGTAGCGTGCCTTGTAAGCGGAGTTTACCTCCGTTCTAATTTCCTGTAGTTGTTCTGGACTCTTGAATATCCAGTACTTTCGTTGACTGCTTGTGTGGAACATTGCATGAGGATTTATAATCAAAAACCGGTTCGTAAAAATCCAGTCTACACACTCAGCTAACACCGCAGTCAACTTGTGTTTTGCGTCGAGTGAGCCTGCAGTATGAGTGGCCTGGATACCACATTGAAAGGTTACTTATCCCAAGTTATTTTTCTCATGAGAAAATTATATATTTTTTGTAGATTCTAATAGATACGAATCGAAAAAGAAGTCAATAATATATCTGGATTTAAAAAAGAATTTTGTGGACTTATTAAAATGCCACATGATTTGAAATGTTTATAGCTTGGGCTTCCTGTGGTGTGGTGTTCGTTGGTCATGGTAGGTACTTCACATAAGATAATTATTATGTACTTAGAAGATTATTATGTACTTAGAAGATTGTTTGTTAGAGAAAGGATTGGTAGTCGCTTATACACTACGCTTCAACACCGTTCAGCCTCGTTATTCAACCACGTTCAACCCTGTTCAACACCGTTCCACCGGTCAACCCCCCGTTCAGACCCCGCGTTCAACCACGTTCAAGACTGTTCAGCCTCGTTCAACCCAGTTCAGTCTCGTTCAATCCCGGTCACCCCCGTTTAACATCGTTCAACCTCGTTCAGCCTCGTTCAACTCCGTTCAACCTCGTTCAACCCCGTTCAACCCCGTTCATCCCCGTTCACCCCAGTTCATCCTCGTTGAACCCTGTTCAACCTCGTTCAACATCGTTCATCCCTGTTCAACATCGTTCATCCCTGTTCAACCTCGTTCAACTCCGTTCAACCCTGTTCAACTCCGTTCAACATCGTTCATCCCTGTTCAACCTCGTTCATCCCTGTTCAACCTCGTTCAACTCTGTCAACCTCGTTCAACCCTGTTCATCCCCGTTCAACCCAGTTCATCATCGTTCAACCTCGTTCAACCCTGTTCAACCTCGTTCAACCCTGTTCAACCCTGTTCAACCTCGTTCAACTCCGTTCAACTCCGTTCAACTCCGTTCAACCCTGTTCATCCTCGTTCAACCCTGTTCAACCTCGTCCAACCCTGTTCAACCTCGTTCAACTCCGTTCAACCTCGTTCATCCCTGTTCAACATCGTTCATCCCTGTTCAACCTCGTTCAACCCTGTTCATCCCCGTTCAACCCAGTTCATCCTCGTTCAACCCAGTTCATCCTCGTTCAACCTCGTTCAACCCTGTTCAACCTCGTTCAACCTCGTTCAACCCTGTTCAACCTCGTTCAACCTCGTTCAACCCTGTTCAACCTCGTTCAACTCCGTTCAACTCCGTTCAACCCTGTTCATCCTCGTTCAACCCTGTTCAACCTCGTTCAACCCTGTTCAACCTCGTTCAACTCCGTTCAACCCTGTTCAACCTCGTTCAACCCTGTTCAACCCTGTTCAACTCCGTTCATCCCTGTTCAACATCGTTCATCCCTGTTCAACCTCGTTCAACTCCGTCAACCTCGTTCAACCCTGTTCAACCTCGTTCAACCTCGTTCAACCCTGTTCAACCTCGTTCAACTCCGTTCAACTCCGTTCAACCCTGTTCATCCTCGTTCAACCCTGTTCAACCTCGTTCAACCCTGTTCAACCTCGTTCAACTCCGTTCAACCCTGTTCAACCTCGTTCAACCCTGTTCAACCCTGTTCAACTCCGTTCATCCCTGTTCAACATCGTTCATCCCTGTTCAACCTCGTTCAACTCCGTCAACCTCGTTCAACCCTGTTCATCCCCGTTCAACCCAGTTCATCCTCGTTCAACCTCGTTCAACCCTGTTCAACCTCGTTCAACCTCGTTCAACCTCGTTCAACCCTGTTCAACCTCGTTCAACCCTGTTCAACCCTGTTCAACCTCGTTCAACTCCGTTCAACCCTGTTCATCCTCGTTCAACCCTGTTCAACCTCGTTCAACTCCGTTCAACCCTGTTCAACTCCGTTCAACATCGTTCATCCCTGTTCAACATCGTTCATCCCTGTCCAACCTCGTTCAACTCCGTCAACCTCGTTCAACCCTGTTCATCCTCGTTCAACCCAGTTCATCCTCGTTCAACCTCGTTCAACCCTGTTCAACCTCGTTCAACCTCGTTCAACCCTGTTCAACCTCGTTCAACTCCGTTCAACTCCGTTCAACCCTGTTCATCCTCGTTCAACTCCGTTCATCCTCGTTCTACCCCGTTTAACCGCCTCGTCTACCCTGTTCATCCTCGTTCAACTCCGTTCAACCCAGTTCATCCCCGTTCAACCCAGTTCATCCTCGTTCTACCCTGTTCAACATCGTTCAACCCTGTTCAACCCTGTTCAACCTCGTTCAACCCTGTTCAACCTCGTTCAACTCCGTTCAACCCTGTTCAACTCCGTTCAACATCGTTCATCCCTGTTCAACATCGTTCATCCCTGTCCAACCTCGTTCAACTCCGTTCAACCTCGTTCAACCCTGTTCATCCCCGTTCAACCCAGTTCATCCTCGTTCAACTCCGTTCAACCAGTCAGTCATCCCCGTTCAACCAGTCAGTCATCCCCGTTCAACCCAGTTCATCCCCGTTCAACCCAGTTCATCCCCGTTCAACCCAGTTCATCCTCGTTCTACCCTGTTCAACTCCGTTCAACCCCGTTCATCCCTGTTCAACCCTGTTCAACCCTGTTCAACCCTGTTCAACCTCGTTCATCCCCATTAAACCCTGTTCAACTCCGTTCAACTCCGTTCAATCCAGTTCGTCCCCGTTCAACTCAGTTCATCCTCGTTCTACCCTGTTCAACATCGTTCAACCCTGTTCAACCTTGTTCAACTCCGTTCAACCCCGTTCATCCCTGTTCAACCCTGTTCAACCTCGTTCAACTCCGTTCCACCCTGTTCATCCTCGTTCAACTCCGTTCCACCCAGTTCATCCCCGTTCAACCCAGTTCAACCCCGTTCATCCCCGTTCAACCCCGTTCATCCCCGTTCAACATCGTTCTACCTTGTTCAACCTCGTTCAACCCTGTTCACCCTCGTTCAACTCCGTTTCACCCTACCCTGTTCAACATCGTTCAAACCTGTTCAACCTCGTTCAACCCCGTTCAACCCCGTTCAACCACGTTCAACCCCGTTCAACCCTGTTCAACCCTGTTCAACCTCGTTCAACCCTAGAACCCTGTTCAACCTCGTTCAACCCTGTTCAACTCCGTTCTACCCTGTTCAACATCGTTCAACCCAGTTCATCCTCGTTCTACCCTGTTCATCATCGTTCAACCTCGTTCAACCCTGTTCAACCTCGTTCAACTCCGTTCAGCCCTGTTCAACCTCGTTCGACTCCGTTCAACATCGTTCAACCCTGTTCAACCTCGTTCAACCCCGTTTAACCCCGTTTAACCTCGTTCTACCCTGTTCAACTCCGTTCAACTCCGTTCAACCTCGTTCAACTCCGTTCAACCCTGTTCAACTCCGTTCAACATCGTTCATCCCTGTTCAACATCGTTCATCCCTGTCCAACCTCGTTCAACTCCGTTCAACCTCGTTCAACCCTGTTCATCCCCGTTCAACCCAGTTCATCCTCGTTCAACTCCGTTCAACCCAGTCAGTCATCCCCGTTCAACCCAGTTCATCCCCGTTCAACCCAGTTCATCCCCGTTCAACCCAGTTCATCCTCGTTCTACCCTGTTCAACATCGTTCAACCCTGTTCAACTCCGTTCAACCCCGTTCATCCCTGTTCAACCCTGTTCAACCCTGTTCAACCTCGTTCATCCCCATTAAACCCCGTTCATCCCTGTTCAACCCTGTTCAACCTCGTTCAACTCCGTTCCACCCTGTTCATCCTCGTTCAACTCCGTTCCACCCAGTTCATCCCCGTTCAACCCAGTTCAACCCCGTTCATCCCCGTTCAACCCCGTTCATCCCCGTTCAACATCGTTCTACCTTGTTCAACCTCGTTCAACCCTGTTCACCCTCGTTCAACTCCGTTTCACCCTACCCTGTTCAACATCGTTCAAACCTGTTCAACCTCGTTCAACCCCGTTCAACCCCGTTTAACCACGTTCAACCCCGTTCAACCCTGTTCAACCTCGTTCAACCCTAGAACCCTGTTCAACCTCGTTCAACCCTGTTCAACTCCGTTCAACCCTGTTCAACATCGTTCAACCTCGTTCAACCTCGTTCTACCCTGTTCATCATCGTTCAACCTCGTTCAACCCTGTTCAACCTCGTTCAACTCCGTTCAGCCCTGTTCAACCTCGTTCGACTCCGTTCAACATCGTTCAACCCTGTTCAACCCCGTTTAACCCCGTTTAACCTCGTTCTACCCTGTTCAACCTCGTTCAACTCCGTTCAACCCTGTTCATCCTCGTTAAACCCGGTTCATCCTCGTTAAACCCTGTTCAACCCCGTTCAACCCTGTTCATCCCCGTTCAACCCTGTTCGTCCTCGTTAAACCCCGTTCAGTCCCGTTCAACACCGCGTTCGATTCAGCCTCGTTTAATCCCGGATGGTGTAATTTGCTGCTTGACGGCTCGACGGCTTGACGGAACGGCGGAATATTTTTTTTTTGTATACACAGTGAAGTAAAATTAACTGAAACGGAGCTAGTGAAATAAATACAAACGTTTCAAGGAAATAGAGACAATTGGCGAAAAGGCTAATTGATATGTTGCATAACTTTGATAGACCCAGCTACAATTGGAGGATTTGCAAGAGCTCATGCAGTTTAACTTTTTTAAAGCCTTTCTCAAAGTTCTCACTCGATCAGCAAAGCTAAGGGGAATTATGCCGTTGAGTGCGCTGCAGAAGTTTCTTTTCCCTGAAGCTTTTCTCGGCTTTCGGCTTTATCACTTTATTGCTTTTTCACTAAACCGGAAGTACGGTTTTCCCCGCCGTTTGCATGAGCGCGCGCGCGCCGACTCTTCATAGCAACGTCGCTGCTTAGCGACGAAATTGGTAAACGCACCCTTACCCAAGCTATTTAATAGTCTTTGTTCCCACATACTTTACACGTTTGTTATATTATGAGAGTTGTATATTTATGCTTTATTACTTATAGCTTAACACACGATATGTATTTTATCGGTGATTCATTAAAGACATTATTATTATTATTGTTGTTATTGTTATTGTTTTTAATGAAACGACAGGAGCCCATTACTAATTAATTAATTAATTAATTACATAAATTGAGTTTGAGTTTGAATAGTGATATTGAAGTACATACAGTTTTTTTACAGACAGTTTTTTAACATTTAAATTAACATATTATATTTACAAATATGGTTGTTACAGACCGAGCATCTACATCGATATCTAAATTATTAATTTAAAAGTCCTAGGGGTGGCGAATCGTGTCCAGAAAAGCGGAGGGTCTCGCAAAAAGTCGGTAAGTCTCGAAATCTCGCATTTTATAGGTACAGTCTGAGTCTCGATTTTTCTTTACTTTTCCCATCTCCGAGTCTCTGATTTTTTTTGGAGACGGTCTCAGAGTTACGCCTTTTTACTCTTTTATTAGCTTTTATTGGAGTTACGGTTTCTTGGCGGCCTCTGCATGTGTTTTACAAGGTACGCGAACGACAGCTAATTGGTTAAATGGTGAATTCCTGGTATATTTACTATTATTATTATTAATAATTCCTCACCTGGCGTGATGAAAGGTACTGGGTGTTTCATCATAGCTCGGGCTTCGATTTTTATAACGAACAAGCTCGTATCTCAAAGTCTCGGGCTCGGAATTTCAAATTGCTTTAAAGTCTCGGGCTCGGATTTTGAAAACGCAAACGTAAGTCTCGCAATTCGCCACACCTAGTCATGTAGGTTTTTGTTTGCATGCCCAATTTGCCCGTTTAGCCTAAGTTGGAAAATGTAAGTTTGACTTGTTTCTGGTATTGTAAATATGAATTTCACTGGTGTGTCTAAAACTGATTAAAATTAAAGTCCACCAGTTTGTTCAAACATTTAAAAACAAAAATAAAACATGGAGTAAGGAGAAAACATACAGTGGGCGACTAGTTTCTGTAAAAACTATCGTTTGTGCTATTTACTATTTTTGCTCTTTCTCGTAGATATAATACTTAACCTAAACTCTGTTACTTTAATCTTATTTTTTTAAATACATTTATTTCTGTTTCAGTCTAGTTTACACAAACTCTTATACTAGATCTAGTGCACTATCTACATTCACTTTTTATATATCATATTTTATTTGTCTTATATATAGATTAATTTAAATAAGTATTCCAGGGGCAAAAGCAACATTGGTAACCCTCGTGGTTTTATGCTTGTGCTCCTCCACATTAGTAAATATATTTTGTCGCATGTCCTAAATGTAATGATTGTTTTGTTTTTGTGGAAATAAAAACCTTGAACCTTGTGAATCTGCGTCGACGGGGAAGATAAACACAGGTATAATAAACAAAGTTGATCAAGGTATCAGTGCTAACCGCCGTCAATACAATATACAATATGGTATATTATTAAGGTCTGTTCAAACGGATGCAACATCGTCCAACATTTTGGATCCAACATGGTTGCACGATGTTGCACGATGTTGGATGGGGGTGTTCAAACGGATCAAACATCAATCCAACATGTTGGATACATGTTGGATAGTAGTGTGATATCGCAAAGGATTCCGGTGCTGTTTAAGTCCGCCTTCGTCGCTCGTAAGCCTGTTACTTTGGCTTTTATGTCTGTTATAGTTATATCTAGTCTTAATTCTTCCATTTTCTCGTAGGCCCTTTCATTCTTGTTCCCGAGGTGATAATCTTTGCTTGAAACGTCCCATCTTCTAACAGATCTAGCAGTTCGTCAACTTCGGCGTCTGACCACTTTCTGTCTGGTCTTGCACTTTTTGTAAATTTGTCATTTTTTACCCTCCCTCTCCTCCCCATACTTTTAAGACCGCTCAATTCAAATAGTTTGAATTTGAATTGAGCAGTCTTAAAAGTAGGGGGGAGGAGAGGGAGGGTAAAAATTACATTCACAAAAAGTACGTAAAACACGTTTTATTCTTGTTTTCACTTCATTATTGTGGTTTGCCTATGTTACGATTTACAAAATTCTAGTAGCTATCATGAGCTGTCATGTTCAAGAATTTATTTAAAAACAGACTACATATAGGTAGTCATGCTTGACCGACTAGCATAGCGCCATGCCGCCAAGGACTAGAAAATAATTATGGCAACATTGTCATTTGTTCTGAAATATGTCCAGACTACATATAGGTGGTCATGCTTGACCGACTGGCATAGCGCTAAGGACTAGAAAATAATTATGGAAACATTGTCATTTGTTCTGAAATATGTCCAAAAAGATTAGAGCCACAGTCTATAGGCGAATCCTTGCTGACGTCATTGTTTACATTTTTGCCTCATTAGCATAAATTAAACTTCAAGCTACTAACAAACAATCTACATCAGTTGAAAGAGAATTTTAAACTTTAGTCATTACCGAAAATGTGAGATAAATATGTTAAATATTTACGGAGAAATTCACTTTTCAAAACTGTAAAATCGGCTGGGGGACAAGAGTTGCTGACAGCCATACATTCTTTGTAAATTTAGAGATTTTTAAACGCTCATTCCTTAAAATATTTTTATCATATCACACTCACATTTTCGGTGATTATCAAGTGTGACAAGCTCTTTCGATTTGTGCACTCTGTTTGTTTGTATCTATGTCGCTTGAAGTTTGATGTATGCTAATGAGGTAAAAACGTAAACAAGGATTCGCCTATATTAAGTAGAATGGCGGGAGATAAGAATGGAATGAATATCCAGAACTAGTTGACACCCGTGTCACAGAGTCACATGCCAAATAAATAGCAGCTCATAAATCATAGTTAATATTTCTTTGAAATGTGCCGCTTTGGTTTATAGTATAGAATGGGTTTTGTTGTAGGTCAGGACATTTCAGCTTGTCAATCAAAAAAAAATAAGAACATCATGGATACCATAAATGGAAAGAGCAAGCCAAAATTAGTAAACACCCACATTTTAGGCTCATATCTTTAAAAGTGAAGGCATGGCAAATTTTTGATAACTCAGAATTGCTAGAACAATGGCTATCTGTTTTAAATAACAAAAGGCTGGTGAACCAGAACGAGTCTTTGCACCTCGCGTCTATTGTTTACTCATGCGTGCGCAAGAGCATCATAATGGCCTATTCAGAAAGTCCAGATGGAATTATAATTTTTCCACTTCGGGAAGGGGCGGGGAATGGAAATTTGACCCGGAATTCCATTTTGCATTTTGTGGGCCGTTTTTGTACAGGCAGCCCAATCTATGGGTTTATTTAATGTTTGAATTGTGATGTATGGGTTTCATAAATCCTTTCAAATTGTGTATCACCACCTAAAAAAGAGAGAAGGCGTCAAGCATGTGGTCGAACATGAAAACGAGGCTACAACTATTTTGTTGAATAGTCACTTGAATTTGCTCAAATCCTAGAACAATGGTTGGTTATAACTAATCTCAGCGTTTTTAGTCGTCCTAATATACGTTTGGTAAAATGTCTATCATGATCACAAAAAAGTTGAAAATTAATAATGGTAATAGAACTGAGTGGAGTGCAATTTGGTCTGAAATCATACGAGTGATTACAAAATTGCACGACCGCGAAGCGGGAGTGCAATTTGTAATCAAGAGTATGATTTCAGACCAAAATTGCACTCCACTCAGTTCTTTTACCACTTAATTATATTCATTTTGAAATTTTAACAAACGAAAAACGTTCGTAAATTTGTTTTTTTACAACAACAAACTAGAAAAGTCAAGAGGTAGCTAGAGCTTTGAATCTAAGAGCGTGCGCGAGCGATCACGCAATCCCTACGCTGTGAAATGGCTTCTTAAATTCTGCTTTTTGATTGGTTCAGCAAAAGGATGCAATAACAGACACAAAATGATGCAATTTAGGCTGAAATCACTGCTGCTTTTAACCAATCAAATTGCAGGAAACACCAATGATTTCAAAATGAATATAATTAAACTAAAAACGGGGTGGGTATATTGTATATTTTAAGTAACGATTTTGTGTTTATCTGATTACAATTGTGGGTTGACCCTGATAGACTGTTAAGGCGAAAATATAGAAAACAGGTGACGTGACCTATTGTTGGAAACATTTTTCGCCATTTATATTCTCCGGCTTCAGTGATAAAAAGTCAACCATTCCGGGGATTTCCCATAACAAACTTAACATTTCGAAGCGAAAATCTGAAACAAAACAATAACTTCCGCCACCCCATTTTGATTTCTTGTTTTATCAACCTTAAGGTCACGTGACCTTCAAAAAACCAAAATACCCCAATCCTCACGATTATCGTCTTATTCCAAAGTTATCAGTAGGGTATTTCATACATAAATAACAAAGATAATGAATTTTGAATGTTTTATCAGAATTGCTCATAAACCAAGTAGTATAGCCGGCGTCAAAATGATACCACTTTTTTGTTGCACAACGAAAGAATGTTATGGAGGTCTTCGTTCGTTGTTTTCTGCGAAAACAACGAAGACCTCCACAACATCCTTTCCTTGCACAACAAAAAAGTGGTATCAGTTTTGACGCCGGCTATACTACTAGGGATCGTAAGGGTTGAAATTCTCTCACGGCGTCCTAAGGGTCTCTCGCAACACCCAAATTGTCACTAGACACCTAAAAATCCAAAAGTGTGAACCTATTAGAGATATCATTAGCATATAGTTATATCGACACCGATTGTGTGTTATTTGCCCCGCGACCCCAAGTTGTCACTAGACATTCTTGCACCTAAAAATCCAAACTTTAGGAACTGTTAGAGGAGTGATTAGCATATAGTATATCGACACCGATTGTCCGCGACATCGACACGCAAGGTAGAAGATGGTCACCCTAGGAGAACTGCGTGTGCAAGCAAAGCAATTTGGGTTGCGAGATACTTCGGGGTTCGACAAAGCCAAGCTCGCCCAGACAATAGCTGAGGCTCGCGCTCTCGAATGGGAGAATAGGATCGAACGAGCCGATCGAACAGGTAGGTTCCCAGCTCTTCGAGGTGATCCTGAAAATCCCCACAAGAGAGCTCAACGCGCGCGTGAAACCAAACAGTTGGATGAGGAGGTTGTGGCAAGCCTAAGGGCAAAGGCTGATGAAGAGAGGTCCATAGCGAATCCTCGAAGACGTTTGCCCCACAAACGCCGAGCCTTCCGACGGTTCCTGCAAGAGCCTCGTAGTGAGCCACTTCCACGGAGTCTAGCTCGAGAGGCAGGTGCTATTCTCGATGAGAGAGATGGAATGCTAGAGGGAGTGGAGATAGGCCGCCGTACTATCCAGTGGCGCTTCTTCCAAGGTGTGGCAGGAGATTTGACCCCTAGGATCATGGAAAAGTTAGTTGCAAAGGTAACCACCAGCTTCTACCTGCGCTACAGCTACACCTATCGCATTCGCAATGTCAACGACGGACGTGTAATGCTATTCTCCAAGACTGTCCCCGGCTCTCCATGGGTGAACGTCCTAGGAGATGCAGAAGAGTGGATCAATAGCAAAGAGACAGCTCGTTTGAATCCCGACAACATCAATCGTCCAAATACCCAATGGGCCTTCGTGCGTTGGATCTACGTGGATGTCAAAGTAGTGATCGATCGTCAGCCTCTGTTGGGAACAGGCCCACTCCCCCAATGGCTTCGCCAGAAAAAAGGAATGATTGCCCTTGATCGATATGGTGACAACCTATGTCTTTGGCGTTGCCTTGCCATGCACGAAGGAGCACGAGTAGATAGGTGTTGCGTCATGGCTCGGGAACTTGCCCAGGACTTCTATCGCCTGACAGCGCCCACGCAAGACGTTCCCAGAACTTCCTTAGACCAGCTGGAGGAAGTCGAGTTGCACTTTGGAATCGGCATTTGGGTGTACGAACCCACGGAGGATGGCGTTTGGCATCTGACGCGGCGTGCAGCCCACTACAAGCATGCAATGACGATTGGGCTGTATGCCGGACATGCCTTCTACATCAAGAACATCAAAAAGCTAGGGCACATCTACGTATGTAACGATTGTAAGCAACGGTTCACAAAAACCTCAGACCTTCAACGCCACGCAGATCGTTGTAGTCGTGGCGAAACGTGGTGATTCGGTATAGTAGTTACCTGTAGAGGTTCAACAGGTGTTGTAGGAACGACTATGTGATCAACTACGTGGAACAAGGCACTAGCTAGAGCCACGAATCGACCTGCTTTGAGTGATAATAGGCCGGCCACAGCGGATATCTCGTTGCGAACTAGGTGGTCTTCTTGTAGGTCCTTAATCAGTGCTTGTTGGTCGTCTAGTGGAACTACGTATGCGACTACGCGGGTGGCTAGACGTAGTGCCCCATTTACTAAGCATCCTGTTATTTGCTTTGCTACTACGGCCTGGTACCTACTATGCAAACGTTTTACGTCCTTCTCAGATAGCTTAGATATATCTACTATTGAGAAATTCTGTCCTAGATATTCTTTTGTTGTACCCATTGCAGCTAAGATTGCAAGTGCTTCCCGACAATCTTCGACACCCTCCAATTTGGTTGGATGTTCCAACACGACTGGAGGGCAAACAACGGCGCACTCATCAATCAGTTCATTCATGTATTCATCCATGATAATATGTTGTAGGTGCTGGGAGCTCTAATACTACCTCGAAAGGATGGCGTAGACAGAAGCACATGCGAGCGAACTTATGAGATCCAAGTATCGTTCGTAACTCTTTGCATTCTTGCGAGCCTCCATAATCCTCAAATATCCTTTTGCCATCTACGGCTGATGCCGTATGAAATGCTACTACGATAGCTACGTTCTCGCGGAAGGGTTTACATATGCTCGTTAATTGTTGTGACAGCACCCAAATGGAAAGCCCTATATGTCGTGCAGAAAAGTCTAAGTCCACTAGCTTGTCAGTTCGTTTCTTGACGTCCTTCGATGCGGCGCAATCATCGAGAATCAATAGAGTATTGGTACCTGACCAAAATGTTGCGCAAATACTCAAAGTAGCATCGATGGCATCCTGCGGTGGTGACATGACGAAGAAATGAGGATCTCGATTTGCAAATCCACGATAAGTTTTGCTGTGGGCATACGTAGGACAAATCAGTACTATGTAATCGAACTTACCACGAAATGATCCACGAAGTTGTTCTATGAGAAACGCAGTCTTCCCACAATTCGTCGGACCGACTATGAGTGCGTTGAACGGCACGTGCTCTACGAGAGAATCCATCAGTATATTATACTATGTAAAGATCTGTTCAATATCGTGACCTGAGCATCCGCAAGGACGTAGATGTGCATTTTCACATTTCCACTTCCCTTCGCAGTTCTATGTATGCGAATGTCGATGTCCTTCCCACTGCCGGTTTGTGCCAATCCATCACCATGAACGGTGGAATCTTTTGCTGTGCGACAATCGATTAGGATAGCGAATCTATTTTCAAAGAACTTCTTTGGAGTCATGGAAGTATTGGGTGTACCAAACCAGCCTCTTGCAGCCTCCCAGAAATCTAGGGGAAGCATGCCGCTTGGAAAGAGTCTGTTGGGAATCCCGTTGACATCTACTTCTACCTTCGAAATATCGGGATTCGAGAATGATTCGCTATCTCGCGCACCATAAGCGTGTGAATCTATGAATAGTAGAAGTAGTCCAGCAAAGGATCGTCGTGGAACATTGACGTTTTGAGATATCAAAGTATCGGATGCTTTAGCGATCTCTACTATCTTGAAGTGAACAGCGTAGTTGTATAGGAATGCAGTACCTATTTCGTATTTGTGAAGTGCACTACTAGCCAGCGTTCCATCCCTGATTGCTTCGTATTCTAGTTGGATGTTGGTAAGTTGGTATGTACCTATCTTCGTCGTATCCGATCCAACTACGACATCGATGGCATTCGCTAGAGTCAACTCGAATGTAATGGTATTTTCTAAGGCATATGGATATAGAACTCCATGTTGTGTCAGAATGTCGACATCTAATGGAATCCTATACTTGGAACCACACGCAACTAGGAGCGCGTTGTCTGCAGCAGACGAAGTACTTTTATCACCAGCTTTCGATCGTAGCTTGTTTACGTTCTCTGATTGAATGCCTTGTTGTACTCTCGACTCTCTCTCCTGCGTAGATAGGTATACATCGGAGTACGTTTGTAGGAGGTCTGGCCTGACAAGGTCTTATACTACAGATTCTACGTATGACCAAGCAGCGTCCAATGTTCGAAACGACTCTGTTATTCGCATGTCCACCAGATAGTACGATGTCGCCCAATAGCGCTAAGCTACCAGGTACTAGTACTACACCTTCTTCTAGCTTTGGGACTTCTACGTATAGAGTCTCACCTGGATTGGCAGATGATCGAGTGAAAGTTTTCCTATACAAGTCTCGTGGAGCCTTGAGTGCATGAGGCTCTCTTCGTGCTTGTGTGGGATCCAACTTTGATGATATCATGTTGAATATACGTATATATATAGTTATGTTTAACATGGCCTTTGATGGGAGGTATGAGGAAAGAACTGATGAAGCTGGAAAGGGTAGAGACGACGACGATACTGTCAACGAAGAAGCACGGAAATTGGCGTTTCCAGACTCTATGAATGTGGATCCGAGTGAATCACTCAACCTGAAAACTAGACGCAACTACAATGAAGAAGGCGCTCGACCAAAGACACAGGAAACATCATTGACAGATGGAGAGTTTAGTGAATTGATGGATGAGGATAGAATCGAACATCCGAAATTTAGCGATCGCCGCATAATCTTCAAAACAGGCAGATCGGATGAAATGAAACAAATGCTATTCGATACTGTATGGAAACACTATGCGGACGTAGGGATTCGTGGAAGAGGCCTTGATATAACTGGAATATGGGAGGCCAATAAGAAACGGGGCAGAATCTACCTTCACGCATTTGAAAGTACAGAGATGCCCATCCCTTTGACCACAGTGAAGGGTGAAAGATACCAAAGTATGGGCAAGGATCTCAAATTCGTCCTAGGTCCTACGAATGCAGAAAGAGCAGAACAAGTCGTCCAAGGTCAAGAAAAGGCCACCGAACATCTCAAAGTAGAAGATAGCATACTTCAAGACCCAACGTCAACTGAGGACCAGAAGGAAGCGGCTAAGGAAGAGAAAGTACGCATCCATAACGAAATAGAATTACTCGAACGTCAAGAAGAAGCCATACTAGAACGTACATCGCTACGTGAAAGGATCAAATACATTTTCAGAAAGCATGGAATGACTGTTCTTGCAGTGGTAACTTCTATTGGCGCTATCGTTAGTACAATAGTTTCCCTTTTATCGAGATCCGTACCGAAACCAGTAAAGGCTGGTATCGATAAAGCAGCAGATGCAGTAGGGAAGGGATTGAAAACGACTGGGGGGTTGTTAAAAGAAATGGGAAAGAAGCTTGGACAGATCCTACCTGGAATGGTTGGATCGATTGCGAGTTTCATATTTACTATGGCTGGTAAAGCTCTGGGAGTACTAGCAGAGAACGTTTGGTTATTCATCGTAGCAATAGTGGTGATCACGATAGAGCAATACAAACGACGTTAACGAAACAACGTCCATGCGATTCCAGCTGCGGCAATGGATGTCACTGCGAGATTAATCTCATGTTGTGGGACAGCCTTTGGTACAGGAACTCGTTTCTCGTGCGTCTCACGAGGTGGTATTAATTTCTTATCTGGTGGTCCTTCCATAGGAGGCGGACGTCCTTTGACTTCTGCATTGATGTCGTTAGTACCTAGCATCATATCTTTCGTGGCTTTCGGGGTTGGATTCCTATAGCCATCTTTCTTACCAAGATAGTACACTAGATTGCTTGGCAATAATCGCACGCCTATAGCTATTGCTAGATCGAGCCTCTTATGCGTCGTCGTTATAGCAGTAAGATAGTTTTTGTAGCTCACCACTAAATCGTTTTCGAGAATAGCGCCTTCGACTAAGCTCTTGAACTTTTCTTTGACGTTGAAGCTACCTACGATGGATTCGTTAAGGTCGTTTTGAGCGCCTAGAATACAGTATCCAAAAGCCTCAACAGATCGATTCAATCTACCTAACCCAGCGTTCGTCAAACCTCTACCGATTGGTGGCGTAAACCAATTGTACTGTTTACCGTTGTTATTGCTAATGTATGATAAAGGAAACTGATAGTCCGTACGACTCTCCTCAGGAAACTTAAAGTCACCACCAGGCCACTTCGCAGAGTACGAAGTATTATGTGCGTACTTCTCCGTATAGTTCACCATTCTTCCATGAGAGTTTACGTAGACGTCTCCTAAGCCATCCCACCGAAAGTCTGGCGTTCGAGATATACCGAATTCGATGCACAATTTCTCAAGGACTGATTTGCTATAGAGATTGTCGAGTTGCTTGAAAGCACGGTTACCAGGTAGAGGAGCTCCAAGTTCGTGTAGAATTCTTCGTATCGTGAAATATACGTGGAATCGTAGGAACCCTTGGACAACTGGTGGATACGTTTTGAAAGTGGGGTCAAACAACGACACTCCGCATCCAGAAGTTGCACACCACGTTGCAAAATTAAGTTGTTGAGGCCAGTATTTGAAATCCGGACCTGATAACCATCTACGAGACTCCTTTGCTGTCGTATGCTTTACAACGATCTCCTTGAATATATTTGGAACGCCTGCTTCGAACTTCTTCGTAGGTGTGACGTATATCCATAACTTGGTGAGATCGATATCTTGTGCCGGTTCGGTAAAAGGAACTGCTCGAATAGGATATTTCGCACTCTTATCTAGTGTCAACGTAGATGGGAAACCATCAACCATTCCCTGCAATGCGTCATCGATGCGTTTTCGAATATCCACTGGTACGAGACCGGTAATGTACCAATGTTGTCCACCATCGAAAAACACGATCCTAGTCTCATACGTTGAATCGTCGTGTATGTCTGACGCCGTAGTCCTAGCTAAGAACTTCTCAAAGTCCGCATGGGTATATTTTTCCTTAAAGACTGCAAAGGCCTTTGCATTGCGAGGTGCGATATAGTCACCCCAATCACCTTCGAAATGAACTTTATGAGACATGTTGAAGCTATACATACATATAGTTATACCTTTAACATATAAGATGGTTCTCTTACATGTCACCGCCACATCGGCTGACCATACTGTCTACTTCGACAACCCTATTCTTATACGGAACGTTTCACTACTCGAGGTCACTTTCGAGAACAGTTGGTGGAACCTAACAGAGGCGGGCTCGTTCAGGTGGAATGCCGGTAGTATTATGTTCCCACACGACGTTGCTGTAGGGTCTTACAATCTTAAGAGAATCAAGGGTGCCTTAAAGCCCGCAATTAGTGCTGGTATCGTGGAATTTGAGAGAGATACCCTCCTTAGGGCCGCCCCCGCTATAGTAGTTAAGAAACCAATCAAGTTCGATAAAAATTTCTACACACTATTAGGCGTCGAAGGTGGAGAAGAAGAGAATAACGAGTTTCTGCTAAAAGTTGGTAATTACCCTATTAAGATCAAAGATATCTACACAATGTATGTCTATTGCGATGTGGTGGATTCCGGTTTCTCACTCCTAGAGGGAAAACAATCGAAAGTCTTGGCTAGCATAGAGGTCCGAGGTCCTTGGTTTCAGAAAACGATCTATACTACGACGAATCCCCAAGCCCTGCAAGCTCTAGGTACAACGCAAAACAGCCTTCGTCTGACAATTCGTGATGGGAAAGGCAACGTGGTAGACTTCCGTGGTCGACCTCTACGATACGTGTTGAAGCTTGAGTAAGTTATATGTATAACGTACAATGGAAGGCGATTCGATTCAACCGTTTCCCTCAGCACCAAGTATCTATCCACAGATTGCTAGTGACACTGGAAAGAACTTTAGACTGCAAACGATCCGAGACACGCTTTCGGACATAGAAGTTCAAGAAAGGCACTACGAAGGTGTGCGCAAGAAATATGCACGTTCTCAAGGAATAGTTCATGGTATCGCAGTGGTAACGGGAGGTCTATCTGTGATCTTATCTGGATCTGGATTGGGCGTAGCGTTGACTGGGGTTGGAATAGTGATTGGTCTACCACTTGGAGTTATTGGTGGGCTATGTGGATTAATTTCAGCATCTACGACCCTTGGAGCTAAGAAGTTAGGAATGAAGGTTTCTAAACATGAAAGGACAACTATGTTGGCAAAGGCGAAAATCAATACGATTCGAGATCTAGTATCGAAGGCCCTACGCGATGAAAACATATCCGACTCCGAATACAGTCTCATCCTGAACGAAGCGAATAAGTATGAGATTATGAGGTCTGAAATTCGTCGTGAGACTTCCATAGGTGAAAAAAGTCCGGATCGGGTTCGAGCCGAACTCAAGCAAGAAGTGCAAAAGGAAATGCGAGAAAAACTTGGCAGCTTAGTGGGGTAAGAATCGATGTTTCCTATGAAAGGAACGAACATGGCTCTCACTTTCACTTCGCCAAGTCCTACTGCTAGTTAGCCCATGTCTAGTGTAGATTGGTTCAAAGTAGGAATGGTAAGAAAGCAACTCCTTGACAAAACGCTCTACCGAATTTCCAAATACGTCGCATCGTTTAACGACATCGTTAAGAGACATAGACGATCCTAAGCGACGTAGCACCTCGTAACTTGCTCCAACAACTTTCGTCTTAAGTATTGATCTGTGGCCTATATTGTTTTCTATTGCCGTAGTAACAACCTCGTGGACTATTTGTTGAACGTCCATAGGTACTCCTTGAGGATCGAGTTTAAGGAAAGTCGTTGCAATGTGAGGAACTATGTGCTCGACATCCAAGTCTACATCAATCTTATCGTCGTTATACAGAGAACGTCTAAAGACCTCTCCGCTACAGATGCTTCTGTCGTTTAGTTGCATGAAGCGAGCAACCCCGCCTCTAGTTCGTACGAACCCACATTGTATGCACGCATGGTAGAGTAGAGCAGCTAAAATGTTTTTCTTAGCATAGCTACGCTTGAGACAAACTTTCCTTACTTGGATGAATGCGTCGGCTACGATTCCTAACGTGTTCGTAGGGAACGATAGGCCATAACTTTGTTTATAAATAGTGTTGTACGTTTGTAGTTCTCGTAGGAGCGTTCGTCGTTGCAGTTCTGTGTCATCGCTTTGCTTTGGTTTTGCGCGGTCTAGATCATTTTGATACTGAAATTTATCCGGACCTACCATACGCAGTCGAGTAGTAGTAATATCGATCTTCGTTTCTTCACATGGTTCGACCTCGGAAACAAGACCACATGTGGAACACACGAATTCCGTTCCTTGTATTTCCAAGGGGCAGAGACAATCAGAACATGTTTCACTGGTGTTAATATGTCCCACTTGTGGGTTGATATTCAGGCTTCTACAAATTCCAGGACCAAACAATCTGACTAGCTCGTCCATGATACACTATGGATGTCATCCGTTTAATAGAAAAAAAAAAAAAAAAAGAATGAAGAGGGTCACGCAACGACTTTCTTCATTCTTTTTTTTTTTTTTCGTGGCGATTCCTAATCGTCCTTCTCGCTCCTCAAGGCAGCCAACACCTCGTCGAGCGCATGGCTGAGAGACTCTCCGAGACCTTCCTCTGGTTCCATCACTCTTGGTTCCGCGGTCAATGCTACCTCAGCAGGCTCCTCCGGTTCCACCACGTTTGGCTCTGCAAGTTCCGCCTTTCTTGGATTTGGAGTTTCCTCTAGCGTCTTGCTGGACTTCTTAGCGCGTCTTATATGGGGACACTTCTTGATAACGAGACGGTCGCATCCTGAGCAAAGCCCGTAACTAGTACGACATCCTTTACCGCACTTCGAGCATGGCACAAATAGGGCACAACCTTTTGAGACTTGGAAGTTGTGCTGGGCACAGAACTTCGATGCCTTCGAAATCTTCTTTGGGCATTTTGTGTCCTTTCCTCGCATCAACCAATCACAAGTTACTACCTCAGTCATTGCGACGTCTACGTTTAGGTTCTTCGGCTTGTTCGATCTGTATGGTGTTAATGCGTACTAAGATGACAACGTAAGCTAATATCGTGGAATAAAGAATATATACTAATACCATTTGGTGGTGATATACAGCATACTAATCACTCCTCTAACAGTTACTCAAGTTTGGATTCGGCTCGTTCGACTCGTAGAGATCCAATTATTATTCTTTTTTTTTTGTAGATCTACAACCCTCCATTACCTACGTGCTTTCGGTTCACTCGTCTTCTGCGGCTGCGTCCACACTAGCACTATGCTTAGTATTGACGGCATAAACGTCTCGTTGGTCGTATCTATTCTTCGATGGTTGTCGTACTATGTCGATCTCAACATCTAGTGGGTATGAAAGTCCCATACTACTTGCACAAATACTTGCGGCGTTGCAAATACCATCGTGAATAGAACCTGGTAGGATGAGTTTGCTTATATTGTCGATGTTAAGAACGCTAGAGTTCTCATCGACGAGAGGTTCGTACGTAGTGTTGTCCCCATCGGAGTACGACTTACTTTTGTCAAAGAATTGACCGTTAGGTGTTCCTGTCTTGTAGTCGCATTTCATTCGCATCCTCATTATAGGATTAGCCAATCGACCTCCAGCATTAACAGTAGAATTCATAGAAATAAACCGTTGAATCATTGGAGCTATCTTAGTATTGGGGACGATAATGGCGTCGTCCTTTCCAGGTGGACTGCGTTTACGTGGATTGCGCATGCAGATCTTTTTGTCTTCGTTAAGTTTACTTACTTCGCGATCGAAAGCCCAATCTAGGTGTTCGACTAGTTTGAAAGTAGGACTTAGCTTGTCGGAAGGAAGGAAGATCCAATTCTCCATTGTCACTTTTCTTAATCGTGATTCCATCGTCCTCCGTACGTACAAAGTCGTTCCACTTCTGAAATTGTAGGCAAGGATGACGATCGCGTTTTTTGCCTACGTCCTCTTCGTTGTATGGTGCTATCCGTCCCACGTGCTTTTCCCCTTCGAACCGAAAGACCGCCGGATGAGGTCCATCGCCAATGTCGAAGAATACGGAAACGTACTTGCATCCGTTCGGTCCGTTTCTAGGATGGGTCCAGTCGAACGATATGACGGATCCATGGGATTGCCCATCTTCTTTGGCCCTTTCGAATGCTTCGACCACATCGCCTACGTTGAAAAGCTTTGAACTCGCCATTCTCTCTTCGGTATAACTATATGTTAGGATATCTCTAACAGTTCCTAAAGTTTGGATTTTTAGGTGCAAGAATGTCTAGTGACAACTTGGGCTCGCGGGGCAAATAACACACAATCGGTGTCGATATAACTATATGCTAATGATATCTCTAATAGGTTCACACTTTTGGATTTTTAGGTGTCTAGTGACAATTTGGGTGTTGCGAGAGACCCTTAGGACGCCGTGAGAGAATTTCAACCCTTACGATCCCTAGTAGTATAGCCGGCGTCAAAACTGATACCACTTTTTTGTTGTGCAAGGAAAGGATGTTGTGGAGGTCTTCGTTGTTTTCTACCTCTTTTAGAGGAAATAGTTATTTTCCACAGTAGGAATCCTTGCCAAGTTATAATTAAGACATTACATACCTCGACACAGTCTTTTAAATAGTTATCCTCTCCTTATATGTCCTTGGGGTCAAGCTGCGAAAACATACTCACCCGTGCATAAACTCCTTATACTTCAGTCAAAAACGGGCACTTCGGTTGAACTACTTCAGTAAACCAATAGAACATGCAGTTCCTATTTTTATACCGTTAGGTACCTTACCTTTCTCGCTACTATACGTTGAAAATTTCTGCAAAATGATGCATGATGTTTCAAACTTAAATACACCAAAAATATATTAAATCTATTTAATTAATAAATCAAATATACAACTCGATCCTCATCAAAAGAGGTGCAGTTTTCCAAAACAGAGAAACAGAGAAAATATTTTTTCCAGGATGGGAATGTGGAAAGGTTCTCCCCCTTTCGGTCAGATCTCTGAAGATATAAACATATTTTTTTTAAACGAATTAAAAGTTATATTCCTGAATATACGTTCAACAGATCATAACTGTGCTGAAGTTAACCAAATCTCTACAATATTAAAAAAAATGGTACATCGCTGCTATTTTGATCAATCTTTTATCTGTGATTTCAATATCTGTTAAATGAAATCCCTGCTATTTCGAATTCCTTTTTTGTTAATCATGAGTTTGCACAACAGACACTGAGATCTGTGTGTAAATGATGTGTCTTAGTTTCTCTCTCACCATTAGTTTTGTTTATAAATGAAGTTGAAGTTGCTGGAATTTGAGGTACTTGTATAACTGGTCGTAGGTATTTTTTATTTTTTTATTTCTTAATAATATGCAGGTTATACTCTAATATACATGAATTTAATCAGTAGAAACGTTGAAAACAGTAGAAAATATATCCATGATAGGAGTTGATTAAAAATATAAACGTTGTGCGCTTGTCGAAATGATGATGACAAATAATTGGCAAAAATATTAATTCACGTTTCATATTTCGAAGTAATAAACCTTAGTTCTCACATTTTGATCGGAGCTACTTTCGACCGTAGTTAAACGGAATGCACGGGATTAACGGGTCAGTTTCAGAGTCGTTTAACGGTCGGAGGGATCGATCGGAGAACGCTGTTGAACGAGATTGAACTATGGTGAATGTGGATGAACGGGGACTCGGCCGAACGCGGTTGAACGCGATTTAAGGGGTCAAGAAAAAAAATTCTCTTCACGGGGTTTAACAGGTTTGAACGGTGTTGAATGAGGTTTAACCATGCCGACGGTGTTGAACGGGTTTGAACGGGTTTGAACGAGGTTAAACCGGGTTGAACGCAATGGAACTATCATGTGGTGAATGAGGGTGAACCAGGTTAAATGAATGTGAACGGGTTAAACAGGGTTGAACGAGGTTAAACGGGGTTGAACGGGGTTGAACGGGATTGAACGAGGTTGAACAGGGTAGGACGAGGATGAACGGGGTTGAACGGGGTTGAACGGGGTTTAACGAGGATGAACTGGGTAGAACGAGGTTGAACAGGATTGAACGAGGTTGAACAGGGTAGAACGAGGATGAGCTGGGTTGAACGGGGATGAACAGGGTTGAACGAGGTTGAACGGCGGGGTTGAACGGCGGGGTTGAACGGGGTTGAACAAGGTTGAACGGGATTGAACGGAGTTGAACAGGGTTGAACGGGATTAAACGAGGTTGAACGGAGTTGAACGAGGTTGAACGGGGTTGAACGAGGTTGAACAGGGTAGAACGAGGTTGAACTGGGTCGAACGAGGATTAACTGGGTTGAACGTGGATGAACAGGGTTGAACGGAGTTGAACGATGATGAACAGGGTTGAACAGAGTTGACGAGGTTGAACAGGGTTTAACGAGGATGAACTGGGTTGAACGGGGATGAACAGGGTTGAACGGGGACGAACTGGGTTGAACGGAGTTGAACGGAGTTGAACAGGGTTTAACGGGGATGAACGAGGTTGAACAGGGTTGAACGGAGTTGAACGATGATGAACAGGGATGAACTGGGTTGAACGGAGTTGAACAGGGTTGAACGATGTTGAACAGGGTAGAACGGGGATGAACTGGGTTGAACGGGGATGAACTGGGTTGAACGGGGATGAACTGGGTTGAACGGGGATGAACTGGGTTGAACGGAGTTGAACGAGGAAGAACTGGGTTGAACGATGTTGAACAGGGTAGAACGAGGATGAACTGGGTTGAACGGGGATGAACTGGGTTGAACGGAGTTGAACGGAGTTGAACGAGGATGAACAGGGTAGAACGAGGTTAAACGGGGTAGAACGAGGATGAACTGGGTTGAACGATGTTGAACAGGGTAGAACGAGGATGAACTGCATGGGTTGAACGAGGATGAACAGGGTTGAACGAGGATAAACAGGGTTGAACGGGGTCGAACGAGGTTGAACAGGGTAGAACGAGGATGAACTGGGTTGAACGGGGTCGAACGGGGTCGAACGAGGTTGAACAGGGTAGAACGAGGATGAACAGGGTTGAACGGAGTTGAACAGGGTTGAACGAGGATGAACAGGGTTGAACGGGGATGAACTGGGTTGAACGGAGTTGAACGAGGATGAACAGGGTTGAACGGAGTTGAACAGGGATGAACGGGGTTGAACGGAGTTGAACAAGGTTGAACAGGGTTGTACAGGGTTGTACAGGGTTGAACGATGTTGAACAGGGTAGAACGAGGATGAACTGGGTTGAACGGGGATGAACTGGGTTGAACGGGGATGAACTGGGTTGAACGGAGTTGAACGAGGATGAACTGGGTTGAACGAAGATGAACAGGGTAGAACGAGGATGAACTGGGTTGAACGGGGATGAACTGGGTTGAACGGGGATGAACTGGGTTGAACGGAGTTAAACGAGGATGAACAGGGTAGAACGAGGTTAAACGGGGTTGAACGAGGTTGAACGAGGTTGAACGATGTCGAACGGAGTTGAACGATGTTGAACGGAGTTGAACGATGTTGAACGGAGTTGAACGAAGTTGAACGAGGTTGAACTGGGATGAACTGGGTTGAACGGGGATGAACCGGGTTTAACGAGGATGAACCGGGTTTAACGAGGATGAACAGGGTTGAACGAGATTGAACAGGGTAGAACGAGGATAAACGGGGTTGAACGGGGATTAACTGGGTTGAACGGGGATGAACTGGGTTGAACGGGGATGAACTAGGTTGAACGGAGTTGAACGAGGATGAACTGGGTTGAACGAGGATGAACAGGGTAGAACGGGGATGAACTGGGTTGAACGGGGATGAACGGGGATGAACTGGGTTGAACGGAGTTGAACAGAGTTGAACGGAGTTGAACGAGGATGAACAGGGTTGAACGGAGTTGAACAGAGTTGAACGAGGATGAACAGGGTTGAACGGAGTTGAACAGGGATGAACGGGGTTGAACGGAGTTGAACAAGGTTGAACAGGGTTGTACAGGGTTGAACGATGTTGAACAGGGTAGAACGAGGTTGAACAGGGTTGAACGGGGATGAACTGGGTTGAACGGGGATGAACTGGGTTGAACGGAGTTGAACGAGGATGAACTGGGTTGAACGGGGATGAACTGGGTTGAACGAGGTTGAACGATGTCGAACGGAGTTGAACGATGTTGAACGCGGAGTTGAACGATGTTGAACGGAGTTGAACGAAGTTGAACGAGGTTGAACGGGGTCGAACGAGGTTGAACATGGTAGAACGAGGATGAACAGGGTTGAACGGAGTTGAACAGGGTTGAACGGAATTGAACAGGGTTGAACGGAGTTGAACGAGGATGAACAGGGTTGAACGGAGTTGAACGAGGTTGAACAGGGATGAACTGGGTCGAACGGGGATGAACCGGCTGGGTTGAACGGAGTTGAACGAGGATGAACTGGGTTGAACGAGGATGAACAGGGTAGAACGAGGATGAACTGGGTTGAACGGGGATGAACGGGGATGAACTGGGTTGAACGGAGTTTAACAGGGTTGAACGGAGTTGAACGAGGATGAACAGGGTTGAACGGAGTTGAACAGGGATGAACGGGGTTGAACGGAGTTGAACAGGGTTGAACGATGATGAACAGGGTAGAACGAGGATGAACTGGGTTGACTGAACGGGGATGAACTGGGTTGAACGGAGATGAACTGGGTTGAACGGGGATGAACTGGGTTGAACGGGGATGAACTGGGTTGAACGGAGTTGAACGAGGATGAACTGGGTTGAACGAAGATGAACAGGGTAGAACGAGGATGAACAGGGTTGAACGGAGTTGAACAGGGATGAACGGGGTTGAACGGAGTTGAACAAGGTTGAACAGGGTTGTACAGGGTTGAACGATGTTGAACAGGGTAGAACGAGGTTGAACAGGGTTGAACGGGGATGAACTGGGTTGAACGGAGTTGAACGAGGATGAACTGGGTTGAACGGGGATGAACTGGGTTGAACGAGGTTGAACGATGTCGAACGGAGTTGAACGATGTTGAACGGAGTTGAACGATGTTGAACGGAGTTGAACGAAGTTGAACGAGGTTGAACGGGGTCGAACGAGGTTGAACATGGTAGAACGAGGATGAACAGGGTTGAACGGAGTTGAACAGGGTTGAACGGAATTGAACAGGGTTGAACGGAGTTGAACGAGGATGAACAGGGTTGAACGGAGTTGAACGAGGTTGAACAGGGATGAACTGGGTCGAACGGGGATGAACCGGCTGGGTTGAACGGAGTTGAACGAGGATGAACTGGGTTGAACGAGGATGAACAGGGTAGAACGAGGATGAACTGGGTTGAACGGGGATGAACGGGGATGAACTGGGTTGAACGGAGTTTAACAGGGTTGAACGGAGTTGAACGAGGATGAACAGGGTTGAACGGAGTTGAACAGGGATGAACGGGGTTGAACGGAGTTGAACAGGGTTGAACGATGATGAACAGGGTAGAACGAGGATGAACTGGGTTGAACGGGGATGAACTGGGTTGAACGGAGATGAACTGGGTTGAACGGGGATGAACTGGGTTGAACGGGGATGAACTGGGTTGAACGGAGTTGAACGAGGATGAACTGGGTTGAACGAAGATGAACAGGGTAGAACGAGGATGAACTGGGTTGAACGGGGATGAACTGGGTTGAACGGAGTTAAACGAGGATGAACGGGGTAGAACGAGGTTAAACGGGGTAGAACGAGGTTGAACGATGTCGAACGAGGTTGAACGATGTCGAACGATGTTGAACAGGGTAGAACGAGGATGAACTGGGTTGAACGGGGATGAACTGGGTTGAACGGGGATGAACTGGGTTGAACGGGGATGAACTGGGTTGAACGGAGTTGAACGAGGATGAACTGGGTTGAACGAAGATGAACAGGGTAGAACGAGGATGAACTGGGTTGAACGGGGATGAACTGGGTTGAACGGGGATGAACTGGGTTGAACGGAGTTGAACGAGGATGAACAGGGTAGAACGAGGTTAAACGGGGTTGAACGAGGTTGAACGATGTCGAACGGAGTTGAACGATGTTGAACGGAGTTGAACGATGTTGAACGGAGTTGAACGAAGTTGAACGAAGTTGAACGAGGTTGAACTGGGTTGAACGGGGATGAACTGGGTTGAACGGGGATGAACCGGGTTTAACGAGGATGAACCGGGTTTAACGAGGATGAACAGGGTTGAACGAGATTGAACAGGGTAGAACGAGGATAAACGGGGTTGAACGGGGATTAACTGGGTTGAACGGGGATGAACTGGGTTGAACGGGGATGAACTAGGTTGAACGGAGTTGAACGAGGATGAACTGGGTTGAACGAGGATGAACAGGGTAGAACGAGGATGAACTGGGTTGAACGGAGATGAACGGGGATGAACTGGGTTGAACGGAGTTGAACAGAGTTGAACGGAGTTGAACGAGGATGAACAGGGTTGAACGGAGTTGAACAGAGTTGAACGAGGATGAACAGGGTTGAACGGGGATGAACGGGGTTGAACGGAGTTGAACAAGGTTGAACAGGGTTGTACAGGGTTGAACGATGTTGAACAGGGTAGAACGAGGTTGAACAGGGTTGAACGGGGATGAACTGGGTTGAACGGGGATGAACTGGGTTGAACGGAGTTGAACGAGGATGAACTGGGTTGAACGGGGATGAACTGGGTTGAACGAGGTTGAACGATGTCGAACGGAGTTGAACGATGTTGAACGGAGTTGAACGGAGTTGAACGGAGTTGAACGAAGTTGAACGAGGTTGAACGGGGTCGAACGAGGTTGAACATGGTAGAACGAGGATGAACAGGGTTGAACGGAATTGAACAGGGTTGAACGGAGTTGAACGAGGATGAACAGGGTTGAACGGAGTTGAACGAGGTTGAACAGGGATGAACTGGGTCGAACGGGGATGAACCGGCTGGGTTGAACGGAGTTGAACGAGGATGAACTGGGTTGAACGAGGATGAACAGGGTAGAACGAGGATGAACTGGGTTGAACGGGGATGAACGGGGATGAACTGGGTTGAACGGAGTTTAACAGGGTTGAACGGAGTTGAACGAGGATGAACAGGGTTGAACGGAGTTGAACAGGGATGAACGGGGTTGAACGGAGTTGAACAGGGTTGAACGATGATGAACAGGGTAGAACGAGGATGAACTGGGTTGAACGGGGATGAACTGGGTTGAACGGAGATGAACTGGGTTGAACGGGGATGAACTGGGTTGAACGGGGATGAACTGGGTTGAACGGAGTTGAACGAGGATGAACTGGGTTGAACGAAGATGAACAGGGTAGAACGAGGATGAACTGGGTTGAACGGGGATGAACTGGGTTGAACGGAGTTAAACGAGGATGAACGGGGTAGAACGAGGTTAAACGGGGTAGAACGAGGTTGAACGAGGTTGAACGATGTCGAACGATGTTGAACGATGTTGAACGGAGTTGAACGAGGTTGAACGAGGTTGAACAGGACTGAACGAGGTTGAACGAGGTTGAACGAGGTTGAACGATGTTGAACGGAGTTGAACGATGTTGAACGAGGTTGAACAAGGCTGAACGGAGTTGAACGAGGTTGAAAAGGACGGAACGAGGTTGAACAGGGTTGAAAGGTGGAACTGGGTTGAAACTAATATAAGTACATAATAATTATCTTATGTGAAGTACCTACCCATAATTTCACAAACTGAACTGAAATTAACGTCGTTGTAAGAGAAAATCGCCTAACCTGAGATGAGAAGACGGCCTGTTAGGAATCCATGTTGGTCCCGTGCTTTCAGAAAGGCTGGCGAAGATTGGGATGCATCGCAAACATGTTCACAAGTTCAAAGAAGGGAACAGACAGAGACGGTTTGCACTGACTGGGAAGCAAAGTCTGAAGATATTCGTAAGATGGAACACATAAGATGGAGCACACAGCATTCGGAGCACCGTGAACTGACAGATAGTGAAGCATGTTCTTGCGGTATGTTGAATTTGTTGCAATTTATTGGATCTATTCCAATAGAAGTTTATTAATATTCAGGGCGGAGCGAAATTTCAAGTTGGGGAGGGGGGGGGGGGGGGGGGTGGGGGCAAAAAAGTGGGAAGAATCTCATACAAAACTCTGTTATTTTGACCCTCGTTCTCGGTAACTTCGCAACATTTGGTGCTATGCTCCTTAAATTTTACAAACGTACTTATTTTTGCATGGTCGCTAAAGTAGCAGTGCATATATATTTTGACACCATTTTTCAAATGGGTCAATGTTGTGAACTGGGACTAGGGCCACATTTAGAAGGATTGATTTGGGCCATTGATAAGAGAGGGGCATATTTAGGACATGTGCAGAGTCCATGTTGTGATTTGAAGAGAGAAGTTTGGTCAGGGAAAAGACCGCCAAATCATTGTTGTTAATACTGTTTATTATGCTTAAATAAAGTTAAGGTTCAACCTGGTTAGTGTGGTTAGGTCAATGCTACATGAACATGTACAATAGTTTTTGCTTTACACCTGTCCCCGGTTGTTCAAAAGGTGGATAACTCGCTATCCACCGGATAACTCCCTATCCAGCGGATAAAATTTATCCACTGAATAAGTTTGGTTGCACAAAGCACAGATAGTGCTATCCAGCGGATAAAGTTATCCACCGAATAAAAATGTAGAAAACAAACATGTGGCTGCTCGTAGACTTCTACAGTAGTTCTCCTTTTAGATAACAACTTAGAGGATTTCAATCCACCTAGGAGTAGAAGAGGAAGAGTTTGACGTCTGACACGCTCCTCCGACTAACACCAAGTGCATTCACTTTCCCCGCAATTTCCTCCCAAACTCTTGTCTTGTTTTTGTTATATAAGGTTGTCAAGAACTTACTTTTAATCACTCTTAGATTTCTCTCTGCTGCCTTGTTTTCTGTTCCTCTAAATCGGCTCTGGCTCAATATTTTCCGCCATTGTTGTTGTGGCACAAACAAGAACTGAACAAGGTCAGAGGGTCACATTTTACCATGGCAACTGGAAACCATTTAGCAGTTACACACTGGATAGCGACTTATCCATTGGATAGCTATCCATGACGCTATCCAGGCTTTGTGCAACCACTTTTTATATGGTGGATAACTATCCAGTGGACAGCAGTTTTATCTGCTGGATAGCACTTATCCACTGGATAACTTATACACCCTCTGAACAACCGGGCCAGCACTATAAAGGGTGTGTGGACTTTATAAAGAGCTCTTTGATACACATAAATAGCACATTTCAGATTAATTTGTGAACATTTAGCTAAGCCATGTACAGCGTAATGGTGCTAATGAGAGTGAAAAATTCTAGCAAACAACACTTACATTGTAGGAATAGGAAAGTCACAAACCAATTATAGTTCAGCATAGTTCAGCACTGACTCAAAATTGTTCAGTTTATATACCAACTGCTTACTAAAACCTACCAAACAACATGAACTCCCAAACATAATTAACATAGATTTATTGCAGCATCAGCTAGAAATTTATCAGAAGATATTATAAAATAATTAGTAAGAAAATCTGGGTAAGAAAAGTGAGACATTGGTGTTACATTTCTGTAAGGACTTTAATTAAATACATATAAAGACCAAATAAACTGCTTTGGATGATAAATTATCATTGTCTAGGGTAGATTTTGACTCTAGACAGTTCACCAACACTTAGCTGACACATTATCAACTGTCCGTACCCGACAGTGTTCAATCAGACACCTCAAAACTATTGCCGGACAGTCACCTCAGTTAGTCGCCCAATAGTCATCAGTGTCAGCTGCCTGACAGTCACTTAATAAGCCACATGTTGGTTGGATCATAAAGTACACGTTTCACATTTAAATGCTATTTATTTAAGACCTGGCACTTGTTGACATTGATGTATCAAGTCACCAAATGAAATGAAGGGCCTTTATAATACTTGACGCTACATGTATATTGGGTTATTTTTCCAGGATCCAGCACTAGCACCACTGTAGATATGGACTTGGGCTCTACCTCCAAGTTCATGGCACCTAAACCAGACATTATTGAGAATAACTGTAAAAGGGCCAAGAGTGACAAATATGAAGAGGACCCAGAAGAGCCTCTGACAGAGCCGTGCTTCAAGAGTGCAGCAGATGTAGGAAGAAAGTGGAATTATACCAGAATAAAAGATTTCCACAGGCATGGGAAAAAGAGCTTTCCATTTAGTGTGATTTCATATAACATCCTGTCTGATGATCTACTTCACATGCATCCAATGCTGTATGATGATTGTAGCACGGTGTGTTTGGACTGGGAGTACAGAAAGAAGAATTTATTGAGGGAGCTCCTGCACTATAATGCTGATGTAAGACACTCCGCAATCCTGTTGTTGTTTTCTATGAAAACAGGGAGGTCAGGGTTCTCGGTAGAAGCTGAGAACTGACAGATTTCTGCCCAGTTGTTAGGATGAAAGTAGCTGGCTGTTCATTTACCTGGAAGTACAAGATTCATTTGTGAAGGTAGCTTTTATGAAAATGTAGCCGGTTGGTGCCAATTATTTGCTGCATTTCCAAATAGACGCAGAGAACCCTGGGAAATAGAGTATTTTGATGAGTATGTAGGTGTGTAACTTTTGAAAGCAGCCAAACATTCATTATTACATGTCTATCTCAGATACTGTCACTTTATAAAAGGTTTGAGTTCTTGCAATTAATTTTATTCCTGATTTATTGTCCTTCAGGTTTTGTGTCTCCAAGAAGTGGAAGAGCAGCACTATAGAGATTGGTTTGAGCCTGAACTAAGACAAGCTGGTACATGTATATATCAGCTTATTTACACACAATAAATTAGTCCCATCTCAGATGCTGATCCACTCATGTGCTGAATCTACAGTAATTACAGTGTAATTGTCCCAGTCAAGCGGTTTCAACATCGGTATTGAAATCATTTGAAATGGCCTTTAAACGAAGTCACCTCTCCCCAACGTGCTTTCAATAAAACATTGCAAGAATCAAATGTCTGACATCTGAGAAACAATTAAAAAAATAGAAACATTCAATGTTATGACTCAATTCATTTTCAATTCGTTAGCATGTGATGTGAATGACGTCATTTTCACGGATTGTAATGCATTTTTAAGCAATATTACGACCATAAATCGCCCAAATATGGTTGAACAAGATTTAAAACACCAAATATGGTTGAACAAGATTTAAAACACCAAATATGGTTGAACAAGATTTAAAACACCAAATATGGTTGAACAAGATTTAAAACACCAAATATGGTTGAACAAGATTTAAAACACCAAATATGGTTGAACAAGATTTAAAACACCAAATATGGTTGAACAATTAAGATTTAAAACACCAAATATGGTTGAACAAGATTTAAAACACTTTACTGCACCTAAATCAACGTGGGTAGGGCTCATAAGCACTTTAACGATTAAACTTTGTATTTTTTTCAGGGTACCATAGTATTTACAAGAAAAGGACCCGCGAGAAGACTGATGGCTGTGCCACGTTCTACAAACATTCGCGGTTCAGTCTTCTCACACATCGTAAAATCAGCTACAGAATGGAGGGTGTCCCACTCCTGGATCGGGACAATATCGCGACCCTCGCTGTCTTGCAGCCACGCTTTAAGGATGGGACCATTTGTTCTGACACTTCTCTCTGTGTGGCAAATACGCATTTACTATTTAACAAGAACCGAGGTGAAATAAAGTTACTGCAGCTTGCATGTCTGTTTGCAGAGATAGACAAACTAAGAAACGAGTTCACTAGAGATAGAAAGGCTGCTAGAGGCTCTATACCGAGTATTAAGCATTGTCCAGTTATTTTATGTGGAGATTTTAACATGAAGCCATATTTTCCTCTCTATGGGCTTGCCGTGAGAGGGTACTTGGACTATAAAAACAAAAACAAGAAAGAGTTATCAGGCCAAAACCCTCCTCTTTGGAAACACAATGATCGGGATATGTTAAGGAGTAATGTTATTCCTCGGGAATTGAACTTGATGCCAAACTGTACATGGACTGTGGGAGCTGTAGGTTGTAGCGACACTTACAGCGAAGAGCAGACCCGTAGACAAGCTAATAATATACTCAGAAATGATGAACAGGGAGTGGCGATGAGTAGAAAAGGACAGGAACATGGGAAGCCATGGAGTGATTCAGTGGATCAGAATTGTAGAGCTTCAAATGCTACATCTTCTAGTCATGTTCAGCATTCCTCTACAGATCGTTGGTCCTCTGAGAGAGATTCCCACCCCTCTCGGGTTCACGAAACCTTGTCAAGCTGCAGAAATGCTCAGAGTAGTTGTTCTAGTGATTCCCAGGGCTCCTCAAGAGATTTCGAGGCAACCTCTGGCACCAGTAGTAAGGAGTGTTCAAAGAACCCCCCAGTAACTTCCCCCGAGGATCAGAACCCATCTTATCACGCTTCCTGTACCACAATTCAGCATGGGTTACACTTCTGGAGTGCTTACACCCATTTCTTCCCCAGTGGAGTTCCCGAGGTAACCACCTATCACGAGAAAGAACCAAGTTGTACTGTAGACTATATTTTTACGTCCTCTGGTCCTGGGCGGTCCTGCCGCCATTGTAGACAGTGGCATAGTGTGATAGAGTTGAGAGGGAGCCTGGGACTACTGAGTGAAGAGCAGCTGGCGTTACTGGGTGGATTACCCAATAGAAAGCTTTCCTCGGATCACGTGGCCTTACAAGCCTCGTTTTTCCTTCATCTTTAAGGTACGGCACACGCTGAAGCATTACGCAACATTACCGGCAATTGGTTTGAAAAGACACGCTGCTACATTTCCTGCATTGCACACGATAATTTCACGTTGCAGTTTCGCTGTTGCCGGTAATGTCGCATCGTGTGCCCGTACCTGTAGTTAAAGTATACCGTGCTTTCTTTAAAAGGGAAAAATCACTGGATGCACTGGACTTACGAAATACATTGTAGGAAGACAGAGACTCAGTTGCTTCCAACATTACAGTGGGACTACTGTAACCCACATAAACAACGAGAACCAATCACATTGCACAACGAAAACAAAGCATTTCAACTTACAGTTCTTTGAGCCAATCAGTGTCGAGTACAAAACAATAGCATTTCAACTTACAGTTCTTTGAGCCAATCAGTGTCGAGTACAAAACAATAGCATTTCAACTTGCTCCAGCTTCGGTGCGAAGTCGAAGTCTTTTGATTGAGAATATCGCATGGATATGCTATGATTTATACTTTGAAATGCTTTATTTCGTTTTGCAATGTGTTTAGTTCTCGTTCAAGTAGCACTGGTTACAGTAGTCGTACTGTTTATAGTATACGAGTGCAGTTGTCTAGATATGGTGTTTTATATCTGATAACATACGCGACGCTTTATTTGCTGCTTGTACAGCACAGAGTACATTGGAGTGTAGCTATTGTTTTAACGAGAGCAAAAGACTCTGGGAAACTAATGTCAATTAAATAGCACCAGTTCTCAGGAGAACAATTCTAGATTTATGACTCGTGTATCTTCAAAGTAAATATTAATTTGGGAATCTTTGGTGATGTACATATATAGTTAAGTACATTGTAGTACATATATAGTAGTATATATAAAGTAGCTTTTCTTTTAACCCTTTTATCCTTTGTATCATAAATTATATTAATATTGTTCCATTGTATTATCGCGGCCACATCAGCTTTGTAGCTACAGTCAACTTTCATATCGTGTTAAATAAATGCTATTTTATTATTGTTATTATTGGTTGTCTACAATTCGTCGCCGAGTCCTTAACTAACGCGTAAACTCCTGGTTATGCAAAGAAGAACTAAACGTGTATTAATGTGACACAGTCGGCCGAATGCTTCTTACCCATGTGGGAGATGTTTGTGTTGAGGAAGGAAGCTGCACGTGTTTTTATTTCAAAATCTCTGCTGATTTATTTACAGTGAGTTTGACAAACCAGCAATCGAAATGCACAATCAAACATAATGACAATTCAGATGTACAATCTCGGACCCGATTGTTCAGAGAGCTTGCGCACTAGACGTTCGTGAGTCATAGACGACAACCGGAGGTCGATTCTTTTTTTTGGTGCGGTTTGATGTTATCTCGTTTGTAACGTCAAGCCACAAACGTCAAAGCGAGGTTTTTCCTATTATTATTGTTCGGCCAGAAATGTGTCCAAGGTAAGTGAGATTTTCGATCCAGTCTCCTTGAGTACAATTGAAAGACCTCGCCATTGTGAAAAATAAGCGCTTTATCTGCCTGGAGCGAGGGGGGTATGTCATTTATCTGCCTAGAGCGAGGGGGGTATGTCATTTATCTGCCTGGAGGGAGGGAGGTATGTCATTTATCTGCCTGGAGCGAGGGAGGTATGTTATTTATCTGCCTGGAGCGAGGGGGTATGTCATTTATCTGCCTGGAGGGAGGGGGGTATGTCATTTATCTGCCTGGAGCGAGGGAGGTATGTTATTTATCTGCCTGGAGGGAGGGAGGTATGTCATTTATCTGCCTAGAGGGAGGGGGGTATGTTAGGGAAGAAGTCAAAACAATGGATTTCGAATGGGACCCAATTTTGTCAGGGGAGGTGGTGGGTGGAGGGTAATACCCCTACCCCTTTTTTCGACGGTGATTTTCTCGCGTTGTAAAATAGGGATACCTGATTTTAATGCACACACGCGTTCTTCTCTGCCTGTAGAAATTAGAAATATAGTTACTTCTTCGATAAGTGTTTTATTCAAGAAGATACTTGTGGTCAAAAATCTAGATTTTGCCAAAATAGGTGGTGGGTTTAGGGTACAACCCCCCTTCCATCAAAATTGGGTCCCGCCAGAGTACCATTGTTTTGACCTCTTCCCTTATTTATCTGCCTGGAGCGAGGGGGTATGTCATTTACCTGCCTGGAGGGAGGGGGGTATGTCATTTATCTGCCTGGAGCGAGGGAGGTATGTCATTTATCTGCCTGGAGCGAGGGAGGTATGTCATTTATCTGCCTAGAGCGAGGGAGGTATGTCAATTATCTGCCTGGAGCGAGGGGGGTATGTCATTTATCTGCCTGGAGGGAGGGGGGTATGTCATTTATCTGCCTGGAGCGAGGGAGGTATGTCTTTTATCTGCCTGGAGCGAGGGAGGTATGTCAATTATCTGCCTGGAGCGAGGGGGGTATGTCATTTATCTGCCTGGAGGGAGGGGGGTATGTCATTTATCTGCCTGGAGCGAGGGGGTATGTCATTTATCTGCCTGGAGGGAGGAGGGTATGTCATTTATCTGCCTGGAGGGAGGGAGGTATGTCATTTATCTGCCTGGAGGGAGGGGGGTATGTCATTTATCTGCCTGGAGGGAAGGGGGTATGTCATTTATCTGCCTGGAGGGAGGGGGCTATGTCATTTATCTGCCTGGAGGGAGGGGGGTATGTCATTTATCTGCCTGGAGGGAGGGGGTATGTCATTTATCTGCCTGGAGGGAGGGGGGTATGTCATTTATCTGCCTGGAGGGAGGGGGCTATGTCATTTATCTGCCTGGAGGGAGGGGGGTATGTCATTTACCTGCCTGGAGCGAGGGGGTATGTCATTTATCTGCCTGGAGGGAGGGGGGTATGTCATTTATCTGCCTGGAGGGAGGGAGGTATGTCATTTATCTGCCTGGAGCGAGGGAGGTATGTCATTTATCTGCCTGGAGCGAGGGAGGTATGTCATTTATCTGCCTGGAGCGAGGGAGGTATGTCATTTATCTGCCTGGAGGGAGGGGGGTATGTCATTTATCTGCCTGGAGCGAGGGAGGTATGTCTTTTATCTGCCTGGAGCGAGGGAGGTATGTCAATTATCTGCCTGGAGGGAGGGGGTATGTCATTTATCTGCCTGGAGGGAAGGGGGTATGTCATTTATCTGCCTGGAGGGAGGGGGCTATGTCATTTATCTGCCTGGAGGGAGGGGGCTATGTCATTTATCTGCCTGGAGGGAGGGGGTATGTCATTTATCTGCCTGGAGGGAGGGGGGTATGTCATTTATCTGCCTGGAGGGAGGGGGCTATGTCATTTATCTGCCTGGAGGGAGGGGGGTATGTCATTTACCTGCCTGGAGCGAGGGGGTATGTCATTTATCTGCCTGGAGGGAGGGGGGTATGTCATTTATCTGCCTGGAGGGAGGGAGGTATGTCATTTATCTGCCTGGAGGGAGGGAGGTATGTCATTTATCTGCCTGGAGCGAGGGAGGTATGTCATTTATCTGCCTGGAGCGAGGGAGGTATGTCATTTATCTGCCTGGAGCGAGGGAGGTATGTCAATTATCTGCCTGGAGCGAGGGGGGTATGTCATTTATCTGCCTGGAGGGAGGGGGGTATGTCATTTATCTGCCTGGAGCGAGGGAGGTATGTCATTTATCTGCCTGGAGCGAGGGATCGGAGGTATGTCAATTATCTGCCTGGAGCGAGGGGGGTATGTCATTTATCTGCCTGGAGGGAGGGGGGTATGTCATTTATCTGCCTGGAGCGAGGGGGTATGTCATTTATCTGCCTGGAGGGAGGAGGGTATGTCATTTATCTGCCTGGAGGGAGGGAGGTATGTCATTTATCTGCCTGGAGGGAGGGGGGTATGTCATTTATCTGCCTGGAGCGAGGGAGGTATGTCATTTATCTGCCTGGAGCGAGGGAGGTATGTCATTTATCTGCCTGGAGCGAGGGAGGTATGTCATTTATCTGCCTGGAGGGAGGGGGGTATGTCATTTATCTGCCTGGAGCGAGGGAGGTATGTCTTTTATCTGCCTGGAGCGAGGGAGGTATGTCAATTATCTGCCTGGAGCGAGGGGGGGTATGTCATTTATCTACCTGGAGGGAGGGGGGTATGTCATTTATCTGCCTGGAGCGAGGGGGTATGTCATTTATCTGCCTGGAGGGAGGAGGGTATGTCATTTATCTGCCTGGAGGGAGGGAGGTATGTCATTTATCTGCCTGGAGGGAGGGGGTATGTCATTTATCTGCCTGGAGGGAAGGGGGTATGTCATTTATCTGCCTGGAGGGAGGGGGCTATGTCATTTATCTGCCTGGAGGGAGGGGGGTATGTCATTTATCTGCCTGGAGGGAGGGGGTATGTCATTTATCTGCCTGGAGGGAGGGGGGTATGTCATTTATCTGCCTGGAGGACGGGGGCTATGTCATTTATCTGCCTGGAGGGAGGGGGGTATGTCATTTACCTGCCTGGAGTGAGGGGGTATGTCATTTATCTGCCTGGAGGGAGGGGGGTATGTCATTTATCTGCCTGGAGGGAGGGAGGTATGTCATTTATCTGCCTGGAGGGAGGGAGGTATGTCATTTATCTGCCTGGAGCGAGGGAGGTATGTCATTTATCTGCCTGGAGCGAGGGAGGTATGTCATTTATCTGCCTGGAGCGAGGGAGGTATGTCAATTATCTGCCTGGAGCGAGGGGGGTATGTCATTTATCTGCCTGGAGGGAGGGGGGTATGTCATTTATCTGCCTGGAGCGAGGGAGGTATGTCATTTATCTGCCTGGAGCGAGGGATCGGAGGTATGTCAATTATCTGCCTGGAGGGAGGGGGGTATGTCATTTATCTGCCTGGAGGGAGGGGGGTATGTCATTTATCTGCCTGGAGGGAGGGGGGTATGTCATTTATCTGCCTGGAGGGAGGGGGGTATGTCATTTATCTGCCTGGAGGGAGGGGGGTATGTCATTTATCTGCCTGGAGGGAGGGGGCTATGTCATTTATCTGCCTGGAGGGAGGGGGGTATGTCATTTATCTGCCTGGAGGGAGGGGGGTATGTCATTTATCTGCCTGGAGGGAGGGGGGTATGTCATTTATCTGCCTGGAGGGAGGGGGGTATGTCATTTATCTGCCTGGAGGGAAGGGGGTATGTCATTTATCTGCCTGGAGGGAGGGAGGTATGTCATTTATCTGCCTGGAGGAAGGGAGGTATGTCATTTATCTGCCTGGAGGGAGGGGGGTATGTCATTTATCTGCCTGGAGGGAGGGGGGTATGTCATTTATCTGCCTGGAGGGAGGGGGGTATGTCATTTATCTGCCTGGAGGGAGGGGGCTATGTCATTTATCTGCCTGGAGGGAGGGGGGTATGTCATTTATCTGCCTGGAGGGAGGGGGGTATGTCATTTATCTGCCTGGAGGGAGGGGGGTATGTCATTTATCTGCCTGGAGGGAGGGGGGTATGTCATTTATCTGCCTGGAGGGAGGGGGGTATGTCATTTATCTGCCTGGAGGGAGGGGGGTATGTCATTTATCTGCCTGGAGGGAGGGGGGTATGTCATTTATCTGCCTGGAGGGAGGGGGCTATGTCATTTATCTGCCTGGAGGGAGGGGGGTATGTCATTTATCTGCCTGGAGGGAGGGGGGTATGTCATTTATCTGCCTGGAGGGAGGGGGGTATGTCATTTATCTGCCTGGAGGGAGGGGGGTATGTCATTTATCTGCCTGGAGGGAAGGGGGTATGTCATTTATCTGCCTGGAGGGAGGGAGGTATGTCATTTATCTGCCTGGAGGAAGGGAGGTATGTCATTTATCTGCCTGGAGGGAGGGGGGTATGTCATTTATCTGCCTGGAGGGAGGGGGGTATGTCATTTATCTGCCTGGAGGGAGGGGGGTATGTCATTTATCTGCCTGGAGGGAGGGGGCTATGTCATTTATCTGCCTGGAGGGAGGGGGGTATGTCATTTATCTGCCTGGAGGGAGGGGGGTATGTCATTTATCTGCCTGGAGGGAGGGGGGTATGTCATTTATCTGCCTGGAGGGAGGGGGGTATGTCATTTATCTGCCTGGAGGGAGGGAGGTATGTCATTTATCTGCCTGGAGGGAGGGAGGTACAGATACAGATACAGATATTTTTATTAGCTCCTTGCACAACAAATGGTACATTGGAATATAGCGCTAATAAAATATAATTTAGTGTAAACATTAACATTTAGATGCTAAATCGATAAAATTGATGATCTTAAGATCATGCTCTCATAGACATACTTTGCTGCAAAACGAGCTACTTCCATGGGTGGATTTATGACCAAATTAAATAAATGGTCATCAGACATATAACTTGTATTGTATTTTGTATTAATTTTAAGGGTGCAATGAAAATCGTTTCTTATCGTATCGTACGTTTCACATTTAACAATGAAGTGGAACTCGTCTTCTAAGTTTTTATTACAGGTGGGGCATATTCTATCTTCCAGTTTCGTGTAGGGCCTAGTGTACCTCCCTCTTTCGATTTGTAGGCAGTGATTACTTATTCTGAGTTTTGTAAGAGCGACTCTATGATTTATATTAGGGACATCGTTGAGATATTTTTCTACTTTGTAATCCGTTTTAAACAATCTATATGTTCTAAGTTTATTGCGGTGGTGGGGATTTTTTCTTTGGTCGTTAAATACGTCACTTAGCCAATGTTGGTATTCCATGTCTTGTAATCTCAATTTAATTTGAATTAAGAATCCCTCGTAATCAGATATGTCTTGTTGCGATAGCCAGATATGACCAAAGCCAAGTTTATAGATTTTATGTCTTATTTTTTTCTCCCCAGAATACAGGTTTTGGGGACTGGAGACAATCTATATAGGCAATTTTTGAAAGCTCAAAATTTTCCTTTGTTATTAACTTTGACCAATATTTAATGCTTCTAAAAGTAGATTCTAATTTAATTGGATATCTACCCAGTTCCGCTCTGCATCCATTGTTGGCAGATGTTTTACTGGTACCAAGCAACATTTTACAGAATTTTACATGTACGTTCTCGAGTGGGTCATTTTGAATCAGGCGGTCTTTATCATCCGCTCCCCATATTTCACTCCCGTAGAGTAAGATTGGTTTAACTAGCGTGTCAAATAGTTTTATAGATAGACTTATGTTCGATCTGAAGTGGACACCGGTTTCCTTCCTTATTTTGTACAATGCCTTCAACGCAGTTTTTTTTAGTTCTTGTTTGGCTAAACTAAAATTACCGAATGTACTTAGGGTAAGGCCAAGGTATTTATACATTTGGGTATTTATTAATTGATTGTTTTTAAGGTAAAATTTGTAGTTATTCATTCTTTTGCCATTATTGTTGAAGATCATTACTTTAGTTTTTGTAATATTAACCTCCAGACGGTTACTGTTACAGTAATCCTCAAGTGTCTTTAAATGATCTTGAAGGCCTGTCATTTATCTGCCTGGAGGGAGGGGGGTATGTCATTTACCTGCCTGGAGCGAGGGAGGTATGTCAATTATCTGCCTGGAGCGAGGGGGGTATGTCATTTATCTGCCTAGAGGGAGGGAGGTATGTCAATTATCTGCCTGGAGGGAGGGGGGTATGTCATTTATCTGCCTGGAGGGAGGGGGGTATGTCATTTATATGCCTCGCTCTTGGTTTCTATTGACCTTATTTGACTCGGGGTTTCTCCGATCCCCTCGCCAACTTATCAGCCGATAGAATTCTAGAGCAACAAGAATTATAATCTAAGCAATCTGGCGTCGGTATTGACCGAAACGCCTCACTGCGACGTAATAACACAACATTTAGAATGAATAACGCTCCGTTGCATTGAAGTTAGGTGTTTGGCTCAATTCCGCTGAAACTGTTATCCGTAGACGCAACATTTGCTAATTCATTCGGCTTTTCTCCCACATTTATATCAAACTATAATTAGCATTGCTTAGATTATAATCCCTGTTGGGTTCAACTCACAATTGTAAATTTTATGTGATCCGATGGCTTGAACGATATAATACCGGGTGATGAAAGTTATAAAATCTTTAATTAGAAAAATAACTGAAAAATGATGTATTACAGCGAAGTTAACTTTTCGATCAAAATAACTTCCTCCATCTCGTAGCAGTTCTCGTCATTATGAGGCGTTTCTTGGTTTCTCCTAAACAGCAACAGGAATGGAACTGCTGCCCCGAAAAGGATCACGGCTCCTGACAGATAGAACGACGTGACGTAAGAACTGGAGATGTCTGCCATGAGTCCTGCAAGAATTAGACAAAGTGTGTAGAATATAAAGTAAGTTAGTTAGATACAAGTAGTTATTAGATACTTCTATGCCAGAAGAAATGTTGCTCGTATATCATTACACACTCTCATTACTCTTACTCACTCACAACCTCTTTCAAACAGCTAAATATCTTAACCATTTTTTATATCTATGATTATCAAATAAGCTGTTTCATCTTTCGTCATAATCTTCGCATATCTTCATTATTTAAATTTAATTCTGATGTACACCAATAATCTACAAGGCATAAACCATGATTTACATAGGATATATATTTCAAAGATATTCTTTCTCAATTCGAACTCAAGGGCCAAGACGATGTGGCGCACGCATCAGTAGAACAATAGAGGCGAGCTGCTAAGACTCGTTCTGGTTCACCAGCCTTTTGTTATTTTAAACAGATAGCCATTCATATTCAGTTGTTCTAGCTGCGCGCCCAACATCGTCAAAATTGCCTATAAGCCACTGGCTTCGGCCTCTCAAAAGAGTAACCTCTTATTTTCAGAAATAAATAATAAAAATTAGTTAGAGAGAGAGAGGTAGGTAGGTAAAGTGATCCCTAAAAAATGTTTCACTTCTTTACCAATAAAGGCCACCGGCATTGGAAATAGTTAACCCGAAACTGGAACTGGGTGCCCTCTTCACTAAACTGACTAATCAATGACTAATAGTGACGTACATAGCAAGTAATTAAGTAGATATTCCACACAATGTGGTCATTACCTGCTAGGGGAGGCCCGAACGCCGAAGGTACCGATACAGTCGTTAGATACATTCCATATGTTTGGGCTCGGAAAGATACTGACACAGAAGTCATCATCAAAACATCCGTGCACGTCATGAATGAACCATAAAAAAATCCAAACACGACCATGTAGACCACAAGAGTGACATAAGTTGTCGCTAGGGGACACAGAAGAGTTGCGAGGCCTTGAATGACGAGCGATACTTGGTAGAAATATCGTACGTTCATCCACTGTACTGTATCAGTCAACAGACCAGCGGCAATACGTCCGACAAAAGAGGATAGTCCCAGGCTAAAGAAGAGCCACGCGGCTAAATCAGCGCTGATTCCCAAGTCTTGACAGTGGACAGCCTGGAAAAAATAGTACTAGCTTATGTTGAAATGATTGAGCAGCTGTTATTGAAAAAGAATATGGAAGACATTGAGAAAAAGATAAGAAAAAAAAGTCCCACCTGAAAATCGAACACACGTCCATCGAGGCAGTCAACGTAGCCTGATTTTTGGATGGTACGAAGTCGTCCGCTTGGAGGGAGTGAGCGGTCGGACTTCGTACCGTCCGAAAATCAGGCGTCTCAACGCGGACTATTAAAGGTAAAGGTATTCATTTATATATCGCAAATTCTATATGAATATATTCAAATGTTTTTCACAAGGTCATTTTTGTGATACAGACTACTATTTCAGTCACAACCAAATAATGTAATTATACCTTACATAGCCCAACCAGGCGAAGCACGGGCAGCGAGCAGGCGAGGCACGAGCAGCGAGCAGTTGAGGTACGGGTAGCAAGCAGGCGAGGTATGGGCAGCAAGCAGGTGAGGTACGGGCAGCAAGCAGGTGAGGTACGGGTAGCAACCAGGCGAGGTACGGGCAGCAAGCAGGTGAGGTACGGGCAGCAAGCAGGTGAGGTACGGGTAGCAACCAGGCGAGGTACGGGCAGCAAGCAGGTGAGGTACGGGCAGCAAGCAGGTGAGGTACGGGTAGCAACCAGGCGAGGTACGGGAAGCAAGCAGGCGAGGTACGGGCAGCAAGCAGGTGAGGTATGGGTAGCAAGCAGGCGAGGTATGGGCAGCAAGCAGGTGAGGTACGGGCAGCAAGCAGGTGAGGTACGGGTAGCAACCAGGCGAGGTACGGGCAGCAAGCAGGTGAGGTACGGGCAGCAAGCAGGTGAGGTACGGGTAGCAACCAGGCGAGGTACGGGTAGCAACCAGGCGAGGTACGGGCAGCAACCAGGTGAGGTACGGGCAGCAAGCAGGTGAGGTATGGGCAGCAAGCAGGTGAGGTACGGGCAGCAAGCAGGTGAGGCACGAGCAGCAAGCATGTGAGGTACGGGTAGCAACCAGGCGAGGTACGGGTAGCAAGCAGGCGAGGTACGGGCAGCAAGCAGGTGAGGTACGGGTAGCAACCAGGCGAGGTACGGGCAGCAAGCAGGTGAGGTACGGGCAGCAAGCAGGTGAGGTATGGGCAGCAAGCAGGTGAGGTACGGGCAGCAAGCAGGTGAGGCACGGGCAGCGAGCAGGCGAGGCACGAGCAGCGAGCAGTTGAGGTACGGGTAGCAAGCAGGTGAGGTATGGGCAGCAAGCAGGTGAGGTACGGGCAGCAACCAGGCGAGGCACGAGCAGCGAGCAGTTGAGGTACGGGTAGCGAGCAGGTGAGGTATGGGCAGCAAGCAGGTGAGGTACGGGCAGCAAGCAGGTGAGGTACGGGCAGCAAGCAGGCGAGGTACGGGCAGCAAGCAGGTGAGGTACGGGCAGCAAGCAGGCGAGGTATGGGCAGCAAGCAGGCGAGGTACGGGCAGCAAGCAGGCGAGGCACGAGCAGCAGTTGAGGTACGGGTAGCAAGCAGGCGAGGTACGGGCAGCAAGCAGGTGAGGTACGGGCAGCAAGCAGGTGAGGTACGGGCAGCAAGCAGGCGAGGTACGGGCAGCAAGCAGGCGAGGTACGGGCAGCAAGCAGGTGAGGTATGGGCAGCAAGCAGGCGAGGTACGGGCAGCAAGCAGGCGAGGTACGGGCAGCAAGCAGGCGAGGCACGAGCAGCAGTTGAGGTACGGGTAGCAAGCAGGCGAGGTACGGGCAGCAAGCAGGTGAGGTACGGGCAGCAAGCAGGTGAGGTACGGGCAGCAAGCAGGCGAGGTACGGGCAGCAAGCAGGCGAGGTACGGGCAGCAAGCAGGTGAGGCACGGGAATTGAGAAGCGAACAAGGGAGGCAAGTGGGTGGTACACTCACGCACTCGGGCGGTGTGAAATCTTTTTGACTTGCATGGTTATCTATTGTTTTCTTTGTTTTTTCTTTCTCCCTTTTTCTCTTATCAGAGTTGATTTTCTGTCTTGAAACTCAAAATCTCCTTATGCTAGAGCAGTAATCAATTATTACATGGATGAGGTTGAGCAAACTCATCATGATTTGTTCGCGGTGAACTATCAGTTATTTGCCGATGATGCTGATGCCGAAGACTCTCCACAAATCTTAATTAATTAATCAATTAACTTTTAACAAACCAATTATTTAAGTAATCAACGAGGTAAGTAAGTAATTAAAGAGGTAAGTAAATAAGTACTAAGTAACTAACCAACTAACTAAATAACTAAATCAATACCTAAATAACTAAATTACTAAATAAATGAATAAACAAATAAATATTAAATAAAAATAATTATTCTTACCATGTGAACCTGTGGAATAAACGCTCCGAAATATGAGATGTCAGCGGATAAGCAGTAAACAGCAAACGTAGGCACCTTCCACATTGAACAATCCACAAACCTCGTCCAACCACGCGGCCTCTCATCATTTGATTGACAGTTTGCCCGTTCATCGTGTGTGTTTTCTAATACCTCGACATTAGGACTAAAAGTGCAAATAGCGGCTAAACAACTTATTAATTCTACGCCTGCTAGTATTCTTAAAGTATCCCAAAGTTGAAAAGTATCTAATAGATGCCGAGTGAATAGGCTCATAACCAGTATACCCAATGATAGACCGGCTCCAACAAGTCCAAGTGACAGCGAGAGGTATTTTTTAAAGTACTTGGCATTCAAGAGGTAAATTGCAGTGTTCAGTAAAGAGACTCCTATCCCAAAGAGAGTACTGTATGTGAAGTACATCACCCAAGCGGAACGGACGTTGGATGTGGCAAAGAGACCAACGGAACATAATAGAGAACCGAGAACAGCTGTAGCTCGGCATCCCAGACGATCACACATGAACCCCGCCAAACGGCCGCCCAAGAAGGAGATAGAGGTGGCGATCGAACCAATCCATGCTGTGGTAAAGAAAAACATTTTATACATCTAGATATCCTAATTACATTGACCCCCCCTCCCAATAGTATTAGGTTCAAACTATATCTAAAATTTAACAGTTTTCTGAAATTTTGATGAAAAGTACTATTTTGCCACTATCGTTTTCAGTCTTCACGGACATGCACAGCTTGCTCAAAAACAAGTCCCACATTGGAGAGAATGTCTGCATGCTTCAATACAGGAGATTTACCTTGACACTTCACCCTTGGGTAGGGGAGGTCAGTGATTGGTTGTATACATCAATACAGGAGATTTACCTTGACACTTCACCCTTGGGAAGGGGAGGTCAGTGATTGGTTGTAGACATCAATACAGAACATTTACCTTGACACTTCACCCTTGGGAAGGGGAGGTCAGTGATTGGTCGTATACATCAATACAGGAAATTTACCTTGACACTTCACCCTTGGGAAGGGGAGGTCAGTGATTGGTCGTATACATCAATACAGGAAATTTACCTTGACACTTCACCCTTGGGAAGGGGAGGTCAGTGATTGGTCGTATACATCAATACAGGAAATTTACCTTGACACTTCACCCTTTGGAAGGGGAGGTCAGTGATTGGTTGTGACACTATCATAGTGTTTGTTGGATACAGGCCGTAGTTTCAAGTAATAGTCCAATAGGCCCTTTGCAGGAAACAGTCATATGCTGATATAATCTGTTAGCGAATGAATCGAGCTCGTGATCCCCATGGGAAAGACATTGCCATGGATGCTAGAGAGCAAGCTATCTTTAAAAACGCTTTTTTAGAAAGATCGACAATCAATTGGAGGTGGAAAATAGCATTTACAAACAGGTTTAGCTGATAACACTATCGATCTCGTACAAGTGCCTTTAAATATATGAATTAAGATTTTATTGCCACCAGTACAACCACGTGATTGCATTCCTGCAAAAGGCCCACTTCACATTTGTTGTTGGAATTCAGATCGTTTTTCGAGATCTACAAATTTATTCATTACTTCGGGATACAGAAAAGCAAAAAAATAAAAATACTCAAGGGGAAAGTCAGGTAACCTGAATTGTGACAACAAATGTACGAACTAAATCGATCATGACCGCCATTTTGAAAGGTAACCAAGCCTTTGGTGACATCGAAACTGGTAGTTAGCATGCATTATAATTAAAATCTATCCATCTTCATAGAAAGAGGGTTTGTATCAGTGCAGGGTCAACTCCATCCTCCATGGCTTGTATCTAGTTAGCATGATAATCAAAATCTATCCATCTTCATAGAAAGAGCGTTTGTATCAGTGCAGGGTCAACTCCATCCTCCATGGCTTGTATCTAGTTAGCATTATAATTAAAATCTATCCATATTCATAGAAAGAGGGTTTGTATCAGTGCAGGGTCAACTCCATCCTCCATGGCTTGTATCTAGTTAGCATTATAATTAAAATCTATCCATATTCATAGAAAGAGGGTTTGTATCAGTGCAGGGTTAACTCCATCCCCCATGGCTTGTATCTAGTTAGCATGATAATCACAATCTATCCATCTTCATAGAAAGAGGGTTTGTATCAGTGCAGGGTCAACTCCATCCTCCATGGCTTGTATCTAGTTAGCATGATAATCGCAATCTATCCATCTTCATAGAAAGAGCGTTTGTATCAGTGCAGGGTCAACTCCATCCTCCATGCTAATGCTTGGTTACCTTTCAAGAACTACGAAATTGACTATTAGCGTCGAATGGTAAAAGTGTGACCTCTCAAATCAGGCGAAGGTTTACATTAATGATTTTAGTAGTTGTTCCAAGGTATTCGATTTCCTGACGATTTCAATCAATTTTTTACAAATAAATCACTGGAATCATTAGAATGTACATTAAATGTTGAATAAATTATCCCTAAATATCGACAAAACCAATTTCAGTCTCATTTGCCATCCATCTCAGAAGAAATTCCCTAATTAGTCTATCAGCCTTAAAATTATAGACAAGAAGGCAATTAAACAGAAAGATTGTATCAAATACCTTGGTAATTATATATATGGACTCTAATTTAAATTGGATGGAACACATTCGCCAAAGTTAGCAAAAATATATTATCCAAACTGCGGCACTTTCTCCCCAAAAACACACTAATTCAGTTGTATTATTCTTTGGTTTATCCTTTTCTCACATATGGACTGATTGTATGGGGAAATACCTACCAAACATCTCTTAAACCTATCTGAAAGCTGTAAGAATTGTAACATATTCTAAATATGATCAACACACTTCCCCTATTTTTAAGGAACTGGAAATCTTAAAGTTTGCTGATGTTATTTATTACCAAAACTGCATTTTCCTCTTTAAGTTTCGTGCTAATAGGCTCCCATCTGCTTTTAACAATTTCTGTCAAGCTATATCCTCGAAACATCACTATATTTAGAAAAAATATAAGCAAATACCGTGAACAAACATCCTGTAAAAATACGTTGGATCCGAAGTGAGGACCTATGCAGCCAAAAATATGAAAAATAACGAATGAAAAGTCCGAAGACTACAGCAAAGCTGATATACAACGTAAAATTCCAACACAAAGCACTACGGTTAGCTAGGCCTGACATGAAAAGCGCTCGGACTAGATTGCAGCCATAGACTGCTGTTTCGTTCTTATTAGAACTCGTACCCTGTGCATAAGTCCTGGTGACTAGCATGTGAACGAGGCCGGTAGGTCCTCTGGAATGTTGAAATTGAAGCGCTCGGGGAGATGTGTGAAATCTTTACATAATATATTTCTGGAAATATATTTCAAAAACTCATGATGAAGCAAATCAGTCACATGCATGCTCTTTATACCTGATAAAATCTCATCATTCTAAAAAGTCCGCGGAGGGATTTGAATTCTGTCCCAGGGGGAAACGGGGTTAATGATTGAGACAATGGATACTAAGCACCTTCCAACTCTTGGAATTTCTATTGATGTTTCAGCTTTCTCATTGAATTGCTAATTAGGATGAACGTTTTATAAAAAGAATACTAATGAACATGAAATTTTATTTAAAGTTTCATCCTAATTAAGAATTCACTGATAAAGACCCAAAGATAGCAAAAAGTACACGGAACATAAGGTACCTAGATAATAAATGTTGCACTAAATTTACTAATATCAGCAGACTACCGAGATACACAGATAATATTTTTAAAATGAAGTTATCCAACTACCATTACTTGTTTACCGAGCCACTGTTTAGTTCCAATTATTAAAGGGGAACTCAACCCTAAAATCAACCCAATGTCTATACAAACATGTATTCGAAATAAATAGGTTCTGCTATTTAATTTTTCTGTGTTGCGCGTCTAGCAAGAGAAAATCCGAAAACCTTCCTCACAGCCTCCGGTATGTACAGACGGCTCAAGTCTTGTAATTTGTGACGTAGTATACGGGGAATAAATTAGTTTTGCCATGCCGTCCCCTACATTGAATAGCAGGCCTAATGGCTTCTAATTGCGGACCATTGTGCTTTCTTTGTGCTAGAGGTGTGATCGTTCTTCCTTGGTATGTGTGACGTACGTTATGGGGAAATTTGCACTGAATTGAGCCGCCACACAATATAGATTTTTCAGCGGAAAATCGAACTTGGAGACTAATTTTCTCCTCATAGACGCGCAACACAGAAAAATAAAATAGCAGAACTTATTTCTTTAGAATACATCTTTGTAAAGACGTTGGGTTGATTTTAGGGTTTAGTTCTCCTTTAAACCAAACTCAAAGCCGTAAAATAATAAAAACGTGCATTAAACTTACATATTTTGTGCTGGAGTAAAAAAAATAGAGTCTGCCGTCATGTCAGTCACATCGCTTTCCAAGTCTTGAACTTTATCGAGGTAAACCACGACACCAAATCCTTCAAGTGCAGGTTCTTCTTGCATTGCGAAACGCCGCTTCAAACAACATAGTATGGTAATGTACCGATCAGTTCGAAACATCAACGTCCCCCCCGGGCAACCCTCGGGCATTTGACTCATTTTCATGCCCGGAGAGTAGGGAATTTGACAAGTGTTCGAGTAAAGCCAAATTCGTTGTCGGAAGTAAAAGAAACATATAAAGGAGAAAAGCATTATCATGATCACGTAGCGTGTTCGCCACCATACTAAGTAATGTACGTATTTTAAAATAACATATTATCGCGCGATATTTTTATGGAGTTATTGTTACAAAATATATGGAATTTAAATTGTTTAAAATTATTTTTAATATCAGGCATAGTTGTGCATTTGTAATGACTTTAGTTTCCGCAGAAATTTATGTAATGTCTGAAAACTAAAACTGTTCTAGACATATTTTAGATAGCAATTGATGTCGGATTTGAGCGAGCTATGACGCAGTTGAAATTGCATAGTTGGGGAGCTTTGAATTTAACCTGGCCAGTTATTAAAGTTCTTCAAATGTGTTAATTCCAATCACTACATGATTTCTGAATCTTTGGGTCAAAATAATTTTACTTGGTAGTTGAATTTTAGTTTGGGGTACATGTCATGTGAGCTGGTCACATGCATGGTAGTTACAGGGTGAAATCAATATCGCTAATTAGTAGAACATTTGTGATAGGCATGTTTTGGGTGCGAACTTCACTGAGTTGGTCCAGACCACACCTGGAGTATCGGACCAAGGTAAAACCTTGGGCCAAGTTAGACAACTCATTAGGGACTTGATCAAATTGTTATTAAAAACAATTACCAAATTAGCAAGAAATTTTAGGCTAACTCAGTTCTCCGTTATACAACGGAATGTTGTAAAGCCAAAACATGTCTAGGAAAAGTTGTACTTATACAAGTACATATCTAGTGTGAGTTCAGAAGAACGAAAGATACGAGCGAACGAAGTGTTGTAATAAACCAGAGTGAAAGAAGAAAGAGTCTTGGTACCTTCCCCGGAATTTTAACGTCCAACAATATTAAACACTATCGCGTGATAATAAAACAGTATCGCGCGATAAATCGATAGCAACACTTTATCGCGCGATAGTAAAGCAGTATCGCGCGATATTCTTTCATAACATTTGTGTTTGTGGATGGCCCTTACAGGGCTCCGTAGGTCACTTTAGTGACTGGCTTAAAAACAAAGGGACTCTAAAAGCTGTATTTTAAGTCCCGGGGGGTAGGGGCATTTGATCGCCTAATACGACGATGGGGTAGGGCATTTGAACAACATTTTTGGCCCGGGGGATGGGAATTTAAACAATCCAAACTCCAAAAATTCAAATGCCCGGGGGTTGCCCGGGGGGTGATGTTGATGTTTCGAATTGATCGGTACATAATTTATTATGTCATTCCCTTGAGATGTTCCTAATTGCAGGCGGTGATTACTCGAATATTTTGCCGGCATGGCGTTGTGAATACAAAGGTTCAATGGTTCATTAAGCAACCATTCCCTTGAGATGTGTGTCTTTCTTTCATTGCATTCTTAAAACGTTTTTGAAGCCGTTTAAAAATGCACTCACAGCTCAGTTTAAAACACTCACAGCTTCGCCCTCGAATTCTTAAACTTGATAAAACACTGCTGTTCGTGTTTTAAACAGTACTTGAAGCCGTTTAATAAACTCGAAGCACGTGTTTTATCAGGTCTAAAACTCTCGGGCTGTGCCCTCGAGTTTTAAGCCTGATAAAACACTACTGCTCGTACATAACCTACAAAAGGGAGCATATAAAAAATCCTCCCCCCCCCTAAATGGGAGCATAAAAAATCGTGACCCCCTAACATTTCAGTCTTCTCGAAAACCAACATTGAAATGGGGGAGGGGGGTTGTGTTAAAAATAGCCGGAAATTGCTGAAGAGGTACACGTACAACCCTTGCCATTTAAGTCGGAGGTTACTTTGCTTATAGCCAAGAAAGGAAAGGCTGATTCAACGGTAGAGAGTTTTTTTCTTCCAATATTTCGATCTTTTTTCTCTCCCTAGAAAACCTCTGGGACCAGGGTAATCTTCGGGGAAAGAGGCTTACAATGTATCTAATAAACTAGAACCTTTACGAAAGAAGGTGGAGAGTGACATCGTGATGATGATTGTGAAATGCAAGTTACGTTTCATCACGTCTATTCATACCTAGTGGTTCGTTCCTATAGACCTGAAACACCAGCGACCAGATTTACAATTATTCAGAAGAAGAAAAAAATTACAAATATAAGGATCCTGTCCTCCTTCAAATACAATTGAATTAATATTACATTGATTGAATAAAATTTAATTTGATGATTGAAGGGAAAGATGGAATATATTTACTACTGATTTACATTGGTATATATTTGCTCCCGTTTAGTTGGTAAAAAAGAGAAAAGGGAAAAACAATGGTGGCGAGGAAGCCTAGAAACTATAAAGCTTATAAGATTAGGCTTCCTCGTTACAGTCAGCAGTATGCTATTATCAGGACATGGTTATATTAATAACTAAATTAGAATCAGCGGCAGCGATTGAGAAGGAACTCTTTAAGATATTTTTTAAAGCTTATGAAAGAAGAAGAGTTTATTAATGAGACTTTAGTAAATAATTCTACACTTTAGGCCCTTGATGAAGAATGTCGCGGAATAAATCCGCCCTCTGTTCTAGGGACTGTATATACCTTAATAGCACGACACTCTTTTTCTTCAAACAGACGGCTTTATTCGTGCTCGATCACCTTCTTACAATCGTGTACACATCCTTAGTTCTTAGTTACTTGGTACAAAGTTCATTCAAAAATCACTTGATTACTATACGCTCATCTAAATAGATCTGATTACAACTCGTACGATGGAATATACCCGATTACATGCTGAACGTTTATCTAGGCATATCTGAATATAGTTAGGCCAGATAAAAAAAATTGCTTGTTTAGCGTCCACCCATTTCAATTTTTCCAGGTAGGGAGGGAGGTTTTTATTTTTATTTTTTATTTTTCTATGTGAAATTTATTTTGTCTTGACTAGACATAGGGACACCAGTTTACATCTACAACAGAGTGATTTAGAAACAATGACCCCATTGTGCTCCTGGAAATCAGGTACACCCATGCATACAACTGTCTTGAGTGGCATTCCAGAATCCGTATGTGACATTTTATTCTGAGAAGCCAACAGAACAATTTTGTCACAATTTATAATTGTACACTTTCCAAGTGAAAGTGTAGGGACTCTCTCGGAACTATTAACTTTACTACACATACCTGTACATGCAGATAAAAACCCAACATCTGGCTAAAAAGTACAGAAAGAAGCAGTCCATTGTCACAAGAATGTCAACTGTCCCACAATGTTGGTCTCAAATATTGGTCCAAAGACAGTTAGAGTAGTTCAGTCTGTAGCAGTGAATTTTCTGCCACGCCTGTTAACTTTATCCTTTGTGCTCTCGCAATTGTGACAGTATGGATACAAGCCATCCATTGTCACAAGATTGTCGACTGTCCCACAGTGAATGCAGATGTCTTCATAACCAGCAGAATAATAGCTTAGTTCTATTTGTGATCTGCAGTCAAGATTGGCTCGCACATAAATGTTCATCAGAAGTGAATCCTCTTCACCAGCATCCATATTCTGAAACACACTTGCTTGGTCCAACTTTCACACAAGAAAACGTGCGTCGCTTGTCATCTTCGACAGGCTGTTCGTCGAACTTGCCATTACAAAATTCGCAATACAGCGCAGACAATGTTATATCTAGATCGATCGTGCAGCCAAACCAATCTTTAATCGGCGTACTGCAGTCCTCTTTGGTCACGCAGCATATCACAAAGACCATCGTTGGTGTAACAATCTAAAACAAAGGCGCTCTTCGACCTTTCATTGTTCACTCACCACATGACCTCGTGTTGTAGAAACAAAATGGCGTCGATGTTAAAATATTTAATGCGCCGGCGCATGTAGGGGTCTGGGTACAAGAATTGGTGTTCGCGGGCGCATTTACACTTTCTAAAGTTTTTTTATGAAAAATAAAAAATAAAAAATAAGGCGGGGACGCTAAACAAGCAATTTTTTTTATCTGGCCTTAACCTTGTCGCGCAACATTGACAAATAATATCTGACAAAGAATAGTAAATTGTTTGATATTTGTTCTACAGAGATCGGATCGATAATCAGTTCTTAATAATATCCTGACTTATCAAAGTGAAAGATAAATGTAACATATTTATATTAAGGTTTAAATTTCGGTTTATGTTGCGGTGCCTTGTCACGTGACATTCAACATTTCGATAGTCTACTTAACTCTGGTTGCATATGGCCTTAAAATATTGCCTTTTCTTGTTTTTCTGTATATTTCAGATAGAACTGATTCTATTTCCACAACAAAAAACGACACGAGAAAAACACGGAAAAAGAAGAAAAGTCTATATGGAAGCCAGACTTTATAACAGCAAATCCACCGGGTGTTTGTAAAACGCGGATACGGATGGCGGATGACGGATGGCGGATGGCGGATGGCGGATGACGGATGGCGGATGGCGGATATGTTAAAATTAATATATTTAAAAAAATTAAAAAGAATTGTTGAGCAGTACATCTACGAGAACTCTGGTTTCGTCTGTAAATATTTTGATTCTCTTCTACGCGTTTTGTGTGCTTCACTCGGGATGTATAGTAAAAAATGTTAACAGCTATTTAATGGATATTGCCAACACTTCAAACGAAATTTGCCGAAAGGGTAGATAAGTAGACTTTGGAAGTTGATATCGTGATGCATGAACCCCCCTGACTGCATCCAAATTAAACTCAAATCCTGACCCTGATCTGCCCAAATCAGGTCAAAACCCTGACCCTACCTGCCCAAACTGAGCTCAAAACCCTGACCCACCCCCGCGGCACATACATAATACGTCACAAACAGGAGTAACAATAATTAATGAAAACGTCAGGTCCCTTACTGAAAATCGTGAGATCACGTGAGAAACGGACACAAATCGTGAGACTCACGACGGAATCGTGATAATTGGCTAATCTGCCGGTATGTACTCTAACCCTGATAAGGTTCTCTCTGATCGATTCGGTCGGTTCAGCTTTTCACGCGAGCTGCCCGACCTCAATTTCAACTGTCGATCGTACCGGCTCTTTAAAGCATTTTGATTTATTTCATGTTCTTTTGTAGAAAAGAACAATAATTAATGCAAGCATGTTTTTTTATACGTGCACTGTTTTTTTATAAGTGCATGTTTTTTTTATACGCGCATGAGTTTTATATAGGTCTTAGTTTTATAGACACCCCACTTTTGTTAACTTATTATTTATTCACGTTGCGTTTTACTTTCAATGCAATAGACCTCTATTGTAACACTGAGTTATTAATATGTCGACGTCCGGACGACGAAGTACGTGTCGTAGAAATAAAAGGCGTTTTCACTCATATGCTACTTACTTATCTTCCCCGCCGACCTAACCCAATGCCCGGTCACCTAAGACTTTTAAGAAATTCCGATAATTCATTAGAAAACATTGGTTTAATTTGTCTTCCAAATGTTAAAAACATGCGAATAAAACACTGTGTGGGACTATCTTTATTTAATACGGCCGGTTGCTAGTTTGTTCCATTACCGTACAGCGTATCAGTAAATGCTTTTTAATATACGAGGCCTATATGTCGGTTTGGATTCTACCAGCGGCAAAACTCAGAAAAAGTCCCCGTTGCCGGTTCCTCTGGTATCGAAGGAAAATTTGACTTGTATTATACGGCATATATCGCTCGTTGTGTTACTCCCTCAAGAGTATACCTACAAGACAGAACCTGTGTCACCTTGTGTACAAACGGTATAATCATTTACTTTTCCGAAACAATTGCTTTTAACATTAATCATTTTATTTAAATATATTTTTATTAGCGGCAACCAGATATATACCCCAAAATATCAACACGTAATAACATAATTGGCACGCTAGCTGTTAACATTTTTTATGTATACATCCCGAGTGAAGCACACAAAACGCGTAGAAGAGAATCAAAATATTAACAAACGAAACCAGAGTTCTCGTAGATGTACTACCCGACAATTCTTTTTAATTTTTTTAAATATATTAATTTTAACATATCCGCCATCCGTCATCCGCCATCCGTATCCTCGTTTTACAAACACCCAAATCCACCGATACTGCTGAAAATATATACAATTCTTAGTAATAGGCTGGAAGCGAGAGTTTGTAAATCCGATAAAGCACGGGCACGAATTCTGTATATGGCTTATCAAACGTCTAGATGTATAGAGTCGACGTAGGATATTTTGCCCGAGAAATCGAAGTAAAATTTTATGTAAATCAGGACGAAATCTGCATCAGATTCACAGATCATTTATGGCACATTAATGTCCTTTGTTTTACCTTCATGAATTATTAACGATTTGACAATTATAATTACAAGTGTTATCGATCTGATTGATGCCCAAGCGAGCTTGAAACAATACTGTTTTGTCTAAAACAGAGTGTGTGAGGAGTAAAAGCAGCCCCCACCAGCCGTAAGCTGTAATACTCAGCCTGCTACAACAAATAAAATATTTATTTATTTTATTTACTTCGCAGTGTTATAAAACAATTCCTTCGTGTATTACCATTTTCTAAGGTGGTTTATAGAAGACAATGAACACTCGTAACTCTTAATAATCCCCTGTACATGTCTTTATATCAAACTATAATGCGTTGGAGTGGTTTAAGTCATACCTCACATCTCGTATGCAGTTTGTGCAGGTTGAGGATGGCAGGTCTTCTTATTGTCATCTAGCACGTGGAGTGCCGCAAGGGTCTGTGTTGGGGCCCCTGTTGTGTCTGTTGTATCTGTTGTATACAGCAGCATGATGTGCAATATCACTTATATGCAGATGATACACAACTGTACTTATCTTTTAAAGCTGATTGCTCTGTCGAATTATCGCTGGCTAAGTCACGTGTCGAGGAATGTGTCAGAGACATTGATTACTGGATGACTGTCAATGGTCTTAAACTGAATCAAGATAAGACTGAACTAATACTCATTAGCTCTAGATATAGACCTAGGCCTTCACTGGAATTCATTCAAGTTTGTGATGAGAAGATCTTTCCTACGAAATCGGCTAGGAACCTTGGAGTCATTGTTGACCAGAGTGCTACTTTAGATGAACATGTTAAGAAAATATGTAAATCATGCTACTATCACTTGTGGAATATCTCCAAGATTAGGAAATACCTGTCTCGTCTCAGGAAACGGCTGAAATACTTATTCATGCTTTCATTAGTTCTAAATTAGATAATTGTAATTCTTTGTTGTATGGCCTTCCCAAGTACTTGTTAGATAGACTCCAACTAGTTCAGAACTCTGCGGCGCGCATAGTAACCTTAACGAGAAAGAGTATGACCCCGGGGTATGACCATATAACACCTAAGCTGATCAATCTGCACTGGCTTCCTGTACGATTTCGCATTACTTTTAAAATGCTTCTGCTAGTTTATAAAGCACTGAACGGCTTTGCGCCTTGTTATATTAGTGAATTATTTAGGTATAGGATATCACCGCGTCTTCTTAGATCCACATCGCAGAATTTGCTTGTTGAACCTACTGCAAAGCTTAAAACCTATGGAGATCGAGCCCTTTCGGTCGCGGGCCCTAAGCTCTGGAATAAGTTACCTCTGGATATTAGGCAGAGCATATCAGTTAATTTATTCAAATCTAAATTGAAGACTTACTTGTTCAAGGAAGCATATTAGTATCGATCATTAGTTATCTATCTATATGTAGATATATATTTTTAATATATAATTTTCGATGAAATACCAGTGTATATTTCTTTCTAATAAGTGATATCTTCACACGTGAAGATATCACTTTTGAAAATATGACTCGATTTCAAAGATTTCTAGCCTTTTTAGTAAGAGATCGAAACTAGTATTTCATCAATAATTATATATTAAATAGAACATTACATGGCCGCTTGGAGATACGGATTTTATCTTCTCGTGTTGATGAGTATCTTACTCGTTCGCTGCGCTCACTCGTAAGATATTTCATCAACACTCGAAGATAAAATCGGTATCTCTGCGCGGCCATGTAATATCCTCTATGTATTGACTTTAATTTACTTGACATTAACTATTTTATTTAATATTTTAGGTTTTTAATATAGTAGTGTAAAGTGCTATGAACAATTCGTGAATATAGCGCTATATAAATGTTTTTATTATTATTATTATTATAATTATAATTAAGTTAAAAGTTCGCCTGTCAAAACCCAATAAATTACCATATTCCTGTCGCCTTGTCACGCTACATTCATTTCATATTTTTTTTCAACAATTCGATATATTTACCTACTATAACAGGGAATCCACCGACACTGATGAAAAGAGCACTTCAAAATTAGTCAAACTCCAAATTTGAATGTTATATGTTGCACAGAAGCGAAGATATAGTCGTGTAAAGTGTTTTATTGAAGGGCTCGGTCCATGCACACACCAAAAAGAACATTCGGGTTCTTTATGCTAATTTCTGATGTTTCTTAATACTTGCAGTCGGGATAAACACTGTGACCAAAGATAAGAAAGTACAGGGGAAAGTGTTAAAATAACAAAGGAAATAGAGTTTCAATCCAACAAGATAATGTTACCGAGGATAAGAAAATGATCTTCCCTCAACATAAAAGCGTACATTAGCCGGCGCTAGCTGTTTTGAATATTTAGAGTCGCGCAAATTAAATTCCACCGTGTAGTTTACCGCTCCGTCCATGTGTAGTTTATGTGTGTATATACACTCTAGTAACGTTCCTTGACTATAAATTGAGTATCGAGTGTTCACTCGGCACGCTACACATGACTTACTTTCAAGGACAGTGATTTCTATATGCAAATAACTATCTTTGTCGAAAAGAATTGGAAGTTACCTGTTCTTTCTCTGGTTTCGTTTAGTTCTTGTAGAAGAGCTTGATAGAGAATGGCAAAGCTGTAACAGAGGCCAATACTAAAGATATTGCAAACAATTCCCGAGATACACACAACCCAAGACCAAACACTGTCCACTTTATGAGGCGATGCATTCCTTGATGAGAACATGAGGGGTTAAGCTCTCCACAAACTCGATTCACATCTGATAATTTAACAGGTTCATGATAATTACAGCACCAAATCTGCATGTGAACCTGCCGAAGCCCACTGTTAGACGGTTTCACGTTAACCGTCTGAGTGTCTGTCAGTTTCTGTGAAACAAGAAATATCGGTATCAAAGGGTTAGCCCCTCCTCTAACTCGAAATTTGAAATTCAAATTGCTGAGCAGTGAGTCTTGACAGTACGGATCGAGCGATAGAGAGGTCCGTACATATATAAAGAAGATCGACATTAAATAATATTTTCCCGTAAAGACCCAGCGGATGAGGTTAATAAGATAAAAAATAAATAAAGCCGGAAGTTGATATTTTACATACTGTTGGAGTGCGCGTGTCTTGATTGTAGTTTTCGCGCCCTTTTTGAAAAAGTGCATATAAGCCCTAGCCAGTTATCTTTGATATCGATTGTACATGAAGTGTATATAGATAGAATATTTCTTGATTTGGGTGTCGCGTCTACGAGATATATGATGTGATGTCATTACCGACATTTGCTGAATTTCTTTGTGCTTGTGAATTAAGCTATTTTCTAATTTACAATTTTGTTTGTGTAAAATCACTTTAGCTTCAAATATAACTTAGAATTTAAAAATAGGTAATTTGTCTGTTCCAGCATGCTTTTGTATAATAAGTGTTGTCGGTGATGACATCATATCATTAGCATATTCGAAATATAAACCGTTATATCTCGCAACACCCAAATCAAGAAATATTCTACCGTTGGACTATCCACTTCATGTACAATCGATATCAAAGATAACTGACCAGGGCTTATGTGCACTTTCAACCAGAAAATGAACTCAGTTGTGGAAGGTTCTAAGGCTCAAATTAAATCAACTTTATTTTGAATCATTTATCTGTTTGATTAGAACTAAATTTAAGTTTAAAAGGTAATACTGTTGTTTGTTGATGAATTGAGATGGAATAAGTTATTCTAAAGAAAGCATGAGGACGAAAACAAGAAAAACTCTATCAAACTCAATCAATAATCTTTATTATTTATACAGGGAATTTCACCAATTTCACACTGGTTTCCTAAAAAAAGCCGTGTAATACTGTGTAATACCGTGTAATTCATGCGAAACTACTAAACTACTTGTACACGCTTTCATTACTAGCAAGATCGATTACTCAGTGTAACAGTTTACTATACGGCCTCCCTAAATCTCACATAGCTAAACTTCAACGTGTACAGAACGCTGCAGCTCGACTTGTTATGATTGTAATGTACCACGCTTTTATCATATCACACCTGTACTCACCGATCTTCATTGGCTACCTGTTGTATATCGTATTCAGTTTAAGATTTTGATTATTACGTTTAAGTGTTTATATGGCCAAGCACCCTTGTATTTATCTGAACTTGTATATATATCTACTACTGGATACAACCTACGCTCTGGTAACTCTCTGCGTTTGGTGCCGGCAAGCGCCAAGTCTAAAATCACACTTGGTGATCGTTCATTTAAGGCTGCCGCACCTAAGCTGTGAAACAAATTACCCTCCGAACTACGTAATATAAGTAACCTGCCAAGCTTTAAATCTCAACTCAAGACTTACTTGTTTAAACTAGCCTTTGATCTATAGTTTGTATATATTTATTTATTATTTATTTAGACGTACATGTAATGTGCGCATGAACATATTCACATGTAATGCGCGCAATGTAAATTCAATATTATTATTATTATTATTAACAGACAATAAGACTATAGAAGCACGTGCATATTTAAGTATGTGTATATATCAATCTAATTATCAACTGAAGTCAGTCTTCGTTGATAATTTCTCGATCAACACTTGTTTGCGAACCTTGTTGGACATTACTGGAAAATATGTAAGTGGCATCCTGAGACACTGCCAATGTTTGCAATCAGCAATTGTATGCAAGATTTTTTCGCTTTGCAGCGAAAAATGGACGTGACTATTTGAAAACAAGAAAGCCGGTGTCCCAGGCTCGTATACTTCGTCGCTAACTTTGGGAATGTCCGATGAAGACCTCGGATAACAGGTTGTCGAAATCAAACTCAGTCAGTCAGTGTTTCAGTTACGAGTGTTAAACTTTATTCTATTTTTGTAGCATAAGACTTTAAGAAAATATACATCAACAACTCTCATGAAGATTTGAACAGGTTCAAATTCGAGAAGAGCGCATGACAGTCGATGCGAGTTTGTGGTCAAACGAGAGTGAGAGTTTGAACTCTCACGAACTCTCATGTGCTGTCTTGAGTTTGCGGCCAAACGAGAGTGTGAGAGTTTGAACTCTCACCAACTCGATCTCATGCGGTGTCTTGAGTTTGCGGTCAAACGAGAGTGAGAGTTTGAACTCTCACCAACTCTCATGCTCGTTTGACCTAGCCTCCCCCACAGTCGTTTTTAGGGGCTCGTACCCACTCTCCCCACAAACGCCTGCTTGTCCGAGGGGGACTTTGTGGGGAGAATGGGTACGAGAGTGGATAAGAGCCCCTAAAAACGACTGCGGGGGAGGCTACGTTTGATTGGGTACGGTTTTTTCTAACCACTGGCGAAACTTTGTGCGCAAAAGGCTAATTAAATTATTTAATGATAATAACTCGTTTTACACATTACAATTCGTTTTCGGAGAAATCATTGAACAACTAGTACTCTTGCAATAATGGAAATTGTTGATAATCTCCTAAATTATATTCATCATGGACTTTTGATACTCAGGTGATACTCACCTCTATAATAATCTAAATGTGCCTCTTGATAGAGTGTGGTTCTAGAGTTGTTTAAGTTTCCAATAAGTTTCCAATATTGTTTGTTTTAGCCTGCAACAAGGTGGCGTCTTGATTATGCTCCCGTAAAAGAAAAATGTTTCGGAGTTTCGAAGTCATATAGTTTGGTGTGAAATACGGTTAGGTTTTTAATCCCTGCGGCACATCTACTAAACTTTCAAAGAGGAAAGGGAGAGGGAACATAAATCTATTTGTACTGTGTTTTTGTGATAGCTAAAACATGCCGTAGAAACATGTGATGTTAGAATGACTGTGGTCTCAGTTTCATCTCGGTAACCTTCAGTGAAAGAGATCCTCTGAAACCACTCCACCTTGACCCTCTGTTGTCATTTTTATTGCCGAGATACTTTCCATTGAGGTTGGAACTGTGACAGTTACTATACCACCAAGCACCAGTGTACGCAATAGCACAATGACCACTATAGATATCATTATCCCTATCTCTAGTACTAAACGCCATGTTATTATGCCCAGCAAGTGAGTCCCCAGCAGAACCAGAATACGAACTCACACTCAGTCTGTACTTCGACCCTTCATCACCAACACTAAAAGTACCATATTTGGCATACACTCTGACTCCTCCCCAGTCTTCTAGCTCAACACGTAGAGTCGAGGCTGTCCTGGCAGTCAGTCGGTAAATGTAGTTATTACCCAACCAGAACTCGCCATTCAGGTTTCCAAAACCTGTTTTGTACTGGTTCCAGGTGCGGTAGAAGTCGACGGATCCATCTTGTCTTCTCTGGAATACTGTCCATCCCCCTCCGTCTGTTGTCATGTCACAGTAGACTTGGAAGGCACCTCGACCGTCAGGGTCCACTGTGTACACTCCGTTTCGTCTTTCTCCAGATTTGACGAAGTCTGAACAGTCGCGAACTGTAATCATATCAGAATTTACAAAATATGCAAATAAACAACATATAAACGTACTTATGGAGTGAAAAATAGCAATTTATTGCAATTATATAGGTCTACCGAATGGTTAATTCGAGCATTGGCAAGCAGGCGAGCATCATGTGTTTACGGTGAGCACAAGAAATTGTATTATATCACAGCTACGAGTACCGAACATATTCACTTTACCGGCTTTCGCAAGCAAAGCAAGTACTGAGCAAAGCAAGTACGAGCAATTCGAGCACACCCAATCTTTTTCATATCAATAAAATAGCAGGCAAAAGTGTCGTTTTGAACTTCCCACGGTCTCTTCCATATTAGGAATATTCCATATTCCATATTTGGAAGAGCTGCCAGGAAATTCAAAATGGCGGTTTCTAGGTCCCAGGCCTCTAAATCGACACTCGTTGTTTGATATGTACGAGCATTCGCAGCCGTACGCTAGCCCCACTATACTAACGGCTGTTTACACCATTCCATTCCAACCGCATGGCCAATCAGAATTCGGTTTTCAGAATCCAAAAACCACTCGCGCCCGGACGTTCTGGCGGGAAATCTAGGATATCAAATATAGAGGCTAAATTTGAAAAATTGCATATGAAATTGGTTCAAATAGCTTTGTATATATTCTGTTCGTAGTTTTTCTCAAGGAAGCAGATAGAGTTTAGAAAAAATCGTTTGATTTCACGCTGTACTGATGAGGCTTGAAAGTGCCGACATATTACGTTATAACGATCTTGATTGGCTTACACAAACAATCGGGAATGGAATGTCTGGCTGGTGTAGGCAGCCGTTAGTGGGGCTGGCGTTTGCGTGACGACTCTATGAACGGCGGCGAAGGAGACTAAGTAACGGCCTAACACGACGAGCACCTCCAAAGTTTGAATGACCATTCGGTAGTCCTAATTATGAAACACTGGATGTTTATTGGTGTGAAAACAATGTTACTTGTAACATTCATATCTATTGTCAATTCCTACCATTTCTGATCTTAATCTCTGTCTGGACGTCACTTCTAAACACTCCAGCACTTGTAGCTGTGCAGATGTACACTCCCGTGTCTGCAGCCTGCAGCCTTCTTATGATCAGTGTTCCATCTCTCACTTCATATCTACCAGCTGGCAGTTGTCCATTATGTTTCCTCCAAGAGATAACTGGTTTAGGATCAGCCTTAGCACTGCAGTTCAGCTCAAGGTTCTCTCCAGGCCCCTTGGTGGCGTTACGAGGAGGTCTGGTGACGAATACTGGTATTGATACGATAACAAGTTGTGTTCTACCAACAGAAGATCCAAGAAAATTTTCTGCTTTACAAAAATAAGTATCTGAATCTTGTTTTCTCGTTTTGAAAACAATAAGTTGTCTCTCTCTGATGATGGTACGACCCCGCGATAAGCGTCCAAAGGCTTTAGACCACGTGACCTTAGGGGCGGGAAACCCTGTCACGTGACATGTTGGTAAGGTGACGTTGTGTCCTTCTCTGACGTAGATTGGTCCACTAGCAAGTGACAGACGTGGACGGGCTAAAATAGAAGAATGCATATGTATCCAGTGGAGTAGCTTTATATATGTGAAATGTGAAACATTTTTAAAATGTTAAACGTTTAAGTGTATTAGAACATTCTTAGCTAGAGGGATTGTATCCAAAGGAAATTTTGGAGGAATTGTCGTTAAGTTACTCAAGTAATTTCTATAAGAAAAACATATATCAGATAAATGAAGACCAACACCCCCATTCAGCTGTTTCAGCTTTGCTGTTAAGGAATTTTTCACTTCGCTTGGATGTGATAAACACAGCAAAAGATCTGGTCGGGGTAGTTTAGGAAAAGCTACTTTGTCAATACTGAGGCTTATTTTCGATAGGTTATTTATCCCCTCGTCCTTACACTTACAATTGACGACCAGTGTCGCTGTTTCCTGTTCCACTCCTAGGATATTAGAAGCCCTGCACTGATACTGTCCTGAGTCGTTCATGGTGGTGTTCAGTATCTCCACCTTACCGTTACCATCCATCACCCACCTGTTCTTGTCCATAGAGCCATCCACTTTACTCCAGCCAATCACAGGCCTAGGATTACCACTTGATGAACAATGCAGGACAGCAGACTGGCTTTCATTGACAGTCAACAGAGGAGGAGAAATCACCACATTAGGGGCTGATAGTGATTGGCCAGGTTCCCCTTTTAATCCCGGCATGCCACGAGGTCCTGTGTCACCCTTTTCACCCTGGTCGCCTTTTAAGCCAGGTGGTCCCATAATGCCTTGTTTTCCACTTCTACCTGGCATTCCCATGGGTCCTTGCGGTCCTACGTGTCCTCTCCTACCTCGTCTTCCTCGTTGTCCAGGTGGACCGGGAGGGCCTTGAATAAAAACTTTATTCTTCAAGTTAGAAAGCGACGTTAGTGCTTTGTTCATTTTCTCCAGTTCATTCTGAATTACTTTAAACTGATCAGTCTTGGTAGAATTTACAGGATAAGTGATGCTGCGGCGCATGCGCGCCATGACATGCCGCTTGTCTTGTGGCTGTTGTGCCTGATGAACCACTGTGAAACAGAGCCGAAAAGAACACTTAGGGACCGGTTATAAATTATGGAATCGATGGGTGAGAAACTCCCAGAATAATATTTTTCATGCCCACCCCCAAGGACAAACCTTTTTTCATGACACCCCCTGACTCTATGTTAAAGCCACCCTCTGTAATACATATTTTGTTTTATAACTCGAGGCTCCATGAGGCTAAAAACAACTCAGGTCGCTCTCTTCTCACCCACTGGCCCCTGCCCATATTGAGTGAACGGTATACATTAGGGCACAAACTTTTAGAGATCATTTTTAGACATCAGTTTTAGACATCATTTTTAGACACCATTTTTCAAAATTAAAATTTGTTAAATAAGTTTATTACTACTTTCGAAGATTCAGTTCCTAGAAAATGTTCTCATTGGTATTTTGTTATTATTTTGATGGTTTCTAAATAATATGAAATCACATTTTTTGTCGTATATCAGATAGTTTTATCCGTTTAAGCAATTCCTCGTTATAAACCTCGTTTGAAACAACCAAGGATTCAACAATCCGATAATATGTTTGACACAGGTAAATGTATCACGAAAACTATACTAACTCAGTACAACTTGTTTGATGTCTTTGTGTGCATGAAAATGACAACATACACCCAGAAGACATAAAAAATTAACTTGGCACATCCAATCAGAACTATAATCTAATCAGACTTACAATATAATATACTGACTCAAATGTCAACATCTTGCATTGCTAGTTTCTAATAGGCCCTTTGCAAGACATGGTCACGTGACCTTTTTAGCTTGTCAGTCAAAACAAGTTGGTGCTAGAACAACATAGACGCCAGAAATGGAAAGAGCGAGTCAAAATTAGCAAACAGTACAAGCTTTAGATTCATATCTTTAAACAACACAACCTCGAGGTTAAAACAATGATTATCATTAATTGTCAAATCACTTCAAAACAATGATAATCATTATTCTTAAAACCAGTCAAGGATAAAGATAAACAATTGTCAAATTCCGAACGGCGGTAGACGTGCTTGGTGTAGTGGTCATGACGTCTGTACTACCAAGCACTACACGCAAACGGTTACGAGTTCGAGTCCGAGTAGGAATGCTCCAAAAAAATTTTTCTCACGTTTACCTTCTCTTCTTGTTTACCTGTGAACCCTAGCTCTAGGTGAGTGAGAACCCGTCGTTTACCCGTGAACTCGTCCGATGGTTAGGGTTCGGTTTGTGGTTCGGGTTCGGGTTTGTCTTAGAATAATGATTATCATTATTTTAAAGCGATTTGACAAATAATGATAATCATTGATTTGAACCTCGAGAACGCGTTGCTTTAAAACTGAAGGAATGGCAAATTTTGAAAAAAAAAAAAAAAAAATTAATTATCAGAGTTTACGAGGCTGGCTAGCAAGCCGTGCTAAAACGTCAGGTGACCATGGCCTGCAATGGGCCTATTCTACATGCAAACCACAAGCACAGCCTGACTGCAATCCAGCACTTAATAATCGAAAGATACGGCTTTGAAGTACTTGAACAAACTCAAATAATTTAAGGCCTGGGTTCTGGCATAGATATAGTAATTAGGTGTTAAATATGACTTATATTCGTTCTGGCTTGATAATTTCTATAGCTAGAACCACCAACCGAAAATTATTTTAAATATTTGGTTGCCATGACAACCCAATTTAAGAATGTCCTTTTTCCCGAAATGGGGTACATAGAAACATGCAACGAGTTTGGTATTACATAGAACCGTTGAAAATGTAAGGAGTAAGCACATATTTCTAAAAATCAGACCAATCCACAACCATCCCGGAATGGTTGTCCTAAAATCACATGACCGTGGGAACCAGTACCATAGCTAACTTGATTGGCCGGGCAGAAACATATGTAGTCCTAGATACATATAGACTGTATAAAAATAATGCAAAAATTAATTAGTTCTAACCACCTCATTTTCACTGAAAAAAAATCTTATTTTCGGAAATTAAGGAGCACCCTTAAAATCGGTTTCCATGGTAAGCAAATGTTCAGACGTTACATGGCACTACCCAACACACGCTATGACGTAGCTAGCGTCTAATACGCATAGCTTGTATAACTAGCGACAAATCGTCAAAACACTGTTTTCCTCAGTGAACATTTGCCTCTGACCCAGGTATTGGCATGCTAACTGAGTTTTACAGACTATACTGAAAAGGACGATTCTAAGGCTTGTTTTCCGCGTTTTATAAACCCTTCAATCCAACTTACCATCTGTCGCACGTCGACGACTTGCTGTCTGTTCGTTTGGTTTGAAGTTCATTTTAGATTCCAACTTGGTTATTCTTGTCATGTGCTCCTTGAGAAGAAATTCTACTCTCATAAACTCACCACAGCACAACAACACAGCCATCACCGAAACTAGAACAGTTGGTGCAGAAATGGAGTGGGAGGTTTTGTCCGCCATTTCTGTTTGGGAATTTCTTGTGTAATATATATGTGCAGCCCTAAATATGCTAGAACTTTCCCAGCAAAGGTCACGCGCCTTGGCCAACTCAGCAGAGACGGAAGTGCTGATAATATGTAACGTAATATCCTGTCTTCAGGCCAGGTATGTAGAGATTTAGTCCGCTATAAAGCATCTAATACGACTGTGTATTTTTACGAGTCGTTCATAATGACGAGTAAAAATACAGTCGTATTAGATGCTTAGCGGACTAATAAGTTGTATATTACTCGGGCTGCCTGTGGCAGGCACGCTGAGGACGCTGTTTTTTAGGTACGTTTCGTAGGTTTTATGCCACATTTCATCACATTTCATTTTACTCTCGGTCATAATACATACCAGCGCAAACACTGTGATCTGTAGGCCAACACTAAAATGATTTTGACCGTGTTTTTGGCTGGTTTACCGATCTCGTATCGAGACCAGTGTACGTTTATATACTATACAGGTATACTGAATAAGTGAATTATAGCGAAATATAGCGATTTACTAGCAAATATATATATACTGTGGTTGAGCAGTTATGGGTTTCTCTCCTCTATCGAAATCTGAAGACATCTGAACTCCTGAGAGCAACACTGTGAGAGCAACACTGTCACTCGCCAACACGAAGCCAGACAGAAATTCTAATTATTATGATGAGCTAAGCAATATTCAACTCTGAAGGTAAACTTAAACAAGAATCCTCTCACGGCCGAGGTTTTGGTTCGAGAAATTCAAGGCTTCCAACAGTTCCCTTTATAGTTCTGTAATATAATGACTGCAGACTGCAGTTTTGGGAATGAGGGTAAAAGCTTTTAAATAGTAACCAACAGGCATTTCAGTTAATAATCTTTAATCCAACAAATACCAATATGGACGCGATCGGCGAGCTGCGATAAAGAGCTACAGGGTAGAAAGAACAGTAGAGAAATATAGTGATAGCTCCATCACAGGTGGACAGGATACAACTTATAATATGGGACAAATATAAACATACATTTGAGACATCTGCAGAACAGCAGACTAAATTGTAAGCGTGCGTTACACGAATAAGAAGTGTTTACAGTAAAAGGTCAACTAGGAAAAAAATAAAAATATTAAATTACATATATATAGTAGGAGAGCAGAGAATTAATGTCACCGCGCTACCGGCCACTCCTAAAGACTGCTAAATTCAGCTAATAATTCTTCCCTTTGGTTATTACTAAGAGGATTTCAAATGAAAGTGTATTTCATCTTCAATCTCATGTGGCCCGAGTGAAAGCCCAGATGGGCACTTGTTTAACTATATGATTGTTTTAGGTAAACCATGCACAAAACATTAGAGTGGGCTCCCTGTGGTCTGTCAGGCTGATCAGCTATGGCTGCTTCAGTAGTTAAGACTCGTTTCAGTTTTTTCATGTGCAGCAAGGCGTTTGTCAGCACAGAATCTATTAGCATCAATCAGCAAAGAGTTTTCAAAATCGTTGAGTAAAAAAAGGAGAGGGCCAAGAATAGACCCTTGTGGAACTCCACAATCAATATAATGAATCTTTTGATATGACACCTCCAATAGATAATAATAATAATAATTCTACATTTAGCGCCTTAATCCCAAACGTTTAAAGGCTCTTTACATAGCTGGAAAACAATGAAAGAAGAACCTGCACTTGAAGGATTTGGTGTCGTGGCTGACATCGATAAAGTTAAAGACTTACAAAATATGTAAGTTTAATGCACGTTTTTTTTAGTTTGGTTTAATAGTTGGAACTAAACAGTGGCTCGGTAAACAAGTAATGGTGAGTTGGATAACTTAATTTAAAAAATATTATCTGTGTATCTTATGTCCTTATGTCCCGTGTACTTTTTGCTATCTTTGGGTCTTTATCAGTGAATTCTTAATTAGGATGAAACTTTATATAAAATTTTATGTTCATTAGTATTCTTTAAATAAAACGTTCATCCTAATTAGCAAATCAATGAGAAAGCTGAAACATCAATACAAATTCCAAGAGTTGCAAGGTGCTTATCCATTGTCTCAATCATTAACCCCTTTTCCCCCTGGGACAGAATTCAAATCCCTCCGCGGGCTTTTTAGAATAATGAGATTTTATCAGGTATAAAGGAGCATTCACGTGACTGATTTGCTTCATCTGATTGAACAAAATGCTCATTAATTATTCATGAATTTTGAACTAAATTTAAAACTTTCGCGATCCTCGTCGCCAAAATATTATAAAGTGAAGAGAAAAACAACAGTACTCAAGAACCCACACCTCCTATGAACTCACGCATGCGTACTTACTCTTACAGCACAAGCTTCATAATATCGGACATGCTGTGAAAACTTTGAAAAGACAAGTGAAATTAATCCTTTATTTATTCGACCCCATGCGATTACATATACTTACTAAACCCATACAATAATATAAGATATAGTTACCTCAAATATTTATCTTCTTCGGCACTAACTTCAGTAGTTGTCGGTAGCCTGGATTTTTAGATTTCGTTCAAAATCACATACAAAAAGAAACACAATAGCATTTAATTTATACACGAGAAGCATTTCTTCTTTGTGAAGAGAACGAGAATATGGGGACTCAAAGTATTCTAGTACTATGGGGCGAGTTTATAACCCATGGCGTATACAAAGAAACTGTAGTATATAAAGAAGTCAAAGTATTATATAAAAATACGAAAATGTGATGAGTTCCTCAGGTAATCTTTATGACCTTGACTTCTGATTGGACAAGACGTGCTTTACTATGTGTCGTGTAACTGGTCTTGGTCATCCTGACGGCCTCTGGAGAACTTGAGCACAAAAAGCAGTTTGTTCTTCCTCCATAGAATGAGAACAGTGAAGGCAATGACGGCTATCAAGACCACGGGTACAACTACTGCTACTGTCACCAACAGGACGATGGGCTTGGGGGTAGTCGTTGGAGAAACTATAAAGACAGCAACAATACTCAAGCCGTTGCCTTAAATATATATGGCAACCCGTGGGTTACCCAAGTGTGTTTCCTGAGGGTCTGAATGGGGTTAACTAACTACTGACAAACGGCCTTAAAAATAAGTGACAAATTTTGTTTTTGTGGGAATATGTCGACTTTAAGTAAAAATGTCTTCAACCTCGCCGGGGTGAAAGGGACCAGTTTCAGTCAATAACAAATCACTGGAAGCAGGTTTTGGTATAAGACAAGCAGTGCTAGAGTCACCTTAAACTCCTTTTTAAGAAAAATTCCGATGCAAAAGTTTCAGCTGGCAGCCTCCAGTCGGCCTGGGGTTAGTGGTGTACCCAAATTAACCAAAAACCCTAAATTGTGACATTCAAATAATTTGCCAGAAAATCCCAAAATTTAGATATACCAAATACTCATATTTCAATGTATAAATACCGTATACTCAATTTAAAAATCCTTGGATACCAGAATGCCCAAAACCCCTGACCGACCCTGAGTGGTCAAAAACAAAAAAAATCACCTGAATTCTAACGGGACCTGTAACAACCATATACAGGACCAGGCTAAACCACAGATCGAATTGGAATTTAGTGTGTTGGCTTTTGTGGAGGGAGGAAAACCGCTAGGGCGAGATACCAACCAACTCAACTCACAACTGACCGTAAGTGTATTTATTTACAACTATCCGTACACGTATGTTGGTAAACAGGGTAGAAGAGACTTTCGAAGTGTGGTCAATAATCAGTATTTTGGTAACTGAAAAAAGAAACACTTCCCTTTCTTACCTTGGAGATATTCGCCCCAGATTTTAGGTGAAGGCCACGAGGTGTACTTACAGAACCCGTGCGATGTCGTACCCTCTGCCATTCTCTCACAAGCCATGAAGTACCTCCCGCCTCGTGACTTGAAGATATCAGGACAATCTCGACCAACAGACTTGCACACGGACTGACACACAGAATAGTATGCTTTACCTTCGTGTGGAAAACACGGCGGTACAATACGGCCACAGAAGAACTTGTGAATACTTGTAGCGCATTTGGAGTGGTTTCCCATCAAGTTTCTCACACGTTCAATGTGAGATCCTGGAGCAGGTTTCTCAGGGTCCCCGTCGGTTATATTTTTGCGATAAAAGAACCGGTAAACTTTCGTTTGGTCTTCTGGTGTAATGATGGTGTGTTGATAACCAATCTCCCTACAGAATGGAAAATTGACAAGATCGTAGCATCCCATTTCGAGAGGACCTACACAGCAAAGGAATTCATCACAATAAGTCAGAAACATATAAGGGCGTTGAATTAGGTTATATGGCCTTTTACGCAGTTTCTTGATACATGTGCGTGCATGACCATTTTGTATTGCTATGGGTCACGAGTTGTTGGTTTCGAGTTACCTTTGGTAGATTTCGTTTGGCCACGCGTCTGTCTTCTTATAGATGTACAGATGACGTCACAACGTGAAGAGAACAAACAAGAACGCCACGAGACGCAGCCGAGTAACTGATGTTCTCTTCACGTCATGTGTATCTATGCTGAGAGGACAGATCAACGGCAAAAAATAAAATATATTTATTTTATACAATAATTAGCCATATAATAATTAGCCGTCATCTGTGAATCTGTACTCTAATCAGTAGATCATAGCTATCGACCAATCAGAGCGCACGGTTCGCCATGTTTATTGTATAAAGTATTACCGATTAAGTAATGTCATGGTATCACCTTGTAATGCTATTATTACCGAAGAACCATACTAAATTTAGTATCCAGTATTCATTTCAGAATAGTAGACAACCTCTCGTAAAACACCAATATTGATAATACGCGCACGTGAAATTTCGTGAAAAGTGGTCGACTGGTTCAATCCTTCTTTTCTTAGGCATCTAAGGATAAAAATACATTTGTTCGCCTCCGTAAGTTTTTTTTTACATGAGCAGATAATTTACAGTCCTGCTGGAAGGTAACACCTAGGATATTAAATTCAGTGCATTGCGAAATATTTCCAACTCTGAGATATTGTTTAACATGTCCTTTCTTGCGAAATATGAGCTCTTTACATTTAGATGAGTTACATGACATGGCATTATCATTGGACCAGTCTCTAAAATATAAAACAAGCAATTTATAATAGCCATATTTTTAAATCCGGTGAGATAGCCGTTAACAAAATAATTAATAAGAATAGATAGGTAGTTAATTTCAATCTATCACACAGACACAAACTGTTTCCCTCAATTAAGAATCGTGATATATCCCTCTAGCCGTCTCTACAGAGTAATACAGTACAGCTCGAGACCTGTAATCTGATTGGACCATTATACTATAGCTCTATTGTTTTTGTACCTCTCGTTCTAGATTAGGGTGTTTTGTATAGTTGGGTTAGCCAATACCGTGGCTCGTTTCGAGCGGTACTATCTGGCTCTCTTCGACACCCTGTCCTTTTCGACTCAAGGTTTCTCGTTCATGTAGCAGATATTGGTGCTGGGGGATCACTTACTAATCGGCTAAGAGCGACTTTCGATTAAGTGTCGAAAAGTAATTAGGTGATTGCTTTCGAATTTGAGCGTGATTGGTCAAGTACAACGGCAAAACGTTGTGCTCCGCTGGCCGAAAGAATGAAGACTTTGGAGTTCAAATACAAGTTTCCGAAGTCCTAAACCTTTTCAGTAAATAATTTTATAACTTAGTAAACTCACAGTGAATTACAAATGAAGAAAACTTCAACCTGTGAAAGTCTTAGGCTTAGCTTTTATGTAGTTTTCTAGTTTTCCGAGGAACATTTCACGTAAATACGCATACGTACTTAAAATTAGAAGCAAGGGTGATTGCCTCTGTTTTCTATTAGTTTCGGCGGGAAACTGGGCGGACGCGCGCGCGACCTGTTTATCAAAAGCGCATGCGCGTGACGTTTTGCCGCGGTGCGACTGTAACCGGGAACACTTCGATAACGAGAACTAAACACACTGCGAAACGAAAAGCATTTCACCTTACAAATCTTAGCATAGCTACACGAGTTTCTACATTGAAAATGCTGATTTGTCAAATAACCCTAAGTTGGAATGCTTTGTTTTCGTTCTGCAATGTGATTGGTTCTTGCTGTCTAAGTGGTTACAGAAGTCACATAGTAATGAGCTTGCATAGTCTGAAAAAGGCGTTGCACGGATGAGATGTGAGGAACGAATGTAAAGAAATAGGCGGTTCGGCCAGAAGAGCTGAGAGGAAGGGAGATAATCCATTCCCCTGCTCTTTCTCGCGGCCGCAGCGGCTTTTGGTTTTAAAATCAAATAAATAATCGGGCTGAGTTTTATGAATAAAAGTCAATTACGATGCAGTACAAAACTGTATAACTAGCTCCCCTCCCCTATATTATGTTTTAGATCTGTCAACTGACAACGTATATGCTTGAAAACAACCAAATTTTCAAAATTTTAGGTATGGGAGCGACTACTCCCGCCATTTTTGAAATTTATCGCAACTTCTTTGACAATTTTCAACAAACAAAACGTGTAGTTATTTGCTTGGTACTTTTACCCAGTACTTTTGTTTGCTTTTCTGCTGATAATTTAGAAAAACTATCCTTTGGTTCATGCAACTTGGAACTAACTTACTTGGGAAATACGTGACCCTGTGAAAATTGATACTAACAGTATCTTTCACACCATGGTTTGCAAATATTACCGGGCGTAGACATTTCCTGTTGATATTTATCGTTAAAACAGTATATCAAAAGGTCAGTGTTTATGTAGTTTCTGTTTTCTTTTCTCAGGAAAAAAGGGGGATATCATAATGAAATTTGGTTTTTCAAATAGATAAGAGAGCAGGACCTTTGACGTCTAAACAAAATCTGATACTCATGCAAAATTCCGGTTGCTGGCCGATTCAACGCCGCTTAATTAGCAGTCAGATATTCAAACTTTAGCGATTAAGCTTAGTCTTACACAGTAAACAACTATGCAAAGAATAATAACAGATATGAAAATAAATTGAGTAGAGATATCTTAGCCTGCGTGCAGACATTCTCTCTCCCTGCAAAAATCGGGAAAGAGACGTTCAGTCTTATATGTTCCTATTCTTTAGAAAATGAAACTTATATTGCTCGAGTATCCCATAAAAAATCAGTTCCATTCTTAAATCTTAGCTAATTTAGGACGATTAATACTAATCATGATCCAAAATGCTGAACTCTGCAGGGAGGAGGGTAGAAAGAAACATTTCCAACGCTCACCTTTAACGCTGGTGTTGTGATACTCGTCAGTGAATTGAGGTGGTTCGTAGCATCGTCCCGAGGCTGCTGTATAGTTTGGTAGTAGTGTACATTTTCCAGTTAAGTCGTCTATATACCACGCGGGTACCTTTTCTTTGCATCTCTTCAAGAACTCGGAGCAAACTCGTCTACAGGGAAGAAGAGGTTCAGGGTTACCTTCTCGACAGTATGGTGCGATTAGTGCGCAACCAATCGTCTCAGCGATCTGTGCAACGGAGCAATTCTTCATTTCTTTCGTGAGCCGAGAAGCGACGAACTTGATTAACCATTTGGTCCGACGAGAGAGATTCTCAGGGAGTGGAAATGTGTAGTTATAACCAGCGAGAACGCAGTCCTTGAGATAGGGACTGTCTTGAATACGTATACACTGTTTTGCAGATGAAAATCCTTGTAGGCAACACAAGTAAAACACTGGCAACAGTAAAACGATTCTTAAAGCAGCCATAGCTGATCTCTGGCTGCGATCCAGCCTGTCACACCACAGGGAGCCCACTCTAATGTTTTGTGTATGGTTTACCTAAAACAATCATATAGTTAAATAAAGACTTGAAGTGGTTAAATTGCAAGAATTAGAGTAAAATATAGAGTTTTAGTGGGAGAAGTGTGATATAATAAGACATTAGGACAAACCTTGAGAACTCCGCTAAAATAATCCTGCTAGCTAGATAGTTGGCAGTTGACTCAAAAGTACCGTGAACATGAAGAACGCCTTTACTTTATGTGAAAAAATATACCATCCCTTACGGAGAACGCGAGAAAATGAACACTTTTCGCGAAAACCTTCAACATTAACTTCATCGGAGCAGCAAACAACGATTCACATGGGTCCTGAGGGTGCGGGACATTTGACATTGCTTTCGTAGGAACCCCTGTGACAAATTCCGCAGAGACTTTGAATTCCGTACCCTGACCCAAGTGAGCTGTTGTTTGCTATCGCTGCTCCTATGAAGTTGTCCCCGCGTTCACCGTGTACGTGAAAGATGGAATTTTGTTTCAAATAAAACAATTCATGTGAGAACTAGTCTTCTTGTTCGTTGTACTTTTGAGTCAACTTCCAGCTTCCAACGATCGAGCAGGATTATTTGAGCGGAGTTCTCAAGGTATGGAAGTGTGTTTGCCAGTGAAGTGTCCTCCTTTGTCTTATGATATTATTATACCTATCACACTTCACCACCCTAAAAGTCTTTATTTTACTCTTACTTGAGTGGGCTCCCTGTGGTCAGACCGGTCGCGGTTTAAAAAACACATCGATAGAATTGCTCTATATCATTATGACGTCAAATCAAAACAATCTATTGTTTAAACGCTAAGGATCACGGTCGTGGGAGGGGGACAAAACAGCAACAACACAAAGGAAATCGCTATCAAATGCATTTTGTAAAACGTAGAATAGCGGTAACAGCCACCAAATACGGTAAATATTGTGGGATAATCATTGATACAGCTGATATCTGGAAACCAGACAATTCGAAGTTAAATTTTCCTCAGCAGAGCAGATTCAGTTCAAAATTATATTGTTCGTGTCGATTCTGTCCCCCTTATAAACAAGCTATGACGTCATAATGATATAGGCAATTAGAAAGGTTGAAACGAATGAGCTAGCTATATTTAGTTCTAGCTTGGTCGGACTGTACATAAATAAATAATTTAATATTAATAGATACACTACAAATTAATAGAAGTTTGAGCGATTACCGGGAGCTTGGAAAATCGTCGCCATGTTGTACACTAACGCATGCGCAATCGAGAGACAACGAAAGACTTAGATGTGTGCCTCACTGAGTACCAACTCGTGTGTAACTAAACGTTTCAATTGACTTCCGCTGTAAACTGACATGGGTCAGAAAGGTGAAACAACTCGCAAATATGAAATGAAATAACTTTTTAAATTATACAAAGCTAAGTTTACTACTGTACTCACCGATCTTTGTTCTAAGAGTGACTTGAAACCTAAGTTCGTTGAGATCAAGTTAGTTGCAGCCTAGTTCTTTGAGATCAGCTATGGTGGCTTTAAGACTCGTTTCACTGTTGCCAGTATTTTACTTGTGTTGTCTACACGGATTTTCATCTGCAAAACAGTGTATACGTATTCAAGACAGTCCCTATCTCAAGGACTGCGTTCTCGCTGGTTATAACTACACATTTCCACTCCCTGAGAATCTCTCTCGTCGGACCAAATGGTTAATCAAGTTCGCCACTTCTCGACTCACAAAAGAAATGAAGAATTGCTCCGTTGCACAGATCGCTGAGACGATTGGCTGCGCATTAATCGCACCATACTGTCGAGAAGGCAACCCTGAACCTCTTCTTCCCTGTAGACGAGTTTGCTCCGAGTTCTTGAAGAGATGCAAAGAAAAGGTACCTGCGTGGTATATAGACGACTTAACTGGAAAATGTACACTGCTACCAAACGATACAGCAGCCTCGGGACAATGCTACGAACCACCTCAATTCACTGACGAGTATCACAACACCAGCGTTAAAGGTGAGTGTTGGAAATGTTTCTTTCTACTTTCCTCCGTGCAGAGTCCAACATTTCAGTTGGATCTCCATTTGTAAACGTCCTCAATTCAGTTGGATTTAAGAAGAGAATTAGAATGTTATCAATTTGTTTACATATATATGCTGATTATTCATTCATTGTTTACATTTTCGGAATAAATCTATACAAATACGTCTGACATAGCATTAAAAAGGTTTACTTCCCATCTGTGTTATAGTGTAGAACACTAGAAACACCCTGCCGAGTAGCTTTAGTGGAGTGGCCAGACAGACTTTAGTGGAGTGGACATTTTATTAGCTTTGAGCTATTCTCTTCTGTGTTAAACAGAACAAGAGGCTGTACGCAGCCTGTAGTCGGGCTGTATGGCAGTCCAACACAAAATGTAGATGCTTTGGCATGAATGTCGGATAGATATAATTATGCACGAGCTGAAGATGGTATCACAACGTTATCAATTGTCTACTACTGGTTTGTGTTCAGGTTGCTAATCTGTTTCTGGAGGTCTTAATAACTTTAATATCTTTCGAAAGCCAAATTTAAAAATAGTGTTTATTATTTCATTAAAAATATCATTTATTGGCTCAAAGCTCTCAAAAAAACCGCACCACCTTTTTCAATACCAGGGTGCGGTCGGTTCGAAGCAAAGACAAGGGTGACTTTATACCTAGGATAGCACTAAATGTGTACTGAATTGTAATCTGTAGGGTTTAACCTCAAACAACCGAGGCGCGAGCATTTTACAACATGTCAAAGCCGGAAAACGTTTCGATCACAAATATAATGTAAATATCACAACAGTTCTTGAAAAAATGATCAGTCCACCACAGTGCCCCGGTAGCGAAACAAACAATCCTACCAAAGCAACCTAAATGAACTCAAACAATAACAAAATATAGCATACTCCGCATGCTACCCTCTCAGCTCGGTCACTCTACAGATCTCCCTGTGGAGAATTGGATACGGGGAAACCTCCTTGTCTTCTCTTTTGCCACAGGGAGCCCAAAATAAGAGATGTCTGCGGAGGAGGCTAGACTGGCTTACAACGCAGCCAGCGACTCTTGATTCAAAGGCTGACTCGTATTGCCAGTTGTTAAATCATTTCAATCAAAAATATAGACCTCTCATTCTCTAAAGCTGTACAGTATACCAACGGCTTTTTACAACAGGAAAATTAGCCCAGAGACTCTCCTAGTGGGGAAGAAAATTAGCTGGCTCGTTGCTAACTCATTTCCGATATCACGTTTCGCACTTGTAGATATTCTCAACTGTTTAATTTATGTGACAACAGCCACGAGTACATAACATATCTGTGACTTCTCGCTACTCGCGACAGCACTCAAATGCAAACACCACACGATTTAATTCATTTAATTTAATCATTAACTCTCTGTAGCCTGAAATACAGCCGCCTCCTCAGCTCATTCCAGGGTTCACTCCCGCTGTATTTCAGGCTATAACTCTCTGTAGCTGTGTATAAAAATGAAGTTTCACGACTGTCTATGGGGATTATTTTAGAAACCATCCTTATGGCTTACTTACTTCACCGTCGCCTTCCTTTTACCTCCAAATGGCGATTTGTGGTCATCGCCATTCGGAAGCATTTTATTTCCAATTTGGAACAACTAGTTTTGTTCTTTTTTATACAAAAATATTTTGGGTTTAATTATTTGGGTCAACAACACTGTCTCCGTTTGAATAATTCGGTTAGAGAAAAATCAATGCAGATATGAATACTATTCGCAGCAGAGAGGTCATGACCGCGATATATACATTTCTTTGTAGGTAAAAACAACATATCCTAATGACATCTGAAAGCTCTCTGAAAGCTGTAATCGTTTACAGCTTCTGTAATCGTTTTGATCCCTCCTTATCGCCTGACCCCGTGGCAATCCGATGATATTTTTTCTAAGTTTTCATATATATATAGATTTCAATGTATTGTGTTTCGGCTTGCCAAGGCAGATTGCTGTTGGAATATATAACGTCGTGTCTTTACAAAACGAGAATTACAGCGATTTCTGAAAAGATTCCTTTACTTTTGGGGTCTATAAAAGTTCATTTACAAGAATAATACGACTGGGAAGAAATGAAAAGGAAAATAGAGTATCGAAGTATCACGCGTCGGCGCGGTAGCCGTATACTCTGAGAAACTCATTCATCCCACATGGATAACACGGTCATGGACCAATTATGCTAAGCATTAAGCAACCAGGACGCCGATGGCAAAGAAAAGTGTTTTCTCCCGAAATTTGGTGTGTACTGTTTCCCTTGTTCGCCTTGAATTGTTTTTCACAACCAGATTTCGAAAACTATGATGAGTATAGAGTTCCGTTCACGCCAAACGAAAAACGGATTGCTTTACTTTCTTACGTTCGCGTTCTCTTTAAAACGTACAATTTGGGGTTTTCACGTTGTGTTTTCCAGAGAACGGTGGAAACGTAGGCGACTGCGTGCATTTTCACGTGCAGCTACAATGGAGAAGTGGTTGGCTTTTTGTCAACTGACATGAGCAAAGCCTTTGATTGTTTACATCATCCCCTGTTGTTGGCGAAGTTGCGGGATTATGGGTTTGACGAAAGTAGCGTTGATCTCATGCAAGCATACTTTACGGATCGATACAGTAGGGTCAAAGTTGGAGACACCACCAGCTCTTGGAAAGTAGTGAAAAAAGGATGTCCCCAGAGATCTTCTTTCGGACCGCTATTATGGAACTTGTTCCAGAATGACTTGACGTATTACATAGATTCGAAGTTTTGTATGTATGTAGACGATCATCAATTCTACGAATCGCACAAGGATGTGACTCTAGTAGAAACTAAATTACAAGAATGTGCAAGAGTAGTGACAGGCTGGTATGACTCTAATTATCTTAAGGGAAACTATAAAAAGTATGGCAGTATGATAATCAGTAGAACAGATAAGAGAGAGATGAGTATCAAAGTCAAGGATTTTAGTATTGAATCAGAACACAATATCACACTATTAGGTGTAAATATAGACAGCAAATTATCCTTTTCAGATCATATTAGTACTGTCTGTAAGAAGAGCAGTCAAAAAGTAGGAGTAATAATGAGATTACGAAATCTCATTCCAACTGATGCAAAATTGCAGTTGTTTAAGGCTGCTATACTTCCTCATCTGACTTATTGTAGCACAGTGTGGCACTTTTGCAAGGTCTTGCAAGGCCAGTGATTCGAGAAAGTTGGAGCGGGTCCAGGAAAGGGGCCTTAGGGCTATATACTGTGATTGGAATTCGGCATCTAGCAAGTTATTAGAATGGGCCAAACTACCAACATTAAAGAACAAGAGATTACAGGATATTACGACAATAATGTATAGAGTAAAGAATAAGCTTTGCCCACAGTACATATATGATTTATTGTCATTCAATAGCAGCAACTATAATCTCAGAGTGAAGGAGTTTGTAATACCTAGATTTAGCACAACTATAGCTATGGCAAGCATTCTTTGAGATACTTAGGACCTCAGCTGTGGTCCAAACTAGACTCCAATATACGTAACGCGCCATCAATTGAAGCCTTTAAAAAGGCAATCAGAAAGCTAAACTTAGAACGTTTTACAAGCAACGGCTGTAAAAACTGCATCTTATGTGCATCTTAGGTACATATTTTATATAAAGCAACTTACTGTACATATTTTTAAGTGTTTAAATGTGTGTCACTTAGATAGTTTGTCACTTAGATAGTTTTTAAAATGTTTTTTAGATATTTTTAGTATTAGTCATGATTTTATTTTGTATTATGTTTATTTTATTTATTTATTTATTTTTGTTAGTGTCCCTACTTAGTGGGCAACTGCTATTAATCTTGACACTTTAATAAAGTTATCTATCTATCTATCTATCTATTGTATTTTGTAATTAAGGCTATTGTTTTATGCCGTCGTCGTAGACGTTGCCGTCGTGGTTGCTTAAAGTCCGACAACTTTACAACCGTTTATTAACTAGTTGCCCGAAGAGCGAGACAAAAGCTTGTAATTATAAATTAATGCATTGACCACACTCAACTATATGATTTCCTTTGCTCACCTATATGATTTCCTTTGGAAGTGCAGGTATTATCGATAAATATAAAAAAAACAGAGAGCGAAACATGTATTTGTTTCCTTTGTGGTAGGATACAGCGTAGTCCACACGAGCAAGTTTTCCTTGACAAGTTGCCTTGTTCAATAACTGGCACGAGCGAATAAAACTTGTCAAGGAAAACTTGCTCGTGTGAACTACGCTTTAATGGAGTCATCTTCGCTGCCGTTCTCAGCCAGCTAGATTGCGATCCGAAAATTAAAATGCACACTATCACACTGACGACATGATCTAGAAATTGCTAAATCGAATATCATTTTCACTTCTGTCGTAACTTTGGTTTATTTTTATCTACTTGAGTTCTGAAAGCTCTTAAAATGCGACCAGCGAAATATCCCAGTTGAACTGACTTGCTCAAGAAAGTAATTTGTGAGTCCGTTCTTGTCGACCTGTGGCCGGAATCGATGCGATATGAACGTTTCAAAAAAAGCATCGAGAAGTAAAGTAACAGATTAAGTCATAAATATGGCAACAGTTTTACCGACACTCATCTCCGTGAGTCGTTCCCGATGAAAATGAGAATAAGCCGAAGTCTTTTCAGTAAAATATTGCTACAGGTTGCACCATGTGAGTTTTTATCAAGGCTACCTCGCCGTGGCGCCAGACTTCGGTACTATATATTTATCTTTTTCCTTTTTCCTTACTGAATTATTCTTATAAAAGAAGTGCTTTTGGCAAAAATAAATGAATCTTTTCAAAAATTGCTGCAATTATTTTCTTTGTGAAGAGCAAAAACAGTTTACACAGTGAAGAACATGCGTGAATAACATGCGTGAGCGTCATGTTTCCCACTTGTGACGACATAAGAGGCCCATTTCTACTACACTGAATTTTTGGTACGGCCCGGATAAAATTGGTACGCGTACCAAAAAAAAAGAGTTCGGCTCGGATAAATTTAGCGGTGTAAATGGTTTGCCGCGCCAAATTTTTCCCGTGCCGAACCAACAATTTTACCCGTGTCTGGCCCTTCTAAATAGGTAGTCCGAGCACAGATAAAATTGGTACGGGTACCAAAATATGGGTTCGGCTCGGATAAAATTCGTAATGTAAACGATCACCCGGACCAAACGCGATTTTATTCTATGGCCTTCGATGGTATTGGCAAGCGGTCACACTCAGAAGTTTGCAATTCAAGATGACGGACAAACTCGTACAGTGACAGTCACAGCCAAGAAAATTTGCGCCCATGCTTGGAAAGAAAGCGATGTTAGAGAACTTTTCATAATAATGAAAGAAGAAACCATGAAATAAAGCCTTGAAAACGCAAAAAACACCGAAGGAGGAGAGATCAGCGTTGCCGCTAACCTCATGAACAATCCGAGTCCCGTTTTCTTTCGGTCCTGGTTTCGCTAACGCCTTTTCATACCTTTATCAAGTCTAGAGCTTACGTTGATGCTGTTGGCTTCCAAACTTTCTTTATCCGCCATCTTGGATGGACGAACAGCGCATGCGTTCTGAAGTAAATAATCTGTACCAAAATTTCGGCCCGTACCGAATGGTTATTTGGTACGGCAAAAACATGATAGTGTAAACGAGGAGCGAACTCATATGTTTGGTACCCGTACCGCTTTTATCCGAGCCGTGCCAAAAAGTAACTGTAGTGTAAATGGGCCTATTTTGTATACCTGGTAGGCAAAAAAATCGCTTCGCCATACAATCATGTACAAACGTCTGTAAAATTTACGGACTTGGCATGGCAATATCTTCGCTCCTACTGGCAAGGTACAATAAGTTGGCATTCTTACTCATTATGCCCAATGTGCTCTTTCCACCATCTATTTGTTTTTCAGTCCAAAGCATAATCAAAAGAGTAGAACTAACTCGAGGTGGTCTATCGTTCGCCATTTAACCTAGATGCTACCGGACATTAGTAAGGACTGAGTCAGGTTGTTTCTGGGAGATTTTTCATGCCCAAGGAACGATATAGTACTTGTTGTTTGTCCATTGATATCCTTGGTTGACTCTCCTATTCGTGACATAACAGAGGAAACAGCCGCAGCTCCCATCATCTCCCCTCCTCCCTCCTCAGTTGCGCCGCAGCACAGGCTAGACATTCTCTTTTGTGTTTCCAAGCCCCTGCTTCAGAACGAAAAATGGAGGAATATACTTCTTAGCAAAGTGTATCGAAAGCAGATTGATTTTTGCTATCGGAAAGGTCCGTAAACGTCTCTCATTTCTCTTTCTCGCTGGCAGTTTATACTCAGACTACCTCACTAAAAAGATATTTGACGCTAAATTCCAATTCGATCTGTGGATTAGCCGGGACCTGGCTTTGATCAGTACATTTCAGGTCTCGTTAGAAAATCAGAGACTAACTCCCACGTGGTGTCTTTTCTGTGATTGGTTAATTTATTAATTATTCGAATTAAAAATTGGACAATTGACCGATTTAGCTTGTACATTTGTTATTCCAATTCAGGTCACCTGACTTTTCCCTTGAGGAATGGTTTCTTGTTTTTCTGTATCCCAAGAGGAAATGTACAAATTGATCTAATTGGAAAACAAAGCACTGAATTCTCTGGAGAGCTGTCACATGACCTGAAATGGGATAACATGTGTACAAGCTAAATCGGACACGAAAGTCAGGATCAGATGGGATGATATGGATAATGGACTCGTGACAGGTGCTATTTTTGTAGATTTTCGAAAGGCATTTGACACGATTGATCATAGCAAGCTCCTGGACAAATTGAGGCTCTTTGGTATTTTGAACAAAGAGCATCAATGGATGAGTGACTATTTTTCTCATCGTAGTCAATCTGTCTACCTGGGTGGGATAATATCTACTGCTCAACCAGTGCTGTCAGGAGTGCCCCAAGGTTCTATTCTAGGCCCTATAATGTTCTCTCTGTATGTTACAGATCTACCAAACTGTTTACAAGCTGCCAAGATCTTAATGTATGCTGATGACACTGTGATTTATTATGCAGCTCCTGCTATTGCACATCTGACGCCAATTTTAAACACTGAGCTATCCCACTTACTCAGCTGGTCAACAAGTAACGAGTTATACATCCACCCCAAGAAAACTGAGTATGTTGTATTTGGAACTCCACAAAAACTCAACCAAAGTAACATGGATATGACTAGCTGTAGTGATATATTTATTGGCGAGCAAGTGCTTAAACGCAAGCCGTACTATAAGTACTTAGGCGTTTACTTAGATCAATCATTGACTTTTAAAGAACACACCTCTAAATTATTCAGTAAGGTATCCAGTCAGTTAGGGTTACTTAGTAGAATTAGAAATAACCTTACAGTCCAGGCAGCAGAGAGAGTGTTTAAGTCAATGATATTGCCGAAATTAGAATACTGCGATATAGTATGGAATAACTTAGCTCCTACCAGATATGCTGCACTAGAACGCTTGCAGACAAGAGCAGCAAGAATAATTTTAAAGGAACATGACCTTACACATGAAGATATGCTTCACCAGTTAGGATGGAAATCACTTCAAGCACGCTGCACTATGCACCGTGTTATCTTTGTATTTAAATGTCTTAATTGTAATGGTCCAGAGTTTTTTAGTCAATATTATGATAAGACCTCTCATGCCCACAACACTAGAAGAAATGGCCTGGATCTCATAATTCCTAAAGTTAAGACAGAAATTGCAAAGAAAGGCTGTTTTTACTCAGGGGCAAAAGATTTTAATGATCTACCAACAGAAGTTAAAGAAACATCATCATTGTTAGTTTTTAAAACAAAATTAGGAGATATTTTTTAGATTTTTTAGATTTTTAAATTTTTAAAGCGTAGTTATTTTTTAATTAATGATAGGATAACTTTGTACATATACTTTTACTGTATTATTATCTGATATTTTTATACTTTATTATTGACATTATTTTGATCTCCCAGGGCACCCACTGATAACAGCATTGTCTGAAGGGTTTACCCTGGTTAAAGAATATATTATTATTATTATTATTATTATTATTATCAGAGGTTTTCGCTTCCTCGCTGCTTTGCAGCTCGCTGACGCCGCGAACCAGAGAAAAAAACATATAGGACCAGGAAACCTGGACTTCAGTTTCTCTGGATATTAAATTTTGAAGAGACAATCTTCGGACAGAAGTTGACTCGCTGTATGTCAGTTTTCCGTAATTCTTCAGTTGGTAAACGCTGTCCTGTATCGAGGCTGGGGCAAGTCAAACTACTGATACTAATCTAATATTAAATAAATTATCATTATTAAAAACAAAAGCGAGAGCGTTTTGATTCGCAAATGTCAGGAACAACTCACAGCTTGACCTCGTGGTAAAGTGATCACACAAATGATCGAGGTGAATCATCGTTCAGTTTTCCATATTTCCAAGTGTCTGTGCTCTCAAAATCTTTCCCGAATTTGAAGCAAATTTATACGTTGGATTGTCCTCAAATAACACTGATCTTTTGAACTCTTTGTCGTGTAGGTCCTCTTGAGATAGGATGCCACGCCCTCGTTAGTTTTCCATTCTGCAGGAACCTTGGTTATCAGCACACCATCTCAACACAGGAAGACCAAAAAAGGATTTATCAATTCTTTTATAAGAAAAATATCACCGACGGGGACCCTGAGAAACCTGCTCCAGGATCTCACATTGTTCATGTCAGGTACTTAATGGGAAACCACTCCAAATGCGCTACAAGTATCCAGAAGTTCTTCTGTGGCCGTGTTGTACCGCCGTGTTTTCCACACGAAGGTAAAGCATACTATTCTGTGTGTCAGTCCGTGTGCAAGTCTGTTGGTCGAGATTGTCCTGATATCTTCAAGTCACGAGGCGGGAGGTACTTCATGGCTTGTGAGAGAATGGCAGAGGGTACGACATCGCACGGGTTCTGTAAGTACACCTCGTGGCCTTCACCTAAAATCTGGGGCGATTATTTCCCAGGTAAGCCAAATCTAGTTTTCCTATCTTATGACGTTATATGTTTCTTTTTTACTGAAGCAACGCATCTACTGTTTTTGTCATATTTGATGAACAATAGAGTCATACTTTTCGCTGCGAAAGCTGAAGTGCTGAGTTCAAAATAGCGTTAAGGAACTCCCATATTGGTACAGTGTTGGAAGAGGAGGGGGAATGCGATTTGTTATAGCTTCGGTACTCAAGCGTGTTAAGGCAAGATTTCGGGTAAAATCTGTTTTCCTTATTTCAGCACAGCCGAATTCAAAGTCCCAAATTTCGTACGATAATGGATATCGTCATTTTGACGCCCTTAAGTGGTTTGTGCGTTAAATGCACAATTAACAATTCTTTTAAAAAAAGGGAAATAAATCTCAGAGAAAGGTACTTTATTGCCTGGTATTTGTAGAATGCGTCTTCCACCCCGAACGACATAGGTGACCCTTACATTACGATTTGATTATTTCTCCAAGAATATTTGCAAACTACATGCAAGTATCAATGAGGGCTATAGCTATGATTCCCTTTTAGAAACATATTCTTCACGTTAAACGTTGTTGTGTATTTTATCAGTTTCTAATACTGTTCCTCTATTACATTATCTATAGATGATGACCTTACCCCCAAAGTTCACTCCGATGCGAAGGTAGTGGCATTGGTGGTACCCGTGGTACTTGTATCACTCATTATTATTATTGTTATCATGCTATGGAAGAAGAACAAGCTGAATAGTCTCTTTTCCTACCGAGAACTGCCAAAAGAAACGACGGTCACTGAAAATAACGAAGCAGTGTCAGACCCAGCGAGAGCCTAAGCCGCTGATCACCAGCAACAACAATGCTCTGTTTCCCATGCTGATATAGAGTTTCACATTTGCGCATTAGGGTGTAAACGCTAGGAACAGCTCATTTTGTCGAGAGTCCCTTAAATGCTTTCCAGTTATAAAACGCAGCGATTGTTAAAAACAGTCCCTTAAAGTTTTCTAAGCATAGAATTAAGGAAGTACTCCATCATCGATTGGTTTCTTTTTAACGTATTAATTTTCACATTACAATTAGATCACGGGTGCTAGGATTGCGTTAGGCGACCAACACCAAGATCTGTAAAACAGAGATTGGCAATGAGCGCATTAGAAGGAGTGTCGGTATAGACGGCGTTTTCCAGTTCGCTATGATGACCAAGATATTCAAGATTACTGCTGGAGATGCCGTGATACAATTTAGTGCGACATTGAAGATGCAGCCTTCATCGATTCCTGTACAGCTACTCTGTCAAGTTGGAGGAAGAAACAGGATCTGGTTGTTGATTGGTTGATCATGGTTATTTGTTTTAACAATAAAGTTGCTGCTTAGAACACAGTCTTATAAGAAGAAAAAAGAGAAAACTTTTATATTCTTTCTTACTCTTTATAGAACTCAGATCAAACTTTATGTTAAGAAAACGTGAGGAACTTTTGGAGAATTCGACACAAGATCATCAAATTTCCAGTTTTTTTATAATGAGATATTACAAGTGTCAATAAATGGGTGAAATTTGATCTGGATTGAGCACGGAACCCAACCTTTAATAGGACAAGAAATGCGGCTGGTTTACGTGTTTTTATGGCGAGATTTCTGAATATAGTACTTACCGGTAGAACAAATCACCATTTCTCTACTAAAGCTTTCCTACCTGCCCTTCGTTGTCGTTTGACGTGTCCTGGGTACTTCAGAGGCGTGTCCCGGGTACTTATAGGCGTGTCCTGTGTACTTTATAGGCGTGTCCCGGGTACTTATAGGCGTGTCCTGGATACTTTGGAGGCGTGTCCTGGGTACTTCAGAGGCGTGTCCTGGGTACTTCAGAGGCGTGTCCCGGGTACTTATAGGCGTGTCCTGTGTACTTTATAGGCGTGTCCCGGGTACTTATAGGCGTGTCCTGGGTACTTTGGAGGCGTGTCCTGGGTACTTCAGAGGCGTGTCCTGGGTACTTCAGAGGCGTGTCCCGGGTACTTATAGGCGTGTCCTGTGTACTTTATAGGCGTGTCCCGGGTACTTATAGGCGTGTCCTGGGTACTTTGGAGGCGTGTCCTGGGTACTTCAGAGGCGTGTTCTGGGTACTTTAGAGGCGTGTTCTGGGTAATTTAGAGACGATTTTCATAGGTTTTCACTTTGGAATTCTCTCCACTAAGAAAAAAGCAAATACTGGAGAGTCGGGCACTCGACAGTCCTCGCTCCAAGCTCGATAAATTCCTTTGAAATGGTCGGACTGTCACAAAATTGCTATCAGTACAGCCCTCGATAATTGCCCTTCCTATAGTTTTCTCTTCGGATTCCAAAGTCCATCTTAACAGGTTGAAAACCATTCGCTTTCGAACCCAAAGCGGTGACTTTCGCTTCTGCAGAGAGGACGTCAGGATGAACCCGATCCCAGCTTAGCGATCGCAGCCTCCCGACAAAATTGTCCTTAATAATAATAATAAACACTTATATAGCGCATATACATAAATGTCCTATGCGCTTACAATAATTTGATTCATTGCGCAAAACGATAAAGATATATAAGGGCTGAGACGGAAGTACAAAGTGTGGCCAAAAAGGTAACTCTTTAGTTTAGACTTAAATACGACTGCAGTAGAGGCTTCACGAATGCTTAAGGGCAAGTCGTTCCACAGCCTAGGCGCAGATATTGAGAATGCACGCTGACCATATGATTTGAGTTTAGCCATAGGACGAGTAAGGCGTAACGAGTCAGCAGATGAACGCATGCAGTGTCCTGATACAGTCTATGAATGCGCACTAGGTCTAGTAAATAGGTAGGAGCTAAGTTGTTCAGAGTTTTATAGGTAAGTAGTAGGAGTTTAAATATTATTCGCTTATCTATGGGTAGCCAGTGTAGCTATCAAAGAACAGGTGAAATGTAATCATATCTCCGTTTACAATTTAATATACGGGCTGCAGCGTTCTGAACATGTTGCAGTTTCTGCATGGGTAAGTTGTTGTTGTATACCATGTAATAAAGAGTTACAGTTGCCTAGTTTTGATGTACCGAAAGTGTGAATGGGTATTTCAGTCGTGTGCATTGATAAGTACTTCCTTATCTTGGCAATGTTTCTTAGCTGATAGAAGGCGGACTTGCAAATAGAGTTGACATGGTCGAGTCATAGTCTCATTAAACGTAACGCCTATGTTTCTAGCCGTAACTTGATGGGCAGATAATTTCATTCCCTACAGCTATGGATGACAGCGGAGTATAGCGATGTTCACTGCACGTCATCCATTGTTATTAATGTCCAACCAGAGATCCATTAGTTCCTGACACAAAGCGGCCTTTTGAAATCATGGTTGATACATTAGCATAACAATTGTAATGTTTATCAACACGAAGTACCGCTATAGGGTGGATGGCGGGAGTAGAGAATTAAGAGTTCCATTTTGCCGTTATTTTATTCGTTATTCCCTTCACCATGGGGAGGGACAGTGTTTCAGTTTTTCATTGCCTCTGTGAAACGGACCGGAGCGGTTCACGATGCTTCCTACAACTCACTCGCAACTCCTAACCGCAATATCAAGGGAGGGGAACACAAGCCTAAAGTGTTCCAACATTTTGTCTGAGATTGTATCAACCTGACTCATCCGTGGCTGTGCATGTTTTGTACTAGTGCACTTTCTGTGTTTTCCAGAAACAAAATCTAGACGATAAAGAAGCCGCACTCTGCCCACGATTTACTGAAAGGGATTCAAATGAATATGTATGCCGATGTACTTTGAACAATTGAAAGCTGACTGTATGTATATATAGAGCTCCAGTAAGCACTTTTTAGTAAATAAAATATCCTAGATATTTTTCAGTTTTTACTCACTCCAAGTTGGTTTATGTACCTCTGCCGCATTCCTTCCAAATATGTTTCACACAAGCAATCACTATAATAATAATAATATAATAATAAATCTTTTGAGAGGAGGCCTCCGTCACTTATGCAAAAGTGGTTTTCAGGAGGGTCCTCTATAACATAAAATTAAAATTAAAAAGACAAAAAGGACATAGAATAATAGATAAAAATATTAATAAGAAAGAACGATAATAAAAAGATAAAACTAGCATAAATACTGATTAATTAAAAACTTATTTATATTTCTTTTAAAAATCAACTTAGGCATGGGCTTTTTTAATTCATTTGGCAGGGAAGCCCAATCGTTTGTTGCCCTAAAGTATGTAGCACCTCACTAGATCAGCAGTCTCCTTCGCAGGGCATGCGTAGCCCAGCGTGTGACGACCCTACTAGATCAGCTGAGTTCCACCGTACTCATGTTTGCAGGATCAATATTAAGCAGTTTAAATTAAGAGACCATTACCTGGCAGTTTGGCATAATTATAGTATCAAGGCCACAGACTTTGGAATTCTTTGACTAAAGTACATTTGTACCATACAAAATTCTACAAATATTGGCATCTTCAAACATAACTACAAGGGATGTTTTGATTTTAATTAACATTCCCGATGGCCGATAGGTTCGTTAATTCATATCATCAAAATCGGTAGAAATAGCTGTTTCCGGCTCCGAACTCGAATGTAAAGTGCATTACCGCGACACAGCACCTTAACCTCTATCATTTAACTAGCTGTGATCAACTGGAGCACCGCCCACAGGCTTGGCTATGTACATATTACGTCTTCAAGAAGCTTCCTCGCCAATATTTGTCTTCCTGTTTTGCACGTCAATATATATATAGGTACTGTACTATTTGTATGTATGCTCATTATAACCAGAGGACATATATATAGGTACTGTACTATTTGTATGTATGCTCATTATAACCAGAGGACATTTTCACCGTAATGTTTTTGTTAACTTAGTTTATGTTTTAAAATCAATACTTGGTAAAATAATAATAAACTCAATTTGGATCCAAATTCGCAAGAAGTATCACATTTCGTAGCCTGAGGAAATCAGACGGGCTACATTTCGAGGTCAGCGTTCCTCCAATATGTCATGCCATTGTTATTAATTACTCGACGGCTCCTAGATCCTCGTTCTCGTTTTCTTGTTGAACGGGAGATAGTGAGAACATAGGGCCCCTAAGGGCAACTCATGGAAGGTCAGTGAGCTATTTTGGCAGATACTAAAAATCTCGTGACCGATGACGTCATCGTTACGTCTTCGCCAATAAGTGATTTGTGGGGACCCAAAACCATGCCTGTCCAAGTTTGAACTGTCTGGCATTAGAAATGAGGGAGAAATGAACATGTACTTAATATCACGTGATCGATGACGTCATCGTTACGTCATCAATACTAGGTGATTGATAGGGAACTTCATACTTCATACTTTATTCATCTTTCCTTAAAAAGGCTTTTCAAAGACAAAATACAAATACAATACAACTACAGTGTACATGATAATTTGAATTACATCTATTAATTTAACCTATTTTGAGTTTGGTATAATTTGCTCTTCAGCTTTCGCTTGAAACTTCCATATTTTTACTGTTCTGTAATAAAAACTTCTCTGACCACTCGCAGATTTGAATAAGGGGATTTGTAATAATTGCGAGTTTCGAGTTTCACGACCACTAATATTGAAGCGCTTCGTGAATTTAGATATTAAATAACCTGGTGCGGAATCAGTCATGCATTTGAATACCAAAGTGGCACTTCTAAAATACACTAGCTTATCTACTGGGAGCCAATTTAGCTCTTTTAGTATAGGTGTAATATGGTTATACTTTTTGGCCCCGCTAACAATAATACGACAGGCATAGTTTTGACATGATTGTAGCTTACGTATGTTTCTATTAGATGCATTTGCCCATACAATGATTCGAGCAGTAAAGCAACTTACTAAATACTAATGTATTAATAACAGTAATTAAAGTGTTCTTATTAAACGCGTGTTTAACATGGTTTATTTGTGCTAGTCGAGAAAAGCATGAAGAAACGGTCTTAGTTATGTGTTCATCGTAGGTTAAGTTCGTGTCTAAGATCACGCCCAAGTCTTTGGCACTGGATACTGGTAACAGCTCCTTTCCTAGCAATGAAATCTTAAAATATTCTAGTTCAGCTATCTTCTGTTTACTACCAAATACTAAGAGTTTAGTTTTATCTGGGTTTATTAATAAGCGGTTCTGACAGCACCATGCCACTTGCTGACGTTAAATAAATCTTCTTCTATATCAGTTATTGTAGATGTCCTCTCTCTCAGATTGAATGATATAAGTAGTTTGGTGTCCACCTAACTCTTTGCAATACATTTCTGTGGTATACAGAGGTGAGATCATTCGTATATATACTGAATAGGAGTGGTGCCAGTATGCTCCCTTGAGGCACGCCGCTGACCATAGTAAGAGGCTCAGATAGGGCTGAGTTAATTCGGACAATTTGTCGTCTGTCACTCAAGTATCTACGAAACCAGTCTGTGCATGAAGGTGAAGCCCCTACATCTTGTAGTTTAGAGATCATCAGTTTGTGGTCGACGCTGCCGAAAGCCTTACTCATGTCTAAAAGAACCAGATCAGTTAGTTTTTTGTTGTCAATGGCCTGGAGAATCTTGTCTGTTGTTTCAATGACAGAAGTTTCTGTAGAGTTAAATTTCTTGTTTCCACTTTGGTTATTTGACAGCCTTCCCTTTGATATAAGATATGATGTAAATTGATTGTGGACGATCCTTTCACAGACTTTCGATAATATTGGTAGGAGCGAAATCGGTCTATTTTTATTCGCTTGTTCATAGTCTACATCTTTAGGTATTGGAGTAATTTCAGCTAGTTTCCATTGTGCAGGGAAGGTGTTGGTGGCTATTGAAGTGTTTGCAATGGAAGTAAAAACTGGGAGAATAGGGCCTTAATTACACGGATCGGAATCTTATCAATCCCTGGAGCTTTGTTAGAGGGCATATATAATATTATATCCTCGACGTGTTTACAAACAATGGGGCTCAGTGAGAATTGTTCGCATGTTTGGTATTCTCTTGGGATGAAGTTATCGCTGCTTCCTGTCACAATATTGTATTCATTGGCCAGCGATTTGATATTCTCGATGGTAGTTTGACCGACAGAAACGAAAAACTAATTGAATTCGTCAGCAACAGTTTTATCGAACCACTGCCATGTCTGTCCAGGTTTGAGCCGGCTGGCATTAGAAATGAGGGAGATATGGGCATGTACTATAAATCACGTGACAGATGACGTAATCGCCACTAAGTGATTTGCGGGAACCCAATACCATGCCTGTCCAAGTTTGAACTGTCTGGCATTAGAAATGAGGGAGATATGGGCATGTACTTAAAATCACGTCACCGATGACGTCAGCGTTACGTCATTACCACTAAGTGATTGATAGGGACCCACTACCATGTCTGTCCAGGTTTGAAGTGTCTGGCAATAGAAGGGCACCGTCAATACATCTTCTCCAGCATGACCAAATTTGGACGCGTACCATAAAACTCCGTCAATATATCTTCGGAAAATCGAACATTATTCGGAATATCGTATAAATCTCGACAAGCGTTGTATTTGATCAGCATTGCAGTAGTCTTCGGACACTTTATCACTATTCGGACAACCAACAGAGAGTCTCTACCCTGGGTGCCAGAGGTTCTAGCCAAAGTTTAATAAGGATCGACGAAACAATCACAAAAGGTGAAGGGAAAATTTAAACACTATTTCAATATTTACTGTAGAAGCGATAAATCTACCCTTTTTTACGTATACTTATTAATATATTTAACCAGAAACCCATTACCAGGAGCGTATCTATGTGATGGGTAGCGCCTACAGCACAGTAGACGATGTGGCTATTTATAGATATCCGATTCCCGCGAAATAAAATGGTTGCCATGGTTGCTTGCGCTGCGGACAATGCGCGCTCCTCATGCATAGGGAAAATAGCTGCGTGAATGCACAATGAAGCTAAGTGACGTTTCGTCGTGTTATTGGTTTAAGTGCAGGTATCCTTTGTCTACTTTCGCGGGCAACACAAAGCTAAAAATAGGTAGTGTGTTCACATTAGGATGTTTCGGATTCACTCACAATTAACAGACGTTCACACTCACTCAAGGAATACCCGTTGGCATTGGTTACGGCGCCATAGAGGGATAGTTCGGAGGTGTTTAGCTGCGATTTCCAAGTCAACTATTTTGAGGGTTAGAAATAGCAATGTAATATATTTTAATCCCGGAAACTCATTTGACATGTGTACCTAAATTGGAAACGTGATTCTTCGTACTCTCCCTTTCCGTAGCTATTATCTTAGCTGTTATCTTCTGCATTTTCGCTTTAGTATGGAACAAAATTCGCGTTTTATTTGTGACGATGTTGATTTTAGATAGACCAAACTGAAGACCACAACTCCGCCACAACGAAACAGCAACTCTCTTTTGGATTGGTACAGCCTTTCTCAATCTCGTTCTGGACCGACAATTCCACAAAGAAAGCCAAAAATCGCTCTCGAAACACGAAAGTTCTGCTTCTACATCGAGTCCTCAAAACGGTTGTTTAACAGTTGGTTACACCAAAACTGTGGCCTTGGCTTGTCGACCAGTGGGCTGATTCAGTTGAATTCGCTGATTAATCCAGTGGGCCGTAATACGCAGGGCGTAATATTAAAAGTCTGCGTATTCTACGGCGCATCAAAACAAGTAGCGTTCTCAGCCTGCTCCTTTAATACACGGTTCACTTGAGTTCGAACACGCTCTTGTAATTGGTTTGTGAACTGAGGCGAAAAAACGAAGAAATCGTATGAGATTCATGATGATAGCGAAAGCAAATCACGACTGAACAAGCCCGCGCTTTTGTTGTTTACATCGAATGAGCGAATGAGCGGGAAGTATAATTGACATTGCTGAGACCAGTTTCACAAGCTAACACTTTTCGCGCGCCGACCAGTTTTCTTCTCTACATACACGTAATGTAATGCACTGACCATCATTTCAAAACAGCCAAAAATTAGCTTAATTACTGTATATCCTAACTGCAATAATCAGACACAGTATATTGATCATATTTCGAGTACTTTCAGTAAAATTCGCATTCTCGGGTATCAGTAGTAGCACCGCGGAAACATTTGCCTGCTCAATGAAATGACAAATACTACTGTAAAGTTCCGAAACGGACGTATAACGAAGGTCGTTACTTCGGTTTTAGCTGCCCTTTCGGGAGGCCGACCCATAATATTTATCAATTCGGATTTTTTAACTGACTTAATTACCGAATTTTCATTTAAAAACTGAATTACCGATAAAAATCAAGAGAGAATTACGGATACCCATATTTGTATGCAACATTTAAAAGTTGTGAAGTGACTTCTGCTTTTACCAAACTCAGTTTTCTGAACCCAGTTAGGGTTTTTCTCAGTCCAAAGAATGTCAGTTTTCTCATGCATATTTTTGTTCTCGAGATGCTTTGATGCTTCTATCTTTAACCCTAAAAAAAGTATTCGACAGAATAAGATTTCAGAATAAGATTTCAGAAATTATTATTATTATTATTATTATTATTATTATTATTATTATTATTATTATTATTATTTTTTGGGGGGGGGATCCTAGGGGTACGGGGTTATCCTAACTCGATAAATAGCGAGACTCTATTTTTCTCGAGACGAATCAGGAATGTCTGATTATGGATTGATGGATTGCCCCGCTGAGTGCGCGAACGGGAAAGTTGCCCGTGACATTCGCCAATGGCACGTTACAGCTCAAGAGAAACTAGAGACGAACAATAATATGATTGCTATCAGAGCTATCATTGCTATATTAGGCTCTGAGCTGAATGTGTTCATGTTTTGAGATGCGATCAGAGAAGTCAGTCGACACGTCTTAAATTCTGGAAGCAGAGTGAACAATGAATTCCCTGAAGCTAGCGTTATCGTTGGCGGTATTTTATCTGAGTTTTGAACAAAGTCTTGTATCTGCAAAGCAATGTATGCTTATGCGAGACAGTCCGTATGTTAGTCCCTGTATCGCCGCTGGTTATAACTACACCTTTCCGATCCCAAGCAATCTCTCTCCACGCTCAAAACGCCAAGTCGGTTCTTATCTCAAAATGCTGACGAATGAGATGAAGAATTGCTCCGTCGCTCAGATATCAGAGGCAATTGGCTGTGCACTGTTTGCCCCGAACTGCCAAGAAGGAAACCCTAACCCCCTTCTTCCGTGCAGACGAGTTTGTTCCGAGTTTTTGAAGAGATGCACGGGAACAGTGTCAGCTTGGTGGATTGATGACTTCATGGGAAGATGTACCTTATTACCTAACGACACTGCAGCCTCAGGAAAATGCTATGAACCGCCTCAATTTGACAAGCATTTCAATGAAAGTTCCAAAGGTGAGCGAATTTATTCACTTGTAAGTTGTCGAGTATTATAATATGAAGCGGTGTCGATGAAGAGGAGGCCCTCGCCCTTTGCTTTGCGATTTAGCAGGCACGAAAACGTGGTAACGACGAAACTCCAGAAGAACATGGTGTTTACTTCAATCAAGTATTTATATATTTACGTAGTTGTTCAGATATTTCTATTTTGTTGCATATGAGCCCAATTTTTTATCATTAAAATCGATTCTCCATCAAGTAAATAGTTGAACTTTTAATATATTTTTTAATGTGAGAGTGGCGTCTATGAGTTATAGAGGTTTCTATTTCCAATATGCAAATTAGTGACGACATTTCTTTCTTATTGTGAATGAAACAATTTCTGATTTATAAAAAATATTTGGTCAAATAACTGATATAAGGCCCAAATATTACATGGATGTTTAGAAAAATATGTATATTTCTGCCAGCACATTTTTGTATAATAAATGAGTCCTCACATGTCGTCACAATTCGGCTCATATGCACTTTAAATGACTTTAGGAACATGGGCAAACTGGTTCTCGAGCATGTGCAATTCGCTGTTCCCTGTTCGCTATCTAATCTAAACGCCACCAAGGCAGATTAATCTATTCATGGCCCTTATATTTTGTTCCGGCGTCCGCAGAACACTGTCTACATTGCTACTGTCAATCTCACCATAATAAATATATTTTCAATGTAGTATATCCGGGGTCACGTCAAGTTCTTTAACTTTTGAGTTATTATAATTTGACTTTTGATGGCCGCTCTCGGTCACCGCAAATAAACAGAGCAGAACGTTTCTAATCACAGACCAAAGAACAATCAGAATCAACTTGGATCATGTGTCATTGATGTGTAGCTTAAAGGGGCCGTCTCACCCACAGTGCTTAGCGCGCTCACATAGCATAGCGGCCATTTTCGATGCCATCGAAATCCAGAGTTTTATGGTAGTGGTCTTAATCTTCTCTACATCTCTGCCATCCTTCCAGCTATCGTCAGAAAAATCATTTTAGGTTGAACCTTTTTTATTGTTCTTCCTATTGAGCCTCTTATTTAAGTGTTTTAAATTATTTGGTCTTGCAAATTTTAGTTTTATTTCAGGTGGCCGTAGTTCTCTGATGGATGCCAGTCTCATTCGTCCTCAACGAAAGGAAACAATTGTCCGTTTGGGTCCACGATTTCCACCTACAACATGGAGAAGCTATTCTGACCATTAATCTTTATATGTAAAGATATATTAGCGCTTAGTTCGAGTATCTACTATCTTTGAGCCGATTTGGGTTTTTGAACACCGTGGCTGGCTTACGTGACCACAATTTGCAACAAAACTCCACTTGAAGAACAGTTTCCTAAAATTATTTTGAGTGCTTTGGCGTTTAACTTGTGGAAACAGGTCCTCTCTCTGGTTTCGAAGGGCGGGATTTGGGCTTTTAGACAGTGATTTTGCCGAGATTTTCGGATTAACCGGGTTGTTCATTTGAAGTTTATACTCGCACGAAATTTGACAAACAACGGAAAGCCGCCGAGACTGCATGATAATAATTCCTATTCAGGCGAGCGGTTTATTATTCGTTCACTGTTCTCTCTTGAACTGGTTCTCTGGCACCAGCAACGATATTGCCTGCTAGCAGATGATCTCTCTCTCTCTCTCTCTCTGCAGGGAAAATAAAACCGAGGGGAGAAACCTCTCTTTTGATAATTATTAGTATTCTCTGTTTATAGTACTGATGACAGGGTTCGCGCGGAAGCGACGGGTGAGCGGTAAAGTCAACAAAATATTATAGGCAACGAAACTCCGCTTGGTCGACCCGAAAAGAATTGAGCAATTTCCTAAAATCATTTTGAGGGCTTCGGCGTTCAATTTGTGGAAACAGGTCTCTCTTTTCGGATTCATCGGATCGATGAAAGTTTATACTCGCACGAAATTTGATAATTAACAGAGCCGCCGTGATAATAATTTCCCATTGAAACAAGCTGTAATTCGTTCACTGTTCTCTCTTGAACTGGTTCTCTGCTGCTGCCAGCAACGAGATTGCCTGCTAGCAGTTCTCTCTAGCTCTCTCTCTGTATGCAAGTAAAAAAGAACCGAGGAGAGAAACCCTAGAGAAACCTCTCGCTTTCATAATTATTAGTGTTTATACCCGGAGAGTGTGTTCTCTGTTTATAGCAGCGACGCGTGAGCGGTAAATGTTATAGTACAGCCAAGTACTGGTGTATAACACTTTGTTGACTTCACATTCAACTTGTAAGGTACTATTTAAGTTTCATCAAGGTCATCCATGTTCAAATCAAAATTATCATGTCACCCAACATAAAGAATACGTTTAGTTCGTGAGGTTCCCGCCGTGAATAGGGGTCAAAGTCCCGGATATAAACAATAACAAAAGCACGCTAAGCACTGTGGGTGAGACGGCCCCTTTAATGTCTGGCAAGTGAGCCAGTGAATAAACAATAACCAGAAACGTAACAGCAATAACGTTAGTACAAACTTTTGACTCGAAAAAATATCACCATTGAATTTTACCGTTGAGTAGGTTTTTAGAGTTGTCTCTTTAATTTCAAAGCATGACATCCGTGTTTGAAGACTACGGAATCTGACTGTTTTTCGACATACACTTGGAGCTAACAAATCTCATTCAGAGTCAAAGGTCGACTGGCACACAAGGTCTAATATAAACATTTTAAAATTCTCCTATAGTTATTTTTCTTTATATTTAAACTTATTTTGAGGTAGGGAGGGGGATCGAGCTATTTTTAACAAAAAATACTTTTTAATATGCCATCGATTGCGTATTACTGATAATTATGATAATAATTATTATACTATTAATACAATACTATTATTAATTATTAATAATTATTTAAGGTGATATTAAATAATTTTCATCGCGTTGAACCACATAAGCCCAAGCTCTGTTTATGTCAATTTTATATTATAATGGCTTCGAAGGGAATTTTTAAATGTATAGCTTTTCGATAAATATATATACTGTACTGTAATAAAATGGATAAAACTTACCTGGTGTCTCTGATCTGTGTCTTGGCTGTGTCTGTATGCAGTTTCATCGAATTTTGACGATGTTTAAATCCCTTACCCTACATACTAAAGAATAATTTGAACGGTAGGAAACGAACTCCGAATCTCAGGTTGCTAGCCACTCACGTTTGGGTTGATGTTTTATATGAAAATCGCATGGATTTTACATTTTATCGCCATCAGTATTACGCAGTGATAAATGTCCAGTCTATCTGTGCCAACCCGAATGAAGATATATGTATTTGCTGAGCTATCAGCCTACTGCTGAGTCCACCAAACCCGCCACCAAAGCGGTCTCGCCAGAAGAAGCCATTTTTACTGGTGACTCGCCAAACTGGATAAAACCAACCGCCAATACGCGGAAGAGAACAAGGCACTAGCATAAATTCTACCGAAGCGGTTGCGTGGCGAGTCACGGATAGAAATGGCTTCTTCTGGCGAGACTTTGTCGGCAAATACAGATATCTTAATTTGGATGGCACAGATGGACTGGACATTTATCACTGCGTATGCTGATGGGATAAAATCGGTAACTGAAATCCATGCGATTTTCGTGAAAAAATCGACCCAAACGTGAGTGGCTTGCAACCCTTGATTTGGAGTTTTCCTACCGGCTTCCAATTATTCTTTTGTATGTAGGGTAAGAGATTTAAACATCGTCCAAATTCGCTGAAACTGCATACAGACACAGCCAAGACACAGATCAGAGACACCAAGTGAGTTTTATTCATTTTATTACAGTACATTTATCGAAAATCGAGATTTAAAAATTCCCATGGTGAACCTTTATAAAACTATGTTGTTCAGTTTAGGTATAGATGAGGTATATATAGGCTGTTTAACTTGAGAGGACCAGGTTTGAGAGAGAAACGATATCAATCATCAAAATTCATTGTTCCGGGCCGGGTTGTTCAAAGCCCGATTAGTGCTAATCCAGGGTTAATTTCCATGACAACCAATAGGTTCTGTGCAGAGTTAATCCAGGATTAACACTAATCGGGCTTTGAACAACCCGGCCCAGGACTCTAGGCCGACAGAAATTAAGGCCGTCAAGGAAGGAGTTCCAACTAAAATAACAGAAGAGAAAATTGGCGGAACAAATTAAGTGCTTTGCCCGAACTTGAATATCGTACAAACAAACATCGGGGTATCGAGATAACATAACAGTGTATGAAAAAAGGTTTGTGACCGAAATTTTGTTTTGTGTGCGATGTGTCTAAAATAATATTTGTGGCGAGCTCAGTACAGAACCAAAACAAAAAACTTGCCACTCCCCCAACCCGTGACTATCTACCCCTTATTTCTATGACATTAAAATTCTCATTCATGCTTGCAACTTTTAAATACTCAGGTCCATTCGAAAGAGGTTGCCAAAAACTGATCAACTTTCCCTTTTGTGAAAACCTTGGTTACGAGTACACTATTCCGACCGCAGAAGGCCAAGCGAGGGTGTATCGGTTGTTCTACGGTAAAAATATCACTGACGGAAATAGAGAGGAGCCAGCACCCAGAGCCATTCTCCAGTATGTCAAGATCTCTATGGCAAAACATCGCAAATGTAACACTAGTATTCACAAGTTTTTCTGTGGTGGAGTGATGCCTCCATGTTTTCCACACGAGGGCAAAGCATACTATTCTGTGTGTCAGTCCGTGTGCAAATCTGTGGGTCAAAATTGCCCCGAGATATTCGAGACACGTGGCGGGCGATACTATGTGAATTGTGAGAGAATGGCAGAGGGAACGACATCGCACGGGTTCTGTAAGCACACTTCGTGGCCATCACCAAGCATTTGGGAAGAGTACTTTACAGGTTAGTGACATCCATTTTATTATATTCGAAATTTAATCGTTAAATATTATTCATGTTATTCTCTTTTGTTTATACACAACCCCACAAACTGTTAGTTTACTTTATCGCAATAAAATATAAGCTGTATGGTGATGGTGGTCGTCGTAGTAGCAGCAGCAGCAGTATATAGTAGTAGCAGTAGTATTAGTAGTAGTAGTAGTAGTAGCAGTAGTAGCAGTAGTATTATTAGTATTATTATTAGTAGTAGTAGTAGTAGCAGTAGTAGTAGCAGTAGTAGCAGTAGTATTATTAGTATTATTATTAGTAGTATTAGTAGTAGTAGCAGTAGTATTATTAGTATTATTAGTAGTAGTAGTAGTAGTAGTAGCAGTAGTAGTAGCAGTAGTAGCAGTAGTATTATTAGTATTATTATTAGTAGTATTAGTAGTATTAGTAGTAGCAGTAGTAGCAGTAGTATTATTAGTATTAGTATTAGTAGTAGTAGTAGTAGCAGTAGTAGTACTGAGTAGTAGTAGTGTATCGTCGTCATCCTCATTATTATTATTATTATTATTATTATTGTTGTTGTTGTTATTATCGTTGTCGTTATTATTATTCTCGATCGAATAGCATTAAAGTGCATCCAACGTTTATTATTTTATCATAAATATCGAAAGTTTTTTTGGTTTACAGAGAATACTCTATGTTCTACCTATACGCTTGTTTGAAATCGTGAACATTTTACCTTCCCTGGCTTTTACTTACGCGGTCCTGGGTCAGGAAAGGTCACATATTCACAATTTCAAACGTAGAACATAGAGTATTCGTAAACCAAAACGTTCTTCACAGAAGTACCCAAAGCTTGATGTAGAATCGATATTTATGATAACAAAATAAACGTTAGGTGCACTTTAAAATGTAAGGCAAAATTCAGTATTAGAATATGTAACTGACAAAATATCTGACAATCAGGCCAGGCAAGATTTGAAGATCAATCCTTATTGGTAGGAAAACAAAGTAGAATACATAGTCGACTTAGTACATATGCGACTTAGTAACGATCAACAGAACATGTGCATGTATGATGACGCCACATACTACAACTATTGACCGCCTGGCTGCGGCTAATTTGCATAAATGTTGAAGCTCGATATTTTCAGGAGAATACATGTAAGTAAGATTTATAAGTTTAGAGATGAAATAATGAACCTCTGTGAATTTATTAAGGTTTAAAGTATACGGAAAACACCAAAACGAGGCTAGTCAGTCCTGACTGCATATTTGTATACAAAAGTCTTATACAAAAATTTTAAGCTACAGTTTATTATCATCCAAACTTTCACAACAGTTGATTTCAAAGTGATATTTTAGACGACATGGCATAGTAAGCCTTTTGGTAAGCCAAAATAAATCTCGCCATATTTGGATTCAGTCTATACTGCCTAAACCAGTGCACATATGCGATCAACAGCATTGAGTAAAATCTTAATTGTCGCTTGCAGCTCCGAAAAAGAGTGTTTGGAGAGACTGACAAGCTCACATATGTTAAAGCAATGAAAACCGGTTCATTAAACATGTTATACGCTAGCATATTTGCATTCGTTTCGACCCGTATTTGCACTCTAATGTGCAAAGACGTGTCATAAGTAGAGGAAATCGCATGAACTCGACTGCTACAGGTGATTTATGGGCACTACGTGCACGTGAGTGATATTTTGAAAGTTCTGATAATTACATGAGCCTTTAGTGAGAACTTCCAAAATGTCACTCATGCAGTGCCTATAAATCAAGTATAGCACGAGCAGTTTATGCATTTTTTTGTTTATAATATACTGAACAAACATTTGCTGAGAGCATGCGACTGTGCACTCAATAACCTGTAGATGCACCCGTCACTGACCAATCAGACTCCAGATATTTTGTTGAGTATGGTATAACTCCATTTATGAACTCTCTGCGTCGGGCCGGTTTCATATTTATTTTTTGAAGTGTATATTATGGTATCCATTGTACTCCATGTTTCTTACATATGTTTTTATACATTGTTGCAGTAAAACCTACGCCTAAACCCAAGTCCAATACCTGGATTGTTATCGTTGTGTCGGTCGTGGTTCCTGTAGTCCTAGTAGCAGTCATTATGTTTATAGTGTTTATCATTCTATGGAGGAAAAAAAGATTGGCTTCCATGTTTCCCTACAGAGTTCACAAGGACGACAAGCCAAAGACAGAGAGTTAGAGCCTATGGACCCTTTGCACTTTACGTCATAGCCGCCATGTTGGTGTACAGTTAACAATAGATTCCTCGTTAGCTTCTTTTGTTCTGTACACCAACATGTCATTTGAATCTCTGGGGATTGAGTGCAAACCATCGTGGATGCGACGCAAGCGCACAAACGAGTTATTGGTATGGGGAAAATCGTGTCACTCAATCACTAAGATGTAGACTAATCAATATTATCGATCTTCTCATGTGATGCCCCATTTTCAATCGGTATTTCCCAAGTTCACAAGTACATGCCTATATAAGTACATGCCTATATAAGTACATGCCTAAAATACTCGCGCCCAGATCTCTATCGCCGGTTCTTTGTTACCACTTCTACACACCTCTTTAAAAAGACTGACGTCGTAGGAGGAAATAGAAAACAGGAAAGCTGAGACTGATTTCAGTTATAATCAGTAATCGATTACAACAATAGCAAAAAATCCTACTTCCTAGCTCGGATAACAACGACTTCATTAAAACAAAGTTTTATCCTATTCTATAGTGAATACAGTGGGGCCCGACGAACACAATAGACCCCCATAATTCCTCTTGTTCTTGGCTTTCCTATTTCCATTTTCCTCTGACAACGTTCTTTGAAAAAGGTGTATATTGGCTATCCGTTCATCCGTCTAACACATGTCGCCAGCAACCTACTGACGGTCACTAACTCATTTGACATCTTCAAACATTAATAAAGATTTACAGAAATGGGACAACTGCTCCACCATGTTACACGACGGAAAACATTACGATTTTTCAATTTCTGGTCTTATGGACCTATGACATGGAGAATGACGTAGTAGTAGGATTACGCTACCATGTGCAAGGCAAGAAACAAGGGTAGCAAAACAAAATAATGAAATCAGGCTAGAGTCGTCGCTAAAATGTTTGAATTTGCATTGGAGAGTTTCGTTTATTCCAAGAACTTGGAGGGTAGACGTATAAATAGAGATTACGGGTAACTATCTACAAAGTATATCGGGATCGTCGGAAATGAACTCATTAAACCGGGAATCAAACCAGCATGGAGAACTCTCATAAATCATGCAACAATTTTATTTGTTCTGTCGACAACATGAGATTGTATTTTGGTGACTTCAACCGGAGAGAATGATCCAATTCACAAGGTTTCTTTAGTTATGCTTTAAGTTTACATGAATGACTTACTTCAGTCTGTTCGAGGTTCTCCATTCACATAATTGCCAAATACAACTTCACAATTCTAAAACCCATTCAGAACATTCTACACGTGTTTGTTGTGGAGAAACTAGTAATATAATCCCACATGATTCCAGGTGCAACTCATTAAGATGTTTTTTAAAACGATAAGCAATTTCCAGTTCTGGTAGAGCTGCATATCATCTGTGTCTTGCTGGGTTTGCAAAAAAATATTGTGGGATTTATTTCGAGTGCAAAACAGGCAGAACATTATCTCTGGATTTAAAATAGATATTAATGATAACAAAAATTGGGCTTATAGGCAGCTTAAAAGCCCATTGCATATAATTGGAAACTTTACATGTCAAAATTGTTGTTGCTGTTGTTTTTTGGCATAAAATTTGATCGGTAATTCAGCCTGTTTTTAGAGAAAGTTGAGATTAAAACTCCGCCTTTAAAGAAAAACAGCAGAACGCTCGTTAATTATCTGGCCGTTCCAGATTGTATAAAACGACAGTTTGCTTTAGTTTCAGTGTGTTTCAAGCCATCGGAAAATTCTTTATAAAAAAAAATCAAAAAGAATGTCACATATTGACATTAAAAAGCACCGTCTCCACTGTATGTTCGTAAAGTTTTTACATTTTATATTTTATTCGCTACATATTTTTTACATCAAATAGCAATACTGTTTACAATACAATCCTAGAGATGTTTAAAATGTTGATGATATGAATGTTACAGGGATTTGATTCATACAGGAATATTAATTATAGGTGAAAGTAATGATTAAGATACTTCAATAGTTACAATATTTTTTTTACGATAAACAGTTACTATTAGATAAGTAGTAGCTTGAACAAATATGGCGAGGAGACCTCTTGAAACCATAGGGCTTATGAAGTAGAGGTCTCCTCGTAAGATTCATATAAAAGGTGAATTAGCAATTGCGAACAACAATGTGATTAGAGGTAATTAAAGATGTGAAAATGGTGTAAACAAAGCACTATCCAAAACCTCGGCTCTGATGTGCTCCTATTTGCAAAATTATATCTCCAATTGCAGTATACATTAGAGACTCATCGGTTGCATTAACATGATACATCCGACAATCGAACACTGATGTGCCTGAACAGATCTATAAAATACAATCTCGGGTCAGATTTATTCAGGCACATGCAGATAACGGAGTCAAAGCCATTAGAAGAGACGATCGATAATTTGTCTGATAACCAATTAAAGTGAACGACAGGAGAGATTTCGCCCAAACATAAATAATATCAGGCTCATATTTCTTCTCTGGTATCCAAAGGTTGATCAACTAAAATAGTTTGTAAGTCTAAGAAAATTTCACCCAAAATAAAATATAATTTCATAGTTTCTGCTACAACGTGAGTATCCTGAACCGGCTTGACATGCTACTTGTAAAATATCTGTATCTCAGGAAATCTAAGAATACTCGAGGTCGCGAAAGTTGGCAAACTCTGACTAACCTCTACCAAGAAGCTTAAAGGGCCGCCATCTCGAATCTGGTTCCTCGAAGAACTGCCGAACGTTTGCCTCAGAAAAACTTATTACTGCACCGATTTGAACCGAATAAAAACTAGGGAATTAAGATCATTTGTAAGCATTTTTCTAGACTTGTGTCCGTTCGTTTGAGCCCGGTTTCGGTTGACTTTTTTAGCCCCCAGCTCTCAGCCTTTTGGGGCTGTTTCTTTTTAGATTCTTTGTGTTTTTTTGCCGTTACTCGAGAAGATGCTCTTCTCACAAAGCGACAAGACGTTTGGTGACGTCACCATCTGATTTAATTTTGTACTGACAGTTCTTCGCGTCGCTTTCCAGTTTCGTTCAACAATTACTTTGCAGTAACGTGCTCAGGTCAGTCTTCTTTTGAGAAGAAAGACAACAGCGATACTTAGACCACTTTAGCGTTGTCTAATTACTAGAAGTAGTTGGTAGGCAAACCGACTGCTTACAGTCACAATTTCGCTGATAAATTCGCTAAACTGCACCGGTTAACACACATCAAGCGTTGCACTGAGTTGATGTATGCTTGTATTAGGTCATTCAGCGTGTATACATTGTATATACACCGTAATCATTTCCTGTGTAATCACACGTCAATACATATGCTGCTGTAAATATTTCAATAAACAGGTCTGATGTATACAGGTAAAACGAAAAATGAAACATTTGAAAACAAAACCACAAGTTGTCTTATATGTACTGCTCGCTATAGTTCTTGTTTAGATGGAACTAGTTTAATTTTTTAGAAATAAGCTCTGATCTTACACTCGCATTTACGATCGCCTTGAACACCACTCAGTTTTCGCATATATGATTAGCTGTACTATATTACAAACAAAGCGGTTTTCTGTCTTAGCCAATCACTGACAGGTGTTGCTCATCAAAATTCGAAGAATGTGATTGGCAGCGCAATGGCGGGAAAGGCTTTCTATAAATATGGCTATACTCTGTAAACACAGGGGTGAAGCACTCGATTTCGCGCTGGTGTTACTCGATTTGGCTCTGGTGTTACTCGATTTGGCTCTCGTGTTACACGGTTTGGCTCTGGTGTTACTCGATTTGGCTCTGGTGTTACACGATTTGGCTCTGGTGTTACTCGATTTGGTTCTGGTGTAACACAAGTTGGCGCTGGTGTTACTCGATTTGGCGCTAGTGTTACTCGATTTATGGCTGGTCTTACACGATTTGACACTGGTGTTACTCGATTTAGCGCTGGTGTTACTCGATTTGGCGCTGGTCTTACACGATTTGGTGTTTGCATGTATTATTAATTGCTTTACAGAATTCAGTAAACATCTACGACAATAATAACAACAACACTTTATTTTCACTCATTTAAACTACACAGGTACGTGTGATAAAGGTGATTAAGTACAGTCGAAGCTCTCCTTGCGACCGCTCTCGTAAGCGACCAGCTCTAGTTACGAACACCATCGCGAAACCCCGTTTGAATTGTCACTTAATCTCTGTAATTAATAGATCTGGTATGTAAGCGACCGCTCTCGTGAGCGACCGCGACCACTTTTGGGAATTACCAACTACGTGGTTCCTTTGTTTTTAAGCTCTCGTAAGCGACCACTCAAGAGTGATTCGTATCACTCAACACTTATATGTCAATATGAGAAGTTTAAGTTCGAATCTCTGCCGTTGATGCGTCATGACAGCGGGGCATTCGCAAACTTATTCAATATCGGTGATAAACAATAACCGCATAATTACATCACGTACATAAAATTTCATTACGTATTACCTACCACCATTACAGCGTACCTACCACCATTACAGAGTACTTACCACCATTACAGCGTATCTACCACCATTACAGCTTAACTACCACCATTACAGCGTACCTACCACCATTACAGCGTACCTACCACCATTGCAGCGTACCTATACCACCATTACAGCGTACCTACCACCATTACAGCGTATCTACCACCATTGCAGCGTACCTACCACCATTGCAGCGTACCTACCACCATTGCAGCTTAACTACCACCATTGCAGCTTAACTCATTACCACCATTGCAGCTTAACTATCACCATTACAGCGTACCTACCACCATTACAGCGTACCTACCACCATTACAGAGTACCTACCACCATTACAGCGTACCTCCCACCATTACAGAGTACCTACCACCATTACAGCGTACCTTCCACCATTACAGCTTAACTACCACCATTACAGAGTACCTACCACCATTGCAGCTTAACTATCACCATTACAGCGTACCTACCACCATTACAGCGTATCTATCAACCTATCACCATTGCAGCGTACCTATACCTAACTGGAACACCCAACGAACTGTTCTGCAAAATAACTGTTCTTCTGGGCCACTCGGCTGGCAAATTCTGCACTTTGGAATTTCTTGGCTGGCAAATTCTGCAGTCTGATACTAAATAATAATATAACGGAGCGATATTTGTCAGCTGGTAAATTCTGCAGTCCGATATAATTACATAATAATAATATAACAGAGCGATATTTCTCAGCTGGCAAATTCTGCACGTACCTGTTGTTTCACAGGTTTTTAAAAATACCTAATTCTGCAGGTTAGCTCAGGTTTTTATTCTTAAAATAAAAATATTTTTGCTGCTGGCAAATTCTGCACTTAAATATTTCAGCTGGGAAATTTAGAAATTCTTCATGAACTTTAGGCTGGCTGGCGCTGCAGAACAGCTGTTCGTCTGCCAGCTGAAAAACAATCCCTTAAATATGTTTAAATACATCTGATTTGTAATAAAAAACATCAGAATGTTTGTTTTTATGAAGTTTTACCGTTGGGTGTTCCTGACCTAATACCTCTATTAGAACGTAACTACAATCTTCTGCATCAATTTCACTGGAGAGTACAAATTCGAAACTATTGATGAGAGAGAAAGTGTGAAGTGTGAATGAATTTAATTATATATGCCTATTTCAAAAACGTTGATTCAGCAGATTGGACAATGAACTACAAACATTGAATAATATGATTAGAGTGATTGCAATAAAGCTGTAAAGCAGTTCCTGGAATTACACGAGCCTCGAAATACTTCGTTTTCATTTGTTTCTCTGCATCTAATAGACTATAATATTTTGTTTCACCGGTTTATTACAATTATCCTTGCAATCACTCTACGATGCCAAACAGTGAGTCTGCTCGTACACTCGTTGAAATAAATGCATTCGTAAGAAAATCAAACAATAGTTGCTAATGATCTTGCTTATCATCGGGCGCATGACAAAGCATGCCGTATTAGTGATATTACCAAGTCAAAGTTGAGGTCAAAAAATCATTGTTCAATGATTTAGTTCATTGTTCAATCGTATAAACGTTTAAATAGGTGTATATGGTAAGCTTATATAAAAGCCCGGTTTAAAGGACAAATATTTTTCCCGTGTAAATCAAGAGTGCCGTGTCCTAAACTATTACTCTGGAACCAGGGTACTAAACTATCGGCCCGCCGGCCCAAATTTAAGAGTGCCGAGCTCACAATGCTTCTCGTGCATATCGGGCTAAAGTGTGAAGTGCGAAGCGTTCAGAAAACATTTTAATACTCGATCTGTTTTCCATCATTGTAACAAGCCATAGTTAATAGAGTGGAATGGTTATGAAACCCGGCAAACTTCAGAGGGGCTAACAAAGGCGCTGCGATTTATGTTGGAAGGGGGTAAGACAAAAGATTGTGCAGGGTCATAGTTCATTAGCGTCCCCTGAACGACTGAACTCACACGTTTCTATTGGCTGATTGATTAACACATTGGAATTTCTATTGTGTTTTGTGCAGGGTCATGGTTGAAAAAAGCTAACAAAGACATATAACAAAGAAGGTCGCTGGGTTTCATAACCATTCCACTCTATTAACTATGAACAAGCTAAGCAATTATTTAGCACATTATATCTGACAACACGTCATTTACGCCTGGCTTCAACTGGTTGCGTGGTTTCCTGCGTGGACTAGTTTTAACAATTCTTCTTGTCATAAAATATGTGGCTGTATTTAAACGTGGTCTTGTACTTCTTAAAGCACTGCACGGCTTTAGAATCACACCTGCATAATTCATAGCCACATTTAGAAATTTTGACCTGCCAGCGCCGCCTTGACCACCACCAACCTTTCGTCTTCCACTGTCGCCCTGTTAATGCAAATTAAATGACTTATCAATGCAAACACACCGTGACGGTTTTATGTCTTAACATAATTATATGCACAGCATAGATCAATACAATACAATTAACTTTATTTAACGAGGGAAAATACGTATTAACCACGATAGCAGTTATCTAACATACGGCCCTCAAAAAAAATTAATAACAATAATATCACAACTAAACTAATACTATAAGTATGCTAAATAAGTTATACAAGAAGTGCATGCTAAGTTAAGTAAATCATTATAAGTATAAATATAAGATATGTGAGATAACAATAATATCACTACTAAATTAATACTATAAGTATGCTAAATAAGTTATACAAGAAGTGCTAAGTTAAGTAAATCATTATAAGTATAAATATAAGATATGTGAGGTATAATATCAATCGATAATAATATAATATAATAATAATAAAGGTTTATTCATAGCCTATCATTTCTAATGAATGGCTCTTCGCCTGTGACGATAAAAATAAATACAATATAACAAAATAAGTAGATATAGATAATAATAAAAAGTTATACTATTATACAAATATAAGTATTTAAAAAATAATTATAATATTTACATCATCATAAAATCTTCTAACGAGACATCCCTAATTAAGATAGCTAATAAAATTTCAGTTTAAAATTACCCACCACCCCACCTTACCCCAACCCATTTAAGACTTAAAGTTACGATAATAAAATTAATGTCTGTCCCAACCTACATGTACACTAACCCCCCCCCCCCCCCCCCCACAAACCCGTTCCCATTCGAGACTAGGAATTGCGATAATAAAATAATTACGGCCCGAGACGTTCCTTTGCCATTGCCATTAGATATTTTCTAGTTTGCTTGATAAAGTTTTTAGAATTAATTGATTGTCTGATATAGGCAGGCAGCTTGTTAAAACTGGCAGAACAAGTGTCCTACAGTGTTCCATTCTCTAGAGGTACTAAAAGCTGAGGAGCACTGCTGGAGCGCAAGTTACGCTGATGTTCATACTTCTTCAGCGGGAGATAAGACGGCCAGTTTGGGTTTGTTAAAGCATTGTGTGCAATTCTGGCAAGATGCAATTCTCTCCGTTCAATAACTGGAAGCCAGCCGAATGCTACAACTGAATGTACATAATACTGTAATATCAATAGATAAAGAGAAACATATACATATGTATTTTTTAACGATTTGGAATGTACACTAGTTTAATTGTTAGATTGTGTGTAGGTGTTATGTGATACCCTGATGGATTTGAATATGATATATAAGTGATTACAGTTTAGCATAAAGTTATTCGAAGGTATCTCAATCATTGAATCTCTAAAATGTGTTGTAAATTTAGGGTTCTTGATACATGCATGTAAAACAACTTGTTCATTCAATAAAATGAGATGCCCAACCCTGTAACTCGGGTGTGTACTAGTAGTGACAATGAAAATTAGTTTGAAAATAATTTGTACTCGGTTCAGAGAATAGAGTACAATTACAATTCATCAAAAACCTAGTTATTGCAAAAAAGGTCTTCCAGATCGATGATGAATGGAGTTCAGTTTCTGAAGAAAGTGTTTACGGAGTCTAAGTTCAATGGCAGTTATTCTAAAAGTTAACTGAGGCAGGTGCTGCAGATGTAGCGAGCTGCTTGTATTCGATGTCTAGAGCGTTAAAAAGCCGGAGTAGAGGCACTGAAGAAAAGAGTCGCTTACCATATTCAGTGCGTGGGTACGGCAACTTAAGATCGCATTTACAGGCTCTAGTGTGCGCATTACAGGCTCTAGTGTGCGCATTACAGGCTCTAGTGTGCGCATGTTACCGAGTGACAGATAAGAAATTAAACACGTTTAAAGCAGGGTAAAGCATAAGGATTTATTAGCATATTATTTCTATACTTAATGTTACGTAAGAAACGGCAGTAATTATTAAATATCACGACTGTTGAGGCTTGAGATGTATTTTCCGGTTGCTGTTACTAAGTCCGGCAAGCTTAGTATGAGTTTGGGAAAAAAATGTTTTAACCTACTCACCGGATTATTACAGTTTACCAAAATCTCCTCATAACAAAGTATCGTATTTGTTTCTCCACAAGTGCTGAGTTTTGTTTGTTTCTCCAAAACGAGACAACCGTAGAATTCCCGTGTACAATCCTTCCATCCCATACCCATTACCCCTGTAGATAATCCCCCTCGTGGAACGTCCCCTCCAAAAACATTCTGTTACTTGTAAGAAATCTACCATTATTTACATGTGTACGGTAGCTGTTTTATGGTTTGTTATTTTACACTAAAATGTTAATTGCGCATGCCCTTATTAAGATGCCGTGCTATTAATAGCATGGGCTGTAGTGAGTGTGCGATGTTTTCTCCTCTTTCTTTTTCCAGACGTAATACTCCACCTGTAATACTACTCCCTGTGTATATTTTATAACACCCTCTAAAGGCCCTTTATGATCAACACATCCTTCCCGTTGAATTAACAACTATCCTTAAATGGAAAACACGCTTGAAATAATGATAATCGTTAATTCTAATGACATTCTTAAACCAGTAAAGGATAAAGATAAAGATTTGTTACATTTCGAATGGTGGTAGACCGGCTGAGTGTAGTAGTGATGACGTCTGCACGACACTGCAGTACACGCAAAGGTCCGAGTAGGAGCGCTCAAAAATTACTTTTCCTCTCTTTGCCTTCTCTTCTTGTTTACCTGTGAACCCTAGCTCTGGGTGAGTGAGTACCCGTCGTTTACCCGTGAACTCGTCCGATGGTTAGGGTTTAGTTTGTGGTTCGGGTTAGGATTTGTCGTAGAATTAACGATTATCATTATTTCAAGCGTGTTAGCCATTTAAGGATAATTGTTAATTCAGCGTTGTTATGATAAGTGAACAAGTCCAAGGACTACAGAAAAGCTGATCAAACAACGTATTACGTTCTCTCTGAAAGAAATATAACCTAGAAACGAAAAAAAACGCATACATGAACTGAATTATGATACTTAGGTCTACTTACTGTAACATTTGATACGGCGGGAAGAGTACCTCCAGAAGTAATACTCAGTGTAGAGTTGCCATTTTTTACATACGCTGCTTTCCTTGTACATGTATAAACTGTTGTAGCACTTGTCATGGTCTTTACAGCATCTAAACCAACAAAGTTTATTTGTAATCATTTTATAATGAATACTACACCTGATTTGAATGAATGCGAACTCCGGATTTTTTTTGTCGACTAGACGCAGGCAGTACTTGAATCTTGATCGAACAGCCATGAAAAATATTTCAGAAGATCTGCGCTGGAGGGTGATATATCACCAGTTTGTTTATGGTTCAACTCTATTATCGACACGTGCACGGCTTCGCTTGTTGGAAGAACATTCGTATGCAAGATTAGAAAGATATATCGGCGAAAGAAAATCAATCATAGACATAGTATTCTTTAATAAATCCATAGCCTGCAAGCGGCCCTTATGGGTGTTTTTTTTTCTAATTTGTTTTCGGATTGGGCTACCTGTGGCGCGCGGTCAAAATGGGGCGAGGAGAAAAGGGAAGGAGGGGGGAGGGGAAGGGGAGAAAAGGAAATAAGCCCCATTTTGACCGCGCGCCACAGGTAGCCCAATCCAAAAACAAATTAGGAAAAAAAAAACATAAGGGCCGCTTGCAGGCTAATAAATCCATTGAACGTAATCATCCAACCATGGTTAACATTCACAAGTTCAGCAATGCTCAAACAATTCATACATACTTGTCGATTTTATCAATGACTTTTCCTCCTCCGCCTCTCCCGCACCAGCAGCCATAGCTAATGCCAAAGTAAACTGGGTAGGTCCTACCAACGACTTTCATTATCATGGAAGTAAATTGAGGTACACCTCGCTTAGAGTTTTGGAGGGGATTATCCTCATAAGGAACTGCAAATAGAAATAGCCGTCCGAATGTTTCAAAACTCGTTAAAATTAACTCGCTGTCGCAAACATGAAATTGCAGTCGCTAAATTAAAAATCGCTAGTGCTAACTTTTTATGTCGATATGTTACACACACTTTGCCACAAGCATGCAACGCGAACTCTTTATTTCTATTTTTAACACGGGTCTTGTAACCTTGAAATATAACACTACTATATCTGATTACGGTGAATAAAGTGGGCTGTTCATGAACTTGAACTTCCGGCGTGACAGCAAACCGGAACTGAATTATTATTGAGCTTCAACTGTAACCGCTATTAAAAATGAATTCGATGGCCCTAGAAATTAATATTTAACGCAAAAATTTAAATCGCTTTCGCAAACATGAAATTGCAATCGCTAAATTTCATATCGCTACCGCTAAATGGAATTCGATGGCCCTAGAATAAGTCGCAAGTATTAAATTCCAAACTGGTACGGTAACCATGAAGTCGAAAACGCTAACTCGCAAATCGGAAGTCGCTAGAGTACGAAGCAGAGTTGCGCAAATTTTGATAGTGAACTCACTGAAGACGATATCACAATGCCTTCTTGGACGTATCTTGCGCCAACAGAAAAGAGGGGAACTTAAAACAAGATTGACTATCTACCCTGAGGCTTAGCGGCAAGGAGATTTGTTTCTCCATGAAAAAGGACCCACCCCAAAAGACCTATATCCTTTGCAACACCATATTGGAACAAGTTAAATCCATACAATACCTAGGAGTGACCCTAGACCACAAACTGCAATGGTCACAACATATCATTAACATCACAGGAAATGCTAACAAAATACTGGGGATGGCAAAACGCAATCTTTGGAACTGTCCACAAAGGGTAAAGGAAACCGTGTATAGATCCATCATAAGAACTAGAATATGCTAGTCAATCCTGGGACCCTCACTACAAAAAAGACATAACCACATTAGAAAGAACCCAAAGGAAAGCTGCACGATTCTGCACACAAAATTATCAACAAACAGCCAGCGTAACCAGCATGTTGGATGAACTAGGCTGGGACACATTAGAGTCAAGAAGAAAGAAAGCCAGACTTGTTATGATGTACAAATTGAACCATAACCTCATAGACATCAACACTAACCAATACTTAATACCTCATACGGAAACACGAACACGTGGCAGTCACATTTTTAAGTATTATATTCCCATTGCTGGATCAGATATCAGTTTAAATTTTCATTTTTTCCAATAACAATTAAGGAATGGAATTGCCTTCCAATTGATTTAGTAACCCAAGACTCAACTAATCTTTTTAAGACCAAACTTAATTCTTATTTATTATTTTTATTATTTCTGTGGACTGGGCTTAGCTTTAATGACCAAAATTAATTTTATTTATGATTTTTATGATTTTTATGGCTAGACTGATTAGTCTTTAGACTTATATCGATTTTTAATTGTGATTAATTTCTAGCAACAATGCATCATTTAAGCCTTACATACGTGTACATATGTACATACTGGTACCTATACATATAAATATGAGTGTGTGCTAGTGTGTGTGTGTGTGTGGGTATGTGTGGCAGTGAATGTATGTGTGTATATATGCATATATCAATAGTTATTTAGTTTACAGTTGGTGTGTTGTCGCAGGACTTTTACCGACTCAATAAATGTAGATGTAGATAGGTAACGGTGCATTTCGTTCTTAATATCTATTATATAAAGCAAGTAGAACAGGGTTTGCTTTGTTCTGTACTCTGACAAAACACTCCTGAAGCTGTACAACATTTAAAAAGCTACAGAAAATATATGGGAGTATTTGATCACGTGATCCAGCCTTTTCCAGGTTCTTCCTTCTGCCAGCCGCCATGCATGCATGTTAGATGCACGGAAGACCTTGGAAACGAGATCGAGATTCGTGAACTTTCGCTCGTCCAATCGGATCGTCGCTGATTTATTAACATGCACGCCGGAGGTGCTTGGGACGAGTGACGTAAACCATTCCAACTTACCCATATAGGGTCAGTTTTAGTGCAACTTTGTTTCGTACTTTAGCGACAGCGACTTTAATTTAGCGCCAGTTTGGAATTTAATACTTGCGACTTATTCTAGGGCCATCGAATATCGACTGTTTGGTAGCCTCCTAAAGCAGACCCCGCGACGACTTCCGTTTCACTACTGACTAATCCCCGCCACAAGCTGCTTTAGGAGGCTAACTGTTTGGCGGTAGGGATATGAAATTTAGCGATTTCATGTTTGCGACAGTGATTTGAATGTTAGCGCTAGAGATTAAATTCTAGGGCCATCCTCGGCACCTAACTTTCGCGAATGGAGAGAGTAGAACCTCTGGTACCCAGGTAACCATTTAGCGGTATCGACATAATAAATTAGCACTAGCGATTGAATTTAGTGTCTGTGATTGCATGTTTAAATTGCGACAGTTAGCGAATCTAGTCCCGGGGGGGGGGGGGGGGGGGGGGAGACTCCCATATAAAAGGGGTAGGGATGGTCGTCGGACATTTTCGATTTGACCCCTAAGAGGTACTAAAATGGGCGTGGCTCAAGCTTATTTTAACCCCTAAAAGATAATAAAAAGGTAAATTGATAACAGCTTTTTTGTTCAATTGACACCCGACCCCTAAAAGGTACCGCTTTACATAGAAATGTCTGTGTTTGATGGTGGATACCCTAAGTGGTACCAAACTCCTGATTTTGACCCCTAGTGAGTACGACGAGCATCCATGTACCCCTCACATAAGGGAGTCCCCCCCCCCCCCCGGGAATCTAGTCGCATATCATCTGAGCAAAATATAAGGAAAATTGCAAAAACAGCTATAGACATTCAGGCCTTTTACATTTAAATTGCAATGTATTTTTCATGAGCCATTATATCGAAATAGGCAAGAACACATGCAATAAGCCATTATATCGAAATATGCAAGAACACATGCAATAAGCACGAGATCTAAAGCGCATGAAATCCGTATTGGGTTAGTAACGTATTGGGTTAGTAACGATTTGATGGATCAATAATGGTTTCTTGGAAACCCCCACCAACCCCCTCATGTTCCACCCTACGTTTAATGGTTAATCATTTAAAATTACACATTTTAAAAGTACACACACAAGGGAGGGGTGGGGTTTCTTTGCAGATGTATGTAATAACCAACTAGTAGCTAACCACCTAATACAGCTGCGTGTTTTTACTCGTCATATGCATTGTGGCTAGCGCTTGCCTAAATTAAGGTTCACCAAAAACATGACTCCTAAAATACACAGCTGCATTAGCTGGTGAGCCGACCGATAAAGTTAACTAACTTTACAGACTTTAATTAGCTTAAATCCGAATACCCAGGCTGCATCTTATGTCGCAGAAGAGTTAAAAAGCGTAGGTTAAACTGTAGCCTGTTCAGTCCCTTAACTGTTTATGACCCTTGTCAAATAAGCCACTGGCTTCCACTTTACATTTATCTATTGTAAACATTTATCTATTGTAAATGTATAGCTCAATAAATGTTCAAATGTTCCGGCAAATGAAAAGTACTAGTAAACAAAGTGAATAGAAAGTAAGCTACGATCATTGATGGCCACATATCAACATTCGTTCTGTAAAATCATTTTTTTTTTATAGTCAACGTCAATATGGAGTACACTAACAACGATTTCATTGCAGAGTTTGCACTACCACTACACATAAAGAATATGACTTTTACACTCTGTCTTGCCGTTGTTAAAGGTTGCAAACTGTTCCTTAGGGAGCAGGTCAAAACACATGCCCTCTCGACGGACCCATTTTGGGGTAGGGGGGTGGGGACTTGCTGTCAGCCATCTCATATGGAGAGAAAACTCAATATTAAAATAATTTGTTCTTAAATATCTTCAAAACTAAAAGGCATAATCTAGAAACAAATGCACTGCATGTTTTGTCTTACGTTGTCATTTCATTTTCTGTGTTAAAATTGCCACTAGTCCTCCCAGAATGGAAAATAGATGGTCAAAACTGAATGGGGGATGGGGGTGGTACCCTGGCTGACAGCTGTGTCTGTGGGTCCCTATCTGGGGCATGTGCTTTGACCTGCTCCCTTATTGGCTATCAACATTACAGGGGCAATACAGGGGTATTCCAGATATGCGGAAAACCGACTAGAACCGGAAACTGCGACGTTGCAAATATTCGGAAAAGTCCAATAACAAATGGAAACTCATGTAATTAAACTTCACACCCTTAGGGTAGTATAATCTGAGTATATTTAGCAATACTAAAGGCTGCGATTCGGAACTGCGGTTCACGCGTTTATAGTTTTTCCTGTTGTGTGTGCATGTGCTTCAGAGAAGGAGATAGAATAACACAAGTAAATGTTCTTTATAATGGTTACGTTAAAACTGAAATAAATATTTGTCACTGTCAAAATGGAATAAAACGATTTCATTTCGATGTTTACTTTATGAAGAGGAGGGGTATGCTGCATTCTGTTCTCGTAGTAGTCAGTTGTATTACTACTAGTAAATAAGTTTAAATAAGACTACAATACGTCATTAAAAATGCGTTGAAAGTCTAGTAGAAACGGAAACTTCATCAAACTTCAGTTCACTCCACTCCATGTGGATACATTTACATATGAGTCGGAGCTAAGGTTATTATGCAGGTTACCTGAACGCTTAAACAAATTATTGAATTGTTATTGCCGGTGGTTCAAAGAAGATATTATTCGTTATTTTTCATCACAAATGCACATGTATTATCATGCAATGTATTTTTCAGGAGCCATTATATCGAAATATGCAAAGAACGCATACAATAAGCACGAGATCTAAAGCGCAAAATTTCCGTATTGGGTTAGTAACGATTTGATGGATCAATAATGGTTTCTTGGAAACCCCCACCAACCCCCTCATGTTCCACCCTAAGTTTAATGGTTATGGCATTTAAAATTACACATTTTAAAAGTACACACACAAGGGAGGGGTGGGGTTTCTTTGCAGATGTATGTATGTAATAACCAACTAGTATCAATCGGCTAACCACCTAATACAGTTGCGTGTTTTTACTCGTCATATGCATTGTGGCTAGCGCTTGCCTAAATTAAGGTTCACCAAAAACATGGCTCCTAAAATACACAGCTGCATTAGCTGGTTAGCCGACCGATAAAGTTAACTAACTTTACAGACTTTAATTAGCTTAAATCCGAATACCCAGGCTGCATCTTATGTTGCAGAAGAGTTAAAAAGAGTAGGTTAAACTGTAGCCTCGTCACGTACAGCTCAGTCCCTTAACTGTTTATGACCCTTGTCAAATAAGCCACTGGCTTCGACTTTACATTTATCTATTGTAAACAAAAAATGCATAGCTCGATAAATGTTCAAATGTTCCAACAAATGATAAGTACTAGTAAACAAAGTGAATAGAAAGTAAGTTACGATCATTGATGGCCACATATAAACATTCGTTCTTCTGTAAAATCAAAGAATTTTACATAACTATGAAACTTTTGCTCACCTTCTTGACTTTCGCCTTCAATTTGTATGTGCTCGAGCGAAACTTGCTGCACAAGAAGGACTGCAGTCAACGTCAATATGGAGTACACTAACAACGATTTCATTGCAGAGTTTGCACTACCACTACACATAAAGAATATGACTTTTACACTCTGTCTTGCCGTTGTTAAAGGTTGCAAACTGTTCCTTAGGGAGCAGGTCAAAACACATGCCCTCTCGACGGACCCATTTTGGGGTAGGGGGGTGGGGACTTGCTGTCAGCCATCTCCTCAGGAGAGAAAACTCAATATTAAAAATAATTTGTTCTTAAATATCTTCAAAACTAAAAGGCATAATCTAGAAACAAATGCACTGCATGTTTTGGCTTACGTTGTCATTTCATTTTCTGTGTTAAAATTACCACTAGTCCTCCCAGAATGGAAAATAGATGGTCAAAATGGGGGGTGGGGGTGGTACCCTGTGCTGACAGCTGTGTCTGTTGAAAAGTATGGGTCCCTATCTGGGGCATGTGTTTTGACCTGTTCCCTAGGGTTTCGGGGGCAATACAGGGGCATTCCAGATATGCGGAAAGTCGACTAGAACCGGAACTGTGACGTTACAAATATTCGGAAAAGTCCAATAACAAATGGCAACTCACGTAATTAAACTTCACACCCTTAGGGTATATAGTCTGGGTATATAATCTGAGTATATTTAGCAATACTAAAGGCCGCGATTCGGAACTGCGGTTCACGCGTTTATAGTTTTTCCTGTTGTGTGTGCTTCAGAGAAGGAGATAGAATAACACAAGTAAATGTTCTTTATAATGGTCACGTTAAGACTGAACTGACTGAAATAAATATGTGTCACTGTCAAAATGGAATAAAACAATTTCATTTCGATGTTTACTTTATGAAGAGGAAAGGTATGCTGCATTCTGTTCTTGTAGTAGTCAGTTGTATTTAACTACTAGTAAATAAGATTAAATAAGACTATAATACGTCATTAAAAATGCGTTGAAAAGTCTAGTAGAAACGGAAACTTCATCATACTTCAGTTCACTCCACTCCATGTGGATACATTTACATATGAGTCGGAGCTAAGGTTATTATGCACTGTATGCAGGTTACCTGAGCGCTCAAGCAAATTATTGAATCGTTCTTGTCGGTGGTTCAAAGAAGGTATTATTCGTTATTTTTCATCACAAATGCACATGTATTAATCAGGAACGAAAATAGAATGTGTAATCTGTGTCAAAAGGGAATTAAATGACGCTTCCATAAGGTTATGACTTACTCTGTCCTCGCAGTATTAACAGCTACAAAAGTATCAACAACACCGTTATTATTTTAATTACAAATGCTTATGAATTTAGATGAATGTATTATATTAAGAGCTACAAATTATCAACAACAACATTAGTACGACATTATAGTTAGACATGCGGAAAAGTCGAGTAGAAACAGGAGCCTAGAAACAGAAACCACAGATCTAGAGTATATCCATAGGGAGCAACTTTAACGGCTTGCTATTCGGAACAGAGGTTATGGATAAGCATTCAAGCAAATCATTTGTTTGTTCTTCTTGTTTGTATCATCAAAGCTACTAACTACTACATTTGCAGCCCAAAATATTTAACCATTTATGTTCTCGATAACTCTTTCCTCGGGCCAGCATATGTAATGTGTAACACTTCAGTATATGTAACTTTCGGCTAGATTATAGAATACCCCGCAACCCCAGATACACCGCGGTCTGCAGTCACGCAGTCGACTGATTAGCATATTTGTCAACTTCGGCCACGAACGAAGACTGATTAGCATATTTATCAACGAAGATGCGTTATATTAGGCTGGTTGTTGTGTCGTTCTCAAAAAGATCCTGAAAGAGATTACGGGTAACATCATTTTACGACAGTTCCCATCCCGTACAATTGTGTCGCCTTTTCAAAAAGATCACGTCCAAGATCACAAATACTGATTCACACGAGAGACCTAAAGAAGATACCCCGAACGGGCACGGGTAGTTATTAAGCGGTACGGGTAACTGGCTGCTAAACTGTTAAAGTGCCACTACGACGAAAATTTACCATTTCGATTTGCCACTTTTTCAGTGTCTATAGGTCAATCAGTATTAGAAATATCCGAAATAGTAAAAAATATTCCCAAATGGGCATCTTAAACGACAAATTTTAGGAGAGTTTACCGGTAAAATCCTGTCCGCCATTGCTGGAAGCCGTGCCCTTTGTTCAGCTTTAAACAAAGGTTTATTCACCGGAAGTGATGTCATACACTTAACACGACAACCTCGTGGCGCGAAATAGCGTGCACAAAAAAGTAGCCAACCTCGCAAAGATAAATATAACTTTCTTCTTATGTACGTGAAGACGTTTTTAGTAGAAATATGCCTCCAGGCGTTGTGTTCTGCAGGCGAGCGTTAAGTGTATGACATCATTTCCGGTGAATAAACCTTTGTTTAAAGCTGAACAAAGGGCACGGCTTCCAGTAATGGCGGACGTGTAGATTCAATATTCGGAGCTAAACAAATAAGACTTCCTGTCGTTGTATCGAAAAACAATTTGAACTGGTAATAATATATGAACTCTACTTTATGAATATGCAAAAACATTGATATGTCAAAATTTGATCGTAGGGGCACTTTAAAAGGGCTGCATTTACCGTCTTTATAAACAGAGCACTTTCTACTCACAAATGTTGTCTACTCCCCTGGTAAAATAATTGAGAGATTACGGAGGTTAGCTGTAAAAAGAGTTTGTTAACTTTGTACTATTCTGTTCGAAAATCTTGCTTTCACTTCCTTTCGTATTTTGAGGGTTTGAAACCCGGGCTTGACGAAGTGGCTTGAGCTGGGTGCGATATCGGCGATTTGTGAAGCAGCGAAACAACTCTGGTTTCTTGGAAACCCCCACCAACCCCTCATGCTTCACCCTAAGTTTAATGGGTATGGCATTTAAAATTACACATTTTAAAAGTACACACACAAGGGAGGGGTGGGGTTTCTTTGCAGATGTATGTAATAAACAACTAGTATCAGCTAACCACCTAATACAGCTGCGTGTTTTTACTCGTCATATGCATTGTGGCTAGCGCTTGCCTAAATTAAGGTTCACCAAAAACATGACTCCTAAAATACACAGCTGCATTAGCTGGTTAGCCGACCGATAAAGTTAACTAACTTTACAGACTTTAATTAGCTTAAATCCGAATACCCAGGCTGCATCTTATGTCGCAGAAGAGTTAAACTGTAGCCTCGTGACGTACAGTTCAGTCCCTTAACTGTTTATGACCCTTGTCAAATAAGCCACTGGTTTCTACTTTACATTTATCTATTGTAAACAAAAATGTATAGCTCAATAAATTTTCAAATCTTCAAATGGCAAGTAATAGTAAACAAAGTGAATAGAAAGTAAGTTACGATCATTAATGGCCACATATCAACATTCGTTCTTCTGTAAAATCAAAGAATTCTACATAACTATGAAACTTTTACTCACCTTCTTGACTTTCGCCTTCAATTTGTATGTGCTCGAGCGAAACTTGCTGCACAAGAAGGACTGCAGTCAACGTCAATATGGAGTACACTAACAACGATTTCATTGCAGAGTTTGCACTACCACTACACATAAACAATACTGATGACTTTTACACTCTGTCTTGCCGTTGTTAATGGCTGCAAACTGTTCCTTAGGGAGCAGGTCAAAACACATGCCCTCTCGACAAACTCATTTTGGGGTAGGGGGGTGGGGACTTGCTGCCAGCCATCACATATGGAGAGAAAACTCAATATTAAAATAATTTGTTCTTAAATATCTTCAAAACTAAAAGGCATAATCTAGAAACAAATGCACTGCATGTTTTGTCTTACGTTGTCATTTCATTTTCTGTGTTAAAATTACCACTAGTCCTCCCAGAATGGAAAATAGATGGTCAAAATGGGGGATGGGGGTGGTACCCTGCGCTGACAGCTGTGTCTGTTGAAAAATATGCCGGGGTCCCTATCTGGGGCATGTGTTTTGACCTGCTCCCTAGGGTTTCGGGGGCAATACAGGGGCATTCCAGATATGCGGAAAGTCGACTAGAACCGGAACTGCGACGTTACAAATATTCGGAAAAGTCTAATAACAAATGGAAACTCACGTAATTAAACTTCACACCCTTAGGGTATATAATCTGAGTATATGTAGCAATACTAAAGGCTGCGATTCGGAACTGCGGTTCACGCGTTTATAGTTTTTCCTGTTGTGTGTGCTTCAGAGAAGGAGATAGAATAACACAAGTAAATGTTCTTTATAATGGTCACGTTAAGACTGAACTGACTGAAATAAATATTTGTCACTGTCAAAATGGAATAAAACAATTACATTTCGATGTTTACTTTATGAAGAGGAAAGGTATGCTGCATTCTGTTCTTGTAGTAGTCAGTTGTATTACTACTAGTAAATAAGATTAAATAAGACTACAATACGTCATTAAAAATGCGTTGAAAAGTCTAGTAGAAACGGAAACTTCATCATACTTCAGTTCACTCCACTCCATGTGGATACATTTACATATGAGTCGGAGCTAAGGTTATTATGCACTGTATGCAGGTTACCTGAGCGCTCAAGCAAATTATTGAATTGTTCTTGTCGGTGGTTCAAAGAAGGTATTATTCGTTATTTTTCATCACAAATGCACATGTATTATCAGGAACGAAAATAGAATGTGTAATCTGTGTCAAAAGGGAATTAAATGACGCTTCCATAAGGTTATGACTTACTCTGTCCTCGCAGTATTAACAGCTACAAAAGTATCAACAACACCGTTATTATTTTAATTACAAATGCTTATGAATTTAGATGAATGTATTATATTAGGAGCTACAAATCATCAACAACAACATTAGTACGACATTATAGTTAGACATGCGGAAAAGTCGAGTAGAAACAGGAGCCTAGAAACAGAAACCACAGATCTAGAGTATATCATAGGGAGCAACTTTAACGGCTTGCTATTCGGAACAGAGGTTATGGATAAGCATTCAAGCAAATCATTTGTTTGTTTTTCTTGTTTGTATCATCAAAGCTACTAACTACTACATTTGCAGCCCAAAATATTTAACCATTTATGTTCTCGATAACTCTTTCCTCGGGCCAGCATATGTAATGTGTAACACTTCAGTATATGTAACTTTCGGCTAGATTATAGAATACCCCGCAACCCCAGATACACCGCGGTCTGCAGTCACGCAGTCGACTGATTAGCATATTTGTCAACTTCGGCCACGAACGAAGACTGATTAGCATATTTATCAACGAAGATGCGTCATATTAGGCTGGTTGTTGTGTCGTTCTCAAAAAGATCCTGAAAGAGATTACGGGTAACATCATTTTACGACAGTTCCCATCCCGTACAATTGTGTCGTTTTCAAAAAGATCACGTCCAAGATCACAAATACTGATTCACACGGGTAGTTATTAAGCGGTACGGGTAACTGGCTGCAAAACTGTTAAAAGGGCTGCATGTACCGTCTTTATAAACAGAGCACTTTCTACTCACAAATGTTGTCTACTCCCCTGGTAAAATAATTGAGATATTACGGAGGTTAGCTGTAAAAAGATTTTGTGAACCTTGTACTATTCTGTACGAAAATCTTGCTTTCACTTCCTTTCGTATTTTGAGGGTTTGAAACCCGGGCTTGACGAAGTGGCTTGAGCTGGGTGCGATATCGGCGATTTGTGAAGCATCGAAACAACTCTGTTTCGGAACTCGCTATTAAAGCGGCGTGTCTTAAAACTTAATTAGAAAACCTCAGGAGCCAGGCGCGATTGCGGACTAATAAGAACTTGCTCCATTAGGCCTGTTAACTTCGCATGCAGGTGAGAAACGTGTCTCAGTGAATGCTTTGCGTCTGTGGTTATTTTCACTTTTCAAAAGCTATTCAAATCGAACTTGCTCCATTGAATTCAAGGTCGGCCATGTTTTTGCTGTTTAACGTTATAATTGCTCCTAACTTTCTTATTACTCTGATGATGGTCCTTTGAATCATACGGCTAAACACCGATCACTTCTTGTATTTGTTTGTTTGTTTGACATGTTTTCAAATCGATTTCAAATATATTTAAATGGAACTTTCCATCGAATTTGACCTTCAAGTTTCTCGAAAACAAAACTATAAAACTAACGCCCTGAGCGGCAGAGAATTCATACTTTACTTACTTTACTTTTATTTCACACTTTGCAGTTGTTTACAGTGTTGATAGTGTGTATAAACGTAGTATAAAGAGATATGCCTATGAGAGGTGATAAATAGACTAAGTATAAATATTTGGGAAATGCCTAGAGTCTAAATAAATCTCCTGATATGCTAGAGGTAGCAAAGATTAAGCGGAATAGCTTAGTTTCGAAACCGGATTTCGGTTACAGTGAACGATTTCAAGTTGCTCTAAATTTATCTTAAAATCAGTATTTTTCATCCTTCATCAATTTTCTCCAGTATTCCTGGAATTAGCATAGTTACTCTGCTAATCTTGAGTTGTTGTTTTTGTCTTTTGTCATGAGAAAGATTATCATTTGGGGCTTAACAATGCTTAACAATTCTTTAAGCTTAACCGACTGTTCAAAGTTGTTAAAACAATCAAACTTATGTCTCTAGCGTTTAATTTCATTCCAAGCTTGAGTTGCATGAAGTGCTCTTCTGTAAACAGACTCTTGACTCCCAAAACACCACAAGCACTACTTCAGTCTCCAAAGGCAACCTTTGTGAAGCCGAGTTAATACTTCATTGTGGTGGATACTAAGGCGGTGGATATTGCTGGGGAGGTACAGGCTGTTGTGTGGTCGTTGAGGTTGTGACTGCAGTAGAAGAGAACTGCTGATATGGTGGCTGAGCAATCACAACTCCAGGTCTGTAGCGATGGTATGGGCAGCAAGCGCAACACAAACAGGAAAGGATCCCTCCAACTATGCCGAGAACCACGGCCACCGAAACAACGACGCCAGCGATACTTCTTCCTGTGGCTGCTGTGGTTGGGCAATCTTTGTTCAGTTATACGAGTAGCAGTGGTCGTCTCCACAGCACTTTCCCATTATACAATCGGAGTTGTCAAAGCAGGACTCAGAAAAAGCGACAAAAAGAACGAGAATTGCAACTATCATTATCTGTGTCGCCATGTTTCGTTTCTTGTTTTCTGTTGCTGAAACTCAGCACGATCAGAATGCAACACGTAATTAGTATACTACTACTTGATTGGTTTCACTGCTAGACATTTTTATTACGCCATTTCAGGTGACGTGCACCGTTCCTTGTGTATTAATTGTTATGTTTTTTTCACACATAATAAACCCCAGGTCATGTCAACAGAATATATATTGATATGGAAATCTCTTGGACAAATAACATTTTTCTCAAAGGATTTGAGATGGAACACAACAAACTAGCCTCCCCGCAGCTCTTCTTAGGAGAACCCCTAAGAAGAGAGAACCCCTAAGAAGAGAGAACCCCTAAGAAGAGAGAGCCCTTAGAAGAGAGAACCCCTAAGAAGAGAGAACCCCTAAGAAGAGCTGCGGGGGAGGGTACAACAAACAGGCAAACTGGAAAGGATCTTTTCCTGGATTTTATTATAAATAAAAGAACTCCAAGCTAAAAGACGAAATTACAAAACCCAAAGTCGTTGACAGGTAAATACTAGGCTGTAAAACAGTCCTTGCATATCGCGAAAATCAGTCGAGCGCGCGAATACTAGCATCATGTTAATATCGAATTCGAACTGAAATAAAGTCTATGTATGTATCTATGTAAGTAGTAGAGAGTGGTCAGAATTATCCTGGTTTTTTTTGGTGCGGTATCCGGCATTAAAGTGGTGCGATAGATCATTAATTCAATGACGTCATGGATCTATTGTTTTTTCGCATGAACAAAGTGGTGCGGTATCTCATTACCTATTGTCTTTCCGCATGAACAAAGTGCGGTGGAATCTCATTATCTAATGTTAATAAAGTGTGGTGGTTTCTCATTATCTATTGTTCCTGTGAATGAAGTCATGGTTCTATTTTGGGAAGTGGCTATGAAGCGAGGACCCTCCCAATCCATTCGAGCGTAAATAGCGTAAATAGCAAGAACGAACTATTCATGATAACCTTTACAGTGTTTGTATTTTCAATTCTACAGCAAGACCGCTACGGTTCTTACAGGGTTTAGTTGTATTCAAATTCACGTTGAATTTAACCATGTAGAACTTTCTTTTGTGTGACGGATTAGTCGTATGTAAATTCATGATAAAAGTAGAGGAGCGGAACTTTCTTTTGTTTGGAGAATAATTTCATTAAGTTAGAACACGAGAACATTTACTGGCGCATGTGTTCAGTTATAAGTCAGCCTAGCTATGTGAAGGACAAGAGAGTGATTTACAAAGAGTGAATGATAAATAAACTCATGAGATACCAAAATATCTACATTCGTTTCCTTAATAACTCCGCTATTATTGTTAGGTATTAGCGATACAAAAAGGGTAATTAGTACAGTTTTACAGAAACATTATTAATTACTAATTGTTAATTATTAATTTTTTTCGTTATGTATAATCTTGGTGTAAAGCAACTCAGCATAACCAATTAATAAACAGAAACAGAAAAGCACGAGCGCGCATTCATGAGAGTTGAGGCATCAGAGATGATTGAGAGTTTTTATCAACTCGATCATCGACTATCATTCAGCCCAGTCAAACGAGCATGAGAGCACATGAAAGTTTAGGCATGAGAGATGATTGAGTTTTCTTCAACTGTCATTGACTATCATGCAGCCCGATCAAACGAGCGAAAACTCTCATCATCTCTCATGAAAACTTGAAAAGGTTCAAATTCAATGAAAGCGCATGAGAGGGTGTCGGGGTAGCGCAGTGGTCATGCGCTTCGCCTCTCATCTCTGTGGCCCAGGTTCGATCCCCGAACGCGGCGCCATATGTGAGTTGAGTTTGTTAGTATCTCACGGGTCCTTGCTCCAAGGGTTATTTCCGGGTCCTCCGGTTTTCGTCCCTCCACAAAAACTAACACGCTAAATTCCAATTCGGTCTGTGGTTTAGCCGGTTCCTGGCTTTGATCAGCCCATTGGTTGTTTTAGGTCCCGTTAAAAATTCATTGTTAATTTTTTTTTCAGAAAGTAGATGAGAGTTTGCGGTCAAACGAGAGCGAGTTTGCGGTTTTGTCTGAGGCCTGGAGGTGAAATGTGGCTCTATCTTAGGCCAGGAGCCCATTACCAGGAGAGTCCATATATACTATACCTGTGAGTCAGCGTATGACCGGTTTGAGCTATTTTTAGAACATTTTTCCCGGGTAACTGCCTTCTGTATTACGGCTGGGGATCAAGGTTATTCAAGGTGGCTCGGTATGGCATATCCCCGGGTAGGCCGTTTCAACAGGGTTGGACTGACATCCCATAAACCAGTCGATAATATTGTAGTAGATTTATTGGAATGACGTAAAGACTGAAAATACAATTACAATAGCTTAAACTAAGTATTACAGCGAGTTCGGATCAGACTAACATAATATACGGCGGTATTAACTCGTACGGTTCAAATACAATAACACATCAATCTTGGATTATTTACCTCTTTCTCCGTTCAGTCCAGCTTGTACAACCATTGATATAAGTCCAATAAAATAAAAGCGTGTTCAGCGCATCAAAGTACTAATCGTTCTGATTATACAAGACGCTGTGGCTCAATTTACATCAAATCATGAAAACGGAAGTGACCTAAAACTGTAATACGATTACAGTAGGCTATATAATATTAACATGGCTCCCCTAAATTGTAATCACAATTTACTAAAAAACAGAAACAATGTCTCTAATAATAATGAGTTCTTTGTGATGAGAATAGCACCACTTAGCTTTTCCATCATATGGCTCCTTCATCATGGTTCTTCGGTTACGGCTCTTCGGCGGGGATTCCCTGGTCTGCCTACTCATCACGGGAGCAGAGAAGCACAAGCTTGTGAATTGGACGTTCCATGGACGTCGGGGCTCTCGTTCGCTTGCCATCTTTGTCTTGACACGAGTCAGCAAGAACAACTCGGATCTTTCGCACGTACCCATCATCATCTGGAAGGGCCTCTGCGATGCGGGCGAGTTGCCATCTATTTCTTGGCTGGTTCTCGTCTTTGACGATTACGACGTCGTCAACTTCAAGGTTCCTCTTTGGAGAGATCCATATCTGGCGCTGTTGTAAGGACTGGAGGAACTCTTTCTTCCATCTTACCCAGAACTCGTTGGCGAGATGCTGAACTCGACGCCAGCGCTTGCGAGAGTACAGGTCTGCTCGTTGGAATTCACCGGGGGGCGGGAGCAGTACTTTGCTCTTTATCGTCAGCAAGTTGTTTGAAGTGATAGGTGTGTTGGGTTGTTTGAGGAGCTCGCGCTCTCTAAAGTCAGCGGATGGCTGTTTACTATCACTTCTGCCTCCACCAAAAAGGTTCTCAATGACTCGTCATCTAACTGGGCTCCTTGTTTGTCGAGCAAGGAGGCTAACACATTGCGAACGGACCTAATCTGTCTTTCCCACACACCGCTCAAGTGGCTTGCGTGTGGCACGTTGGGTTTGAAGACAAGCCAATCGCAGTTGTCTTTCATCAGTGTTTGAGTTATCTTGATGTGGTCTAACTCCTTTTGAAGCTCGTTTCTTGCACCGATGAAATTTGTACCTCTATCCGACCTGGACACTGGACCACGGTGACCTACGAAACGGCGGTACTCGTTGAGGAATGAGTCGGTTTCCATGGTGTTTGACGTTTCCAAGTGGATGGCTCTGGAGGCCATGCACGTAAAGAGGACGCCATACCTCTTCAGTTCTCGACGTCCCTCCTTAATGTACTATGGGCCAAAGCAGTCTACCGCAGCGTAGGTGAACGGGGGTGCAGGCTCGAGTCTGTCTTTGGGCAGGTCAGCCATCTTCTGATCTTGTGTGGTACCACGCAGCTTTCGACATTTGACACAGGATGAAATGTGGGATGTGACTGCTGAACTCCCACCAATTATCCAGAAACCGGACGACTTGATATCATTGTGTGTTATGCCACGCCCTTGGTGTTCGGTCCTTTCATGATAATGGCAAATGACCATATTCGTTACATGTCCTTTCCTTGGAAGGATGACCGGATGTTTCGCGTCATATGGAAGACTGGCATGTCTAATTCTTCCATCAACTCTGAGTAGACCGTTTCTGTCAAGGAATGGATCTAAGCGGTACAGGGACTGCACTTCTTTACGGTCTCATTCCGTTTCTTCGCAGTTACGCGGTCGATAACTCCATCATGTGCATCTGTAGTGCGTAGTGGCTTTATTTCTTCCTCGAACGATTCGTTCTGGACGTTTCTAACTATCTCGCATTCTGCACGACGGAGATCCTCGACGTCGACTAAGCTGTAGTCAATCTTCCCCTTACGGTTCTGTGTATGAGCATTCTTGGGGCTGAAGAACTCATGCTTCACAGCAGGAATCTGTTTCATCTATTGACCGTTGTCTCTCTTCTTGAACCTTTCCAGTAGACGGAGACATATTGCTAGAGCTCTTTTGGCGCGATACCAGTCAGAGAAGTAATTTAACCTCTCGAGAAGACTGACTTCCTTGCTTGAGTGGCGAAGCAGGAAACTTTCTTTACCTCGGGATCTTCTGGGGATATTGGCAATGTATCTCCGGCTGTTTTCTTGGTTAAGAGTGAGTTCCAGAGGAATTCTGGACCATTCCACCATCTTGCACAATTAACTAAGTCTTGAGGTGAGAGACCTCGCGATGCATCATCTGCTGGGTTGACGCTCGTCTCAATGTATCGCCATTGACGTGGCTTAGTGCACGCGATTGGCAACAAAGACATGGAAGCGCCTAGCATCGTTGTTGATGTAGACGAGTACAACTTTACTGTCGGTCCAAAAGGTTTCATCTAATTAGGAGTACTCTAGCTGCTGGCGTAGAAGGACACTGACTTTCACTGATACCAAGGCTGCGGAGAGCTCTAGTCTTGGGATGGTGATCGGTTTCAGAGGAGTCACTCGGGATTTGGCCATCACTAGTGAGCAGTGGACTTGGTTGTTCTCGTTTGTTAGTCTTAGATAGGAGCACTGGCCGTAGCCATCTTGGCTGGGATCTGAGAAATGATGGAGTTCTGCCGACTTGATCTTGCCAAATTTCTCTGGCTTGTAACATCTGGCAATCTTCAGATCAGCAAGTGCATGAAGCTCATTTCTCCATTTCTCCCATCTTGGTCTCAATGTCGATACCATCTCGGCATAACTCCTGGAGGATCTTCTTGCCAACGAGAATGACTGGCGCTACTAATCCAAGTGGGTCAAACACTGAGCTAACTGTGGCTAAGATTCCTCTTCTCGTGAAAGGTCTGTCTTTGAGCACTATCCTGAACTGCAGTGTGTTGACTCGATACACCACTGGGCGCGTAGAGCTCGCTCAATTAGTAGTCCATCCTGGGTCATGTCTAGGTCTTTGATGCCTTCCGCGCGTTCAGATTGAGGGATGGTCTGAATCACTTCTTTCGAGTTAGATGTGAACTTGTGTAATCGGAAGCCTCCCATTTTGCACAAGTCCTTCGTTTCTTTGATTAGTTGGACCGCATCTGCTAATGTGGTACAGATAAGAGTCCGTGAACATCTCTTTGAGCTCTGTTTTTAGCGCAAAGTGGCACGATCTCTTATTACTCGAGTGATTCACCTCCTGCGCGATGATTCGGTAAACCCCAAACTCATATTGACCCTCACCTTCGCAATAGCTGTCCGGGTTGACAACGCCGATAATGCCCCAACCGAGGGCGGTTCGTTTAGCGTAGGGGTCGTTTTCTCCCCCTGGGATTACCTCCCGGGGCTTGATTGCGCGCGCGCAGTTGACTCCAATCATAAGACCGACTTCTAGGTCACTCCGATACGGCATAAGGTGGTCTGCAACCTCTTTCAGATGAGGCCAGTTATGGGCAGTTGCAGCTCTCGGTATTTGGCTTTCTCTGGCTGGGATGATTTCTCTTGTGTAGGTTCGAGGGAGTGGTATCTCAGTCACTTCACTAACTCCTCTGACAGTGAGGCCTGTGATTTTCTGACTTACAATGGTCTCTTCTCCAAGAACGGTGGAGAGCTTCAAGTTAACCTCGGGTCCACGAACCTCCAGCTTTTCAAGCACCGTGTCTTTGATGAAGCATGCATCAGACTGCTCATCCAATAAGGCATACGTCATGAGCTCGTTGTTGGGACTGTCTGGATGACGAAGCCACACTGGTACAATAAGCGAATGAGCATTTCCTTTTATGTCACAAACTTCAACGCAATTAGAAACGGAGGATACGTCCTCCTTAACGTCTTGTTCCGGTGGCTTCACGTCTTTGGTCTAAACGAGTCATCGTGTAGACTAGAAGGGTGAGCCCTTTTACAAATACTGCAGGGCTTCTTTCTACGGCAGTCTAGATTCCGGTGTCCATACTTTAAACAGCCCCAGCACAAGGCCTTTGCTCGAGCAAGATCTTTCCGCTCACCCAGGGTTAACTTCAGGAACTCCTTGCACTCGTCCAGGTCGTGAGAACGTTTGCACATGGTACAGGATTGCGGCCTTTCTTTACCTTTGCTGCTACTGCCTTCACCGCTGGTTTTCTCTTCACTGGAGCCAGTAGCGTAGCTTCCAGCGCTGTGGTTTTTTTCTCGCGACGAATCTACCTTTCTGCGTCTTGCGGCTTTCAGCATCTTCCTTTTTACTTTCTTCGTTTTTTTAGAGCTCTGCAAGAGATCACAGGATTGCACGCTATTCTCGCCTCATTTTTTAAACATTTACAAAAATTCGAAAAGGGCGGGTATCCGATGTCTTCGTAGCTGGCGTAGTTGTTGCTGTGGTCTTCCGCTGGTCTGCAACTATCCATTTGTCGACTTCTCGACCCCAGCGGTTGATCAAGTAATTGGGCAATTTCCTAGCCATCTTCTGATTTTCATCAGGATCATTCAAGAGTTTCAGATACCTGATCTCTTCCATGGCGGAGAGGGATTGGTTCAAGATCACAGGCTGATCCCATCGTTCTGTGGAATTTTTGGCCATTCACTGATTCGTCGCCGGTAACTGAAGCGTCTGCTACGAGAAACGGATTTCCGTAGCGGTTTGAAAGAACGCTCTTTGCTTTGAGATAGGCTTCCATGCTGTCTAGAGTAACGAATCCGCTTATCGCTTCCTTAGCCTCTCCCGCGGTGTACTTGCCAAGGTAGTAGAGTCGCTGCGCGAGCTTGTCGGTCTGGCCTTCGACGATCGTTTCAAAGGATTTCAGCCATGTCGGGTATCGAAGTAAATCTCCTCGAAACGTATCCGGTTCAGGTAGCGGAAGAGAGTCTCGGGAGCGTCTCTCAGATATCAAATCTGCCAACTTAGATAGAGTTCTGTCATTTGCTGATGCGGACGAGTCGGTATTGGGAACCTGCTGGTGTGGGGGACTGGTGCTAGCACTGGATGAGCCAGTGCCGGGTGGCTCGGTGTTTCCAATCGCCGTGACCATCTAACGCACCAATACCCACGATTGCTCTCATCTGACTTGATAGCTCAGTTGGAAGAGTGCCAGACATGTAACCTGGAGGTCGTTGGGTTCGAGTCCCACTTGGGTCAGAGATTTTTCTCTTTCCCTCGTAGGGCGTGCACATTTAGCACTACAGCTTACCACGTGACTTTACATCACATCCTTTACACTTACTATATAGTGCTACGCGGCAAACATGATTTCCTATCATAACTACATATACATATATAATCGCCGTGACCATAAAACGCACCAATACCCACGATTGCTCTCATCTGACTTGATAGCTCAGTTGGTAGAGCGCCAGACATGTAACCTGGAGGTCGTTGGGTTCGAGTCCCACTTGGGTCAGAGATTTTTCTCTTTCCCTCGTAGGGCGTGCACATTTAGCACTACAGCTTACCACGTGACTTTACATCACATCCTTTACACTTACTATATAGTGCTACGCGGCAAACATGATTTCCTATCATAACTACATATACATATATAATCGCCGTGACCATACAACGCACCAATACCCACGATTGCTCTCATCTGACTTGATAGCTCAGTTGGTAGAGCGCCAGACATGTAACCTGGAGGTCGTTGGGTTCGAGTCCCACTTGGGTCAGAGATTTTTCTCTTTCCCTCGTAGGGCGTGCACATTTAGCACTACAGCTTACCACGTGACTTTACATCACATCCTTTACACTTTCCAAGAAAGGGTTTGCCTGCGAAACTACAGGCGTTGATTGCGTGATAAATGACGATATCACCGGATTTTCTGGCAAATGATAGGACTGGAAAAAAAATCGGTTTCTCTTTGTCTTGAGGTAGAGCAAAAGGTGTCGAGGGGCTCTGGTTTGGGCTCAAAAGCAATGGGTTCTGAGCTGGTCACGGCATTAGCCGCGGCAGGAGCAACTTGCGTGACAGGCGTTGGTTCGTTAGAATATCTCATTACTGACTCCATTTGCGTGTTTAAATAGCCTTGTGAGAGATTTTCTGAGCAGTTCTCGTTGGGTAAATCTACTGCTCTCGCGCTTTATTCTCCTACTTTCAAAATGGCATTCAGCTCGGCCCTTGCGACTTCAAAACTCTTTGTTATTTGAAACTTCTTCATTTCGTCTTTGCGTTTTCTTAAGGCGGCTTTCTTTTGTGTCTTTATATCGGCAAGCGTTAATTCTGCTCCTAATCTAGCTACTTTTGCTGCCATTTCAGCCTTTCTTGCTAGCACAGATGTAGCAGAGTTCCTAGAGCTCCCTGAAGATCGAGAGGTTTTAGATCGGCTAGACCGTCTGGAGGTCTGAGAACCTAAACGTGAAGCGTTTTCCTCTTCGTTACGCTTTAACTCGCGTATTCTTTCGTTAATCCTTTTCAACACCTCTGTGTGTTCGCGTTCTAGAGACTCGAATTTCTCGGTACTTGAGCGTCCGTCTTCAAAACACCTCAGAGCATTTTCTAGTTTTTCGTGGGCTGTCGCCATAATCTCTAAACGAGTTTCTAGGAAAGACCTCTCGTATCGAAGGGTGGAGATTTTCCTCCAAGTCTGCTAATAAGTCTTCGATTTTATTAATCTGTTGTCGCCATGACCTTAGTGTAGAACGGCATTCTTTCTCAAGTAAACGAGAGCCCATCTGGGCTTTCACTCGGGCCACAGGTAACCCAACATTTCCACCGAACCCGAAAACTAATATTTCCGAAAAAACCTGAGAGCCTGTAAGCAGGCTATGTTTGCGCTGGTATGATTATGACCGAGAGTAAAATGAAATGTGGCATAAAACCTACGAAACGTACCTCAAACAAGAATACCGTCCAAAATCTATTAGCGCCACGAGGTCAATTAATGCATAATTTAACGCATGCGCAGAAATTTTGCTGGATGAAACAAAAAAAAAAAAGGCTGCAGATTTAGACTCGTGCCTGCCACAGGCAGCCCGAGTAATAAATGCCATTCTCTATGAAATACATACTGCAAAATCACACTAATATACGGCGGTATTATAAACTCGTACGGTTCAAATACAATAACACATCAATCTTGGATTATTTACCTCTTTCTCCGTTCAGTCCAGCTTGTACAACCATTGATATAAGTCCAATAAAATAAAAGCGTGTTCAGCGCATCAAAGTACTAATCGTTCTGATTATACAAGACGCTGTGGCTCAATTTACATCAAATCATGAAAACGGAAGTGACCTAAAACTGTAATACGATTACAGTAGGCTATATAATATTAACATTCTGACTCTGCTGCGATCGTGCATATGGTTTCCGTAATTATCGAGATTAAGAATGATCTATTGTTCTTTGAGGTGATTTTACTAACGCTGCATGGTCCTGATATGGTTTGATTGGATTCCCAAAGTGTAGGTTAGGCCCGTTAATGACTTGCCAGGCTGTCTATGTAACTCGATTCGAAATATGTATGCGGATGATACTAATATATCTTTTAGCGATATTATTGAAAGTAAGTTAAATTATGACCTAGAGACTTAGTGGACATTATTATTAGGGAAGATCTTTCAGGACCGTTGTCAGAACTCTGAAGGGTAGGGAGGTGGGTCTCTAAATGCCCTGATCACTGCTATTATCGAACCTCATGCATACACATTAGGTACGATTGCGGTAACTAATCATACCTAATGTTTATGCAAAAGGTTCGCTTATTAGAAGAGAATGCAGGCTGGACATGAGAGGGTTAAAATCATCAACTCCTGCTCTGGCACGACTAGCCCTGCGCACCAATTAACGTATTCTCAAGAGTATTCATAGCAACCCAAAAATATTTAATTTTTTCATTTTGAACTTGTTGACTCGGCCTAAAGCGTTCTTGTTTTACTCTCCTACTTCCCCGGAAACGCGAAACCGTAATATTACAAACTGATAGCATGGCATTTCGGTTGATTAGTGATTAAATGTCCCTCGAGCCTGGGGAGGTACCTCCCTCGGCTTTCGGGTACATTAAATCACTAATCAACCTCATGTCATGCTAATACTTATAATAAACAGTTAAAGATCCAGCTGAAATGGTGCACATTAAATTCTGTAAAATATTGCTTGGAGTCAACAAGACGGCTACAAACAACATATGCAGAGCGGAACTTGGCCGGATTGCTCTTAAAAACTGACGCAGTTGATAGAAGTATCAAATTATGGTTAAAAAATCATGATGATACTGGATTGTCTTTATTGTAATCATCCGTTCGGCTGGACAGAAAAACTCAAATACGTAATCGAGAGAATGGGTATGCAGGCTATATTTGGCATGAAAATAACACAATTTAAATGCTTACTGATTGGAAAATAATTCTTAGACAGATGAAACAAAGCTTTGTGACAAAACATCAAACTTTTATTAATTGAGCAAATTCATAATGAACTTAGAACTTATCGAGTATTCAAACAGACCACAAGCAAGAATACCTGGTCAACATTCGTATCAGCAATCAGTGTCTTCAAATTGAAATGGTAGAGACCAAAGGCCCTACCAAAACAAACCAGAAGAAAGAATTTGTTCAAAATGTTTTAAAAAAACTGAAGACGATAAACAATTTTAAATACGATGCCAGTTTTATGCCACAAGACTCAATTTTCTCTTTAAAGACCTAGAAAAAGTCCTAAAAAGAACTCTAAACCACTTGAGTGATGACGAGGTATTCTTACTAATGATAAATCCCCCAGATTCGGTGCAAAAAATGATGGCAAAATATATTTACGAAAATTTGTGTCCGTGCTTTGTGGCATTTACAACCTCTCGCTTTCAGCTCGCTTAATTCCATAAAGCACGGACATCCATTTTGTATCTATTACATTAAAATTTCATTTTCTCGTACACCAGTACGCTAAAGCATCTACATTTTCGATCTGTTGGAATGTCACACGGCCGAGTGCAAGCTGTGTACCTGGTGTTTAGCCTCTTGTTTAAATTGAATATGAACCTACGATAAAGCGTTAGTCAACCATGCCATAATTTGTCTGTTGTCTTCTCTATTAATAATAAAATATCAGCTACAAATATGTGTAAGCTTGTTAAACTACTGTTCAAAGTTGTGGTCATCCTAAAACCATCAAAGTTATGTCACTAGTCAGTTTAATTACCATTCCATGCTTGAGATGAAGCGAGTGTGGACAGATTCTTGACTCTCAAAGCACTTACAAGCACTACTCTCCAAAGGCAAACGTTTGTGAAGCCGAGTTAATACTTCATCGGTTGTGGTGGATAATAAGGCCGTGGATATTGCTGGGGAGGTACAGGCTGTTGTGTGGTCGTTGCCATTGAGGTTGTAACTGCAGTAGAAGAGAACTGCTGATATGGTGGCTGAACAACAACAACTCCAGGTCTGTAGTGATAGTATGGGCAGCAAGCACAACAGCAACAGGCAATGATCCCTCCGACTATGCCGATAACCACTGCCACCGAAACAACGATGCCAGCGATAACTACTCCTGTGGTTGGGCAATCGTCGCCATACGAGTAGCATTGGTCGTCTCCACAACACTTGCCGAATACACAATCGGAGTCTTGAATACAGGACTCAGAAAAAGCGACAAAAAGCACAAGAATCGCGACTATCATTAGCTGTGTCGCCATGTTTCTTTTCTTATTTCCTGTTTCTGAAACTCAGCACGATCAGAATGCAACACGTGATTACTTTACTACTACTTGATTGGTTGTTTCACTACTAGACATTTCAGATGACGTGCACCGTTCCTTATATTTTAATTTTTTTTTCACGCATGATAAACCCCGGGTCATGTCAACAGAATATACATTGATATGGAAATCTCTTGGACAAATAACCTTTCATCACAGGCCCGATTTGAGATGGCCACAACAATTCTTATCTACTAACGTAACGACTAATAATTAAACTATGTAGCAATGTAGTACATATGGGTAATAATAATTAATAACTAGTTCAGATTATAAGCAGAGCGAAAAAGATAAGACTTGAGCTTAGATTTTTAGAGTATCACACCGTATCAGCTTTTAGTCTTCGGACCTGTTATAGAGGTTTTGCACCACCACGTGATGGCAGCCATGTTGGTGGCCAGAACAATAGAATGTTATTCCTTTGAGATTTAATTTTTCACATGATTGAACAAATCTCATTGTTCTGGCCACCAACATGGCTGCCATCACGTGGTGGTGCAAAACCTCTATTGTCGGTTAGATTTAAAGATATTTACATTCGTGCTAGATCTTATTTCTACGGCATGTTGTAAACCGCTGACTGGACTCAAACTAATATGGACTGGATTGGACTCAGGTAACGCGGACTCAGAAGAAAACGCGGACTCAGAAAATTCGAATCGATTTGACAGCAGAGAAATATTCTTGGTATTCAGAAAAACATTTCGACAAGGCTGTTGCTGACATTTTCCTTTGACGAATACCAAGTATTTTCGCAGTAATTCAAAGTAGTTTTATCTCCCTTTTTGAGGCAATATATACTGCAAAGAAAGAAAGTCTGCAAAGAAAGGAAGAACTTGAAAGCAAAATGCAACTGAATCAATCGTGATATCTGTCGCATACGAACAGAGATAACTACCGATAAGCCTTTTGGAGGTGTAACGAATAATAAAAAAATGCAAAAACGTATACGACAATTCTGTCGTGATCAGCCAAAAATACTAATAAGTAAACAAGTCCAAGGACTACAGAAAAGCTGATCGAACAACGTATATATTGAGAATTCTACGATCTACCTGAAGAAGGCTGGTTTGGCCAGCCGAAATATCGTAGAAAAACATTTCATGGTATTCAAATAAAATAAAGACCGGCATGAGATTTAGAGGTTACACATGGCTGATGCACTATAAATAATAATCTACCGGACTTAGACAATAATAAATGACATAAATAAGTGCCCTGTCCAAACTCATATATACTACGGATTAAGCAAAAAAAAAATTAAATCTATAAATGTCTGGTCTTTTCCTGCAGAATAAGCATATTGGATATTCACTAAGTAACGAGTTATTTGGCCAAGTTTTGTGATATAATTGTTTACCAGACTGGAGCTACAAACAAAAATGTACTTCCCTAGCCTTCTCTTATTTCGACACTAATTCAGAACCAAACCTAAGGTTGGAGGGGATGGTTGAAAATTCAAGTTCATTGCAAAGATTTCTGTTAAGTACAGAATATCCATCTTCAAGTTGCTATGACTTCATTTTTGGTTTCCCGTTGCGCAGCGCTCTACAGGATACCAGGAGAGCGCCGTGAATCAGCGGGAGACGTCGATCAAAGTAATACAGAGTCACGGCCCGGGTACCCTGGGTACCAGAGGTTCTACTGTATCCATTCGTTTGCAGAATCTGGCAGTTTTCAAAGTTCCGCTATTAAATTTCTGACCTTTAATTTCCAGAGACTTTAAACATGAACGGTAAATCGAATTTTATAACCGAATCCAGATAACTCAGATAACGCCGGAACTGATTTGCCTTTTCAATTTATGGAGTTTAGCTGCGATTTCCAAGTCAACTATTTTGAGGGTTAGAAACAGCAATGTAAATATTCTGGCCAATGATAGCCAATGAGCGCTCAAAGATATTTTAATCCTTTTAATCCCGGAAACTCATTTGACATGTGTACCTAATTCTTCGTACTCTCCCTTCCCGTACCTATTATCTTCTGCATTTTCGCTATAACCTTTAGCGCCCGTTGGCCACTGGAGTGGCCATTTACTGGTTACTCGCTTTGAGTGTTTCAGTCTTGCTAAGTTTAAAGAGCAAAGCCCTGAGATTCACACACAGCATAATGTATAAACAAATGATCCTATCGAAATGCATTAGGGATATTACAAATGAATGATTTCATCTACGTCCTCCTTTCTTTGGTTAACATTTTTCCATTTCAGAAAAAGTAGCTAAAATGGCACTAATTAGAAAAAAAAATGTTTCTCCTCAGATTCTAAAATGTCTCACAAAAATGCATATTTCATGTAAAATTTAGAGTTTCATGTTTGCACTAACCTCACTTTCTGTCTCCCAATACCTAAACTTGCCCAGAACCAAGCCATTCTGTCCACAAGCACTTTACAGCAAGCTAAATTCATCCATAATGACCGCAAAGCATGCCGGGAAATCCTACCAAACAGCGACATGGCCCTTCCACCATCTTCATTCTTCAAAATATAGAAGAAGTCTAAAGCCATTTCGACCTAATACCTTCATATTGGAATCAATGGCAAGTAAATAGTGTCCAATATTCCAAAAAAGCTATGATAGGTGGCTCCAGACCCCCATTTATAAAGCCCACGCTAAAGTGACACAAGACGTCCTGGCCCATTCACGAGTGGGAAATGAGGCTCTTTCTCTGTCACAAAAAAACTGGCACAAACTCGGTTCTTTGAGAAAGTGCTGATTGAAGCTCTCATCAGACTTAATGATGTCCTCCAGCACTCTATAAATGGTGAAAAAGGCTTTAAAAATCCTGAAATTCTCTTTATTCCTCCAAACAAACTTGCCGCCAGCTCCGTTAAGTAAATCCACAACTGCTTTCGAAATGGCCGTCCAAAAACTTTGAGCCCCCAGTATTATTGGTCAGATGAAAATTCCATGGTAACAATGGCTATATATTCTTTAGGGGGGAGGGTTCGTTTTAGTGTAGAAACAGCTAAAAATCATTTAAAATCTCTTGGGCGCTAAAGGGTTAATATAGCTCTCGATGGATTCAAACTGGGACATGAACGTTCAACGTAATCAACAGAATCCGTAAGTACATATTTTAGCTTCATTTTCTTGTATTTTGGTTTCATACTTACTGAAATTAGGTGATTTCAAATTAAACAACAATCTTGTCATTATACCAAATTTATGTACCGATCAATTCGAAACATCACCATCCCCCCCCCCCCGGGCAACCCCCGGGCATTTGACTCATTTTCGTGCCCGGGGAGTAGGGAATTTGACATCGGTAGCTGTCCTTGGGGTGGGGAATTTGACACCGAATGGGAGGGGTGGTGGGGGATTTGAACAAGTTGTCTCGATTTCGAATTCATGTTCCGTTCTCATCCTCGATCGAATCATGGAGGACACTTTTATATTAGATACATTTAAAGGACAAAACTCCGCTTTTGTGAGTGAGTGGCTGAAGAAGAAGGGACTCCAAAAGCTGTGTGCTGTGTTTGAAGGTATTAAAATGTAAATGTCAATTACTTTTGAATATTTATAAAAGGCTCGACATGTTAAACAAATACCTGGGATACAAGGTCAAGGGCCGGCTGACTGATATTGAATGCTTTTAAGTTATTATGGAAGCTGATGTTTTATAGAGGTTGCCCCTCCCGTGACAACCACAGCTCGAACGTTGCTTTATTTAATACTGTGTTGTAGTCCATTTGAATTTTAATATATTTTATTCTCAGTCACGAGTCACACAAGAACTATAAGTTTTTCTACCCCTTTTTATATACGTCCTACTTCGAATTTCGTCGCTTGTTAAAAAGTACATGCATGCAACGATGGGAAAACTTCAAGAACATATAAAGCATTGAAATCAACTCCATCCGAAATTGTTCACGAAGACATTTTAGTCGGCCCACAGGCTAACCATCCTCCCATTTTGTGTATTTGTCACTGATGTTTTAATAATCCATCATTTCTTAGCAAATCGTAAAATAAAATACCTTTTCAATTGATTCTGCTGTGAATGTGTTGATTTAGCGCGCGCTCATAATACAGCTCGGGTTTCCTGTGGCTCAGGATTGTTTATATATAGCTCGGGCTTCCTGTACTGGCTCATCCCGCCAACCTGAGCCACAGGAAACCCGAGCTGTATTATGAGCGCGCGCTAAATCAACACATTCACAGCAGAATGAAGTGAAAAGGTACCCTGGTTCCAGAGCTTTTCTAGAGAGAACAGGAGCGGCGATCAGCGAGCTGCGAAGCAGCGAGAAGAGAAATAATAGATGATTAAAACATCAGTGACAAATACACAAAATGGGAGGATGGTTAGCCTGTGGTCGGCCCATTCACTCTCCCGTCAGTACTGCTATTTTCGAATGACCTTCGGAACTGTGAAAAAGTAATAACGTACTGACAACGTATCGTCGTATTAACCGAAACAACGTAGTGTAGACAATGGAATGCCTCCTTTGGACATTAAGTTTATTAAACGCAATAGTGAAGAGCAGTTTGCTCCAGGAACGTGTTTTTATATTTTTATATTTTAGATTAACAGGGCACAGCCTGGTTATTTTAGTAAGATACCTGGTTGTCATCAAGTAGCGCTGTTGTGCCTGATGGAGTGTTTTTTAACAATGCTGGCTATGAGGACCCAGGGGATACAAACAATGGGTAACTAATGAGGTGAACCAACCCAGAACGAGATAAAAACTTACATCACGTGTTGTGAAACTAAAAATAGATTTTAAATAATTAGCATGGGACATGAGCATTCGTTCTCTTACCTCCTTTATTTGTTACTCCGCGGAGAACTTCTCGCGAACTCCCCCAGATTCTACTGCATTATAGCTAAGTAGTCAGTAAGTTCGTACATGCGTGTACCGCAAGTGGGCAAGCCATGCTAGGAAACGGGTTAAAAAAAACATGTTGGACCGTACTTATAAACTTACGCCCAAAGCACTTTGAAAAAGATTTCGAGATACTACTAAAGTACAAATTGTATAAAGTTCTGCAACGTTCGATTTACGCATCAGTCAATTGAACCCCGGGATTGAACTCCAACCACCAACCTTCAGTAGTGGGGTTAACCGGGCCTAAGGCCGTGGCAAACCTCTTTAGCACCTCGCTTTCTTTGGATTGGCCAGGGAATTAACGCCTGGAGACAATCTACCGCTGATTTAACAGGGCACAGTTTTGAGCATAGAACTGATTCCTTTAAATAGCGTGGAGTTTTACATTTTCAGAGCTCTGAATTAGTATATAGGTATATCTCGGCGAATGTAGCGATCATGCATTTAAATGTAAACCACTCTCCAGTGATCGTAGCGATCAACTTATCCCTGTATGGATTGCGAACTGCTCAAAACATTTCTCAGACATTCATTGATAACGGTATGCAATTTTAATGTTTTTTTAACAGGAACCTAGTGTTTTTTGGCCGGGGATATGATTGCTATGTTGTTGCTATTTAACAAAAAGGTTTTGTAATCAAACGTTTGTTGAGTACGTATTGGTCGGCTAGGTTTCATGTAAGTAAAATAAAACCTATATTGAACCAGCAGTTTGTCTCTATCTTTTTTAGAACTTTGTTTCAACAAGGAACAAGTCGCATCGCAAAATAAAGGCTGTGTTACAACTGTCTATTTAAAAAAAAAATGCGATGTAAACCACTATGTCCCGGGGGTAGGGGCATTTGATCGCCTAATACGACGATGGGGTGGGGAATTTGAACAACATTTTTGGCCCGGGGGACGGAAATTTGAACAAACCAAACTCCAAAAATTCAAATGCCCGGGGGTTGCCCGGGGGGGGGATGGTGATCTTTCGAATTGATCGGTACATTAGATTTCAAATCAATATGTAAGATGGTTACCCGAAAAATAAAACAAATATATAAAGATAGATGGAATGAAGAGAGAGAGGAAATAATCCATGGTCATAAAAACTCGAAATTGGAATTACATGCAGAAGTCAAAAGTGATTACTTTTGAATAAAATACATGATTTTGAAACCCGTAGAGCTGTGACTAAATTGAGATTATCGGCTCATCATTTTCCAATTGAACGTGGTCGTTATTCACGCATACCAAGAGATAAAAGGATTTGTACGGTTTGTGATTCGAATGAAGTTGGCGATGAATTCCACTATCTTCTCAAATGCGGAAATCACAATATAGCACAAGCTCGGACCTTATTCTTGAACAAATTATACGACCAAAATCCTTCCTTCTCTTCATTCGATCTTTCTTCGCTATTTTACTATGTGATCTCAATGAAAGATCAGAATATTATAAAGCTAAGCAGCATCTATATAAAACAAGTTATAGATTTATACGATGAAATTGCAAATTAGCCTATTACATATTTACTTTTTATTATTACTTTATTTTATTTATTTTTTCCTCCGCTTATGCTTATCAGATGTACACTGATGTACTTTTGTCTCAAAGTGCCAATAAAGCTATATAGCGATACTTACTGTTTGTAAACACTGACGTCATTTATATATTTGCATATATAATGTGGTTGGCAAAAAAAAAACATGTGTTTGTATGACTTGTATGGGAACTAGCGATTTAGGCCTCACAAAATACATCTAAAGTCCTTTATAAGACTTATTTATTTATTTTTTTATTTATTAAGCTTCCAACAGTATTAATATAATACATTAATTTAAACAATGAGTATACTGTTGAGGATGGACTAGACAGGTGGATAACACCTATGGATTAAGTCCTCCAGGTAAAATCAATATAAATTGGAACGTAACAAAATAATACTTACTAAATATATAACTATGGTTTTAAAACTATATACACTGTAAAATATTATGAATAAAGACAGCAGGATTAATATTGAAATTACAAATGAGAGGCATTGATAAGTCTGCACGAGGTGCAGCGGCACCTGGATACCCAGGTACATGTATTGTTAATGTCAAAATTATTGATAAAAAGTTCAAAATAATGAAGAGAAATAATATTTTTAAATGAACTGTACTTATAAGATAATCTGGCCTCAAGTGGTAGAGCATTCCAGAGTGGAATGACACGGTTAAAAAAGGAATAAGCACAGGTCTCAGTGTTGCAAAATTTAGTGCTAAATAATGGACCTTTGGCAGCATTTCTAGTATTTCTAATTGGAATGTACGGTGATAAATACTTAAGAATATCAATGCAAATTAAACCTATTTTACATTTAAATAAGAAAGAAAGGTCGAGTAATTCTCTACGAAAAGATAAAGGTAAAAGGTTACAGGACTTGAGTCTGGATTTGTAGTCAGAATCGGAACAAGTTATGAATTTAGTAGCTCGCCTTTGGACTCTTTCGAGCTTCAACAAATTACGTTTGGTTGCTACTGACCATACAGGAACTCCTGTTTCCAGTCGGCTTCGAACTAGGGAAAGATACAAAAGGCGCTTAGCGGAGCTATTGGTTCTATGACCACAGGTACGTTTGACAAAACCCAGAGAGCGGTTGGCTTTTTTGGAAATTTTATCTATGTGGGCATTCCAAGTAAGGTTTGACGTAACGTCAAAGCCGAGGTCACAATAGACCTGTGTAGGTGTAATGATTCTGGAACCCATACTATAGGGGTAGATGCATGGATTAGAAGACCTTGTCACTCTAAGGATTTTACATTTAGATGTATTAAAAGACATGCCCCAGGTCTCACTCCAGTGCAATAGGGAATCAATGTCTTGTTGGAGTGCCAGACAGTCATCAGGAGTGGTGATTTCTCTATAACATTTGGAGTCGTCTGCAAATAGAGCTAGAGTGGAATTAGATGAGAGACAGCTGGGAATGTCGTTAATATAAAGAAGAAACAGAAATGGACCTAGAATTGAGCCTTGAGGGACGCCAGAGGCTACTGGTAACCAGTCAGATGAACTACCTTCGATTACAACTCTTTGACGGCGGTCAGTCAAGTAGCTATGAATCCAATTAAGTAGGTTGCCATTTATCCCAAAATTCTTAAGTTTGTGGATAAGGAGAGAGTGAGGGACAGAATCAAAGGCTTTAGAATAATCTAGGTAGAGAACATCAACTTGACCAGCATTATCAAGGATTTTAGAAAAATAATTTAGGACATCTACCATCTGTGTTGTTTCGTCTGAGTTCTGGACCGACAATTCCACAAATAAAGTCAAAAGTCGCTCTCGAAACACTGACGAAAGTTCTGCTTCCACATCGAGTCGTCAAAACGCTTGTTTAACAGTTGGTTAAACCAGAATTGTGGCCTTGGTAGAACCCAAGCTTGTCGACCAGTGGGCTGATTCAGTTGAATTCGCTGATTAATCCAGTGCCGTAACATTACATCCCGGGCATTACATCCCGGGCATTACATCCCATACACAAGTCTGCGTCTTCTACGGCGCATCAAAACAAGTAGCGTTCTCAGCTTGCTCCTTACACGGTTCACTTGAGTTCGAACACGCTCTTGTAACTGGTTTTAGAACTGAGCCATTGAAAATAAGGCAAAAAAACGAAGAAATCGTACGCGATTCATGATAGCGAAAGCAAATCACGACTGAACAAGCCCGAGCTTCTGAGTTTAGCGGGAAGTATGATTGACATATTTTTGCATCGTATTTCACGTGCGTGTTTAGTGTGAACGCTTGCTAATTGTAAGTAACTCCCTATTAGTGCTAGTCGTGAGTGACTCGAACCTCTAGTGTGAACACAATATCTCTCCCGTGGATATAATATGTACGTCTCTAGTTTCTTGAACGCGTTCCATTAAACTAATAGAAACGCTAGCGGTTGTGATTTGCCGGTGGTGAACAGAATTAGTCGAATCTGAATTGGTTCGTATTGAAAAGCCCAATCACTTTTCCGGTTTTCACACAAGTTCAATTCAATAGGCCAGTTACTGAGTGACCCACCTTTCCGGGTAAAGCTAAGATACCAAAGACAGGAAATCAGAAAATAGTTTTAGGATGATGCAATTTAAGCTAGTAGACTAATTTTGAGCAAGCCACTGGGATTTTTTTTATAACACATTCGAAGTAAAATGTCCCGTTTGCTTTCAAGCCTTTGCTACAAAAAGATCTCTACAGAAAAATACAGAAAAAGCCAGAGTTATACACGACCCAAGTGACCAGGAGAGCACATAATTGACGATAATAAACGTTTTAACAATTATGTTGCAATGAAAAAGTCACAGGTATACACTACCCAAGTGACTTGACTGTAACCCTCAGGTATATTCTACCCAGGAGGGCACATGATTGGCGATATTATATGGTAAAAAATACTGAATAATACAGATTTTTATAACGATTATGTTGTAATGAAAAAGCCACAGGTATACACTACCCAAGTGACTTGACTGTAACCCTCAGGTATATTCTACCCAGGAGGGCACATGATTGGCGATATTCTATGGTAAAAAAAATACCGAATAATACAGATTTTAACGATTATGTTGCAATGAAAAAGCTACATGTATGCACTACCCAAATGACTTGACTGTAACCCTCACCCTACCCTGACTGAATTGGCTGTATCCAGGAGGGCACATAATTGGCGATATTCTATGGTAAAAATACTGAATATTACAGATTTTAACGATTATGTTGAAAGAGTATTTATTCATTCAATTTATTCATTCAAATGATAAAGCCACGGGTATACACTACCTGAGAACGGAAGCCACATTAGATTTATTCTTGTCGCATACGTCTTCTAAAATGTGAAGCAATTCTCTTCCCGCGCTTATTTTGCCAAGTTTTAGCTTCTTATGCTTAGGCGACTTGGCCTTCGTGGATTTGTCTAGGCCGCAAGTAGGAATGGATGATACCGATGGTGGGATCAAGCTGCTAAGTCGGATCTTGAGTTGGCTGATATTGTCCTTGGCGTCAGCGAACTCCTGGACAAGCTTCGCGGGGTCCCGGCGAAATGGGCGCCATATCCGCGGGGAAGACCAGTGATTGCACGGTGAACATTGATCGCAGCACCAATTCTTTTCAACGCATCTGTTGCCAGATAGCTGCCTCTCCCAATTCCTTTCTTTTAAGCAGTCCTCCGCAAAGTCCAAGGGTGGAAACCACTAAAACTCTGCGAGCGTTGTAGTTCGGCTTTTTGGACCAAAACAGACCGGAACTCTTCCATTGTCCATTTGCTGTACGCAAATCACAAAGATCAATCTGTTGCAGCTCATGTGGGAACAAATTAAAGAACGCGATTTCCCCAATTTTTTTATATCTTGGGCCGAATAACTGTTCGTTAACGACGTACCAATCGAGAAGCGAGCTGTACACTTGGACTAACATCAGGTCGGGAGCTTTCATTCGAACTGAATATATAATTCCGAACCCGCGCTCCTGAGGTCAAAACTAGGAATTTGATCCATAACAGGTTAATGATTATATAAATAACGGGGGGTGAAAACTCTACAAATTGACTCTAAGAGGAGCTGTGTTTCGGGAGAAGTGCAAAAACAATTCCGGGAACCGGGAGCCTTGGTTTATTTACCGGGCCGAATTTATAAGGCGCTCCTCAAACATTTCGGGAGATCTTAATTAGCTTTTAGTAAATTTTGGGAGAAGACCTTCAAAAGTCGGGATTTCCGGGATAGCAATCCTAAAAACATGGTACTGCATGCTTCTTAGAGTTGTCACCTCCCGTTAAATAAGCTATACCGCTTCAAATCCAACTTCACTTCCAGTAAGTGAATGTTTACCTTTATTCACAACCGATTATATTTCTTTGTTTTGCAGCAAATAATCTCGGACGTTTTTTGTTTCTTGACGTCTGATCGAGTGAAGTTCCGCGTTCAGTGGCAGCTAGTTTCAATCTTTCAACAACTATTGTGGTTAAGTATCAGCCGTGTAATTCTTTCTTTCAAAACAACATTGTTAAAGTGTATATGAAACGAAAATTAAGTTGATCTTCTTTGAAAGTCCTTTCAAAATGAGGAAGGATGGCGTTTTCCGTTTGTGAATAACTCATCTGGTTCCAGAGATATTCAAGTTTTTGTAGTATGTAAATTTGATTACCTATGACGTCATGACCTTGACACAACCTGGAGACAGATCACAAAATAAAGAATATCTCTGAAAATAGTGGCTAAAAATAATTGATACTTTGCACATGTATGGTACTAAGGAAAATAAACAACAATGTGCAAATCATGACGTTGCCATGGAAACACTCTTGACCCCAGGCCACATTCATGATAAAAATAGATTCCTTGATTTCTCCTTCGTAATATACAATTTACTGCCATAGGCGCATCAGACATTTTCATACAATGTAGGCATTATATATGCGGGGTTTAAAGAAAATTGTTTTGTAGAACAGAGTCATAAATTAGAATCAGATATTATTTTATGTTCAAGGTCAAATGAGCCTGGGGCCAAGAGTGTTTCCATGGCAACGTCATGATTTACACATTGATGTGTATTTATCTTAGTACCATACATGTGCAAAGTATCAATTATTTTCAGCCACTATTTTCAGAGATATTCTTTATTTTGTGATTTGTCTCCAGGCTGTGTCAAGGTCATGACGTCACAGGTAATCTAATTTACATATTACAAAAACCTGAATATCTCTGGAACAAGATGAGATATTTACAAACGGAACACGCCATCCTTCCTCATTTCGAAAGGACTTTCAAATAAGATCAACTTAATTTTCGTTTCATATACACTTTAACACTTACGGATTAAACACCCAATGTGTGTGACTAAAGGAGCGGTTTCTTTTTATGTACATATTATTCATCATCGCGAAATCTACTCTGAAAATTTAATCCAATTAATACTGATACGGTCCAAAATATTAGGGCTTGCGGCTCCTCGTGTCAGCCACACCTTCTTCTTTTCCATAATTAGGACATTTGCTCTCCAACCATAGATAACCTGTAAAAAATTCTCCTGTCCAAAATATAAGGTCATTTCACATGCAATTGACATTATTCAACTACAATGGATGCTAACATCCCGTAAAATAAGTTTGAGAGGGTGGTGTTTAATGCACTGTTATCGTATGAAAAGTCCGAAGACTACAGCAAAGCTGATGTACAACATACAAATCTAACACAAAGCACTACGGTTAGCTAGGCCTGACACGAAAAGCGCTCGGACCAGATTGCAGCCATAGACAGCTGTTTCGTTCTTATTAGAACTCGTCAGTATAGCATAGCAAACAGTACGCGGGCTTCGGTACCACTGCACCATCGACCCGGACTGAGCTAAAAAGCATCTAGTTTCGAGCTCACCGAAATGCTTGGTTATACCGTTATCGTGCAAGTAGCGATATCTGCTCTAGCTTCGTGAATGAACCTATGTTGTTTCTCTTTCAGGCGTGGTTCTTCCATTCACGTTGTCACTGCGGATCAATTGTATGTGATTAACAAACTATAAAGGACAAGATTTCCAATAAAACAAAGAGCAGAATAGCCTGAATGTCAGCCGGCTCCTCCGCAGGAGACGGCTGGAATTCAGGTTAAGAGCAGGGGCACACAAATTCCGTGGGCTTCATACATATTCGATGCACCTCGATCCACAAAATCCTATTCTACACAATATACAAAGTAATGCCAAAGCGACTTATGTATCAAGAATAAGCACCGTTCACCCCTGGCTAGATTATATAAATGTCAAATGAATACTATCGATAGCCGTATCAAGTTGGTGTTCCTCAACATATTAAGTAAATCTGTCATCGGAGTATACGTATCACATGCACGCAAAGTTAGCCTGAGGAATCCACTTGACTAAGGCGTCTGATTTCCATCGTGTCACCTCTATGACTGAAGTTATCTCTGTTGGTATATGCGACAGACATCACTATTAATTCAGTTGCAGTTTGCTTTCAAGTTCTTTCTTTCTTTATAGACTTTTTTTCTTTGCATATTGGTGTCCCTCAGGATCCACGACATACTACTTGATAAACTAGAACTCTATGGTGTGAGGGGTGCTGCTTTGAACTGGATCAAGTCTTATTTAGTCAATAGAAAACAAGTAGTTCCATTAATGGTATCCTATCGAGTGAACTTACAATAATTAATGGTGTAACTCCCTTTTCTCTAAATATAAAGATTGGCAATGAAACAATCATAGAAAAAGACCATTCCAAATATTTAGGCATAATCATCGATAAGCACCTGACATGAAATCAACAGATAGCCACAATTAAAATTAAATTAGCAAAAACAATAGGGATTATTTATAAGGCCACTGAAATATTATGCACCACCTTCAGTTTTGAAGCAGATCTACTATTCCTTTTTCTATCCATATTTACATTATGCAATTTTACTCTGGGAAAATGCTTATTCTACCCTGTTAAATCCATTAAGAATTCTACAAAAAAAGGCTATTTGTGCCATATCTAATGAATCCTGGAACAAACACACTCCACCACTTTTTCACAAATTAAAATCTTAACCTTGGATGATATTTCTTTAAATTAATACCAGCCTTTTTATGTACGACATCTACCATGCAAACTTAAGTGAAACGTTTCTAAATATGTTCACACCAATACGATACAAGAAAATCTAAATTCCAACACTTCTTTATTAAATATTCCAGAACTGATTACAAAAAAGATTTATTAATACAAATGGAATTATAGTCTGGGATCAAATACCAGAAAATGTCAAAACTAAAAAAAGGCATATCTTTAAAAAAGAAATCACTTCTAATCTCATCAACAATTATAAATACCTGTAGTCCTGTTTGTTACTGCTATTATTTATATTATAATTATTATTTATTCAACTATATACTTTCTTTCCTTCTCAGCCCTTGTTTTGCATATTTTCTTGTTTTTGTTTTTTCGTATCTGTCCTTAAATTTTACTATCAAGACTAAAAATATTAATTATTTATTTATTACTATTTAACTAGCATGTAATTGCTGCCGAGGTAAATCTGACTAAATAACCCCATGGTTTTTTCAGGTTTACTAACTCTACAATACTTTTATTCACTCAAGCTAATTAATTGGTATAACTACTGTTCAAAGTCAGGTTGTGGCAGGGGCGGATCCAGGATCTTGTGAAAGGGGGGAGGTTGCAAAAGGATTTTGTTCTTAATCTAGAGCTTTTAAAATGGTATTTACAGTGATTTACAGGAGTCATAGCGGGGGTTGCAACCCCAAAAACCCCTCCCTTGGATCCGCCAGTGTGTGGTCATCTTAAAGCTGATCTTAAAACCATCAAAATTATGTCACTAGTGTTTAATTATCATTCCATGCTTGAGTTGAGTGCTCTTGTGTGTACAGTTCCAAAAACGCTTACAAGCACTACTTCAGTCTCCAAAGGCAAGCGTTTGTGAAGCCGAGTTATTATAGCTCATCGGTTGTGGTGGATAATAAGGCGCAGAAGGCGGTGGATAATAAGGCGGTGGATATTGCTGGGGAGGTACAGGCTGTTGTGTGGTCGTTGAGGTTGTAACTGTAGTGGAAGAGAACTGCTGATATAGTAGCTGAACAATAACAACTGCAGGCGATATGTAGCGATAGTATGGACAGCAAGCGCAACAGGCAATGATCCCTCCAACTATGCCGAGAACCACGGCCTAGCAAATCACGTAGGGGTGCAAACATGGCGCGAATGGGAATCGATGGGAATCCGATGCCAAATAAAATCCGTAAAATCGAATTTCTTTAATATTATTCAGATACAAGGTAAAGACTAACATATCGAAATTCGAGGGATGTAGCTGTGCTGGGAAGCGTGCAATCGTGTTTTCAGTTTTCCATACATTGTCTGTAAAAACGACTCAAATTCCGCGTGAAAATTTACAAACAATGTATGGAAAACTGAAAACACGATTGCACGCTTCCCAGCACAGCTATATCCCTCAAATTTCGATATGTTAATCTTTTACCTGGTATCTTTTACCTGGAATTTAGCGTGAACTGGTCTATTATGCATAGGCCTCCATCACGCTATTAGAAATTCTGATGACAATACTTAACTTGGTTGCCCTAGATTTAAGACCAAGTGGAGACTGTGCTTTTACTGCTCCAAAGCAATGGAACGCGCTCCCAGTACAGATCAGGAGCGCAAGTTCGATCGGTTGCTTTAAGTCTAAGCTAAAGATCTTTATAAGAAGGTGTTTTATTAGTCTCACACTCAATAAAAGTGCGAGGTCCTGTAGTTACGTAGTCATACTTCTATTTATAATTATACAGTGTAACGTGTTAGGATAGTTTCTTACTAGTTTTTTACAAGTTTTTAGAATGTTTTCGTGTTATGACTATTCTAATGCCAACGTATACATATGGAATTGACGCAATATAAATTCGTTTTATTATTGTTTAAAGAAACTTGAAGATTCACTGGGCCTTTTCCAGGAATGCAACCACGTGGTTGTACTGGGTGGCAAAACAATCTTAATTCATATATTTAAAGGCACTTGTACGAGATCGGTAGTGTTATTAGCAAAACATGTTTGTAAATGCTATTTTCTATCTCCAATCGATTGTTGATCTTTATAAAACAGCGTTTTTTTGTGATAGCTTGCTCTCCAGTATCCATGGCAACGCCATTCCCATGGGGATCACGAGCTCAATTCATTCGTTAATTAAGTCATTATTATATCAGCACGTGACTGTATTATATCAGCACGTGACTGTATTATATCAGCACGTGACTGTATTATATCAGCACGTGACTGTATTATATCAGCACGTGACTGTATTATATCAGCACGTGACTGTATTATATCAGCACGTGACTGTATTATACCAGCACGTGACTGTTTCCTGCAAAAGGCCTATTTTGACAGGCAGTGAGTCTAAGGTCCATCGAGCGCAAAACCCTATGGATACAAATTGCCAGTCGCCATCTTCTGGTGGATTAGATGGCGCCTATGACCATAGCATTCACTAGCGCTCCGCTTGGTATCTTACTCAAACTTTCTGACCTGGCAGGTAAAACTAATAGTGCATTCGCTGTGCGCATGCTCAGTAGCCGACTGCTGCACTGACTGCCTGTGGACTCGGCAACAGGGACAGGATCACTTGGATTCCACGAGAGTGTCACTCGCTGATATTCAGGTCTGGGATCTAAGGTGACCGACTTGCAGAGCTGAAATGAATTGAAAATTGAAGAATTATGGCAGTCATTGTATCGAGGTCTAATGGCACACGTTTAATCCCGAGGCAGCACAAGCCCCAAAAATATGAATTTATTTCAGTATTAATGGTGCTAATTTGATTATTTTGTACTAAATGTTACAATGCGTAGACTCCAAACTCTGAGAGAAAATATGATGGATTGTTAGATAGTCATAAGTTTTCCAGATACAACGTACGCTCTCATTGGTTTATCCGGAGTCACGTGACAGTCGTCAAAATCAAATGTATCTCGCGCAGGATACAATTGAAATGTATCCCGACACGTGATCACATCGTGACAGAAGATGGGGTGATGCGTCGCGCGCCACTGGCTAGCTACATAAGGCGGGAAAAGAAATACTTGTGGAAAAGGAATTTTACAATTGTTGCTATATAACAAATCACTTAATGACTGGCCCCTCGGGAAGCAGTGAGTTTTGTTTCCCCTCGATCCTCGATGTTCTCGGCCTCGACTCCATCTCGGGAAATATCGAGGATCTCGAGAAACAAAACTCAATGTTTACCTCCGGGCCAGTTATTAGGTGTTTAATATCACCGGCGAATAATTTCGACAGAAACTGAAGGACATGATCAAAGACTTCAATGCAGGAGACAAAATTACCAAGAAAATGATAATCAGTCATTAACAACTCGTGAGAGAGTAATGACTGTACACTTTAGTTACTAAACAATAATAAATATCTGATGAAAATGCATGCATGGTTGTGCAGCAGCCCTTCACCTCTCAAAACCTTGCATTTTATTGGACCCCAGTTGGACTGCACTGACAAAGAATTACATTGTTTTAGGGTTAGGGTTTGTATTGTTTCAGGGTAAGGCATTGTTTGGATAGCCAGTACTATTCCACGTTCCGAGGAGGTGAAGGCCGCCACTGGTTGTGAGGCCTCAGCATTCAATGTATTACTATAGTAATACTTGTGTATGAGTGGTTTTTTTCCACAATCTTCGATGCACAGATTATCTCGGTACTGTGGGTGTTTTGTCAACGCAGATGCTAACTGTACCACGCATTTAAAACATTTTAAACAGGCAAAGATAGTACGACATACCCCATAGAAAGGAAAACTTATATTAAGTACTTAGGTGTGTTTATCGAATGCTCTTTATCCTGGAAACAACATACTTCTTATGTCTGTTCGCGAATTGCAAAAAATACTGGCATTATCTATAAACTTAGGCATTACGTATCTCTTCAGCAATTAAAGCAACTCTACTACACTCTCATCTATCCCTATATTTCATATGCAATTCTAGCTTGGGGAAGTGCCTACAAATCTCACATACGAAAGATACAAACCAAACCAAACAAAGTAGTCAGGCTAATATTCTTTGCTAAATCGTATGGCAAGAATACCGAGAGTGCTCTGCCTTTACTAAATTTATTGGACATTCTCACCGTAAATAATGTTTTCAACTTGCATATCCTAAAATTTGCTCATCTATGGCACAGAAAGCAACTACCAAAACAATTTGAGAGTTGGTTTCGTTATGCCAGTGACGTGCATTGTTACAACACCAAATATGCATCCAAACAGAATTTCTACAAACCGAAGGCTAGAACAAACATTGGTAAACAGACTGTCTCTTTTGTAGCGAGCAGTAGTTGGCAAAAACTCCGTCAACCTCTTAAACCCTTAATATATATTCCTTCTCGAAAAAGATTAAAGAATACTTATTGGCTGATCAATACCAAAGTAATTAATTAGTAATTTATCTTCCAGACTCATTTTCTCCCCTCTCCCTGTTTAGATACATAGTTGTATGTTTAAAAACAATTAATATAAATAGTAGCCAGGAGCCAACTAGAAACCCTAACGGTTTATTTGGCTTCTAGGCACTTATAACTATTTCATTTTAGTAACAGTGTATGTCTTCTGAATTATTTATAGACAAAATAATGTAATTTAAAGTAGCATAAGTGTGAATAAAGTTGTTGTTGTGTTGTCTTAAAACGTTTGATAAACAAAGATGATTCAAGGCATAACAATAGACCAACTCTGTATCCATAACTATTGCTTATATATTACCTTAGCTTTGATCGTGGTTAGGTTAGGAGACTGGTAACCAGCCAGTTTTCGTAGCGCTGGCAGCACAAACAAGTAGAACGTCACTAGAGCTGATACAGGGTTCCCTGATAGACACGATGTAGTGATGTTGGGGTCTTAAATGTTCTCTTGGTTTTACTTGTCCTCATAAAATGTGAGTACATTTTTAGAAATGCGAGTAAAATCTCGTGACAATTCACAACTATTGCTAGTAGAATCTTTCTGAACTATTTGCTGTTGTGTTGTTATCAGTGGATCAGACCATGTTAATTTCTGTAAAAATTAATGACAACTAGCAATAGTTGATAGTGCTATCTTCCTCTAATTTAAAGCCCTGTGTTTTATCTCCAAAATCAACTGCCTCTCATGATTCAATCTATTAATTAAAACCTAAACCTTACACAACAAAAACGTAAACTAGCCTGAAAACAACATGACGGATAAATATACTAATGGTAATATTTAAACCGCAAAATATACAACAAACTTTAACCAGCAGGCTCGCCAATTCGATCTTTGGTTTAGCTGGGTCTAGCCTGCTATGCAGACGTATTTTTTCACTCTCACAAATTCGAAGAAATAATTACCGTCTGATTACCCGAGCGCTTAATTAGTTTCCAATATGCACAACTCATTGTGTTATGGACCAATCAGATTTTACCTTCCATATCCTGGAAAGTGACGTAATGTTACATTTAAAAGGATTCAGACAATACATTTGTCATTGACCAATCATATGAGAGTGTTCACTGGCGCGCCAATTCACTAATATTCTAACAATGGCTTTGATTGGGCAGAAAAAATAAAGCAAACCTGCTGACGTCATGCTTGCATATCGGAAACTAATTAAGCGCTTGGGTAAGCAGACGTTAATTTTTTCTTCGAATTTATGAGAGTGAAAAAATACGTCTGCATAGCAGGCTAAGCTGGGGCCTGACTTTGACAAGTTTCTCGAGTTTGAAGTACGCTTTCCTCTCTACCGCGCCACACTAGTTACTTAGAAACATGAAAAATATGTTACATAAACCATTGTACTGCAAAATACTTACCCGGGAGCGCAAACAATAACGTCTTATTTGAATCCTTTGACAGAGTGGCGAATGTAGTGGGTTTACTGACAAGGAATTAACAACAAAGAAAGATCATTCAAACGTATTAGATTCCTTCCTATTTTGTTTTCTGTATCTCAGTGGTGACGAGGAATCAAAGGGTTTTAATTTGGCTGTTGAAACAACCTAACTAGTGATTGACAGCCTTGTGAACTACATGAATTGTCTCAGACCATGTTTACATGATTCCGGGTTGGATGCCAAGCCCGGTCAGATCACCGCTAGGCGCTGATTGTTGTTTGTTTACACATAGTTAATAGAGTGGAATGGTTATGAAACCCGGCAAACTTCAAAGGGGCTAACGAAGGCGCTGCGATTTATGTTGGAAGGGGGCAAGACAAAAGATTGTGCAGGGTCATAGTTCATTAGCGTCCCCTGAACGACTGAACTCACACGTTTCTATTGGCTGATTGATTAACACATTGGAATTTCTATTGTGTTTTGTGCAGGGTAGTGGTTGAAAAAAGCTAACAAAGACATATAACAAAGAAGGTCGCTGGGTTTCATAACCATTCCACTCTATTAACTATGGTTTACATGAACCTGGGTTGCCTGTCGTTCAAGGCGTGGCAAAACGTTGTGCTCCGCTGGCCGAAAGAACGAAGGCTCTGGAGTTCAAATACAAGTTTCCGAGGTCTTAAACTTTTTTTTAGTAGCTAATTTTCTAACTTAGCACACTTACAGTGAATTAAAAATTAAGAAAACTTAAACCTGTTAAAGTCTTAGGCTAAGCTTTAAAGTAGTTTTGTTGTTTTTGGCGAAACATTTCAGATACGAATACAGCCGTCTCTATTCGAGGGCCAAACACGGGCTCGTATATCGCGGGCTACAGGGTCAAACACAGGCTCATATACCGCGGGCTACAGGGCCAAACACGGGCTCGTATACCGCGGGCTACAGGGCCAAACACGGGCTCGTATACGCAGGCTACAGGGCCTAGGGGTGATTGCCTTTGTTTTCTTTCAGTTTGAGCGGGAACCTGGCGGGACACGCGCGTCCTGTGCTCATCAAGCGCATGCGCGTGACGTTTTGTGGTGTGGGGGCTGACACGGGTCAGCTTTTGTCTGCTCGGTCAGAAGTCTGGTATCCAGTGCATTATCATTTAAAATGGCGGGGAAAATATTGGTGTTGCTCTCAGTCATGTTGCCCATGTTGTGTGCACAGCTCCATGGCATTTTAATGCACAGTCAGATAGTACATTTGCATGATGACGTCACAACATGATGACGTCACAACTCTTTGCGAGGAACCTTTTGTTTCTCTAATTTAGACCATTGTCTTGGATTTCTCAAAGGAGTTGATAATCTGAACATAGAGTGGAATGGTTAGGAAACTCAGGGACCTTCTTTGTTATATGTCTTTGTTAGCTTTTTTCGACCACTACCGTGCACAAAACACAATAGAAATTCCAACATGTTAATCAATCAGCCAATAGAAACGTGTGAGTTCAGTCGTTCAGGGAACGCTAATGAACTATGATCGTGCACAATCTTTTGTCTTACCCCTTCCAACCTAAATCGCAGCGCCTTTGTTAGCCCGTTTGAAGTTTGCCGGGTTTCCTAACCATTCCACTCTATTAACTATGATCTGAATGAGAAAAAGTTAAAAAGGATTCTGGTAGTTTTAGTAAAATGACGCAAAAATACAAATGTCCTATTAACACGTACCCAGGTTTCATAAACACTCTTCCAAAGTGGACAGTGGCACCCAGCCGATCTTCTAAAACTGGTTTTAACAGATCCTGAAAATTAAAATATATACATCAAGTCCTTAAACAAGTACTATGAAAGGGCCTCAGGTTGAAGACACCTTCAGTTGTCAATCAGCCTTTGTCAAGTGAACATCTCTGTTCATATGATAACAATGATGTATGTTAAACAAGTACCCGCACTATAAAAGGGTCTCAACCAGGTTGAAACACCTTCAGTTGTCAATCAGCCTTTGTTAAGTGAACATCTCTGTTCATATGATAACAATGATGTATGTTAAACAAGTACCCGCACTATAAAAGGGTCTCAACCAGGTTGAAACACCTTCAGTTGTCAATCAGCCTTTGTTAAGTGAACATCTCTGTTCATATGATAACAATGATGTATGTTAAACAAGTACCCGCACTATAAAAGGGCCTCAGGTTGAAGACACCTTCAGTTGTCAATCAGCCTTTGTTAAGTGAACATCTCTGTTCATATGATAACAATGATGTATGTTAAACAAGTACCCGCACTATAAAAGGGTCTCAACCAGGTTGAAACACCTTCAGTTGTCAATCAGCCTTTGTTAAGTGAACATCTCTGTTCATATGATAACAATGATATATGTTAAACAAGTACCCACACTATGAAAGGGCCTCAGGTTGAAGACACCTTCAGTTGTCAATCAGCCTTTGTTAAGTGAACATCTCTGTTCATATGATAACAATGATATATGTTAAACAAGTACCCGCACTATAAAAGGGCCTCAACCAGGTTGAAACACCTTCAGTTGTCAATCAGCCTTTGTCAAGTGAACATCTGTGTTTATAGGATAACAATGATGTATGTTAAACAAGGACCCGCACTATAAAAGGGCCTCAACCAGGTTGAAGACACCTTCACTTGTCAATCAGCCTTTGTTAAGTGAACATCTCTGTTCAAAGCTCTGCAACATGTGATGTTCCGCTTGAGTGATCTCTGACATTTGGTATCGCGCGAATTTCAAATTTAACACTTGAATGTCTAAAAATACACTAAAGCGTTTGTAAACAGCTCTAATATATTATCGACAAGTATTACCAAGCAAGTAATTTCCTGTCGATTAATTTTGTTTGGCTTACTTTTATTTAGTATTCTAACAGGAGAAAACTGATTACTTGCTTTACTGTTCTGAATTTGAATTTCAAATTTTGAATCCCAAAGGGATTGAAAGGTGAAAGAGCATTCCTTTTATAGTGCAGGGCCGGGTTGTTCAAAGCCCGATTAGTGCTAATCCAGGGATAATTTCCATGACAACCAATAGGTTCTGTGCAGAGTTAATCCAGGATTAAAACTAATTGGGCTTTGAACAACCCGGCCCAGGTCTTTGATTAAGACACACACGACATAGTAGATGGTGAAATGGTGGCTGTTTTACCAAGAACTGCAGCATGAAGCCGAGTTGCTCTGGACTGATATATATATATTAGGGGTTTTTCTGGACTGTTACACGTCACATTCTGCAGTCACGATCACAATGCAGATTAGGAACACGAGTAACTGGATGGAGGTTGAAATACAACATTGTCTTCCCGTGATCTTTGGGTGAATTGTCTTTTACCTTTTTACCTGGACAATTAAACTTTCTCGAATTAGTTCACTTTATCTACGTATTAAGTATAATGACATCGTATCCCACCTTTTCTCCCATGGAAACTCCTCCAGACGAGATGATGACATCTGCTTCACAGACACCCTTCTCTAGTGCCTCTTGAAGTGTCTCGGCACTGGAGCGTAAAAAGGTAACCAGGAGTCAACTGATTCACCAAAGTTAAACTCATAATTTTAAATTCCTCTGTTTCTCTCTTTCTTCCTCGCCATTCCATGGCTGTATTCCAGACAAATATACTTATAGTCGATGTCATGGTCCAGTGATCAAATGCAGAGCGCACGCAAGAATAAAAAGGTCGGTTCTTTTTGTTAACTATCTGATCCCCAAATGGAAGTCTTGTTTTATTTTACATATAAGATACTCTCTGGTTCGCAATCTGATTGATCAAAAGCTATTACTCGGTGAGAGTATACATCATGAAAATAACGCCATGTCTGTGTTTTTAAAATCGGTACGTTACGGCTTGATCTCTAAAGCGAAAGGAGAAGGAAGCCTTCCGTTTCTTCTGCTTCTGCTCCCGTCGACCTTACGCTTATGTATCCGTTTCTTGATTTTCACTAGAACAGAACGTTAGTTATGATTCCGCTTCCGTCGCTAGTAACAACCAGGATTTTATCATGTTCTACGCTACAGCTTCCGCCAGACGGTCAGTCGTGTCAGAGTCACAAACACAGAAGACAACGTTCTGTTTGTCAAATAGTAGGCAACTGCATGTTCATTCATCATAACTCGAATTTTGAAGCGGCTTTTGTTTAGGCTGGTTTGCATATGATCGTCCCGACAGCTGCGATCGCAGGATTCTTTTGTTCTGCGTATTAAATTACGCTTCGATTCAACCGAACAAAATAATCCAGCGATCGCAGCGCTCGGGACGATCATATGGAAACCAGTCTTTAGTTGTGAATTGAAGACAAATAATGATGAACGATCTGTATTTTTCGTCACCTGTCTTGAGCGATGCCCAAATCCAGCACATCAAAGCCTTCCTTTATGACGGCTGCAGTAAGCGTTGTCTTATTGCTGTCCCTGATTTGACCGGCCTGAAGTCCACTTCCAGGTTGAACGATCTGCAATAAAATAGACTCTCAGTAGACCTTTATCATACAGAGACCATTTTGTCCACAAACAATAGCTTTTGCACTTCCAGCCTCGTCTCTGTCTCGAGGTTAGAAGTGCACGAACAAAGGTTTTTATCCTCCTGGAACGCAACATGGCAATGAAACAGTTTCCATTCCACAATCTATGACACAATGGCCAACCAGTTTTCCAACCTCGATTGATTTGTTGATGCCAATACCCGCCGCTCGCTCTCACATTTTATCTCAATCATTCCAAGGGTCTCCAGATGTTATCATGTTATTTTGAGCTGAGATAACTTGAACATACATACGTCTATCACACGTAACAAAAAGCGTAACAGAGAATCAGCGTATATATTAATATTTATTAGTCCAGTGTTTATGTAGGTGGAAATATGGGATAACACGAGTACAAATATATGCAAGCATATTACAAACAGGTTTGCACATGTTTATTCAACACTTAAAAGGTTTTGTATAAGCACGCGAGCCAATCAAAATGGCGCTGTTGGAGTAATAGCCAATCAGCTTTAAGCGCACGAAAAAAAACTTTTTCAGCCAAGGCTGAGGTTTCTTCTCTCTTCTTCAAACAAGGTAAGTGAAAATGAAAAAAAAAAAGTGTTAGCTGTCGTCCAATAAACAATTTATTACACGGAAAGTTGTGTAATACGGCTGGGAATTTTTACTCGTCAATTATGTTATTTTTTTCGTTACATATTATATCATTTTATTAATACATTCACGTTATTGCTAATACTAACGGAATCAAAGCTCAATCAAACTTACCTCATTACCAGTTGAAAGAATAGCAACTCTTGGCTTCCTATATACAGAAACCTGATAAAAAAGAAATTAAGGCATTAATGATTAACTTAAGAATAAATCAGTAACGTCTCTGCTAGTAACTTTGATAGAGAACGGGAGTTTGACTTCTGGTGTAAACGCTGCCGTAAACAAATTTTAAACGATTAAAGACACCCACGCTTAATATATCCCATGATACGTGTTATGCTCTTTATATCTCAGGCATTCCATTACAGTTTTATTATTCCTTCTCTCTCCCTATCTGCGAGAAGGTTGAATGCCAAGAGTTTACCGTTGGGGGGGGGGGGATGTTATACCGATGTGCAGTTGTTTTGCCCTGCAAAATCACGTATGACTTGTCTGTGTACGGGTCGTCATCCGCACAACTTACTACGGTGCAGTGCTTCCTTATCAGATGTTATAAGCGTAAATATTATTCTTAACATCTGGATATACAGTATATAGGACTTATTAGAAAGTAGTGACATAAATATTTTAATGAAAATTCACACTCTAGCTAGAGAATCACCCCCATAAAGTGCCTATGAAATAACATTTATTTTTTAATACGATTTTAGAGAAATTCATTTACATTTATGTAACTCCACAAAATGTTTATGGAAGAAAATAATTAACCGGCTAAACAGTTTTTCGTGACCCGCTTCAACCAAATTTCATGCGACAAATTTTATGGAGCCTGGGACTCACTTGTGACGTAAATCCTTTGCAGTCGCATTTGTTTAGAGTTTGAAAACAAAAGTGATTTCAAAGGTAAATTTTAACCATACATGTCACCGCATTCGTCTAAACTTTCCGAGTTAAAAAGGGGATAAAATTAAATTCTGACAAGTGGAAAACTGCAAATTGGAAAAACATGATTTTCGTTTCATAGGCACTTTAAATGGCTTGCTACTTGCTATTAAAGATTCTTAGACTTAAAAAAAAAAGTCTGGCCGAAAGTTGCCACCGACCATTAGTTTTTTAAATATAACTTGCCAGTTTAATTATCAATACCAGGTTTATTATTTGGCTTTTATTATAATTCTCTCACGTTTTTATATTTTATATAACTGTATGTATATCTTCTCATATTATATATTGTTACTATTGTGAATTTGATATGTATTTTATCAAGGGATATTAAATACAAATGATTATTATTATTATTATTTTATTATAGAGTGAGATTATTCTACCTTTAGAAATATGGTTCCCTACCTTAGTAGCGCCTACTGTTGCTAAGAGACCTAACTAGGCAGGTCCAAGTATGTGTCCTTTACTAAGCACCAGTTCCCTACCTTAGTAACGCCTACTGCCTACCTTAGTAACGCCTACTGTTGCTAGGAGACCTAACTCGGCAGGTCCAAGTATGTGTCCTTTACTAAGCACCAGTTCCCTACCTTAGTAACGCCTACTGCCTACCTTAGTAACGCCTACTGTTGCTAGGAGACCTAACTCGGCAGGTCCAAGTATGTGTCCTTTACTAAGCACCAGTTCCCTACCTTAGTAACGCCTACTGCCTGCCTTAGTAACGCCTACTGTTGCTAGGAGACCTAACTCGGCAGGTCCAAGTATGTGTCCTTTACTAAGCACCAGTTCCCTACCTTAGTAACGCCTACTGCCTACCTTAGTAACGCCTACTGTTGCTAGGAGACCTAACTCGGCAGGTCCAAGTATGTGTCCTTTACTAAGCACCAGTTCCCCAGCACCAATGTCGAACCCTACAGTCCTACAAATCACACGACAACACAACATTATGGACGATACACGTATCACAAACACCTAACGTTGTTGAGCTAGCTCAGTGGTAGAAAGCATCGGTATGTCGTGCGGGAGGTCGCGGGTTCTCAAAACCTCGACCTCACACTTAAATTTAATTTAGCTTGGCTTCTTTTCAAAAATTAACATCGCTCTGTTTAGTGTTCAAGAAGTATTTTTTGAGAATCAGAAACTTTGAGATGATTATTCGACCGAAACTCAGGAAATCCTGCAAAAACGACATGCGCTCCTCGGCGCTCGAGTGTTCCTCATTTTACGTATCACATACGCTTTCTCTCAGTCTGTTTACAACTTACCGTATATCTTGGCCTGGTCTAGGAGTAGATAGAATTTTCACTCTTACTTCTGTACGACCCTGTAGTGAAAAAATCCCAGTAAAATCGTGGTGTTGTTAGTTATTCTTCTAAGGTTTTATCTTTTCCAATAATCTTATTAGGGTAGAAAGCGATATAAACAGATACACGAACTGTATTTGCATACGAGTACCTCATCTGCACCCTCTACCAGTTCCGTGTCCTCTACTTGAACCACAGCATCGGCCCCAGAAGGCACTGGTGCCCCTGTGGTGATTCGTATCACATGACCCGACGTCACCATGGACGAGGTCTGGGAAAAGCAATACTTGGTTTATTATTCATTTTCTAAACTTCTTAAAATACATTGACAGAGAGAGTGCCTCCTGCGCGATGAGTATATGAATAGGCTGCACACACAACCTACAAAAAATACATGGCCGCTGCTACTGAGGATGTAACCCTCAACCAATCACAATCCAGATTGTAACAAGAACGAATAATACATTTTGGCGGTTATTAAAATCTCTTTGATTGAAGCTTTGAACAAAAACGGGATGGAAAACTAGGAATAACCGGCTACATTTTTGCATTTTATATAACACGGAGATGGTTTTCGTTGTTGTAGGTGAGAAATTCGGACCCCACATTTTCCGCGAACTTTCGCCCAAGGAATTTTGATAAAATTTGCATTGTGTATGTGTGCTATAAACAGTTTGCAGTTGTTTGAAAAAAAATATCGCTCGACTATATTTCGAATAATGGCTCAAAATGTCAAAAACGTGGGGTTGACTTACGTCATAATTACGTCAATAATATGTGTGATGGGTTCATGATCTTGACATTATCAGTTGTATCAATAAACTGTGTATTGTTTGTGAAAATGTGAGCAGAATCAGGCAAAAATCTTAAAAGTTATGACGTTTTGTTTACATTCGCCAAGTGGCTTCGGAGTTTCGATCGAGACACCTTAATATCGGACAGTAGATGAGGCTTCTGATTGGCTAATGACAAATTGTGGGATGTTAAGAGTAAATAACAGTATGTTGTGTTGCGTTGATAACTTTGTTCCACTAGTGAAATGCGAATGAGCCTTAATACATTACCACATGGCCAGCGGTAACAGGTCCAAGAACTTCTCGTACTCCAGGTCCATCTGAAGCTATCGAGTACAATGGAATGTTAGACAGTGAGAGAAAGGTTGTCAAGGCAACGAGTACAATGGAATGTTAGACAGTGAGAGAAAGGTTGTCAAGGCAACGAGTACAATGGAATGTTAGACAGAGAGAAAGGTTGTCAAGGCGACCGAGTACAATGGAATGTTAGACAGTGAGAGAAAGGTTGTCAAGGCAACGAGTACAATGGAATGTTAGACAGTGAGAGAAAGGTTGTCCAGGCGACCGAGTACAATGGAATGTTAGACAGTGAGAGAAAGGTTGTCAAGGCAACGAGTACAATGGAATGTTAGACAGTGAGAGAAAGGTTGAAGCTATCGAGTACAATGGAATGTTAGACAGTGAGAGAAAGGTTGTCAAGGCAACGAGTACAATGGAATGTTAGACAGTGAGAGAAAGGTTGTCAAGGCAACGAGTACAATGGAATGTTAGACAGTGAGAGAAAGGTTGTCAAGGCAACGAGTACAATGGAATGTTAGACAGTGAGAGAAAGGTTGTCAAGGCAACGAGTACAATGGAATGTTAGACAGTGAGAGAAAGGTTGAAGCTATCGAGTACAATGGAATGTTAGACAGTGAGAGAAAGGTTGTCAAGGCAACGAGTACAATGGAATGTTAGACAGTGAGAGAAAGGTTGAAGCTATCGAGTACAATGGAATGTTAGACAGTGAGAGAAAGGTTGTCCAGGCAACGAGTACAATGGAATGTTAGACAGTGAGAGAAAGGTTGTCAAGGTGATACACGCCTGTTGTCAATGAGAGTTAATGGGTTCAAACTCCCACTGCAAGCCACTTACATTTCATAGGTCTTTAAATCTGTAATTATAGTAAGGGATTCAAGAGTACGAGAAAACTGAGGAACTTGAAACATTTATTCCTTTGAAGCATTTTGTAAAATCTTTCACAGAAACATTTTTTCCTGCGTAATCATTCGCTTTTCCCCCAAACAGTGAGCAGCCAACTGAATCTGAATAAAAAATATTATTTAGCTAACGTCTCAGCCTCCATTTTTGATGCCCTAAAAATAGCCTCCAAGCCAAATTCAGTTTTATACGGTTAGCTTGAGCTCCTCAACTCCAGTGCATGAGGATGATTTAAACCCTTGAACAGATCCTGAATACCGTAAAAATTCGATTTAGCGCCCTGGGCGCTTATTTAATTTTTGGAGCTGAAGGGTGGGCGCTTATTAGGGGGTGTTTACATGATACCAGAATGAGTTCACTCCGGTTCCCCTTGTCGCTATGTATCTGTTTACATGATACCGGAACGAAACTGAAGTCATTCTGGAATGAGTTCACTCCGGTTCTTGTACCGGATCGAAAGTTTCATTCCAGTATGAGATCTGTACCGGTATCATGTAAACGCGGTATCGCTTTCATTTCGGAACGAAATCAAGTGACCGAGCAGACTGGGGCGGGTAACGCATGCGTGTTTGTCTTTTACTCCAGCCATGTTTACCCTTTTTGTATTCACGCTGGTTTTCGATAGCGAGGGCTCCACATCAGTCTGATTCTCATTCCTTACACTGACTTGCATGTAAACACGGAATGAAACTCATACCGGAATGAAAGTCGATCTGGAATGAAACTCGTTCCAGTATCATGTAAACACCCCCTTAGAGAGGGGGCTTTCAACAAACTTGAAAGAACCGTGCTCGCATTTGGACATTTCAGTAAGACTCGTTTTTCTGTAGAATGCATGGCAGATGAATCAAGAGTAAAGATATACCTACCATATTAATAGATCTCCAGCAATTGTATTTTTAAAGGGCGCTTATTGGAAGCGAGGGGGGAGGGGGGCGCTTATTGGAAAGGGGGCACTTATTAAAATAATACGGTCAAAGGGGCGCTTATTCAGAATTTAGACTGCGAACAGTCCGTCCTTTTCCCTCCATTGATATTAATTTGCGAGCAGAGCGAACGAAGAGAAAATATGGCAGGCGTTCGAACAGAGCGAGAGGAAGAATTACTCTCGCTCTGCTCGAACGCCTGCCATATTTTCTCTTCGTTCGCTCCGCTCGCAAATTAATATCAATGGAGGGAAAAGGACGGACTGTTCGCAGTCTATTCAGAATTGGATTACAGGAAAGGAAACTGATAGCTTGCGAGGTGCGCAAAGGACAGTGGTCAATACAGCCCTTTTAGGAAGCTTACACTGCATACCTAGTACTGCATAGCCGTCTTTAATCGACGCCGGGAATGGCGGGAAGGGACTGTCGGCGTGAACATCACTAGCTAGAGTACACCCGAGGCCATCTGCAACAACCAACAGAACAGAAAGGATATCGTGTCCAAGACAGTGATAAACGTATTTCAACCTCAAGTTACATGCAGTTTTCAAGAGTTAACGTATGCATGGCGGCACAAAAATAGACTATTTTAGTCCCTTCAGTATTACTATTGAATTAATTCGTATATACAATTTCAGGAAATACACCACTGCTGCCATGATAATCACAGTCAACCAGCTGACGGTAATGAAGCAAATATGGCAATGCTGACATATAGTAGTGGGACATGTCTAAGATTTCCTCGAACTTCGAAATTTCATCGTCGGCAAAGATCTTTATCACGGCGAGGTCTTGTTGGCCAGAAACATTAAATAGATTTCCCATCCGAGCCTCACACTGAACATAATAAGTCTGGCGGGGAAAAACAAAGGATTCTATTCTCCTGGAACTCAGTGACTCAATATTGCTGGTGAAAATCTTTATATTAAACCTGCGTGTTGGTAGCGAATGCGCGTAAACTGAACCTGGAGGTTACTGGCAAGAGAAAACAGGAGAGTAGATTTCGTAATCACGAGGCAAACGCAATCATGGATAACTAACCAATCAAATTCGAAAGCAATTACTTTTCGAAACTCCATTGAAAACCGCTCAACCAAGCTCTAATTGGATCTTTCACCAAAGGGCTGCACGCAGTACAGGAACTGCGCCTTAATTTCCCATGAATGTCTAAGAGGGAGTTTCGCACGAGTACCAATAACACTATATAACACACCTTGAATACTAATGACGTGCATGTCAAGACAGGTAGCGTGCTCCATTACCATGGCGACGGCTTCGTCCATTGGGACGAGAGGGTAAGGAGAGTGACGGTCCCTCTCAGCAACACGACTCAGATCTGGGGATGACAACGAGGCAAAAACGACATGCATTCAATTACACCACACACAACACTGACTAAAATGTGGTCACTGAGATAAAGAAAATAAACACAAGGATTTGCTTTACCTCTCTTGGCACGATGTGGACACGTATGGCCACTCTGAAATATAAAAACAATACTTAAAGAGTAATTAATAAAACCCGGAGCAACAAACAGAAAGAGACTAAGACATGATTAAGATGTGTGAAAGCTGTGAAGCATGTAGGATGTGACTAAATGTGAAAAATGGTAAATCGTATACAAAATGTATACAGGGTATGCTTTAGCCACTAAGGGCAGCATTACCTACACCATTCTAGGCCCAAATGCCAAAGAGGCCGACACACCTGTCAATGACTGCTAATTGCTCAGGCATTTTCATCTTTTCTTTTGCAATCTACAGGGTTAACGCCCTCCTGTCTACATGGCTTTTCTGCCCCTAGCGGCTTTAGCACACTGTGTCTACGTGTTGGTTACAATTTACCATGATGCTTTTTTAGACGCAATACACGATTTATAGTGTGTGGATTTGGCAACAATTGGAACGAGCTAAAATATTATTGTCACCTCATTATGTGCCAACTAAAATTGCAAACAAAAGTGGGTGGAGCACTTTTAGAAAGTGTACCTGATTCTGTGTGCTTGAATGTGCCTGTGCCATGGCTTGATGAGTTCGGCTAACATTTGGAGAGTCCGTCAGTAGTTCTGAAAAAAAAACACCGCAAAAAGCAATGGATAATACAAAATGGCCAAATACCACAACAAGTCAAGGGTTCAAGGCTTTGTTTCTACATCAAATTATTTACATCAAGACACGAAAAATACTGAAAAAAGTATATAATGTGGAGGAGCATAAGCATAAAATTATGAAGGCTACCCAAGTTGTACCAAGTGACATACATGTACGAAAACATTGCACACGTCTATCAATCCAAATACAGCACATTGAGGCTGTTCTCAGAGCATCTCTCAACTTCTGCATGCATCAGTACTCAGTGTCAAACAAGTAAACAAGATGAGTGTCACGTACCTATAGCATGCGGTAGTGCGGGAAGAACAAACTGAAAGCATTCCTGTGAAACAGTTTTTAAAGAACAGTAAAGTTCCTGTGTGACTGAGTACATTATTGTTTTCCTTTTCATATTAATACAAATGTATGACTCCCCTGCTACCAATACTATGTTGATACAGGTAATGTGCAGTGCTCTTAATGATTATGAATAACTATAGGAATTAATTGACTTATTTTAATCTTTTCCTCATCTTCAAATTATTCCAAGTGAAATTTTTGGCAAAAGTGCCCATACTTATCCTTTGTGTTTCTCAAGATTGTATGTCAGCTGACTGAAAAGAACACGATGTAACGACCACATGTGCAATATGCTATGTATTCTATCTGTGATTTATTGTCCTTATCCAAGAGGACGTGAAGGTCTAACCGTTTACTGTATTATGTAAAGGCAGCACCTTCTCCTCAGTTATTTTAAGACCCTGAGTGTTGGTCCGGCCGGAGTTTGAACCCGCGACCTCCCGCTCGACAGACCAGAGCTTAACCACTGAGCTAACCGGGACGTGTTACAGCTTAGTCCACTTGAACGTGGATGCCGAGAAACGATTTATCATCCTTATCCGAGAAGATGAAGTCATACATATGCAGTTTGAGAATGAAATTGTTTCACAAAGGCAGCACCTTCTACTCAGACCCTGAGTGTTGGGCCGGCCGGGGTTTGAACCCGCGACCTCCCGCATGACAGATCGGAGCTTAACTATGTACTGAGATATCCATGTATCAGGGACCAGGAACCACTCAGCATTTGGGAGGCGGTTAGCAATAAAAGCAATAACAAATAATTGAGAAGGCATAAAATATATTTTGCCATACTGTAACGTTGTGTAGCTTACAATACCTGAGAGCCTTTGACACTGCCAGGGAGGTTGATAATGAGTGTCTTCTTCCTAATTCCACAAACAGGCCTTTGAAAAAGAATAACTTCTTTATAATTAAGCCCAGGCTATTTTCAAAACGTGACTGAAATGAAAGTCTTGTTTGAATCTTAGTGTCAAAATATTTTTTATAATTTAATAATTAAAATTAGTATAAGTATCTCCCCCACGTAAAAAAAACAAAATATCTTAAAATATTACTGTTAATCATTTTAGTCACAATCTTATCATTATGAATTCACGATAGCGGCGTATGTAGCAGGACTTAAACTTAATGCTCACAAACTCGCTAGCAGATTTCCTGTTTTGTGAGTGAAAACAATTTCCACTAGCAAATTTCTGCAAGTCAATATTCCTTTAAGGTACAATCTTGTAGTCTGAAAACCTTGAACAATCGTGGCATATTTACAAGATTTTATAAGCCTAATTCTTACATGATGTGCCACGATTAAAAGCACAAAGCATCCGGTGTAGGGCAGTGTAAATTATATAAAATACGTTCTTGTTTTAATGTACGTACTACTTATGAATTGAAGTGATGTTGTTCAAATGTGTAGGATATGGGTACATGTATGTTCCATTTTGCTAGTTGACAAAAATCCTACGAGCAGACATAACTTTGCTAGTGGATTTGGAAGCCAAGTTCTAGCCCTGCTGTAAGGTATTATCTGTAGGTTGTACGAGCGTGCATGGAGTCACGGAAACATCTTATTGTGTAATTTTCAGCTAGTATATATCTCTCTGGCAATCTATTTTTGTTACTCTTTTCATTGAAGTGTGACTGTGAAAGTTTGAAGTCGCATTTGGAATATTGCATTCAGCCGACCGTTAAGCAAATGTGGATTCTATAGTCTCACACATCTTAAGATGGTACATGTTTGTTTGATGGTCATATAAATGCAAAATTGCAATGCGACTTGCGACTTGCAACTTTCACAGTCGCACTTCAACAAAAACGGGACTATTTTGATGCTCTAATCAAAAAGCTTAATTCTTGCTTTTTATCAGGCCTGTCCTTTTATGGTAGGGATGATTGACGTGTTTACTTAGGGATATTAGGTTTCTCGGTAGTGATGCACTAGTAACATTTGTAGTTTGCGTTGGTTGTGTTGTGAAATAACTTTGTTAGACTTTCTTTTCTTGAGACTCCCTTATGTTGAAACGTCAGGGGCTAAGGGATCCTAAGCCAATAGATTAATGCTGCACTTGATGATGGTATCGAGGAATCTCAGTTTTTGTGGTCTCTCCCGTGGGCCAAGCACGAGGTTCCACCTTCAAGTCCGGATAACTCACAGGGGCACTGCCAAACTGCAGCGGACCTCAAAGTCAGAGTAAAAAAGGACGGAAGCCCTTCTGCCAGCTCTGGGGCAGATCATTCAAAGCTTCATGCAGAGATGAGCGAGTTTAGAAAGGGAATAATAAAATAATTATTAGATTCCATTTTCGCATGATAGTGAAATTATCACGATCTCATCCAAGAATTGCTTTTTACAACATCTTTAAAATATTACCTGTAACAATTTAATTTGTTATACAAATCTTTCTTTGAAATCTTTGTTCTATGTATCATTTGCAATATAAATGGTATGCAAAACCAAAGTTTTAAAAGCATTTCATGTAATGTCCAACAATTGTTTTACCTTGACAACATGGCAAGAGAGGTAACCTTAAGTGACTCCATCATCATACACTGGGATAAGCCAGGTGCCTGGCGATGGATGACTTGGTTTGTTGCCTTAAATGGGAGTATAGTTCGAGTTAAAAATAACATGTAAGTTTATTAACATATTCACAGTAAAAGTAATTGTCAACAGCATACAGTTTCCTACAATATCTGCATATAACTTTTGACTGGTGTTGACACCTCAGACAGCACTTAAGGCATATTCTAGCAAAATCGTAACTACAAAGTGTGTGGATACACGTATGCTGATTGTGCAGGTCTATTGTTCTTGGGGTAGTTCTTATGCAAGCCATTACTTACATTGTAACATTATTGCATGGTTCTGACGGAAGACGAAATATAATCTGCCACATATACAACATATATATATATATGCAGTTGTGAATGGAACTGATGACCTGAGGAAACTCTTAAAAAGGGCAGATACACAAGTCATATACATATTCGTCATGTACATATACAACTCAAGTGTGATGCATAACAGAGCCAATTGCAACTAGCTAGTACAGCTGTTGCAGTAATGTTTTAAAGTTAATTTTTATTTTTACATGTAGGTTTTTTTTATGTACCTACATGTAGTACTAGGTTATTTTTTTGCCTAGATAGTTTTTGTGTACTAAATATAAATTCACCCTCCTGCTCTGTTTTCCTCCCTCCCCCTAGCTTACATGTACATATCACTTCCTTCCCTTCCCCTTCCCCTCCCCCTATCTCCTTACAGTGCCACATTTTACCCATATTTTAATAAACTATTATATTATTTTACTACATATTTATAACACTACTGTACCATATATTTCTACCTTCGCTGTCAATTTTGCAGGTGCTAAATGAACCCCATGGCAAGCATTAGGTCCATATAATTGCATGGTCAGAGCCTTTATATAACCACTAAGCCACAAGGTGATCAATGTTAAGATTGATACTAGTACCCAGTCCCCCAAGATCAAGTCCAAATATGCTGATGTGCAGAAAAACATCATTTATAACAACTTGTAATTTTACTACTCTTGTAATTTTACTAATAAATTTTACTTTTAACTGTGCAGAAACTGATGACACAAACCCAATTAAACATAACAAATACAAGTTAAAAAATATGTTCTGGCAAGTACCGACCCCTCCATCCACAGGTAACCCAAGCTCTGTAAATGACAATATTTACTAACATCAATTTTGTAGGGACTTTTTAGTATTCCATTTTCAAAGCTATATAATATTGAATAAAAATCAACAAAACTTTCAGCATTTTTGAGTGACTTTTTTACCACAAATGTTATTCAATAATTATTAGCTTTGAAATATACCATACAAATCAGTTAGTAAATATTGCCATTTACAGAGCTTGGGTTACCTGTGCTTCATTGACTGTGCACAGTAACTACACGTACAATGTATACAGTGAACTCCCTCTAAGCGGGCACCCCTGTAAGGCGGACACCTCTGCCTGGTCCTGGCCGAATTTCACTGTTTGTCTGTACTAAAACTCTCTCTAAGGTGGACAGTGGATGCATTTTCAGCAAAAAATTGGTTGAAATACCCCTCAAAGTGGACACTAGAAATACAATGTATTCTAGATTATTGCATTTTACGTTTTGACGTACTGCAGTAGCACTATTTTTGCGACACTATCGCAGCAAACACAGACCAGCATTACAGATTTTTTCTCAAAATGAGCACTGTTTATTAATGGCATCTGAGTACTTTAACAGACATATCAGAGAAAGATATTAATGACAGAGACTGTACAGTAGAACTGTGGTACAATTTTGGGCCACTGTTCAGAATGCAATGAGACTCTGTTGAGACTGTAATCATTCAATATTACTTTAACTCTATTAAAGTTCTTGTTTAGTTGTGAAGTTAATGGATTTTTGGTGTCAGATTACATCACTTGTCTATAAGGGTGACACCTCTCTAAGCCAGACAGTAAGAGCTGGTCCCGAGGGTGTCTGCCTTAGAGGTAGCTCAATGCATACAATTTTAAAAGGTACAAAAAAAAAGTGAATCCAAAAAATACCAACATTGTAGTTTAAAAAATTAGGTACATGTACCTAGTAGTTAAAAATTATCTAGTTAAAAAATAACTGAAAAATTAAATTACCTGCAACATAATTAGCCATGTAAGAAAGGGGAGTATTAAGTGTACAGTTGTTTTCAATTGTTAATTAGCAAGAACAGAAACAAACCTCAGGAGTGACATCCCTTGGAGAGAATCCCGTGCCTCCTGTCGTCAAAATCAACTCCAGTTCTTCCTCATCACTCCATTTGATCAGCACTTTCTGTAGAGAAAAACACAGAGAGTTCTCAATGGCAATGTAATGTCAAATTACATTGAACTTCACACCAATGCCAAATACAATGTAGCAAATTTATTAATATTAAACCATGCAAGTGGAAATTTTCTTTTTACAATGTACATGTACTTTCTATTTAGTTGTTCATCACTTGCAGCAAGCTAAGGTGTAGACACTTGAATATAAAATATGTTTATAATAATAATAAAATTAGCCCTAAAATACATCTGATGTCATATACTGGTACCTTTATCTCTTCAGCTTCATCAGAGACACACTCATGAACCACCTCCTTCACACTGAGCCTGGAGAGAGGCAAGAATTAGAATATGTCATGCATTTTACAATGTCAACAAGAAAGACTTGAGTAGATCAGAGATAGCTGTTTTCAAAGGCTAAGAATAGTCCCCTACAAAAAAAAGTATTTATATAATTCAATGTCAAGATCTGTGTGAACCACATGATATGCATGATAGGCTTGATTAGTGATGATTAATGGCATCCCTGTGGTTTGTACTGGTTTGTGATATCATGTGTCAAAACCCTCCCTCTCGGGATAACCAAACCTATCAAGTCCACACCCCTCCCTCTCAGGATTAACATTGAAATGAATCATTAATAATAGTACAACAAGATCTACATCTACATTTATGATCTGCAAAGCCAATTAAGCATCATGCAGATTTAATTTAAAAAATATATACAAAACATATACACTCGTTTTCAAAAACATTGCACTGCAAATATATATATACCTTTTGTATTTCAAATTTGAAAGCTAAAACAATGGAGAACAAAAGGTATATATATACACTTGTTTTCAAAATCATTGCTTTTGATTTATATATATATATAACTTTTGTTCTCCATTGTTTTAGCTGTCAAATTTGACAAGAATACAAAAGGTATAAATATATTTGCAGTGCAATGTTTTTGAAAACGAAATATATAAACTAATTATGTTAACTTAAAATATGTAAACGTTTAGAGCAAAATAATAGTAGTAGTACTTAGTAATTAATTTTTTTTTGTAATAATTATAATAATAAATAAGCAGATAAAAAGTGTAAAAAAAATTGAATAAGGAAATAGGTGAATGATGACTAAGTGAGTAAATAAATAAATAATGTATAAATGAATAAATAAGTAAATATAAAGATAAATAATTTAACTTATTACTTATTGACTAATTGCTTGTACTAAAATGTTGGAAAACTGAAATCTTAAAATTATCTACATTACTAGCCTGAAATAGAGTTGGTGGAAGTGCATTCCAATCACGTACAGTTCTTGGCAAGAAACTGTTCATATATGATATAATAATTATAACTAGGGCCAGCTAGTTGCCATTGTAATAATGAAGCATAGAAACCAAATAAAAGAACTGTACTCTGTCTTTGTTCCGCATAGATGCACGTCTCGTGATACGAGTAGAATCTGCTTTATTATATACATGGGTATTCTACATATTATTGAATATTGATCATGAAGACATGACACATGGTCATGCCTCATGGTCATGGGTTTACCGTTCATCTTGAAGTACTAATCTCGTCAGGTTAGGTCCACTTCTGTCTTCGACGGTGCCACCGGCGCATCGGTCACTCACTGCATTAATGGAAAAACATGGTAGCATCTTATAAATGATGCGAAAGTACATAAAAATGAAAAAATACCAACCAGTTAATATTCCAACACGAATGACCCCCTCGTCCGCCATCTTGGATACTAGAAAAACGAGAAGGACTGGGTCGAGTAAGGAAATCCGCTGACCACATAAACTCTCTTGGAGTAACGTTCGAACTGAACTGTTATTTGTAGATTATGGATAGACAGGATACTGATGGGTCGCAGGCTGGATTTCAAGGCTTCATAGGCATTCATGTTGGTAAGATCCGTAGTGGTTGTGTGCAAACCTTTAATAATACAATGGTTAACAGTTCCTGTAAAAACTAGTGTTGGGCCTTGCTGCCCATTTGCACCAGGCCTCCCCCCTCTAATTAATGACTGGTCCCTAAGTCAAATATCGCAATTAATTAACTGTCCCCAGTAGCGATCCCAAGCACCTTTGCCACACCGAACTTGCCCCATACCTCTACTCGTTTCTAAATTGGGCAAATAATATAGATTTCTAATGTCTCTCAATTCCAAACCTACCCATTCCTCCCTTGGCTCCACCTCCCCCTGGAGTGGGGCATTTGCCAGCAAAGAACAGCTGGGGTTGGGGTATCTGTATGTCATATAGAGAGTCCAAGATAGCAAATTTTACACCCGCTCAGTGTTTATAAGGATTTGTATGCTCATGTATGAGTGCTAGCTCCCTTTATCTTTTCAAAGACCCATGGGTGATTAGCTAATCATCCAACCTCTAAGGAAAAAGTATTGGATTTCACTGGAGACTTTGATGGAGACTCATTTTTATGCCATCCAAGATATCCAAAAATTTGATACGAGAACATTTGAGATTTCGAGACTATTTTTCAAGTATATGATTCACCATCCTGCTGCACCACCCCAGCTCCCTCCCTGGGGTGGTGCAGCAGTTCGCCTCTCACCTCTGTGGTCCAGGTTTGATCCCCAGATGTGCTGCCCTATGTGAGTTGAGTTCGTTGGTATCTCGCCCTTGCTCCGAGGGTTTTTCTTTGGGTTTTCCTCCCTCCACAAAAACCAACACGCTAAATTCCACTTTGATCTGTGGTTTAGCCGGGTCCCAACTTTGATCATGCAGCCTCTATGGTTGTTTCAGATCCCATTAGAGATTTGCATTTAGCTGAGCTTTCAAGGCTCCACGATGGGGCATTTCAATGCAACATTCTGATTCAAAAATGTCAATTGCCTCATATATGCATGCTTTGCAATCCTTTATCAATGGAACCCTTTCTTTGAGTTTCTTGTGTGTTGCGAAGGAGTGGCAAGAATCGCGTTTACTTTAAAACTAATAGATTACTAATAAAAGTAACATTTCCTTTGAAACATACAGTTTAAAAGAAACACTGTTTAATTACATGTTTTTTTACCCTTAAAAAAGGGGTTGGAAAGCATTCTTCAGCAAATGAGGCAGAGTATAAGAAGACTTGCAAGACTGCCTGCAAAAAGGTAGGAAATGGGAATCTGAAGCAAAGGATTGGTTATTGATAATGAGCTTATACCTGACAGCTAGGTGTCAACTAACTTTATTAATTAAAATACGATTGGTATGAATTTAGAGAAATGTTAAAGATAGAAAATTTGAGGCCGTTTTTCATATTGAATAAATTAGTCTCATGAAAAAGCGTCATCATCCTTTATAAAAAAAAAAAGATTAAAGCATTTGCTCATAAAACTTATTCTTTTTTTCCCTCTAAATTTCCCTCTACTTTAGACCAAATAAACATGGGCCTGATTGACCATATATGTGACAATAGGCATTGTTTGTCTAGCCTCGCCTTGATGCCAGGTGCCCGGATGATCAGTTGTAATCCCAATGGCGTCCTGTTGATTATAACATGGTGTCAGAAGTGGAATGGCCAGAAACGAAAACTGAACTGTCCAATCACGTGACCCCTTATTTCAGCATACGCGACGAACTAAACATCTACGATGGGATAGTAATCCGAGGAGATCGAGTAGTAGTTACTAAATCACTGCATCACGTGCATTACGCACACACGGGTGTAATCAGCAGTCTATCCCGAGCAAGAGAGTGTTTATACTGGTCTGGTATGAGTACGGAGGTCCGGCACTTCATCGAGAAGTGCGATATCTGTAGGGCGTTCGACAGAAAGCAGTCTAAGGAAACAGTAGTTCCCCATGAGATCCCAGAAAGTGGGAACTGATCTGTTTTGCTTTAAAGGTCGCGAGTACTTAATCTGTGTGGACTATTTCTCATCATTCTGGGAAATCGACCTTCTAGAGAACACAAAGTCAGGCATAGTGATTAAGAAGTTGAAGGCTCGGTTTGCGAGACATGGGATACCAGACACGCGTACGTATTAGACAACGGGCCCCAGTTCAGCTCAGACGAATTCCGAGATTTCGCCAGCAGGTGGAACTTTGAGCATCACATTGTATGACAAGCTCGTTCACCGACGTATCCCCAGAGTAACGGGAAGGAAGAAAGGGAGAACAGATTCTTGGAGTACCGGAATACTCCAATCCAGGCCATGGAGACCTGCCCAGTGAGGCGCCTCTTCAACAAACGAACAAAGACGCAGTTACAGACCCTACCAAACCACCTCAAACTGTCGGTGGATGCAAGAGTCCACGAAAAGCTTCCAGCGAGCAAAGAAAGGCAGGCAGCGTACTATAACAAGCAATCAAGACCTGGGAGAACTAAATGTAGGGGACACGGTGAGATTTACTCATCCAGGAACAACAAAGTCTGAGGCAGTGAAGGCCAGAGTGTTACAGAAGGATTCGGTCATACGAGATCTTAACGGAAGATGGATCAAAGTACCGTCGCAACCGACGCCACTTGCGCAAAACCAAAGAATCACACACCAGCAGCAAAGGACAGAATCCTTCTCTGTCGTCAACACCTGATGAACCACAGGCTGTGAAAGCCACAAAGCCTCCGGTATCTCGGCTACGCCAGTGAAGACAACTCGTTATGGAAGAGTTATCCGGCAGCCCGCCTACTTGCAAGACTATGACACCTGTTGAACTCTATGGCGACAATATAGCATGAGAGACTTTGAACACTGCGTAATTACAGAACTTAAATATTCTTATTAGTTTTGTTATGAACATTCTTGATTCGTGTAGCCCACCCATTCCGATTTAGAGTTGTTTGATATACTTTTTTATAATTAACCTAGATAACTAGTACGAACGCTCTGATTAGCTTATAGACTCAAAAATCTATGATGTATTGTGCCAGTAAACACATAAAAGTCGGCACGCCTGCTTGCGTTGTGTTGTAGTTATATCATAAAAGCAATAGACCACACATTTCGATGTGTTTGCTGGCGAAATAAAGCACTTGGGATGTTGGGAGAACACTTGAAATGCTTGAAAATCACGTGCCTTCGGCTTGTGATTTCCAAGCATTTCTTGTGTTCTTCCAACATCCCAAGCTAAGTGCTTTATTTCGCCAGTAGACACATTGAAATGTGTGGTCTAGCTATTGCTTAAATAAGAGAAGGGATGTGACAATAGGCATTGTTTGTCTAGCCTCGTCTTGATGCCAGGTGCATATGCCCGGATGTAAAATGCTTGACACCAGTTTTAAATAAATGGAAGTGGCGTCCTGTTGATTATAACTATTAAATAATATAAACATGACATTTTGTTGCTGTTAAAATACAGTTTCCTTCCCATGTACATGTAGGCTATAGCTGTCCTTAAACAAGGAAAATCATCACTTGATGCCTTAGCTGTTGCATTAGCTGTACTAGAGGTGAGTATTAAATACTAGATTTATAACACTTCACAGAAATATGATATAAAGTATGGCAAGATGAGAACACAGTGCTATACTGTTCCATGCAATTATTACCATGATTATACAGATCTACATTCTTATTATTGTGGCAGTGCCTACGTGCACACATGTAGTGTAACCATACAGGCACACTAGCTATTAACAGTCAATCATGCTATATATACAACTGTATCCTTCACACTCACAGATAAGGCACTCTTGACTACTTAATTTTTATTTGGTATTTAGGCCATCCCTTTTTTATTTTCCGTTTCTCATCGTCCGACCGACCCATTTTTGTGGCTTTTTGTAGAAATTTAAAAAAAAATTGGGGGGAGGGGTGGGGGTGAAAAAACTCTAGAGCAGCTCCTGGAAGCTCATGCTCGAGGGTAGGTTACACAATAGTTTCGGCCGTGCATTTGGAATTCCATGTTTGTAGCGTATACGGACGACGACATCGATGGTTTCGTCGTCCATGTTGGTTTGTAACCTCGCCTGTGCAACCGCGCCTTATTAGTTCCAGTCTCTCCGCGTATTTTTTATCACAATTTTTTTTTTCTCCACCGACCGACCGACCCAATTCTTGAAAACCCCACCGATGAGAAACGGGAAAAAAAATTGGGATGGCCTTACGGAGAAATATATTTACTTTTCAAAAGTGTAAATGGGCTGGGGTAAGAGTTGCTGACAGCCATACATTCTTTGTAAATTTTGAGATTTTTAAACGCTTATTTCTCAAAATATATTTATCATATCACTCTCAAATTTTCGGTGATTATCAAGTGTGACTGACAATCTCTTTCAATTTATGGACTCATATGCATGCATGTTTGTTTGTATGTACGTCGCTTGAAGTTTGATGTATGCTAATGAGGAAAAAACGTAAACAAAGATTCGCCTATAGTGAAGAATTAAGCTCCATTATAAAAATGTGGTGGAAGGTGGTCACTAACTGATTGTGAAATGGTTGCAGGTAATTGGGTGGCCAATCACTTACTGACTGTATGTATTTTCGTTTACTATAAGTATAAAAGAACCTAAATTTGTCTCAATAGTTTCAGTGTGGTACGTGTATATGATATCTAAACGTGGTGTATCACATCTACAAGCATTTCTTTAGAAATGCAATGTTTGTTTTTTCTATTAAAATAGGACTCCCCGAACACCAATGCAGGCTTTGGATCAAACCTCACAGAATTGGGCGAGGTTGAATGTGATGCCAGTGTAATGGATGGTCAGTCGATGGGTTTTGGGGCTGTTGGAGCTGTCAAGGGTAGGTAACGTGCTAACTCCGCAACGTAAAATCACTCACTAAGATATCCAAATGGATGTATACTATAAATGATTTCGATGTTTCCTGATTTCGGAATAGCCAAGCATCCCAACGTGTTCTTAATATTGCTGTAGCGCATTGGGCCCTATGCAGGAATGCACTGAGTCACGTGGTCGTACTGCATGGCGAAAAATCCTGACTTCATTTATTTAAAGGCATTTGTACGAGATCGGTAGTGTTATTAACAAAACCTGTTTATAAATGCTATTTTCCACTTCCAATCGATTGTCGATCTTTCTAAAACGGCGTTTCTAAAGATAGCTTGCCATGCAGCATCCATGGCAACGCCTTTCCCATGGGGATCACGAGCTCAATTCATTCGTTAATTAAGTCATTATTCTATCAGCATGTGACTGTATTATATCAACACGTGACTGAATTCTATCAACACGTGACTGTATTATATCAGCACGTGACTGTATTATATCAGCACGTGACTGTATTATATCAACACGTGACTGTATTATATCAACACGTGACTGTAGTATATCAACACGTGACTGTATTATATCAGCACGTGACTGTATCCTGCTAAGGGTCTATTTGATCAGTCGAGGAAGTCATTCCATTGCCGTCTACTTCTACCATATTATAGTGCTCATAGCGATATGGGACCTTAAGCCTGAACCACGATGGCATAAAACAATGCTCTTAGAGCAGATTTCGTACGAGTGGGACAATGTACGGCAATAGGGACGTTACAAGAACGGCAACGGCAGTGACGACGGGACGTAAAAAAGTGTTTTCTCGCGAAATTAGATGTTTATCGTTTCCAATTTATTCGCCTTTTGTCGCTTTTCACATTCACATTTTGGAAAAATATGATAAACATAGAATTCCGTTCATGCCGAACGGAAAACGGGTGTTTTACTTTCTTAAGTTCGCGTTCTTTTATACCGTGAAATTTGGGGTTTTCACGTTGTGTTTTTGCAGAGAACGGTCGAAATGTAGGCGACTGCGTGCATTTTCACGTGTAGTTATTGTATATTGTAATTAAAGCTAGTGTTTTATGCCGTCGCCCTAGACGTTGCCGTCGTGGTTGCTTCAGGTCCCTAATTACTACAGCATGGTTACTTTACGGCGTGCCGTGACAATGTATGGAAATAACTATAGCACGGTTACTGTACGGCGTGCCGTGACAATGTACGGCAATGACTATAGCACAGTTACTGTACGGCGTGCCGTGACAATGTACGGCAATGACTACAGCACGGTTACTGTACGGCGTGCCGTGACAATGTACGGCAATGACTACAGCATGGTTACTGTACGGCGTGCCGTGACAATGTATGGCAATGACTATAGCACAGTTACTGTACGGCGTGCCGTGACAATGTACGGCAATGACTATAGCACAGTTACTGTACGGCGTGCCGTGACAATGTACGGCAATGACTATAGCACAGTTACTGTACGGCGTGCCGTGACAATGTACGGCAATGACTATAGCACAGTTACTGTACGGCGTGCCGTGACAATGTACGGCAATGACTACAGCACGGTTACTGTACGGCGTGCCGTGACAATGTACGGCAATGACTACAGCATGGTTACTGTACGGCGTGCCGTGACAATGTATGGCAATGACTATAGCACAGTTACTGTACGGCGTGCCGTGACAATGTACGGCAATGACTATAGCACAGTTACTGTACGGCGTGCCGTGACAATGTACGGCAATGACTATAGCACAGTTACTGTACGGCGTGCCGTGACAATGTACGGCAATGACTATAGCACAGTTACTGTACGGCGTGCCGTGACAATGTACGGCAATGACTACAGCACGGTTACTGTACGGCGTGCCGTGACAATGTACGGCAATGACTACAGCACGGTTACTGTACGGCAATGAATACAGCACGGTTACTGTACGGCAATGAATACAGCACGGTTACTGTACGGCATGCCGTGACATTGAAATGGTTTCCCTATTGTTTTTAACCTGCTGATCCAATCATATTACAGAGTTACAGTACAGCACGGTTACGGTATATTAAAGGTTACGTAGATGCCATAGTTTGTTCCACTCATACGAAATTGCTCAAATTACAAACACAACAACTGCGCGTGAAAATGCACGTAGTCGTCTACATTTTGGCCGTTCTCTATAAAAACAACATGAAAACCAAAGTTTACGTTTTTAAAAGAGAACGCGAAGGTAAGAAAGTAAATCACTCCGGTTTTCATTCTATGCTAATCATATTTTTTCAAAAATCTGGATGTGTAAAGCAACTAAAGGTGAAATTTCGGGAGACCTGTCATCACTCTCGTCGTCGTTGCTTAAACACGAAGTTCCGGTATAAACAGGTTAGCCCCTCCTCTTTTCACGGATCGCGAGCTCTAATAGACTATATCGCAACCCTGCCGTCGCAGTGCACTCTGGGATGGATATCTCAGTTTTCTATTGTTGTTGTTGGGCGGCCATCTTGGATTTAACAACTGAGATATCCATCCCAGAGTGCACTGCGACGGCGGGGTTGCGATGCCTCTCATTTAAAATGCTAGATTTTTAAGATCTAAAATTAAACAAGCCATAAAAAAGTGACCAGAGGGAAGAAGTTGTTCATTTATGAATGGCAATGGTATTATATGACTGTTTACCAACTCTATAGCCCTAACTCTGAAGTTAAACATTTTTTGTTTTATTTGAATTTCGCGCGATAAGCAATCAGTAGGGAGTACTCAAGCGGAGCATAATAATAATAATAACTTTATTTAAACTGATAACACCGATCAGCTAATTGAAAAGGATTATCTGGTATCAACCGATGACTATTATAGATAATGTATCTAAAAAAATCTCAATATATAATAGTATAATAATAAATGTATGAATGAATAATATTAAAATAATAGAAAGGATATCTAAAATAATTATCGTAAACTATATTGATGATTGTTGTCATTAAGTTCTAAAAAAATACTTGAAAACGCCAGCCTTAAAATTTGATAGTGTTTCAGTGTAACTCCCGCAGCTCTTTAGGTAAGTCATTCCATTCTCTTGCGGCTGCGCATTTAAAAGACAATTGGCCCATTTTCGTTTTCGTGGCTATAACATGTAAAAGTGTGGAGTCTCTAAGATGTTTATTTTGCATTTCTGATCTTTTAACAAGGTACCCTTCTATCTGATGCGGACAGGAGCCTTAAGAAGCGCCTTCTACTGTTAAGAGATAACAAACAGAGCTTGGCACGCATGTCTTGTGAACACGTCTTACGATTAGCGGCAAGAATAATCCGCATAGCCTGGTTTAATCTAGAATAGGTAGTACTGTTTGCTTATAGATTCTTAACAATACGCTACGACTAAGGAATGATGAAATTCTATTAAGCATTTTAAGCTTGGGATAAATTCTTGATGATATATATATAATGTGTTTGTTCCAATTTAGACAGCCCTCAATATAGACTCCTAAGTATTTAAAATGTTCAGATTGTTTCATTAGCTTCCCATCGAGAGTAATCTGTAGGACGCGTGTATTAGCTACTGAATGTCTAGATCCAATCATCATCACGCAGATGCTCACTCCACAAACGCTGATTGACAACTGAAGGGTGACAAACCCCTGGGCTCCCCTTTTTATACCGGAACTTCGTGTTTTAAAAGGTCTCTATTATTAAACCCAGTTCTACTTCTGTCGTCATCAGGTATTATGAACCCAAGTCAAGTAGCATATGGCATTTTGACTGAGGAAATCAAGGGAACAACAAATCTAGGACTTGTACCACCCATGTAAGGATGTATTGTATCAGTTACTCTGGGTTTAGTTCTTAGTTTGAACTGCATAATAAAGGTTTTTTCTCACATTTTTTTCCAGTTTTCTTGTTGGACAGGGAGCAGCGCGGTGGGCCAAACAACATGGTATCCCGGATGTACCCCATGAAAAGCTGATAAGTGGTACAGTGTACCATGTATGTCAAATCACTTCCCTGGGAAAACAATTTTATCCCGGCCCCCTTGAATGAAGAGATTTAAAGTGCCACTACGACGAAATTCGACCATTTTTCTTTTCTACGTTTTTGTCTTCCAAAACGACACACAGTGTCGGAAATATCCAAATCAGTGAAAAATATTACCAAATTAACCTATGAATATTGCAGAGAGTTCACCGTCGAAATCACGTCCGCCATTACTGAAGTGAGTTCCAAATACGAGATTTTCGACCAGCGGTTTGCTGTCGTGATGTCATCTTCTCAACGCGTCGCTCTTGTGAATGCGTATTTCCATTCAAAACTTCGTTCTTTCCTTTCCTTTTTGTAAAAAATAGTATAAACATGTACTTTACTTATAAGTTCGTGCGAAAGTTTGTGTGAAACGTAGCCCCGCATGTTGCTGTGTTGAGAAGATGACGTCACGTCCGCTGGAAATTGGCTCTGTCACGGCTCTGTCACGGAACGGGTTCGAGTAATGGCGGACATAAAAACTCAAGATTCGGACCCCAAAAATAAGACTTCCCGTTGTCATATCAAAAAACGATGTGGGCAGGAAAAATATAGCAACTTTACTTTACCAATAAGCAAACATTTGATCGTAGTGGCAATCTGATTGGTTCCGAGAACTACCACAATACCACGGTTTATTGTTTCCGGTCCGGAATCCACAGAAATCGCACGCTCTGATTGGCTGGCGACGCGGTCTAGTTTTTCCTCATCCGGACCGGGTACGTAATTCCAAAGTTTTTCAAAATCAAAGTTTTTGACGTGATTCTCACGTAAACGTACCTTAGAAATGAACGCGTTGTATTGAAAACCTTTCAAAAAAGGGAAAACTGCAGGAAATTACCAATGTATTGCTTCTTGTGCGAGGGCGCGACTGAATAACGAATTAAGGAAAATATAAAAGCGTTATTTACTGGCCTTGGTCGGTCCGTATGGAGAAATACACTGCCCTCTGTCTTGACAACGACCTGCGGCCTCTGGCGGTTTTGAAGACCTCTGGCAAAGTTTTTCTCCATATGGGGACCGACCAAGGATAGTAAAATACGAAGTACACTTTTGTCTCAAAATCAAAGTTTTATTTTGCCAAGACTGACGTAAATGGGATCTAGCATTAAACACTCGATAAGTAATAGATACAGAATGCACGATCAAGCACGGACACATTCTGTAAATGGCTTATCAAACATCTATACGTATAGAGTCGTGTTTTTCAGTTATTTTGGCGTTGCGACCTATTTCGGCCGAGGAAATCGAAGCAAACGTTTATGCAAATCAGGACGAAATATGTATCAGATTTACAGAACACTTTTATCGCATATTGATTTCATTGAAGCTCACTGAAAGAATACAAGTTATTTACCAGTCCTAGAGAAAAACTGTGCTCGAGATCTTCCGCCTGCCCCTCAGTTGGTGCCTTTATACATTCAAGACCTCAGAGTGACACAGTTTTTCTCTATGTGTACAACCGATTACAATGTTACCTGTATAGAGCAATCATTCGACGTAGTCATTCGACATGCTTTGTAACAAGACTCACTTGTTTATCGTAGAATTGAGGTACTGAATCGAATAATTTAGGTGCTTTTTTCATATTCGAGTACTCGATAGACTTTGTCAACATCCGTTGCCGACCAGAAGTGGCGGAAATTTGCGCGGAATGATTGTGTCGAATCAGTATGTCGAATGATTGTCTCAAAATCTAGAAACACCGCCTATACACGTAACACTGCAACTGTCGGTTGTACTTAAATGCTCCATGAAGGATTTTGTTTATTTGTTTTCAGAAAAGAGTCTGGCTTCTTTTAAAAAGTACAAGGCAAGACTTGACGCCATTAAGGAAAAGCAGGCTGACCCAAGGAAGAAAAGAAAACTCGAAGATCTCTGTACACTTGTAAGTCAAATGCCTCACTACCTAAACTGAACAGATACCATTCAACCAGATTCTGCTACAGTAATTTTCAGTTGAGATTATCTGTTTTGACGTAAGCTACAGGGGGATTCAAGTCTGGACACTGTCGGCGCGGTGTGCGTGGATTCGGCGGGAAATCTCAGTTCCGGCGCATCTAGTGGTGGGCTTTTGCTCAAAACTCCAGGCCGTGTCGGGCAGGTGAGGTGGAGAACTTCAAGCAAATATCAAATTTAGGGTGCGTTCTATTGACCGTATTCCGGAATAAGAATACACAGAATGATCACTACATATCACTTATATTGGGATGTTTTAGCCACTGGAACACTAAATGTATCCTGAATATCATATGTCATCAAGTGTTTGTAGCTTACAATGTAAAATGTACCTGAACTAGTGATTTTTAGGGACTATTCCATCTATTCTTATTCTGGAATACGATCAATCGAACATGCCCTAAATAAATACAACATATTTTATACGCAACAGATGTATATATATAGTTTTGAAACTTCTTTGCGGTCAATTATTTTCCCCGTTCTAGAGTTTTAAGAGAGTAACAAATACAATACCTTGAGTTTAAAGTGTTGTCAGATACATCGTAAATGCGTGTCTTTGTTTAACTCGTCAGCACTGAGATTCACAGTGGAATGAAAAAAGCTATGAAATGTTTTAAATAGTTAATCAGTATTTTGATGACTTTCTTCTCGCGAACACTCGATGATAGCAAAACGGGAATACATGTACGGCACTAATCAATTTGAACTGTTTCGTTTTTCGTTCGTAACGTAGTTGTACTAGATACATACATCATTTATAATCATAGGCGGCGATGTATGGAGGTGGGTGTTGGACGAGAAATGCTACAAGAGAGAGAAATGTTGGAGTGGCATGTAGCACAACAGGTATACAGAATTCCCCTCGAGCTTGTGAAACCTTTCCAGTGGTCGTAAATGAAGGAAGACAATTCTTATAAATGGTTAAAAATAATTCTCGCCACTGTTTTCAGTGTTTTTATACTTCCCTTTGATTTTAACCTAAACAAATGCCTTAAGACCCAAACCATATAACATTTGCGAGTATGAAGAATTTTTTCGTTCATCTTACAGTCAGCGCGTGCCTGTATTTGTAAATAAAACACAAACATAAAGTCGCTAACTCTTTTAATATTCCAACTGAGCACACAGCATGCTATTGTCACCAATAAAGCACTGTCATTAATATTAATAATAATCTTTATTTTAGTGGTAAAAATACATACCAATATTTACAAGAATAATGATTACGTAAATGCTCTATCTATATTTACAAATTATATATGATAGAAATATATATATTACTATTTACAGAACTAAATGATACTTAAAATACAATCGATTAATAAAACTGGCTTTGAAACGCTCGGTGCTTAATCTTGGTAACTGGCTGCTTTGTGTTCTAAGCCTCTGGGAGGACTCCTTTACTTTAGGTAAAAGATCATACATAGGGTGGGTAGGCTTCCTGCTTATTTTCCTGTAGATGGACCTGTCTGTTCTTTCTAATAAGTCATATATATCAATAGCGTAAGGAATATAGCGGTGTTTGTGACAACGACGAAGAAACTGTTGCACAGGTGTAGAGGCCGCATGTACAGGTAGTTAGCACCTGCTTAGATTGTGTACTGCCGTGCACGAAGTGGGAATTATTATAATATTGAACTCTGATAAAACACGCTTCTTTAGCCCATCAGAGCACGCGTTCTATTGTACATCGTTGTGTTATATCAGTGCTAGAGGGCAGTTTAAGAGGATTAAAACTGAACTTAGCACAAAGCCTGGTCCTAGACTAGAATGTTCGACGAATGGCCGTGGACAAGAATTTAGTTTTGGTAAAAAAGATCTGGGAAATTTCTGTCAAAGGGTCTTTTTTTTAAACATGGATCACCAATGGCATTCTCTCAGCATGGATCATGTCGCGGATCAGTGGCGTTGACACGAAACTCTATATACGTAGTCTTTCGAATTATGTTTTTTTGTACTATTATATGACTGCCTCGTACGCTTAACAAGGCACTTTTTTATATTAGGGAGCAAAGGACCACGGGAACGGTGTATTTTATTTGATATAATTTTTTGTTTGTTCTTATTCATGTTTAAGGATGTGGGGAATACCTTATGAAAACCATGCTGGCGAGGGGATGTGCAGAGATGGCTATCTCAAGGTTTGTAAGACTACTAAAGCACAAACGGTTCAATATGAGGCTCCGAGTTAAATCGAATTTATATTATTTTCTCGGAGAACAGAATAAATTGTATTTGCCCCAAGTGAAGCATATATACCGGAAGCGGGCTATTGACTTGAATTGATTTTCCGTTTTAGGACTTGTTCTTTTCTTCATGCAGTGCAGCTGAAAACCGACTCTCTTTGCTGTTTCCTAACAGTTATGAATTTCCCCTTTTTTTATATCAGAGATGGTTTTAGTGCAGTAAATGCTGCTCTCCAAGAAACATTCCTTGGTAAGTGCGTGTAAATACCCTAATCTTTGCGTTGTTCCTTCGCCAAATTTGGCACGAAACGGTTATAAAATGTGACAGTTTACTGGTTTCTCTAAACTATGGTTATTCCCTTTTTGTTTTCAGATTCTCCCTGTTTAACTTCAGCAGAGCAAAAACTGGCAGGAGTAATATTACTGAAGACGACAAACTTACACAAAGGTGGGATAGCGCGTTTCTTCGGACTTATTTCAGATATTCCGAAATCAGAATACTTCCTGCACATATGCCTCTTATGAAATGTAGAAACTAGTCAATAATGTCCTCCCGAAAAACGCGCTCTTAAAGGGAGCCTCCACTGAAAACAGTGTTTGCTCCGTCGTATATACGTTCCTTATGGATGCCTAAATATATTGCTGTTTGTCTCCTTGTAAATAGTACTCTAGATATCACCAAGACTGATTCCATGAAAATCATTTGAATTTCCCGAGCACCGCCTTCGTAATCTTAAATCTTATAAAAAGAACCTAATCTCTTTTTAAAAAATGAGGGAGCTAGGGAAGGAACCAGATTCTATTCGCTTCGTGATTGGTTAACGATCAAGTGGCGAGATTTTCCGTATCCTGGGGGCAAGATAACAATACAATCTCGAGAGTTGATGGCTATATTTCAGTCGCAAAGCCTCTTGCTAGGTGTTTCCCCTTCAGTTTGAATTCAGTTACGAAATTCCGCCGGTTTGCAGCATTACCTAAGGCCTCTTCAAATTATTTATGACTGCATAACATTGTTCTGGAAGCCACGCCGAGATTTTACAAGCAAAGTTTCTTAATAAACCGATCGCGCAAAGACACGAAGTTATTGGCTTAGCTGTGACATGCGCACTAATGCAGAGTACAGAATACTCGTACCCGACGTAACTGCGCATGCTCGAGAATCGGGTCCTTTCCTCCCTTATTTATTTTAGAGAGATCTGGGTACGAGATTTAAAAAAACCCTGAAAAAGAACCGGTTTAGTGTAGTATTTTGAGCCAGTATTTCGAGTTATTTTTTGTTGCCATGCCTACAGGTCTTGAAGTAGAGTTTGTCTGGGGTCATACTGCAACCAGTATGTGTGTGGGATACATGTCTACACTGGACTCCAAACCCAAGGTTAGTCCACTCTTATCTAACACATAGGTTAACCTGAAAGCTTTTGTTTAATCAATATTATGGATGTTAATGGTCCACGAGGAAAGTGTTGTTGCCTTTACAGAATAAGTCTCTCTATCTACAAACAGTTGTTTCAATATTTCCTCGACGTTCTAAATCAAATAAGAATGTTTTCTTGCCACGACAAAAACTAAATTATGGCCAGTTCGGTGTTAAGTATGTAGCTGTTTAATAAGACCTGGAATATACATACATGCAGTAGTCAACAGAATAGATTAATAAGCTACATTCCTAGAACTTAGTGTACTCCGACTTTCATGTTCTGAAACAAGCATGTTTTATCCACTGAGTCGTCAAGAAACCGTAGATAATATATAGAGTGCAAGAGCTTTAACTTCTGGGTTGTATCTCTTGCAACCTCCACTCTCTTTATTCTTGTGCAGGTATATCTTTACTTTCGTGTCATTGTGGAATAAACGAACCTTAACGGTCAAATAAGCTTTTCGAAGTCTCGCGGCTTTGTTGAATGGGTCTTTCGGCCCGTTAAGGCGGTTTTCTGGTGATAAAATTGATATGAAACAAACAAGCAAAACAGCGGTGAGTGACCAGCTAAAAATCCCGGCAGTCTGCGGTATGTCGTGTGCTTCAGTCAATATTATAGCTGACCACGAGGCATATGTATACCTTTATGAGCATGACGGATGCGATACTTACCGGCCGGGAAGTCCGTGTAGAGAAAAACTTTGTCGGAGATCTTGAGTACGGACTACACCGACCGACCTAGACCCATAAATATCGTTTTTATTTTTCCTTGCAATTTTTGCTTTATTTTGTTCTTTTGTTAATTGTTGCCCACTAGATTTCTGCAGTCTTGATCGCGCTCGAACTACAACTGAAACACTCAAATCACATGGAACTTTTTGCAGTTTTCTTCTTTTTCTTAGGCTTTCATTATCAAATATGTGGCAGAAAGGGTACATTTACGTTAGTCTTGGAAAAGACTTTGATTTTGAGATCAGCCAATCAGAGGGTGGTTCAATAGATTCCCGACCGGAAAAATTGATATTTTTACGCCGCGCGTGACTCAGTTCGGTTTCTGTTTCAGGTTCGAGTCTGTAGGTCATCTACCAGTGATTCTGATCAGACAAAGCCGTTGTTGATCGAAGGCATAATATGCAGACTGGATGTCGACTCTGACGTCACATAGAAGAACAAGCACGCCTCCCGGTTTGCTCAGTGGTTAAGCTCCGGTCTGTTGAGCGGGAGGTCGCGGGTTCAAACCCCGGCCGGACCAACACTCAGGGTCTTAAAAGAACTGAGTAGAAGGTGCTGCCTTTGTGAAACAATTTCGTTCACGAGCTGCAAATGGTTAGACCTTCACGTCTTCTCGGATAAGGACGTTAAATCGTAGGCCCATCAGTGGATGAAGAGCCACCTCGTGGAAATGCCACTGATTAATCCGTTATTATTATTATTACTTGCGAAGTGAAATCTCTTGATAAGAAAGAAAGTCCATGTTCTGGTGTAGGACAAAAGGAGGAAACACGCAGGTTCCTGCTGATTGGTGTAGTGCTTGAGTGACAGTTTTGCTCCTGGCCCAGAAGCCGAGATATCGCAGAGAAGAAAGGGAAGCGGAGAGTAATGGTGTACTTAGAGACAAGAAGTCAACAACAACGATTTATTTGGAACCACAATAAATAGCAAATATTAAGTATAACATGGACAATTCACCGTCCCAGCTGGTCATTTTCAGTTGGGACGATGGATTGGAAATCTTGTTAAAGTGGCTACTAACCCCAGGAGTACACAGGACAATCAATAACACAACTTTAAAGAGGTATGTAACCTTTATTTGAGTACTGTATAGATTTCTTACATTTTATTAATTTCTGCAAAATCTCGCAGACACAAAAATAGAGCTTGGGCTGCCTGTGGATCTCCCCATTCCTACGCTCCGAAAAAACCTACGGAAACGCTTGCTACGCAGGCTAATTGGATGAGGGTGAGCACGATAGCGAAAATTATCAAGACAGAGGTCTGTTATCAGCCGAAGCCTAATTTTCGCTATCATGCGAAAACCGAATTCAATAATCGTTTTATCAGTTATACATTTTTAAGAAAACAAATCGGAAACGAAGCTAAATGAAACGCAGTATAAAATTCGTTTGTTTACGATCAAGATGTTTTTCTTATTCGAGCTAAAACTTGCATTTATCAATTTTACGAGTTTTAAAGGAGGAACGAATGACTAGAAACATAGCTTTATGCCTAGTAATGAATAGAAATACCAATCAGGGACGCCGAATTCAATACTTTTGCATGAAAAGTGTGCCGGCTGAAACGGGTCTTACTAAGTTACCGTCGTTATTTGTATAGACTAGAGCCTAACCACATGCAGTTCGAAGCTTAAAAAGGAACGCCACACCTTGGCAGGAGGATTTGGTTTCTTCTACGAGTTTTCCCTAACGAAGAATGCCTGACTAGAAGTTTTATCAGCAAAATTGAAAACCAAAATATTTTATTACTCTTTTCTTTAAATAAATCTTTACATGTTTTCCACTTGTAAAATTGGTGATAAGCAAAATTCCAGGATTTTTCATGTCGTTGAGATAGATGTATTTAGATGCCATAGTATCATGTATTGAGGAAAGTGGTCAGTACTGACCTTTGTGTGACCAAGAGCTCCAGATATATTACATCTAATGCGTAGTCCACACGAGCAAGTTTTCCTTGACAAGTTTTCCTTGACAAGTTGCCTTGTTCAATAACTGGCACGCCAGTTTTTCAACAAGGAGACTTGTCAAGGCAAAACTTGTCATTTTTCGTCGTCTACACGAGCAAATATAACTTGTCAAGGAAAACTTGCTCGTGTGGACTACGCTTAAGATACATCCTGGTGTTTGGACTAAAGCCAAATGTTAGAATAAACGATCCAAATTTGTGGATATAAAATGTCGGGAGTGGGAATAAGTGACTAAATACAGGAATGCTCCGACCTCCGATTGGCCAAAAATAGAAGAAAATCTCTCAAATTATTTTTCCTCACCATTTTCTTGAGAACATTTTTTGAGAGCCCTAGCTCTAGGTGGGTGAGATATTGTTTACTGACTGGTTAGGTTTTTTTTATGGTTCAGGATAGGGTTTTAGTTAGTTCTTTTAGTCGGAGCATTCCTGTATTTAAACGCATGTGGAGTGGCAGTCGTCAACTCGATTTCCACTGTATTGTGGTTTGAATCTGAAAAGGTAGTTTCTGCCGGGTGAAGCAGTTCACCACATGACGTAAAACAAAGAAAAAAAAACTATCGTCAGCAAAGTAATACCCTGCAACAATACATTAAAAAAACCTAAAGTTTTGCTACACAAAGAAATACCCTTCATATTGGAACCAACGTTGGCCCACTGTTCGACCGTTTAGCCCGGGCTTAGTTGCCTACGAATCGAGAATTAAGTTGATCTCATTAGAAAATCCTTTCGAAATGAGGAAGGGTGGCGTTTCCCGTTATTCAGGTTTTTGCAATATGCAAAGAACTGTGACGTCATAAGATTGACAGCCTGGAGACAAATCACAAAATGAAGAATATCTCTGAAAATAGTGGATAAAAACAATTGAAACTTTGCACACGTATAGTACTAAAGAATATAAACATCACTGTGGGAATGATGACGTTGCCATAGAAACTCATCATTTGCATATTGAAAAACCTGAATTTCTGGAAGGAGATATTGACAAACGGTAAACGCGAAGATCAACTTCATTTTCGATTCGTAGGCACTTTAAATGAAACTCCCTCTCACATATGATGAAGCAGGAAGGGTTTGACAAACTAGATCCCACATGGGTGACCGGCAAACGGCCAAAACTGTTTATCTGATAACTAGGATCGTGTCATCAGACACTCGTTTCACCGTTTGGCAACGAACAAAAATGTGCTATCAGCAATAAATAAACATGGGCTATCTGGTATAATGAACGCTGAACTGTTGTCTCAAATACGGTATTATGGACTCGGATTTGCTCTTTACATAATTACGCCGATTGTAACTGTAACTATAACTATGGAAAACCTTTTAACACAAATAGGTGGTTGCTACAGAGATCAGACTTCAACATTCCCTGCCCAAATACACGTAGAAATCACATATAGCAACGGCCTCCAACCATCCCTTACAGTCGTCCTTTCCACCCATTTATCACCAAGTTGATCTTTGATTCTTCTCTTCAGCCTTTCTTTCTAACAATGCTCTCAAAATTTTAATTTTCCCTGACTTCCAATCAAATACCAGCTTTCCCTAACCAAGATCAAAATTCCGACGTTTTCCAGACCGTGAAAAAAAATTCATGACTTTTCCCTGACAACCCTGACATATGCCTCTCCCACTAAGGTGCATTCGATTGACCGTATTCCGGAATAAGAATACACAGAATGATCACCATCGCCAACTATTCCGGTCAAGTCTGCGGTACGTCAGCGGTTTTCCCTGTGAATACACTTATTTGTCACATACCGGAGGCTTGTGACACTGTCAATACTCATGTGATACTTAAAATCTTTCAAAGTTGTAAATATTAAGAACCTCGGACATTTGGAAAATAGAGATTTTACGCTCCTGTCGTGCGGTTATTTTGGTGTTCGCGCAAAAATGTTACCGGAAGTGAAATGTTCGCAGGTTTAACTGCTTAACAAATCTACCGTTTTTACAGCTATCCCACAATTAACTGCAGACTTTTCGGTTTAAATTTTGGTAACAAATGTGTGTCTTCGATGGATTTTTACGGTAAAAATCACCCTGATATTCTCATCGTTTCATGAACCGGAAACTATATAGTTCGGTTTCTAGCGATTTTGTATCCAGTCCTGCAAATGTAGTAATGGACATTGGCGTAGAGATATGAACTTGTAAACTTTGGGTTTAGCGTGTTTTGGCTCGTCCAGAAGAAGGATTGAGTGGCGACTTTCGTCGTTGTAGAGCAAAGTTGAAAGGAAAGGGATCACACAAGTATTTGATCTAAATATTTGCAACAATCAGATGATGTTGGCTTGTATACTGGACTGCTGGTCCGACAAGTTGGGAATATGTATTATGTTCGCTTATATTTGCGAAAATTTGACGTCATTCCATACATTCTTTGTAAAATCTGAGGACATTTTAGAGTCATTTATGGTAGAAACCGCTTACGTACCGCGGGCGCAATGTCCGTGATTTCTGGCGATGAACAAATCCCTTATATCGGGATGTTTTAGCCACTGGAAGTTATTATCATATGTCAGCAAGTTTGTAGCTTACTCTGCAAAATGTACCTGAACCAGTGATTTCCAGATTTCCTACTAGTAGAGTTCCCTTCCTCAGAGAGAGAAGACCTCAGAGAACTCTGCCGGTGCAGGATGCTTTTTTCGATATGAGTTGCTAGGTATCCCAAACGCATGCGCGACAAAGAATGCGTCATTCACCGGCAGATATCTTTTTCTTCTCTCTCTTGTATTAGGAAGGGAACTCTGCTAGCAGAGAATTCCAAAGACTATTCCATCTATTCTTGTTCTGGAACACTATCAATCGAACGCGCGCTACGAAAGCTGGTCAACTGAGGGTGTGACTGACAGTCAGTCTGGAATAGTGAATCAGTTCATCACAGATAACCCCGTGGCTACTGTTTCGGCCAGTTTATAGGAGATGTTGCCATGTCCACCAAGTGTGTTTTCTTTACCCTTGCAGCGCGAGGTCTTCTCGGTGGCTTATCTTTTGGTTCTTCTGTCTTTGTCTTCGTACGTTTAGCAGGACCTGGTCTTGTTTTCTTAGGTGAGGCTGGCGAGCTGTCAGAGCCGCTCGCGGCCTTTGGCTTTGTTTTCTTAGGGTATCCTATCGAAGGCGCTGACCTCACCATCTTAGGTACTTCGTCTGAACTCTCAGAACTGACATCCTCTAACACTGGTTTGGTGGATTTTACCTTGAAAACAACGATGCAAACATCAAAACCCTGCTAGGTGCGATGTACAACACCACGGGCGAAATCAATAAAACTTTTACACGCGTATTTTACATGTCTGACCACTGTTTAAACGCCGGAAAACAACAGCCAGACTTGTAAAATACATGTGTAAAACTTATATTGTATTGTCCCCTGGTCTGGGCGCGGATAGGAAATGTTCAGCGGTTTAATCAATTGTTATAAATCGCTAACCCCAGGTTACACGGTACAGATTTACAATAATAAAAAAAATTGCGCTATCCAGTGTAAGGATAAAATACTGCTTCGAAGAACCGAGCCCTCGATTCGCAACAGGTACAAATATATTACCGACAGTAAAATATTATGCACAATATTTCATCCAATTCTACTTTCACCGGTAGTCAAAACCTTCGGAGCAAGATACCAATAAACTAGTCTGGTGGTTGTTCTCTTTACTGCAGTCGTCGTTCCTCACCTTTTTCCTCGCGGAAGAATCCCTCCTCTCATGTACACAATTCGTGGCAGCAGCAGCAGATTGCAGCGTTCCTGTCGACAGGAATGTAACACTCCTGCCGTCATCAGAGGCCTTTCTCTTCTTTAATCCACTCTGGAATACCTGACGTAACTTGCTGTAGTCTGGCTCCTCCTCGTATTGCAGGGACGTCACGTACTTGAGAAACGACTGGATTTCTGATACAAGAGTCGAATTGGTGAATTACTGCAAGGCGTGAATTGGTGAATTACTGCAAGGCGTGAATTGGTGAATCACTGCAAGGCGTGAATTGGTGAATCACTGCAAGGCGTGAATTGGTGAATCACTGCAAGGCGTGAATTGGTGAATCACTGCAAGGCGTGAATTGGTGAATCACTGCAAGGCGTGAATTGGTGAATTACTGCAAGGCGTGAATTGGTGAATTACTGCAAGGCGTGAATTGGTGAATCACTGCAAGGCGTGAATTGGTGAATCACTGCAAGGCGTGAATTGGTGAATCACTGCAAGGCGTGAATTGGTGAATCACTGCAAGGCGTGAATTGGTGAATCACTGCAAGGCGTGAATTGGTGAATCACTGCAAGGCGTGAATTGGTGAATCACTGCAAGGCGTGAATTGGTGAATCACTGCAAGGCGTGAATTGGTGAATTACTGCAAGGCGTGAATTGGTGAATTACTGCAAGGCGTGAATTGGTGAATCACTGCAAGGCGTGAATTGGTGAATCACTGCAAGGCGTGAATTGGTGAATCACTGCAAGGCGTGAATTGGTGAATCACTGCAAGGCGTGAATTGGTGAATTACTGCAAGGCGTGAATTGGTGAATCACTGCAAGGCGTGAATTGGTGAATCACTGCAAGGCGTGAATTGGTGAATTACTGCAAGGCGTGAATTGGTGAATCACTGCAAGGCGTGAATTGGTGAATCACTGCAAGGCGTGAATTGGTGAATCACTGCAAGGCGTGAATTGGTGAATTACTGCAAGGCGTGAATTGGTGAATTACTGCAAGGCGTGAATTGGTGAATCACTGCAAGGCGTGAATTGGTGAATTACTGCAAGGCGTGAATTGGTGAATTACTGCAAGGCGTGAATTGGTGAATTACTGCAAGGCGTGAATTGGTGAATCACTGCAAGGCGTGAATTGGTGAATTAATGCAAGGCGGTTAGCATACCTCAATCGACTTTAGTTGATTATATACCAGTGGTTATCAATCACAGTACGCTATTAAGTAATGGTCCGCGCCAGAGGTAGGCATATGTAATGCATGGAATGTTAAAAGATGCTAATATTATTGTGGTATTGTTTCAATCTTTCACCTCATTGGTTTAGACATTAACATCTATCTAAACTTGAAGAAGATTATTATTTGTTCTCAATTTGTAAACATATTTGAATTGCATCTAGTGAAAACACACAACTTTTAATATGACGAACTTTCAATGTGGGGAACATTTTAACACTGAACGTTTTCTTGGTTATTGTTTTGGACTCTTGATTGGACGAAATGTTTTCACACAAATGAAATGCACTTTTAAAATGCAGTTTTAATGGATCTGATTTTAGAAATTTATCATTTAAGGGTTGATGAGTTGTCAGTATGAAAAACAGAAAATACACAAGTGGGGAAATCAAATTGCAGATGAACAATAGAATTGTGCCTACCTCTTGCGCGGACTGTTACTTAAATATCAACCTCCCGGTGAGCTCAGTGGTTAAGCTCCAGTCCCTCCAAGTTAGCTTCTCAGGGTCTTAAAATAACTTTGCTCTGATATCTGCAAATTGTTAGACCTTCGCGTCTTCTCGGATCAGGACGTTAACTCGTAGGACTACACCGATGGACACAAATCGGTGACAGTGACCACCGACCTCAGTGGATAGTACAGATATAGAGTTTATTAACAGCGTTTAAATCTGCGAGGAACTGAACTCAAGCTTGTGTTTTGATCTCCTTCTGAGGAGCTTGTGGTAAGATGGTGGCCTTCACGTAGAAACCGGCAAACGCGGGACAATCGTGGTCGAATGGTCATTTCTGGCGTTCGCGGGAAGAAAAAACTCGCTGCTTAATCTCTCTTCATATCTGATGCCCGTGCGGGAAGAAGTCTGGTAACAATAGCATCAGAACGAGGCCAGTTGTCCCAAAGATCACAAAATTGGGGCCGCACTGTTGTGTTCGTTTGGATCATAAGCAACTGAACGTTATTTTCCGCCATCGACTGTAGATTTTTCTCTACAAACTGGGACGTCTAGCCTCGGTTTCATGCCTTTACGAATACGGTCAGTACAGCAGTCAACAAATGAAATAAACAATACTGGACAAAACCTTGTTTGTTTGTTTTGTTTTTGTAGTCCTACACGCTAACTTGTAGTAATTGTATCATGAGTACAGTCTCCTCGCCCTTATTTGAATTAACCCAATGGCTCGTTCTTTCCAGTGTTAAACAATATGTTCTCAATTCTGAAACTGAACTGAGTTTTTCTTTGATCTGGTAGTCTGCGTAGTGGCGCAAGGGGGAGGGGAGGAGAAAGGAGCTGCGTCCCCCTCCCCCTCCCCCTCGGGCCGCTACATCTGATTGATGTGTTTACCTGTGTTGTCACTACCAAGTGAACAGTCCTTCATCAGTCCAGGGATGTCATCCATGTATCTATAACACAACAAATCATTACTGCATCTCTATCCCTTGAATGACCATGCAGTGAAAACATCGTTCAGTCGAGATTAACTTGCAAGCACTGCACCACCGTAAAAAAGAAAGTTTAGAAAGTAATCTGCAAACATAAACTGGATCCTTTGGTTTGACGTGCAGATTGGTACGGGACACAGTTAACCCAGGGCTTGAATTCAGGCGTGTGCACTCGCAAAATGTGAGTACAATTTTGAGCCAGACAGTACCACTCGAAATGAGCCACAGTATTGGCAAACTCAACAATACAAAACACCCTAACCCAAAGAACGAGAGACACAGAAACAATAGAGCTACAGAATACCCTGCGAGTAAAAAGGTTTCTCATCTCTTTGCCTTTCCTGTCGCCGAGAGACCTCTGCCACGAAACGATTGCTTTTTGCGTTGAGCATGGGCACGTTATCTGGATTTCCATTTTTGGTGAGAAAAACGAGACGGTAAACATTGTAGATTCATTGTAGATTTCAGATTGTCCATTTCCTATTGTTAACGGCAAGAGAAGCGGAAGTGGAGAAAATAAAATAAATTTAGGTCTTCTAGGGTATAAATAAAAGCCTTCTTTAGGATAAATTACGGTGGATTTATTGAACGGTAATTTCAACGTTATATGTACAGTTCAGCAAAATTAGAAGACAAAGCCGGAGTTTGAAGCCCGTTCGTTCATAGAGTTTTTTGTTTGCCGACAATTGATACGACATAAATAACGGCTGCGAAGGATACTGTGGGCTCTTGCAGAACCAGCGAAGATCGCCAAAAAGTCATGCCCGAGCGTTATCAAACGGGTAAAACCGGTTTGGTTACTGGTTTATCACGTGGTGTACCTCCAAGATTTTGGAGGTTACGAGTGCGCATGTTCAACTGGGAAAGCAACCGTTTCGTGGCTGAGGTTTCTCTTGGCGACAGTAAAGTCAAAGAGATGAGAAACTCTGCTCGCAGGGTAGGTCTGGAAGTGACACTGTATAACTCAGACTTTTAGAAATGTGAGTAAAATCTCACGACAACTGTTGCTAGTAGCAAGTTGCTAATGATAACTAGCAACAGTTGGTTTTGGTATTTTACATTACAGTACTTAGACAACGAGAACCAATCACAAAAACAAAGCATTCCAACTTAGGGTTATTTGAGCCAATCAGTGACGAGTACAAGACAATAGCATTCCAACTTAGGGTTATTTGAGCCAATCAGTGACGAGTAGATGACAATAGCATTCCAACTTAGGGTTATTTGAGCCAATCAGTGACGAGTAGATGACAATAGCATTCCAACTTAGGGTTATTTGAGCCAATCAGTGACGAGTAGATGACAATAGCATTTCAACTTAGGGTTATTTGAGCCAATCAGTGACGAGTAGATGACAATAGCATTTCAACTTAGGGTTATTTGAGCCAATCAGTGAAGAGTAGATGACAATAGCATTTCAACTTAGGGTTATTTGAGCCAATCAGTGACGAGTAGATGACAATAGCATTTCAACTTAGGGTTATTTGAGCCAATCAGTGACGAGTAGATGACAATAGCATTTCAACTTATGGTTATTTGAGCCAATCAGTGAAGAGTAGATGACAATAGCATTCCAACTTTGGGTTATTTGAGCGAATCAGTGACGAGTAGATGACAATAGCATTCCAACTTAGGGTTACTTGAGCCAATCAGTGACGAGTAGATGACAATAGCATTTCAACTTAGGGTTATATGAGCCAATCAGTGACGAGCAGATGACAATAGCATTTCAACTTACGGTTATTTGAGCCAATCAGTGACGAGCAGATGACAATAGCATTTGACTTGCTCGAGCTACGATCCGGTTAAAGGTGATTTTCGTGGACTAGTTCTGAAGTCTAAGTCTTTTGAATGAAGAAAATCGCGTGGATATGCTAGGGTTTGTACTTTGGAATGCTTTCTTTGCGTTTTGCAATGCGTTTAGTTGTCGTTATCTATGTGGCCCTGGTTACAGTAGTCATATCAATAAAATAGTGAGCAAAAGTGTCGTTTTGAACTTCCCGCGGCCTCTTCCGTATTAGGAAAATAATATATTCCATATTTGGAAGAGCTGCCAGGACATTCAAAATGGCGGACCTCTATATCGACACTCGTTTCATAATATGCACACTGTTGTTGTAATGTGTTTAGTTGTCATTATCTGTGTGGCCCTGGTTACGGTAGTCACACTGTAGTTGTAATCTGTTTAAGTTCTCGTTGTCTAAGTGGTCCTGGTTACAGTAGTCACACTGTAGTTGTAATCTGTTTAAGTTCTCGTTGTCTAAGTGGCCCTGGTTACAGTAGTCACACTGTAGTTGTAATGTGTTTAGTTCTCGTTGTCTAAGTGGTCCTGGTTACAGTAGTCACACTGTAGTTGTAATGTGTTTAGTTCTCGTTGTCTAAGTGGTCCTGGTTACAGTAGTCACACTGTAGTTGTAATGTGTTTAGTTGTCATTATCTGTGTGGCCCTGGTTACAGTAGTCACGCTGTAGTTGTAATGTGTTTAGTTGTCATTATCTGTGTGGGCCTGGTTACAGTAGTCACGCTGTAGTTGTAATGTGTTTAGTTGTCATTATCTGTGTGGCCCTGGTTACGGTAGTCACACTGTAGTTGTAATGTGTTTAGTTGTCGTTATCTATGTGGCCCTGGTTACAGTAGTCGCACTGTAGTTGTAATGTATTTTGCTCTCGTTATCTATGTGGCCTAACCCTGTAACGCTTATGTGCATGTGTTGAAACCTAGGCTAGTTTTAAGTGAGAAACTACCAAAATACCGCCTCACTGGTTAGCTCAGTTGGTAGAGCACGGTCCAGAGTGCGGGAGGTCGGGGGTTCGAATTCCGGCCGCGTCCTTGGGCAGGGACGTTTATAAGCCGTTGGCCTTGTCTCCTCCTACTTCTAATCAGTATTTGAAGGGGACGTGAAGCAACCTGTTGTACTACTCGAAAAAGAGCAGGGGATTGTCACCCAGCTTGGCCATTGCACTAACCACACACTCAACATTGTAAACTGCGTGGCAGCTTTTTAGCCGTAAAGCAGTCCGAAATAATTCACTGACGGGATATGTCAGTAATATGTAAAGCGCCATGAGACTGTGGTGATATGGCGCTATATAAATATGGCCATTATTATTAAAATACGAAAGCCAACGAAAGAGATCATGGCTATGGCAAATAACAGAGACAGAACAGAACCTCATTATCAACCATTTATAAAAATAACACTTTATCTTGGGAGTATGAGTTTCCACGGCACCCATCATGCTTTGAATTTAGTGTTTGCATTTCATTACCTTTTCCACCAAGCAACCTTTTCCCCCAATCATTGTAAGAGTCCAGTCACTGTGTGTTGCTAGTTTTGCGTACGTTGTTTTCTAGTTTTTGCACAGGCTAACAAGCCTTGTGTATTTTTATGTAGTTAGCGAGATGAGCCACAGGAAGCCCGAGCTATATGAAAACAAACCTGAGCCACAGGAAGCCCAAGCTGTATTATGAGCGCGCGTTAAATCAACAAATGGATTAACATCAGTGACAAATACACCAAATGAGAGGATGGTTAGCCTGTGGTTTTTGCCATCGATGTTGCGTACCTTACATTCTAGTTTTTGCCATCAATATTGCACACCTTATTTTCTGGTTTTTCACATACTCTTTGTCCTCCAACTTATTCTCCCATGGAAGTCGTCCACATAACCACTGTAACATTACATAACCAAGGACTTCCAGGTCGCCTCTCCTCGATGGCGCTAAGAAATGAAATGGTTACAGACAATTCTGTCAGTACTAAGCTCGTACAACTTCAAGTTAGATATTTTTTAAATGCTTTTCAACCAATAGGTCTTGTCAGGAGCCCATTACCAGGAGCGTCCATATCGCATACTGGTCTGCTAGACAGCACATTCCCAGATCAGGTTATTTTTAGAACAGGCGAGGTAAATAAATCCCATACACCCGAGGAGTAGGCCAATAAAATGCTTAGTTTTTCACAATGGCGAGGTATTCGCATTGTATGTAATAATAATCTGTTCATAAATCATTAGGAAGCATTGTTTGCCACGTACATTGTTGCATGAAATTACTGTTCACAAGGCTTCTCATTGTTTTTCGTGGCTAAAAATAGCCTGATCTGGGAACACGCTGTCTCACGAATGCATAACAGATAGACGCTCCTGGTAATGGGCACCTGGCCTTGTGCATGATGTCACGTGATCACCACCAAGATTCACTTTGGCACAACATTCTCAGCCTTCCATTAAGTGACACTTGCTGGTTATCACAAAAGTGTACCTGTCTTATTTTTCAACCAAGTATATATAGTGATTGTTAGTTTTATACATAAGGTGTTCCAAAGTTTGTTGTCTTGTTCTGTTCTTCAACTCAACATGTCACATGTCTCCCCCCCCCCCCCCCCCTCTTCCTGGGCATAGTCTCTTTTCTAAAGTTGCAAATTGCCCAAGGTGGGGAGAAGGAAGGTCTAAATGCCAAAGAAATAAGGAAAATGTCCCACCTCTGGGCACATTCATATACCTTGCCCTGAAAGGATTTTGAATCGTCCAAATGAAGGAGTACAAGTATTTTGAATCAGAGTGAAAGGAATACGAGTCCGGCTTGACTTTATAAATTTGTCACACAAGACGACCCCATTAAGCATGCAATTATGGGAACAATATGCTGGCCAATCTCCAAGTTAACTATGAGTATAAAATCTCATTAAAATGTGCATGATCAAATAATTTAAAACACTAAAATAAGAGGCTCAATATGTATAACCTGTAAACATTACCCTTTTTAGTTTATCCTGAATTTCAGCCGTCTCCTCTGGTTCGTTAACGAACCAGAGGAGACGGCTGAAATTCAGGCTATTTTAGTTTTGCCTGTAAATACATTTTCAAGTCTCTATATATATTTATATTTTATTCTCTTCAGTAGTTTTTAACATATTGTAAATTTGTCACGCCCCTCATGGAAATCAGCAGATTATGTTCTATTGTTGGTGCCAAAGTATTGAAATACAGTAGAACCCCACTATCTCGAACTCTAAAGGGAAACGATAAATTGTTCAAGATAGCTGGGTTGACGTTAAATTTCAGGGGTGATATAAGTTATCAACACAATATAATTTCCAATATATAATTACGACTTTTATTAAATGTCTTGTAAGATAAACTAAATCCTCGGGTAAATCACCATGATCACGAACTAGCTATTCAACACCTTCATCGACAAAGAAGACTGTTGTATGTCACTATGGTGGGATCCAGTCTCATTCTCCTAGTTTTCCCATAAATTCCGACAGAATATTGTTGTCGTTTCTGGAAGTGACTCGAGTTCGAGATAGCCGGGGTTGATTTAGGGCAAGAGAAGACACAAACTGTTCGAGATAGCCGGGTATTCGAGATAACTGAGTCGAGATAGCTGATAGTAAATGACTGAAAACATGGGAGCAAATCCACGGGAAACAGCATTTGTTCGAGATAGCGGGGAGTTTGAGTTAACCGAGTTCGAGATAGCGGGGTTCTACTGAAAGTTGTATTGATTACATTGATTGAATTATATTGATTGAATTATATTGATCGATTTATATTGATTGATTGAATGTATACACACATTAGACATGATGAAACGTAAAGTTCCCGTTATTTGACTTGTTTTGCTAGCTCTGAATCTAATGGTATTTTGGAGGCTAAACTGAGGCTATTTCACGGTTTTCTCAAACATCCAAAGAAATTTCAACAAAATTCAAGGAGTTTTGGTAAAAATTCAAGGAGTTTTGAAGGACCTGACAGTATTTCAAGGGCTATTCGAAGCCCGTGTCAGTGGTTCTGTTCTAGATTTATATTTATTAAGTTAAACATACTGTGAATATTCACTTTAAAATACACCCACCCACCTACACCCTTATGGGTGTCTTTGCCGGTAACCCACCCATCTACACCCTTATGGGTGTCTGCCGGTAACCCACACATCTACACTCTTATGGGCGTCTCTGCTGGTAACCCACCCACCAACACCCTTATGGGTGTCTTTGCCGGTAACCCACCCACCTACACCCTTATGGGCATCTCTGCTGGTAACCCACCCACCTACACCCTTATGGGTGTCTTTGCTGGTAACCCACCCACCTACACCGTTATGGGCATCTCTGCTGGTAACCCACCCACCAACACCCTTATGGGTGTCTTTGCCGGTAACCCACCCACCTACACCCTTATGGGCATCTCTGCTGGTAACCCACCCACCTACACCCTTATGGGTGTCTTTGCTGGTAACCCACCCACCTACACCGTTATGGGCATCTCTGCTGGTAACCCACCCACCAACACCCTTATGGGTGTCTTTGCCGGTAACCCACCCACCTACACCCTTATGGGCATCTCTGCTGGTAACCCACCCACCTACACCGTTATGGGCATCTCTGCTGGTAACCCACCCACCTACACCCTTATGGGCGTCTTTGCTGGTAACCCACCCACCTACACCCTTATGGGCATCTCGCTGGTAACCCACCCACCTACACCCTTATGGGTGTCTTTGCTGGTAACCCACCCACCTACACCCTTATGGGCATCTCTGCTGGTAACCGACCCACCTACACCCTTATGGGTGTCTTTGCCGGTAACCCACCCATCTACACCCTTATGGGAGTCTTTGCTGGTAACCCACCCACCTACACCCTTATGGGCGTCTCTGCTGGTAAACTCCACTGTGCCGTCATGTCTTCTCTTGGGATCCTCTTTGTACTCCTTGTGTTGTCCATTAGGACTGAATCTGAACGTCAGCCCATAGTCTAGCAAATATACCTACAAGGTAAGAATATTGATTAACTAATAATTCGCCTATGAAATATAGCAAGACAATAGGCTCCAAATATGATTTTGCTTGATACTTTTATATTTATTTTTTATTTATTTTATTTATTAACTTTACAACCATGCAGTCAATAGTAACATTGAAACATACAGAAATCAAGAAGAAATACAAAAAGCAATAACAAAACATGAATTACACAATGAGAAATACATATTAAGCACATATTTAGGGAGAGGACAACAGGACTGAGTCCCATACTATGTCCAACCCAAATATATAAACAATCATATAAAAAATTACAAAATAATATGCCTTAAGTACGGTCTGAGATGTCCACAGTCAAAGTTAGAAGAAGAAAATAAAGGCAACTGTATGCTGTTGGTCATATTTACTGTGACGTAAAGAAAACACCATCAAGCGAATAGGAAATGGAAAGATAAGAGATCTTTGAATCACAAATGTTATAACTTTACTTGCATGCAATTTTATTCAAAATCAAACTATAACTACATGTAGTTTGATCAAAACTAAATTAAAATTTCAAAAATTATCTTACCAAAATAAATTATGAGAAGAAGAATAGAAAATTAACACATTTTACGCTGGATATTCCTTATTAGTGGCTTCAATGAAGGTATTGTGTCATATATATTAGAGTGGGTAATACAAAAAACTTCTCATAGAAAAAATGTTCCGTTGATTTGTTATTTTCAAGAAATCCTTATTGTTAACGGAGTGTCTTATACAATGTACATGTACAGTACGAAAGTTGAGATCAAAATACAAAGTTCTGCAGTGTATAATACGTAAACTTCAGCCAAACCTGGTCTGTTTTGCCTCTTGCATAGCCCATCATTAGGTTGGAGCCCTTGATATCTGCATGAGCATACTCATTGGAATGTATGTACTCCAGAATATCCAGCTAAACATAGGGTTGAAAGACATCGCTAATTAACATTAGCATTTGTTGGAATTTTATACTACCCATCAATAGACCTAGTCAGTTTGTTTGTTGTCCCATTTCAGACCACCTGACTTTTCCCTTGAGTAATGCTTTTTTGTTTTTCTGTATCCCAAGAGGAAATGTACCAATTTCTATAACTGGGAAACAAAGCACTGAATCCTCTGGAGAACTATCACATGGTCTGAAATTGGGCAACAAACAGGAAAGCTGACTAGGTCTATTGTCCTACATGAGTAAGCTAAATCTCCCCAGCCCTTTTTAACCAGGCAGGCACTTGACTTAGCAAAAAGGGATTGGTACCTGGCTTGAGTTAGCAAAACATGATGCCGCCTGGCTTTAATATTTTTTACAATCTTTATATTCTTACTGCTTTATGGGACAGAATTTTCCACGATTAGATTTGATTGTTGGGACTCGTTGTTTTTGGTCTTGATTCATCACATCCAATTTCTAATAAAGATGACTGCATACTCACAACTCTTATTCTTAGTGTCAGCACAGTTTTAATATCAACTGCATACTCACAACTCTTATTCCTAGTGTCAGCACAGTTTTGATATCAAAATGTCTGTCATGCTCCAGGAAGATCTTATCCACATCTTGTCCAAACCGTTCCATGACCATGAACCTCAGCTTAGCACTGCCATGCTCTACTGACCCAGAACCAAGGTAGAAAGGCACACCAAGGTGCTTCATCTTGTGTGACTTCATCCAGCTTTTGACTGAAGGGAAAACTTATATTATTTTGTGTTTGTACAGGGAAGCTGTGGCGCAGCATGTACATGTATCGGCTCGCCTCTCATTGCTGTGATCTGGGATCAAATCCTGAAAACAGCATCATATGTGAGTCAAGTTTGTCGATTCTCATCCATACTTCGAGGGTTTTTCTCTGGGTTCTCTGGTTTTCCTCCCTCCGTAAAAATCAACATGTGAGCTGAGCATTGTGAGTTGTAAATATATTGAATGTAGTGAAAGCATGTGTGGAGAATGCTTGGATCATTACCAGGATCTACAATGTACTAGAGACCTAATATTAGCCTTAATCACTAGCATATACATTACTGTGAAACTTCTGTTACCGGAGCCACTTCGACAACAAGAACCAATCACATTGCAGAACGAAAACAAAGCATTCAAATATACAGTTAAATACATACATACATACATACATACTTTATTTGAGACTCCCTTAACAGGGCTTTTCAGTCACAATACAAGACAATATCACTTCAACTTGCTCCAGCTTCGATCCCATAAAAGGTAAATTTGGCGGACTACATTTGTAGTTCCGAAGTCTAATAATCTTGAAATTCTAGCTAGGATTTGTAAGTTGGAAATGCTCTATTTTGGTTTTGCAATGTGTGTACTTCTCATGGTCTAAGTGGCCCTGGTTACGTAGTCACACTGTAAGTTCTCAAGTTTCATGTATTGCATATATTATAGCCATTCTGCCCTCATGGCATTAGTGTAAATATTACTTGTTATCTGTAGACGACGGACTGACTTTATTCGTTACCTCTTTGTAATAAAAAAAGAATTGGTGTATGAAAATCTAAAATATAGTGATCGCTAAATTAACTTACAATATTGATTTTGTGCTGAAATTATGGTGGATCGCAATGGTGTCCCCCCCCCCCTCCACCCCTTCCCCCCCCCCAAAAAAAAACAAAAAAAAACAAAGGAAACATTAATTTCGACTCGACTCACACTAGTCACACAGCCATCCTTTCACAAAACATGTTGGCCTTTTGAATAAAAAGAGCTTTAATGCATCGGATCGGATCAGTCAGTTCGCGGAAATGGAAATTAATTGCGCCTTCCCGCGGTATTTGTGTCAGATATGAGACACACGTCTGGCTGACTTTTATTATATAATAATCTTGACTTTTTTATGCCTCTGGCACTCAGGGTATTTACCAAAACCATCTTACTGTACGTTTGTAAACTGTTTGTCATGAATTAAAATTTGTCACGCGTTAATCCTGGTGAAAGAAAAGTTAAAATACGAAATTGTACAATGAACACGTACGCTGAAATTTCGGATCACGATATTTCGATAACCTGGTCCGAATTTTCGTTTGACAATATGGGAAATATCTACAACTCAAGCGTGATGGCTTGATTTCGTAGCTTGAAGTAATGATCCACAAAGTCATATGACTAGCGAGATGAATGTCAAGAGTTGTTCTGCGATCAACTGCAAACACAGAAGTTGATCGCGACCGGTGCGCAAAATTTGCGCGAGCAATTTGCGAGCAATTTGCGAACACAGTGCGAACAATTCGCGAACATGGTGCGAGCAATTCGCGAACAGATTGTGAACACTGTTCACAATCTACCCACGAAAAATTTGCGAATAATGTACATATGTTTATGGGCGGTACTGTACTGCTCTCTGGTTTGCTGCTTTATAACATACGTTTTGAAACATAATGTATGTAAATATAGTTTGCTGCCTTATAGTACAAAGAATAATGTATGTAAATATAGTACATACTGCTCTCTGGTTTTGCAACCCTCTGATAAAATGCCAGCTCTGTGAACAAGGGTCCATTGGCATGAGGTTCCTGAAACCAAACAGCAAATAAAATCTAAGTAATGTTTCATATACTAATCACTGGATTCTACAGGGTTTCAAAATCCACATGAAATTTTAAATGCCAAGGAAGAGGACTAGTAGTCCTGAGGAAGTTGGTTTGAATGCCGCTGGAGGCAGGTTTTTCTTTCAATGTCACTTCTTCACTATTGGCATGTTAGTTTCCCAGTTACATGTATTATAGATACTCAATTAGATAGATAGATAGATAAATATATGCCTTTATTTATTCAGGGTAGTCCATTCAGTATATATATGGTGTTGGCATTGGGCAAGTATAAATGTTTGGGATAAGAACAAGCAATCTCTGTCCTGTGATCTTCCAGTCTATAAGGAATGCCTGAAAATGAGGCCACAACTAGACTAAATTTGACCCTGACCTACCCAGAGGGCAAGTACTTTTATATCACTTTTTTATATCACAAGTCTGAATGAGTCACTATATTCAAAATAAAATACTTACAACTTTAATGACATAAGCTGCATCTTCCCCTACTGCTTCGTCAGCATCTGAACTTGCTAAAACAGATTCAAACAATTTGAATGAAAATGACAACACCAGAAAACATTGTCCCTTATTTATATCTTAATTGCCTCTACCAAATCTACCAGTATGCAAACTATTTGTAAACCATAAACATGTCAAAATGAGGATTGTACATGCAGAATTGGATATAAAATTTGACTTCATTCTGGAAGGCTTGAGATCCAAGGCTTGAGGTCCCAATCTTGCAAGATCTTGCAAGATTCTCAACCTGCCCTATGCCAATGTAACTTTTCACCCAATCAGTGTCACTGTTTTCTACTTGAGATTTTACAATAAATACGTTTAGTTGATTAAAGTTATTTAAAATGGTGTTTATTAACAGCTTACAAGGATACATGTATGTGATTAACAGTACCTATTCTACTCTCACTTTGCAGTGATGTTTAAAATTATGAGAACAAATTAACATCATAATATTGCGTACAGTAAAACAAATTAATTTAGAAAAAAAGTAAAATCTGGAGTTTGTCAGAATCAATGGTATATACTGTAATCCCTCTTTCAATGAGACTATATTGATTACCATTATATGAAGACTGTGAAAGATAATACATTGATGATCAGGGCTTGAAATTAATGGAGGCAAGGGGGAAAATGCTACCAGATTTCCTCAGTTTGCCCCTAAAATATCTGTTCTAGGGGCAATTTTGTTAGTACAACTTTCCCAAATTTGAATTAAATTATTTAAAAAAAAAAATTGTTTTCCTTGTTGGCAACTTTGCAGTCTGGCATGAGCATGGCAACAAATTTACAAGAAGTATATTGCACACAATCGTGCCGGCTCACAAGATCAGCAGTACCCCTCAAAAATTGTCCCAGAGGGGAAATTATTAGTATCAACCTTCACTGTTTTAAAGCTTTCTATGTGTCAAATAAGTTTTGCCCCTAACTTTTTAGTTTTTGCCCCTACAAAATGAGTTTTAGGGTCAAGTTTGCCCCCATCTCACTCTAAATTCGAGCCCTGTTGATTATATATTTGTCTATCATATATATAACTGTCTATCATTTTTCACAGGTTTAGTATAATAATAATATTACTTAAACTATATTCTGTTATATTTGACATTTCAGGGAACTACATGTAATAAGGGAGTTCATTTAATACAGGGGGAAGACAATTGTGAGCATAAATGTTGTGTAGCCCCCCCCTTTTTTTTTACTTTTTTAGCCCCCCACCCCTGTAAATGTGGGGAAATAACTCAAGCCATGTTTCTTTATCGGGCTTGCATGACTTTTCTTGTTGTCATGGTAATTAATCCCTTCCTGGGTTTTGCATTCCTTTGAAAACCGCAAATCCGAAAAATCCTTCATCGCAAATCCATTTTCGGATTTGACCAAAGTAATGCACCCTAAGACTTCTTCAAGCACAGGCTTCCCAGACTCGAGGTATATTTCCCGTGTATTAGTCTGTTGGGTTACCTGTGGTTTATCGATTAGTTTCATAATGATCTCAGAAGAGTTTATATAATCGCTTCATGTGAATTCTCTTTTCCAATTCCTATCAAATGAATCTTCAATAATAAAAGATTGATACTTAATGAAGTTGTGCGAGTAGTTTTTTGGTGATTTGGGGCCTTCTAAAGCAGTTTATTAGGATTCAAAATTTTGACTGGTGGCCGCGGCTCTAAAAAAATTAACAAGGCAGGCAACTAGACCTTGCCAAAGCACAGACTTACCTCAAAGATCACCCAAAAATCGGCACTTTTCTTCCTCGCTCGTTATTCAGCACAGGAGGGAATAGTTATCAACCAACATCTGACCCGAGATTTAGGAAAATCCATCAAATTTATCACCGCCAAACGGCCTCCTCTAGACCCAAAAAGTGTGACCTTCCTATGATCTGTAAGAACCAGACCGACCAAAGCGGTCGAAAATTTTCCCACCCCTACCCAAAACGTGCAAATCGCCTTTTCTCATCGGGGGGACCCCCAAGCGTGAATTATACTTCCACTCGAAGAACGGAAACAAATATATCGGCAATCAGAGAACCATTACTAGGCTTTTAACGAAACTGGCGGTTAGACTAATTTTAAATTATATTTCAGGGTGGAATTGCAAAAAAATTACATTTTAGCCCTCATAAACGACATATTTGTGGTATCAAAAACCGCTATTTCAAAACCCTCGGTTGCTGGTAACTCAGTCCCGAGACAGCGGGATGTACCGCAGATGGCAAATGCGATCTGATTGGTTGGTTGTCGTCACGTACACGTGGGGTTTGTAGACACTGAGACATTCGGTACGTCCTTTTGTGTTGTCTGGCGAGGATTGAAGTGATTTTAGAGTGCTTTATTGTCCTTCGAGTGATTTGATGTGCTCAACGGACTATGCAGCCTTGTCATTTCATTATAGAGAGAGATCTCAAAAATCAAAAGCTCTCTAAAACCGATCCAAACCAGCCCAAAATAGCAGAGAATACCCAAGGACACAAGAAAAGGACATTCGAGGTACATTTATTGCAAAATGTTATTTCATTACCTTTATTTTACCACGATAAGAAATCAATGCAAACTCTATTAGTGAGATGACAAGGAAAATTTCTGGAGAAAACGGTGACTCTAGCGCGCTATCACGCAATCAATGTTGCGCGATCAATCACGTAATCTATGTAGGATTAAATGATTTGTAAGAGCCACAAATCGTGAGCTTGGGCTGCCTGTGGGTCGAGTTGCCTACCTTGTTAATTTTTTTAGAGCAACAGCCAACGGTCAAAATTTCGAATCCTCATAAACTGCACCAAATCGCCAAAAAACCACTTGCACAACTTCATTAAAGGGCCTCATTAAATATATATCAATCTTTTATTATTGAAGATTCATTTCGTAGGAATCGAAAAAGAGAATTCACACGAAGCAATTATATAAACTCTTCTGACATCGTTATGAAACTAATCGATAAACCACAGGTAACCCAACAGACTAATAAGCGGGAAATATACGTCGAGTCTGGGAAGCCTGTGGTTCAAGCACGCTTTCAAAGACAAACAATCATAGGCATACAAACTACTGTTTCACACGCCAAACGAATGATTTTCAATGGTCAAGGTGTCAGGTTTGATTGAGACAAACGAACGTCGCGGTATAAAACGTAAATAAACCCGACATTAGCTATTCACACTTGACCGCAAATGGTAGTAACTATATGACAACCGTCCCCCCCTGGTCTCAGACATTTATTGTTAATCGTACCAATCTTACCCAGATAAAGAGCTCCAAATCCTCCCCAGCCAATTAGTTTTCCTAGTTTCCAGCATTTCTTGGTGAGGTCAGTTAAAACACTCCCAACAGGAAGCTCAACCATGCCTTTAGGTCGCCGTGGCATCTTGGGGGCCGCAGACTTCGGTCTCTTGGAAGAACCTTCCACCTTCGCACTTGGTGCCTTGCGTTTCCCTTTCGCTGAACTCATTTTGAGACTTCTTAAAGTAACTTCAACGTATTTAACTTAGCTGCATTAAGTCCTTCCCTTCGTATAACGCTAAAATTAGAACAAGAAGTAATTGCTACTCTTCTTCTCGTCATTCGATAAATCCGTTTTTTGGGGGAAACCTAAACGGGTATACATACGGGTATCCTTTGGATATCGATCGCTCATTCTTCCCGCCATTTTAAATAACCATATATGGATATGTTGACCATATTAGGGCAAATACCTCAAATCGACTTCCGTTGAAAGTTGCACATCTTTTAGGTTACACGTAGCCAGAGTACTTGAATGCAGTTGCACAGCAAATTGTAATTTCTACGCGAAGATTCATCATTTCAAAGCCATCATCTTAACGATCAGGTAAGTTAACAGCCTTATTTTCCATTTATCAAGTTTTTTAAAAGTTTCTCTTATCTCCGTGGCCATATTTCAGTAGTTTCAAATCGATTTCAGATCAGTTGTCAAAAATTATAAAATCGAAAGCTTGATAATATTTCTCGATTTGTTTGTCACAGTAAATCATGAGTTCTACATCTCAAAAGCACAAGAATTTCGTTAGTGAGCCCATGGGCGAAAAGACTGTAACGGAACTCGCAGGGATCGGGCCAGTACTTGGAGAGAGGTTCGCGAAGGAGGGATTTGATCAGGCGTATGTTGTTCTAGGCCAATTCCTTCTCCTGAAGAAAGACGAAGAAATGTTTAAAGACTGGTTGAAGGAAACTATAAATGCCAACAAGAAGCAAGGTCACGATTGTTATAACTGTCTGAGGGATTGGTGTGATGCATTCTTGTGAAGAAGTTGAACATCTTGAATTTCTGAAAGAAAACATTTCATTTAGGAAGAAAAGTGGTTTCAGAAAAGTAATGTGGCTACATCGCGACATGTATCTTGATAAAATGTTTGACTTCAGTACGTGTGCACAGCAAACAGAGAATGCTAAACAGAAGTCGCGTTATATGAACTGATGGACAAGAACAAGCACTGTAGAATGGCATATCTACAAGGCAATAGCAACCGTTAACTGTTAAGCATGGTCCACACTAGCAACATAACCACAAGCAAGATACATAGATGCAGTAATATATTGATCGTTAGCGGTGCTTGTTCTTATCTCACACCTACAACTGAGTACAAGTAGAACAAGTACTACTAATAAGCAATTATTGGACGAGGCTCGGCAAAATATGATGAATTGTCTGTGGCAAGCTATGTTATTTGCCGATACTGAAGGCAGAGGCAAATAACTGGTAGTGAAACACGGTCAATTCATTGTATTTTGCGATAGCTGCAGTTTCTATAATTGTTTTATTATTCAGTAATTGGGCATCCAAAATGCTTGCAATTTCCTCATCTGAACGCTCTAGAAACTGAGCAGCCATGTTGGGATTTGTTGTCAAACAGCACTGCGCATGGTCACAACAAAATTTGGGATACTTAGGAACTGAATAATAATGATAAATACTGTACTGCATATACATGTATGGTGCTTATGCTTATCTAGCAGGGCTTTCAAAACAAGCCAGCAGCTGGTGGTTGCTTCAAGATATGTCACCGGTTATGTTCTCTTTATCAACAAACAGTGATTTTTTTGGCTAGACTGCAGAATACCCTACCACGTAATCTACCTTACACGTTGACAGTCAACGCGTTGTCACGGTCAAACATATAAATGAAATTGCAAATTGACATAACGTCCATTATCAATCTTGCTATTATCTCTATATATTACTATCTTCGTTCTACAAACAACCGCAGTCTACTCGTTTACACAATGACGCGTTGACATGAATAAAGTGTACTCTACACATTACTACCTTCGTTCTACAAGCAACCGCAGTCTACTCGTTGACTCGACGACATTACTCTCTACGTTCATTGTGTATTCCACACAAGTTGACGCGTTGACATTTCTACAATACAGCTTGCTGTGGTGGGGTATTCTGCAGTCGTTCCGAATTTTTTGCCTTCAACCCTGAGTTTTATCACAGATGCCTACTTTCCTATGTTGACCTCCAACTCAAAACATATAGAAAGCCTTGCACTAGTGTAAACCAGGCTTAAAGTGCCCCTAAACTCTTTTGCAATGTTTATTTATATGAAACTTTGAAAGGCTTTGAATACTTCTGCGAAGAAATTTGTGGCTTACAGAGAATACACTATGTTCAAGGCTTGTTTGAAATGGTGAAAATTTGACCTTTCCTGACCCATGACCTTGTAAGAAAAAAATTTGTGGCTTACAGAGAATACACTATGTTCAAGGCTTGTTTGAAATGGTGAAAATTTGACCTTTCCTGACCCATGACCTTGTAAGAAAAAGACTGGGTCGATTCCTGATCTTATGTCATCCAATTCATTCGACTTTGCAATAACTTGAATAAATATTTAGCATTTTGTCTAAAATAGCTGTTTTCTTTACTAAAATCTCTCAGACTGTATATTCTCTAAATATCGATGCTGTTGTGATAGAAAGGCGTCATGGACAATAATGCATTAATGAGGTGCCGTAAGATAGGGAATCGACCCAGGCTTTTTCTTACGCGGTCATGGGTCAGGAAAGGTCAAATTTTCACCATTTCAAGCAAGCCTAGAACATATAGTATTCTCTGTAAGCCAAAAAATTATTTGCAGAAGTACTCAAAACCTTTCAAAGTTTCATATATATAAAAATTGCAAAATGGTTTAGGGGCACTTTTTGGGAAGAAAAAGCTTAATTAATGTCCTCATTTATGTTGTGATACTGTAACTTCCTATTCATCTAAAGATATGTTTTCTGTCTTTTTTTGCTGCTCAAAGATGGCATATTGACATTGTAAACTAAATAACACTCATTTTCATCTTTTTAAAAAATTCCAGCTGAAAATGTGTCATTTTGATTTTAAATCATTGTAAAAAAACATGGTGACATCAGTTCCATGATCTACAATCTCACAAACCAATCAGAGTACATGTTAGTGAAATATATAATTTACATAGTCTACACTTGCAAAGTCATTGCTTTCAACCAATCAGTGCATGTGTTAGTAAGTATTTGTTATATAAATTAACAATACTGCACAACTTCTGCCCATAAGTCATTTCATGATTAACTTTTGTACATCTACATGTATTTTAGTGGTATTCCACTGTCCAGGTTTTTGAAATTGCTGTGTTCTTGTAGCTAGGCCATTAAAACCACTAGAATTTTACTTTTGCACTTGTCTTTGTATTGCTAATCAATTTTTTTTATTGTTACGTTAAGAGTTGCAGGGGGCGGGGGGGGTAGGTAGGTCACAATTTTCATGTAGCAATTTAGTTGGGCCATAGTAAGAAATAAGGGAAAGTGAGTGGAGGGGTCATCAAAAATTGAGCACAGTGTGCCGGGATAAAACTGAGTTTGAAACGATCGGTTCTACAGCGAAAACGAGTGAATTTCGGCATTACGCAAGGAAGAGGAAAATGGAAGAGGCGCGAACTAGGACGGTTTATTTTGTTGAAAGTCTAACATAAGGTGACCCTCCTGTCATAGAGACTAGGGTGACCAGACAGGAGAGCAGATGTATACGAAATACCAGGGTAAATGATACGGAAGGTTTTTTTTGGATTCGCTCGATACAATATGAAAGATAATTAGGCAAATTGGTATGCCACACAGGGCAACTATACTCGAGGATAGACTTAATTAGAGCGGAATATATATTAATGAGGTCTGAAGGACATACTCCACCACGGCGTAAAACACGCAGGATGTGAAGCCGCTTAGATGTCTTTTTTATCATGGAGTCCACATGGCAGTTCCACTTGAGGTCTTCTTGGATCGTTAAACCAAGAACTTTATACACACTATGCATAACTCGCGCGGTCACAACACGAAAAAGAGGCCGGTAGGTCGTCTGAAATGTTGAAGTCGAAATACTAGCAGGAGGTGTGAAACGTGTTGAACATGATTGTTTAGTTGAAAAATGTTGCTAATCTGTCCTCATTTATCCTTTATTTTTCTTTATAGTACAACCAGACAGGCGCATAGCAAATTAACGGCATTGTTTCACTGAACATTCGTTCAGTGCATTTCACAATCTCCCCGGGCGCTTCAATTACAACATTCCAGAGGACCTACCGGCCTCGTTGACATGCTAGTTACCAGGACTTATGCATAGGGTCTATAAGATACTACGCGTCCGATCGGTAGATTGTCAATCGTGAGTGGATGGGGAATTGGCTGCTGACGGAGAAAGCAGATAACCATTTCCTTTCATTTTTTCGGGTTCAGTTTCACGTTGTTATTGTGAGCCCAGATTGAAATATTGTCAAGGTCAGGTTGAAGACGTGACGTACCATGTCGAGGCACAATTTCAGATAGCGATATAGACCCATTCGAAAAATGGCGTCCAATTTAACTTACTATTGTTTAGGACTGACTAGCCTCGCTTACACGTTCAAAAGCTTTTGTGTGTACTGATTAGCCTCGTGTTCACGTTACCAGGACAATAGCTTTTTAAATTGGACGCCATTTTTCGAATGGGTCTATGTCATCGACATATTTCCAATGAGAGGAATGTAAAGGAGAAGTGAGAGCTCATTAACCATAATTAAAAAGAGGATTGGCCCAAGCTTAGTTCTTAAGGAACGCCAGCATACGAAGGGGCCCAACACAGGCAGGGGGTTAGGGCTATGGGTCGGAGTTCGTCTTCGCTAGTATCAGGAACGGTCTTCGGCATAGGAGTTATGTGAGAGTCTTTCCACGAGGTTGGGACGATGCCTAAGGGGAGACACGAGTTAAAAATGGCTGTTACAGGTTCTGCAAGTTCATAAGCGAATTCTTTGAGAATACGATTAGGTATACCATCGGGCCAAAAACTTCATGCGGTTTGATGAGAGGTACTAACTGATCAGCGGCGGGAAGAAAAGCAGGTAAACTATTAAGATCAGAAGGAGGAATATCTGTATGCTACCCTCTGCCCGTATATCTACAGAAGAAAATCCAGCGCGTGCAAAATGCTGCGGCGAGCTTTGTGACCAACCGCTATTCTACTGAGAAAGACGTGTTGAAGTTGGGTTGGCTCCCCACTATAGAAAGGACCCAATTTCACCTACTCAGAAGTGCCCATCAAGCGATCCACAATCAGTCTTGGCCTAACTACCTCACCCTAAAGAAACATGACCCGAACAGGCAGCTGCGCTCTAGTGTAGCGCCACAACTAAGTGTGCCCCTCATAAAGGGAACGTTTCAAGACTCTACGGCAAAGTTATTTAACGAACTCCCTGCTAACATAAGGCACAGACCATTTGGCTTACAACGGCATCGAAGTGTCAAAGTGAAACCGGCCGGGGAAACAAATAATGATACGGTGAGTCAAAGACGAGGAGACTTCAGCAACTCAGATCACTCGTGTACATCACTAAATTCAACTGGAATCCAAACGAGATCGGCAGCACATAATGACAGCGAATCCGACGAACAGGGATGATCGTGCGGCAAATATACAAAGGGAGTCTGGATCCGGCCAGGAAGAGAGATACTCCACCCGATCAAAGCTGTGCCCCATACTAACAACAACGACAATAATGTTAATCTTCATTGGTTACTCAAAGCACATGTGTAAGTTTGCAATCTATACCGGTATATATATATTTATAATATAGATACGATAGTACGCGCGCTCTGATTGGCTAAGAAGCCATGTTTTACCAGAGTATATAACATGGTTAGCCGTGTTATATAGTTTTCAACTGGCGGTTTCCTTTCATCGCGCGCGTAAATCTATATTATAAAATAGATAAAGAAGCCTTAAATCCATGTTTTATACTATCATAAAACACTCTGATCATTTGAGAACACTCTAGAAATGTTGAAAGCACGCGCCTTCGGCTTGTGCTTTAACATTTCTCTCATGTTCTCAAATACCCATCGTGTTTTATGATAGTATAAAACATGGCTAAGGCTTCTTTATTTGTTAAATATATCATATTGCGTAAGATAAACTTCTAAATTAAAATAACCTAAAATGAAAGATAATGACTAAAATTTATAGGTAAACTAGACTAGATCATGTTGAAAAGACATCTGTTGATTCAACAACAACTTTATTTGTACCAATATTTAAAGGTAATACAGATATGAAAAAAAAGATAATTTGACTTGGATAAGGTACTGGGTGGCCTAGAATAACTGTAAAAGCTAAACTAAGCTAGGCCACCAAAATTATGTATTAAAAAATATTTATAGTCAGAATGAAAAAAAAAAGACAATTTAAAGGCAAGTTAGATGGCGAAGTAAAGAAATGACAAAATCAAGAAAATACGAGAATGATAATACCGTTGAATTTTGAAAATTAATATTTGCTCAGGAGATCTAATTTTATTTTTTCCTTAAATTTACTCTTTGATAGAGATTTTGTTTTTTTCTCATTAAAATTCCAAACTCTGGCACCAGCAAATCTAATATTAAAGAAACCATAATTAGTTCGAACGGTACGTAGGAAGATAGTAAGATGAACTTGATGCTAACCGGGTATTGTGAGAATGAATATTAGACAATGGTTCAAAAAAGTTATTAAATACAGAAGGTAATGAAATGATAAAGGAATGACAAGTCATTAAGTTTAAGAATCTGTAATTGTTTAAATAGTGGAGTAGAATGTGCGTCATAAGTAAAGAAAGTTATAATACGAAGTGCTTTTTTTTTGAAGAACAAATTAAATAAAGGTAGTGTAGTTGAGTGATAGGAATTTCCCCAAATTAGGATTCCATAAGTAAGATATGGATAAATCAATGAGAAATATAAATTTGTGACCATAGACAAGTTGAGGTAATATCTTAATTTACAAAGTACACCAATATATATATTTATTTTCTTAGTTATTCACGAATGTGACACTTCCAGTTTAAATTACAACAATTAGTATACCAAGATATTTTACTGATTTCTCTTGTTTTATGACTTTGTCATTCAGTGTCAGATTAAACTGAGGAATGTAGCTTTTTCTGGTGAGGATGGAAAATTACGAAATTGGTTTTACTAATGTTTAGTTAAAGTTTATTTGAACACAGCCATTTGTCTACAAGTTTTAACTCCTCATTAATGATGCTTTCTAAATTCAACACGTTTTTATCAGTATAAAATAGATTAGAGTCATCAGCAAATATATGAAAATCAAAGCGTTTGGAAGTCATTGTGGAAGTCATTAATGTATATCAAAAACAGTATGGGCCCTAATACCGATCGTTGAAGTACTCCACAGGAAATGGTCTTCTGTTCTGATATATTATAATCTATTGCTACAAATTGTCTTCTATTATGCAAGTTAGATTTAAACCAATTTAGTGCAATTCCTCTGATCCCATAATGTTGAAGTTTAGAAGTTAAGATTTCATGATTGACCGTGTCAAAGGCTTTGCTGAGATCGAGAAAGAGTCCACATGAAATATTACCTTTTTCGATTGCTTGTTGTATTTTATCAACTATAGAGATAATAGCATGTATTGTCGAGTGTTTAGAACGAAAACCAAACTGTTTATTATATAATATATGGAGTTCAAGGTTGTTGAAGCAAACTATTTTATTGTTCATCGGTCTGGGCTAATATCTCTGAAACTGCAACTCATGCAGAATTTCTCAGCCAGAATAATAAGTGGCGCACGAAAATTTGAACATATCACACCTATATTGCGCCACCTTCAATGGCTACCGGTTAAAGAAACTCTTAATTTCATAGACACTTTATTGACCTTTCAATGCTTAGATGGGCTTTCCCCATCCTACTTATCGGATACGTTTCAGTGCAAGAGATCCAGTATACACCAGCGCAATACTCGAAATTGCGGTGACCTTAACATTCCTAAATGTAACTCAGCATCCGGTCAGAGGTCCTTTAGTTACAGAGGTGTTAAGATCTGGAATGCCTTAGATAGCACACTTAAAGCGTCAACTTCAGTTCTTCAATTTAAGAGAGCTCTAAGTCTAAGTTACTAGCTTCTTATTTCGACTGAATCCAAGTTATTTCAATTAGTCATTAATCTTAGATATGATAGTTTTACGCAATAGACCGTTTCGTATTCGAAAATGTCCGCTGAATGCGATGACTGTAGACGCATGTGCTCAGTGTTAGCCTCGCTCTGAAGTTAAATATTCGTAAATACCAGCGAGAGGGTGTACAACTCAAAACTACAACAATACGCAGAGTTGTGAATAGCCCACCTTCTCGCTGGTATTTATGAATGTTAACACCAAGATGAGGCTAACACTGAGCACATGCGTCTACAGTCATCACGTACAGCGGTAATTTAGAATACGAAACTGGTCAATTTTATCGATAAGTATTTTAACAAATTTATAGTTTCTCCAAGTTTAACTTATTTTAATTTAATTGTAAATATATGCTGAAAAGCCCTTCTGGGAACTTATATTAAAGATATGTAATTGGTTAGGCGTTTATACATCAGTTTTTCAAGAAGTAAGCAGCTGGGGGCTAACTCGAAAACCTCACGGTTCACTTAGCTCCCAGGCTCAAACTTCTCAAACTCAAAATATTGCCTAACAATTTTATCTACCTTTATATGTTTGTCCACTTCTGTATATTTTTAGTATTTCCCATTTGAGTAAATAAAGATTGTATTGTATTGTATTGTATTCAGTTCTTATTCATGACCGCGCTTGCGTAATTGTCTTCCTCGCCTTTGAAGAAGCAATTCATGTAACGCATGATTTGGGTCGCGTGTAATCTTTTCCCAAATCTTGCAGTCCCTACTATTAATTATGTCTATAATAAGTATGGCTTGCGCTCCAAAACATAACCAAATTTCAAGGAGAACTGAAGTCTAAAATCAACTTTAGCTCAATGAGTAGAACTAATCATGAAAAGACTCACCAAAATTCATTTTACTATGTTTTGCGCCAAAGGAAAAAAATCTGCAAATCTTCCTCCCAACCGCCTCTATTTCCCGTTTCGTACGTCACAGATTACATGAATAGTCCAGTTTCGTATTCGAAAATTACCGCTGAATGCAATGACTACAGACGCATGTACGCAGAGTTAGCCTCATTAGCAGAGTTGTGAATAGCCCACCTTCTCGCTAGTATTTATGAATGTTTAACTTCAGAATGAGGTTAACCCTGCGTACATGCGTCTGTAGTCATTGCATTCAGCGGTAAACTGGACTATTCATGTAATGTGTGACGTACGATACGGGAAATAAATTAGTTTTGTTATGTTGTTCTCGGCTTTGAATAGATGGACTAATGACTCATAATTGCACAGTATTGTGCTTTCTTTGTGCTGAAGGTGTGGTTGTTTTTCCTTGGTATGCATGACGTACGATACGGGGGGAAAAAGCACTGAATTGAGCCGCCACACAAACTAGCTTTATCAGCGGAGAATCGGCTATTTTTCGCCTTTTAAAACGTATTTCCTCTTTTTAGATGTGCACTACAAAGAACTAAGATAGCAGAACTTATTTCTCTTGAATACAGCTTTGTATAGCCGTCGGATTGATTTAGGGTTCAGTTCTCCTTTAAAAGCACGATGAAGCAATCTGTCAATTTGGTTAATTATGAGATACTTATTATGATAAGCGCAACCCCAGACTTCAATACCAAACAAAAATAAGGATATGACTCTGAAAGAGCATATCTAGTTGCTTGACTGGAAAGTCATAGCACTTTACAGATGCGCATAATGTACATTCTACTGCTTGCCCTGCTTATCAATTCTTCAAAATGAATGTCCCAATTACAATGATTATCTTGAAATGTGATACCAAGAAGTTTCAGCCAGGTCTTACGAGTAATCATTGGAAATGAGTCAGGTAGAGGATGAATTACATTGCCATGAACAACCATTTCCCAAGATTTTGTAAAGTTTAATTAAGTTCATGCGATTGTTACTCGCCCAGTCTACAATATTTTGGACTTCAGTAGTGGACAGACAGACATTCTTTATTTATACACGGTTAAAAAAACATCAGTACAAAGCTATATACAATTTAAAAACAGTACATAACTCAATAAAAACTGGTTTACGCCGGCTGTTTGCCGTGTGGGAGTCCAGTGATGAGAATAGTGCGTCAACGCCCCTCTTGAAACATGAGAGGGACGTTAGTGTTCTCAGTTCATTGGGAAGCCCGTTCCATAAGGCAGCTCCAGAATAACTAAAGCTGCGTTTTAGGTAGTCAGTTTTTGGCTTTGGTAGAAGTAATTTGTTGTTAGAGTCTCTCATATCGTAACTTGAGTGTCGATAAGTAAACATCTCTTGCAAATATGCTGGAGTGCGATTGTTTAAGGTTTTATACATGACATGTGCTTTCTGCTTTGTTCGTGCAACTGCAATTTTATCCCGGCCAACCAAGCATATTGAGTAATGGGTCTGAGCTGGTGTCATAGCTAGATATTGTTACTGCCCTAGCCGCACGATTTTGCAATTTTTGCAACTTATCACTTAGTTTTAGACTAAGCCCGTCCCATACAGCACTGCAATATTCAAAGTGAGGTCCAATCAACGCTTTGTATATTTTGATTGCAGTATCCTCCGTAATAAAAGGTCTGACACGCTTTAGAGCGCCAATACCAGAGGATATCTTTTTTGAGATCATATCAATGTGCTTGGTCCAGGACAGTGTCTCATCGATATTTAGTCCGAGGGATTTGCTCGAATGGACTTTACTAATTTCTTTTCCCTCAATATGCACACTGACGTCACAGTTAGCTTGTGTTTTGAGCCTCTGTCGTGAACCGATGACCATAAACTCTGTCTTGGCTACATTTAGACTGAGCTTATTGGCCCTCAACCAGTAGTTGACATTTAGTAATTCTTTATTGATTATTTTTTCAAGTTCAGCGTTAGTAGGAGCAGCAAAGCTTATGCTAGTGTCGTCAGCGTACATACGAGGGTTGCCATCATTTAGACAGTTTGGAAGGTCGTTTATGTATATTAGAAAAAGTAACGGGCCAATTAAGGATCCTTGCGGGACGCCACAGGTTATTGAACTTGGTGTCGATAAATGGCCGTTAAGTATCTCTAAGTTACTCTTTATACTAAGCGTTATATCATCATCATAATTAACAATTTGATTTGAAGAATGAACAGGTTTTATATCATTTATCATGATTGAGAAAAGGATAGGCCCGAGTACCGTTCTTTGAGGAACACCACGATTAATACTGAGGTACTTCGTTGTTATGCCATCTACGACGACCTCTTGTTGCCTATTTGACAAAAAAAACTGATTATCCATGCAGTTAACTAGTAGTACATATAAGGATTGACAGAGAGCTGTTGACGTTTTTCGCACAATATGTTATGAGGTATGCATGGAATCAAAACCCTTACTAAAATCAAAAGAAAATACGCTAACAAATTTAATGTTGCAGTCTAGCCATTTGAGCCAGGTATGCTGGCATTTAATTAAAGCCGACTCCATGTTAAACTGGAGTTGTTCAATCGAAATTCACGCCGAATCGCTATGTAAACAAACAGTACAAGTGTTTCGTAACTCGGCACTTTCGTAACTCGGCAAGTGTTTCGTAACTCGGCAAGTGTTTTGTGTAACTGGGGAAGTGTTCAGGTAACTCGGCAAGTGTTCTATTGAATCGGGGAAGTGTTTTTCAACTCGGCAATTGTTTTGTCCCTACGAGCTACCGTAGATACTGACATGATTTCATATCATAACTACATATGCATATATAATCGCCGCGACCCATAAAACGCACCAATACCCACAATTGCTCTCATCTGACTTGATAGCTCAGTTGGTAGAGCGCTAGCCATGCAACCTGGAGGTCGTTGGGTTCGAGTCCCACTTGGGTCAGAGATTTTTTTCTCTTTCCCTCGTAGGGCGTGCACACATAGCACTACAGCATACCACTTTACAACACATTCTTTACACCTACTAGTGCTACGCGGCAAACATGATTCCATATCATAACTACATATGCATATATAATCGCCGTGACCCATAAAACGCACCAATACCCACGATTGCTCTCATCTGACTTGATAGCTCAGTTGGTAGAGCGCCAGGCATGCAACGTGGAGGTCGTTGGGTTCGAGTCCCACTTGGGTCAGAGATTTTTTCTCTTTCCCTCGTAGGGCGTGCACACATAGCACTACAGCACACCACTTTACAACACATTCTTTACACCTACTAGTGCTACGCGGCAAACATGATTTCATATCATAACTACATACGTAGATACTGAGAGCCTGCTTTCCCGTCCATATTTCTTTTCGGTGTAATTTCTCGTTGAAAATAGAATGTTTTGGAATTTTATTTTCGCTAAACTGTAGAACTCACTTTGAACATTCTAAAATATCAAAAATATTTTTTTCGCAAAAATGATTGTATAAAGGGCTCCTGATACCTTAAGTTGCACAACCGACTGACAGATTACCTTCATACGTTATCAGTATACTAAAGAAGTTTATCATCTCGGTTGTCAGAAGAGTAATAAGGAATGGATTTTATATCAATTTCAAAACAAATTCAATCCTATCACATAGTCGCGCAGCATGAGCGCAAGCAGTTCAGTGTCTAGGTGTCATAATTTCGTAACTAGTTTACAACAATTGCAACATCACGTAGTCTTTACACTTCCAACAAAATATTCACTATCTTCACTGTAATTTACCAGTCCAAACTCATTATTCCGGCTGAGTTTGATCAATATACCTTATTCGTTTATATTTCACCAAGCCGGTTAGTATTTTCTGTTTCTGATATCAGTTAACAAGGCTGAACAATATTGAATAGTCTTTTGCTGTCCAATATTCAACAGCATCATTGTATTGTATGTACGTCTCGAGATCATCCTCAAGGATGATAAGTCTTGAATTGCAAATAAGTACCTCGTTAAACAGATTTTTTAACCGAAAGGCAGTTCACGTACAGACGAACACGATGAACAACACAGCAGCTGACTGCTTCTTCAAAGACCAGAGGTTTCTTGACAATTTCGACTTCCACGAAGAAAGCTTCCAAGTCATTTCAATCATCATCTCAGTGGTCGCTGGAATTCTTGCAGTACTCATCATGAGTACAGTATCAATGTTATCGCTAGACCTTTATCTAATTTATTTAATTATTCTATCTCCTCTAACATCATACCTAACTGCTGGAAACTTGGACAGGTGACACCTGTATTCAAGAAGGGTATAGAATATTCCAAAACTAATTATAGACCTATTACTGTCCTAGTAGCTTTTAACAATGTATTTGAGCGTTTCCTTGCCTCTCAGCTTTATTCATATTTTCTAGACAAGTTATCTCAATTTTTATCAGCTTATCGCAAAAATTATAGCTGTGAGGCCACTCTAGTTAACATACTGGAAGAGTTTAGATGTGGTCTAGACAAACGACAATTAGCATCCATTATTGGAATCGACCTGTCTAAAGCATTCGACAGCATACCACATAAGCTAATGCTAGCCAAGCTTAAAGCCTATGGTATCTCCAACAGTAGTTGTTCACTTATAGAAAATTATTTCACTGATCGACTTCAAAGAGTTAGATTAGGAGATTGTTTCTCAGATTGGCATCCACTTACCAGAGGAATACCTCAAGGATCAGTATTGGGCCCGCTTCTCTTTAATATTTTTCTTAACGACCTCCTATTTACTCAGCTTGAGTCTAAAGTCAGCACTTACGCCGACGATACTCAGATATTTTCTATTGGCAATGATCCTTCTCTGATCCATCAGAACATGCATGCTGATCTCCTCACTATCTGTCGGTGGTTCAGTTCCAACGGATTTGTAGTCAATTCGGATAAATGTCTTAGCATGTGGCTGGGAAACACTGCGGATAAGCCAGCCTACTGCCTTGACAGTGGTGAGATCAACATGGTTGATGGGATCAAATTGCTCGGTGTAACCTTAGATAAAGACCTTAATTTCACAAAGCATGTGGCTGATATCACGCGCAGAGTCAGTTGTCAAACACAGGTCATGCAAAGGCATAAGAGGTTAATCGATACCGACACTAAGGTTAAGTTATACAATGCCTACTTATTACCACATCTAAATTACTGCTCAATAGTATGGCACCACTGCGGGCAGCGCAACTCGAAGAAACTGGAAAAACTTAATGAACGTAGCTTGCGTTTCGTCTATAATGACCGCGACAGTACATATACGCAGTTACTTAAACGCATAGGACATCCATCCTTATATAATATGAGAATACATAATATCTTAACACTTGTATATAAGTCCTTACACAGGCTAGCTCCTGAATATATCAGTAATCTTTTTACCTATAGAACTTGTAGTATTAAGTTACGTGGAGTACACTCCCTTACTATTCCTCATGTTAATACTACTACATATGGTTTGCACTCTGTTTCTTACTATATATGGCAGTAAGCTATGGAACTCCCTCCCTAACACTATCAGGACACTTCCTACTGTTAGGGCTTTCAGATCTGCTATCAGCGACCTTGAATTTGATACTGACTGCTGTTCTTTCTGTAGATAGTTAATGATTGATTCATATAATTAATGGTATTTTTATTATAGCATTCGATACAAATTGTAAATTATTTTACTCTATTCTATTTTATACATATATTTATTATTGTTATTATTTTCTCTCTCGAAGATATTAGCACCCTGTGCTACCTTAAATTCGAGTCGAAATAAAGGTTATTGTATTGTATTGTATTGTATTAGTGGCAATGGTTTGGTTTTAGTTTCCGTTCTTCCACGTTCTTCGCTTCGCACCCCGCCGAATATTCTCATCTGTTCCTTGGCGTTTGCGGATTTTTTAGTTGGCCTTCTAGTTTTGCCATCTTTCATGGGTTTTTTGCTGAGCCATAGTCTTTATAAATCATGCATATATAACGGAATTGTGCAGGGTTTCATCTTCGGAACCTTTAATACTTCCTTCTTGACAATGGCTGCAATAAGCTGTGAAAGATATATGGCTCTGTTTCTCCATCTCCAGTATAATGTGATCGTGACAGTCCAGCGGGTCACCGTCATTGCAGTCATGATATATCTTGGATCCGTTATTGTAATCTTTGTTTTCCTCCTCTTTTCCAGTTTGCCAAGTCTAAAGATCGTCTTTTGGTTCGTCGTTCCAGGCCTGCTTATAATAGCTTTTACTTATTTTCGAATATTTCGTCTCGTCAGACACCACCATCATCAAATACGAGCTCAACAATTAGCCAATTCAAATAACAGAGAGAAGAGAAAACATGCAGTAACCATGGCGTACGTTATCGGGGTATCGCTGCTGTGCTATCTGCCTTTTGTCGTAGTTGCTGTTGTTCACATTGCTTATGGTGTAAGCCAACAAACCATAGAGACTCTTTATGTTACCATCATCCTTTTTACCACGAGTTCTCTTGTCAACCCTCTGATATATTGCTGGAAGAATCAAGAGATTCGAACCGTTATGATGTCTTTGCTTCGAGATGTCAAGGTAGCATGCAAGTGCTAGTTCAAACAACTTTCATCAGAATGGACACCGTCGCGACTGCGATTTAGTTTCAGTAATAGTGAGACTCCGTAATAAGAGTGTGGTGCGGTGACAAAAACTCGCTGAACTCGAGAGTTCAAAAACTGTAAAGCAAAAGCAACGAGGAAGCGGAGATCAAGACAGAAAGAGTGCGCGGTGCAGTGGTTAAGAAGGTGCATGCATATGAGCCCATTACATTAAAATCGATTCTACATCAAGAAAATAGTTGAATAGTAAAATATTTCTTGATTTCATTGTTGCGTCTATGAGTTATAAAGGTTTATATTTCCAGTATGCTAATGATATTACGTAAAACAGGGCATGACTTATTATAATTTGGGCTCATATGCACTTTAAAAGAACTAGACAAAGAACTGGACGTCTATCAAGTAGCCACTGACAAAAATAAGCAACAATTATCGACGTACATCGTTTACATTTCCTTGGTGTCCTCGCTTTACCGAGAGTCCAAACAATAAAGTGTTTACGTTTCTAAGCTGACTTTTTGCTTTGGTTAAATTTAATTCATTCCATTCCATATAAATGGAAAAATATCCTGAAACAATTTTTGAGGCAATATCGATGATGATGATGAGAAGTGCCTTTCCTTGAAGAGCGGCGCAAGATGTCGAGGTTAACGAACATGTACACTGTAAAATAAAAATATAGGGAAATAGCTATCTCTATTCCTCTTTATGTACTGAAGCAAAGTCGCATTGCTCGGTCTTTCCATCCTCAACGATTTATAAACATTGGTAGTTCAAGTAATACGTATAAATTTAGTTTTTTCACTAGATCCATCAAGGACTGTAATAATGTAATTGAACAACCAACGGCTATAGTAGCTTCCAATCTTCTTTATGTACTCAACTAAGCGATGACCAATGACACAATACAATGTTCTTATCTTAGTTTGTTTATTTTTGCATCTGCACTTGCAACCAACTTAAAGTTTAATTTAAGCACCTGCACAAGACATTCGCAGTGATGGCAAACCTTAGCGAATTACCATATATAAAAAAACTAAAGTGCATCTTGATAATAACTATACTTGCTTCGCTATTAGTTTAAAGTGCCTATACGACCAAAAACGATATAAATAATATCGATTCTACACATAGTGAATAGTTGAATGGTACAATATTTCTGGGTTTGAATGCCGTGCGGAAGAGTTATAGAGGTTTTTTTTATGCTAATTACATGACGTCAGGGTAGGCCTCATTTATTATACAAAAATTGCTGTTACAGATAAACTATTTTTTTATATATGTGTGCTGCTTTAAAGTTTAAATAAATGATTTTACAAATTTGTTTTCCTATATCAGCAAATACGTTCATTCACGAGCATTAAGAAATAATGGCTAATGCCTACCCTGACGTCATGTAATTAGCATTTTCGAGATTAAAACCTCCATAACTCATCTGCACGGCTTTCAAACCCAGAAATGTTGTACCATTTAACTACTCACTACGTGTAGAATCAATATTATTAATATCGTTTTTGGTCGTATAGGCACTTTAAGCAGTTGGATATTCATGTGATAAAATCAAAACGCCAACATCGCAATTTAACATTGAAAAAAATATCACTTAGGACTATTTATTATTTGGAGTGATATCTGAAGTATCGAAGAATATACAAGATGACAATCGATCAAATAAATGAAACAAACTCTACTTTCATCTGCAAAAATTGGAAATGCTGAATACCAATTCTAAGAGATCATTTAAGTTATCTGTTATCTCATAAAAATAATTTAGGATGCACAGCTGAATAGTTATTGTCGTATATATTTGCCTTTATTCTGCTTGAATGTATATTTGTGTGTGTTTATTGTAATGTTCAGTGAAATAAAGTATGATATACAAAAACAACCCGTCTACCTTGGGACTGACCGATCGAGCGAATTAAGTGTCCATACATCCAATCAGCCACAGCTATAGAGTCCTCAATAACGGGAGTTGTTTCAGTCCATCGTCTGTAACGTAACGGCTTTCGCTGGGATTCAGCTCCTGTCGTCCGTATTAGCGTGGTGTTCGTAAGCACTGGGTCAGTGACCGGAAGGCGAGAGGTGAAATTATTTAACTGGCTACCAGAACGGCCAAATATGAACCGTGCCTGAGTATGTCTAGATTTGATGCAATATTGTTTTTTGAAACACGATGTTGCGATATTATTTTAAACCTTTAAATGACTTTTTAAAAGCCAGGGCTCGGTTGTTCAAAGGGTGGATAACTTTATCCAGCGGATAAATCCTTATCCAGTGGATAAAATAAGCTAGTTTGGTTACGCTTAAATCCACTGGATAAGGATTTATCCGGTGGATAAGGTTATCCAGCCTTTGAACAACCGGCCCCTGAGCTATAACAGCTGTTGCGGATGGGTGTTTGCAACACACACTGAGGGATTAAGCGGGAGTCGAGAACTTGTAGTGGACTTGTTTTATTTAGCTTCTCAGTCTTCTAGATGTACATGTGGTCTCAGTGTAACTCGCACACACACACACCACAAGGAGAACTTGGGCGCTCATTATAAAGCCTCCTCACTGATTGACACTTGTCAGTCATTACTATAATTTGATTGGCTAAGAATAAGTATTGACTACAAATAATATGATAATACATACTCAATATCTTAGTGTAAAAGATTGACAAAAGTAGATTCTATAGTTATGAAAAAGAGCTTGGTATACAAAGACAAGACCTGTACTAATAAGTCAAGGCATGGCCTATGTAAAACTGATAATTAAAAATAGTTAAGTCTAGCTTATCCGGTGGAAGGAATATAATACAAAATGAGTTCATACATGTGATGTAACCAAGAGTAAACAGTATTATTCATGAACAACGCCTTAGTCCCACATTCAAGGACTGCTCTTTTCATTGATATTCTATCTCAAAACATATGGTTATTCCTACTAATGGTGTTCTCGAGTTTTACTTCCTCTCTTCCTTTGGTCGTCAGGACAATCAGGCACGACAGAACAAACAAACAAGAGCTTTCTCAAGAGTTAACGAGATAGAACGACTGAGTACGTTTACTCTAGTTAAATATGTGTTTGCTTATTTCTATCTGAAATAAAGAAGAACTTATTTTAACTTCCCCAATTATGGATAACTCTTAAATTATGAATCATTTCCGAAACTTTAACTGAATCTGCTAATGAGAATCAATCCTTGAACCAATTATTATATTTTCAGTTTCACTCAGTATCAGCTCCGCCATTAGTCGCGACTTTTGGACTTTTGAATTGAGAACTATCCGTTTCTTCCGCACTCTGTTTTGTTGTGGTCATGAGTAGTTTCTTTTCATTTTTGATTTTGTTCGATAACTATCATTTCAAAATTGAAGGAACTATAATTATGTCGTAACACAGCGATCAATGGAATTCAAACTTTGGAGCAAGATGCATTTGTTTTGGAGACATCAGTGATGTTTTCGTATCTTCGATTTTTGCGAATTTCGAGGACCTGAAAATCGGCTCAAAAAACCCTTCCCGTTCGCAACTTGACATCAAAATCAAACACAAAATCAGCACTCTGTCATTACAGTACCTTTTTCCTTCTTTAATCTCTCCAACCACCATGTTTGTGTGCAGAAAACACAACCCACAGGTAACCCAAGCTCTGTAAGTGGCAATATTTAGTAACATTTATGTGAGATTTTTTTAGTCTTGGATTTTCATAAATAATATTGAATAAAAAGCGGCAATACTTACAGGATGTGTTTATTTGTCCATGGGCTGTGTGTGGTTGCAAATCCAGCAGTTCTGTACACTGTATTACAGTGTGAGTACAGTGTACAGAACTGCTGCACATAGGACAAATAAACACATCCTGCATGTAAGTATTGCCGCTTTTTATTCAATATTAGTTTTGAAAATCCAAGACTTCTCAAGAAAATCAGGTGAGGTAAAATAATTTGAGATTGATTTTCTGGAACTCGAACCCCGCTCCTCCTACTCGTAAGGAAAACGTTGCAACACCATCGTTGTATTTCGAGCCGATTCCTCTCCTTTCTTGGATTAGGCGCGTAAAGACCCCTGGGAACGAGTTGAAGTTTTTCGCGATTCGATGACCGCGAGGAATATGGACTCGAGAAATATGCGCATGCTCGTATGATAGTAAATATTGCGCCTGCACGCAACCTGCACGCTCGCTTATACAACAAACTGGTTGGTCGTTTTCTGAAGATATTTTGAAAGTTTTTCCTCGGTTTTGCGAAAAACGTGAACTATTTCACCATAAAAAATGCCCTCAGTAGATGGAGAAGAGAGTGGAGATGAAGAAATCGAGAGGAGCCCGAACGAAGATGAAAACATTAGCGAGGAAGAAGACGATGATGACAGTATGTCTTCGGGTTCTGAAGACTCTTCTTCGGACTCGAGTGAGTAGAAAACAAACGTTCTTTACACTATGCAATGATTTTATTTGTCCGCTAGAAAACCTAAACCTTCTGATTTTTGTCTTATCGTTAGTTGATGAGACAGAGAACGAGCGGAGAAGGACCGAATGTCTCGACGATATGGCTGACTTGGAGAAACAGTTCACTGAACTCAAAGAACAGTAAGTTTCATCTTCCACGTAATTTTGTATATTTTAATATAAGTTATAAGTATAACACCACTTAACGATTTCTTTAATTTACTTCTATGAATACAGTTATGTAATTATTTGTGTTTATTTCTAATTTATTTATTTGTGGAGGTTGGGAGAATAATTATGGAATGTCTTATTACGATTATCAAGTTGACAACACAGAAAAAGTAGCAACTACAGAATGCAGGGCCATTTTTGAGGATGGTCGTAAAACATGGATGGGGACGCGGGGAGAGGGACGTGGGGACGTGACCTTACAAGATTTGTCAAACTGTAAACAGTCATTTTATGAAAATCTGATAGCCCAGTTTAAAGGGAGTCACGAAGTGATCGTGAGTGCAAAGAAGTCGGCGGAGGCTAAAGGGGTGTTTACATGAAGGAGGGGGGGGGGGGGGGAGAGGGGGGGGAGAGGGGGGAGGGGTTGACCCTAGTGCTAGCACTATGCTTACATACATATCTTTAATAGAAGTTCCCATCTATAGGGGCTTTCAACAACTATTTACAATGTAACAACAGTAACAAAATAGTAAAATACAAGTACTAGCTATAATTATTATTATTATTATTTTATTTAAACAAATTTTTTTTATTACGATTTCAAACCCAAGAGCTCTCTTAGCTCATCTAGGGGGCTCACATGTTACACTTATAATACAGTATTATACGTTTCAGAGACAGACATTACAAACTACAGACTATACGATAAAGAAATATTGATTAATTTTTAAAAAAGAAAAAAAAGTGATTAAGTTATATATGACAGATGAAAATGATTAGACTCTCTTATATAGTACTGAACGTGGTAAAAAAGGAAGATACAAATAGAAAAAGTTAAAACATTTTTGAGAGTCTGAAAAGCTCAACCATCTGTTTGAAACAATCTGACCATGCAGCAGCGGAGAGCAAATTTGGTCTGAGGGCAGCATACATTGTAGGTGGGACAGTGTAAAAAAAAAATGATATACTTTCCTTACTAAAACCACAGCTACATGCAGGAGAAATCTTGATCCCAATCTTAAAGAGATAATAATAATTATCTAATAATAAAAATAACTATAATCAGGTGAGTTAAAACTATTGAAATAGAAGTGCATTAAATGATATGGTACATAGCACTACTCTAAAAGCGCTAACTTTAGTTGTTTCTTAAATTTAGCAAAATTAGCTTAAAGATAGCCTCAGTTTACAAGCAAACTGATTCAGGTAGCCTGGGTCAACTCAACATGATGCGGCCGCCAAAATCATTCAAGCATAGAGGACACAAGTAGAGTTTTGACTATTGGTGGATTAACGTTGATTCTTTTTCTGTGTACGTACCCTTTATTGCTGCTGTCTAGTGTCCTGGGGATCCTATAGTGCTGTTATGTTACCTACTAATTTCTAGACAACTCCAGCACCTTGCAATGTAACATTTGGCTCTAGAATAGAGTTGTTCCAGGTAGGCGAGTTGTCCCTAGCAAACTCTAGATCTTTACATGAAGTAACACGTGCAAAGGTTGAACTATAGTGCTAGGATGATCGTACCTCTCCGGCACCCGAGACAAAACTGATCCTTTGCATGTAAACAGAACGCAGAATACAATGGCGGTAGAATGATTCTACTATTAGGATGACCCTAGTACAAGGGTTACCCTCTTATCATGTAAACAACCCCAATTAGTTTTAGTGAGTATCTTTTTTTCCACCCGGGTTGCTTCCCATGCTCATTTACCTCACTCAGGGTGCATGGAAACAAGGCTTTTCCAAGATGGCGTCGGTTTGTGAGGTCAAACGGCTTTTGATTACCTTTTTTCTAACCAAAATGATGAGTTAGTGATAAAACAATGCATTGTATATGTTGTGGTTCAATTATATCTTTGGTTCAAAAATTTTGAACCAGTACAATTTTTTTGAACCAGTACCATTTTTTTGAACCAGTACCATTTTTTTTATCAGTTCAAATGCTTTTTTTTAGCTCAGCCGCAGCTGTGATTATTCTGTAAAAGTCGGCTCGGTTAACACAGTTTGTTCAGTTTCGGCAAACGATTTCACACGGGCGTAGAGGGAGGTTGAGTTTGCGAGTTTTTCTTGAGAACCCTAGCTCTAGGTGGGTAAGATCTTGTTTACTGACCGGTTAGGTTTTTTTTATGGTTCAGCCGGTAGGGTTTTAGTTAGTTTAAAATTTCCAGCATAATTTTCCCACAAGTAGCCCAAGCTGAAATTCGCTGTAACATGGCACAGACATAGTTAAGGAACACAAGAAGACACTGTATAGGTTTTTGTCGAGTTTTATTCAAGATTTACGTTGTACATGGAAAACTAAAAAATACGATACAAATGCTGTTAAATATTATACAGACCGTGTTGTCGTCCATGTAATTTTATTTCCAAGTCCGATTTTGTTAGCAGTGCGCATGTGTGAATAAAATTAAGAGACTGGAAACAAATTAGCATAAGTAGAGGGACTGTGTTCGACGATTAGTCACCTATAGAATAAACGGTGGTGTAAAAATCAACGAGCGCTTCTGTGGCGCAGTGCGTTAATCGACTGGACTATCATCTACCAGGCGTTCCTCGTAATACTGTCTCAAGTTAAGCCCGACCGGGCGAGGTTAGTAAGTGGATGTTAGATGGGTGACCGTCAAGGTAAGTGGTATAGTAACGTGTCTCAGGGGGGACACGGGAAAAGGAGGATGGGACTGGGGAAGGGAGGGTAGAAATTAGAGGGAAGAGAGGGTTGACAAAAATTATTTTGTAGGGGAGGGGTGGGTGGATTTTTTTTTTCTTTTTAGAATCTTGAAAAAATGAACCAGTTCAAAAAAATGGTACTGGTTCAAAAAAATTGTACTGGTTCAAAAAAATTGTACTGGTTCAAATATATTTGTACCAGAGGTAATACTTGAACCACAACATATACACACATAATTACTCGCTTTTTATTGTAGCAGTCAAAAATACTGTGTTTTTAAGGTCACGTCCCCGTCCCCACGTCCCCGTCCATGTTTTACGACCATCCCATCCCAACTCGGAAACCCCCCTACCCTTTGGAATTCCAACATGCCACCCGTGGTAGGGGTATGGATATTTTCTGGAATGTACCCATTTAGCCTATTTTTTCTCATTGGCTCGGTGGTCGATGATCTCACAACAAATGTGTTTTGGCTTGGTGGCTTGCTAGTCTCTGTCTCCGTAAAGAATGAAGCATCTTGGATTCCATACAGGTGTATGAATATACAATATTGTAAAATGTATCTTGGTGTATATATTTTAGTGGCTTGGTAGCTCATCAGTGATTGCCAAGCCACTGAGCTAGTGGCTATTTAGGAGATATTTAGAGATGACCCTGTACGTATTCTGTAGTTTAGCCCAGCAGAACATGGAAAATATTGCAGAATTTATACATCAATCTGCTTGTATATATTTGATTGGGTACAAATGATATTTCTCTTTGGATGAAAGGAAAAGTTCCTTATTCAAAAAACTGTGTTGGTATCCCTGTGGACACATTCCATATGTGGACAGTGTAGTTTTGGCGGGAAGTGGAGTATATCAGGATATGTCAGTTGTAGTTATGTATTTGTGGTCCTGACTGCAACATTTATAGATGTTTCTTTCCACTATTAACTTTATTTTTGTCCGTTTTTGCTGACCATGTTACAGAGTTGTGGTAGTTTTCAGACTTTTACCTCCCAGAAGTCAGTACTCCTGCATTGGGCTGGGGAATACGTTTCCACTAAGTTTTTACCACACACTATGGAATGTTTTGTGGTTTATTCGTATCCGGCAGAGTACACTAGGCAGCACAGTGTGTAGTTGCATATTATGTTACATAAAGTGTGTACATATTGATGTAAAGCATTACATGTAGGTACATGTACAATAAATTGTGTGTGCGGTTAACTGTCAGGACAGCCTCCCACATATATGTGTCTGTTAATAAGGAGGAGAAGGAATAAATATTATATAATACCCTGCATTTCGAAAGATCGCTTGAATATGACCAGGTATAGTGCAGGTGTATGTAGAGTCGTTCTATGAATGATTTTTGGTCGAATATGGTTAGGTTTTTTTTTTCTGGATTACATGTAGGTTTTTAGAAGGTTTGTATGAAAATTTGAGAAAATATATATTATTAATGATCCAGATGGTGGGGTATTCTATAATTGTTCTGGCAATAAAGGTAGTCTAATATTTCGTCATCAAACTCCTGCACTCAGTCAAAAAGTATGCCATTGTGGTTCTACCTGCCATCCAAAATGGCGGTGTAGCAACTGTTGCTAGCAAATCAGGTGATGGTGCCAAACCTCTATTGATAACACTGGTGACATTTAATTTCTTAACTTCAGACTTTATTGTGAACGTCTCAGCCAGGTGGAGAAGAAATTGGATGAAGTAGCAACAGGTATACAAATGTACATAAGTATGTGTGTGTTTACATGACGTTCTAGATGTACTTCATGATGAATGTGTGAACTAATAAGGTTAACTTAATTACTCTGTCTTAAATGAAAAGCCACAAACTCTCATTGTTTTTGACAAATGTTTTCCTCATTTGTCTAAAGTTTTTTGTGTTTACATAATACAACATCTGAAATTCATGAACTGGTTTGAGTTGCACATACATGACAAATGTACATTGTATTGGAGCTCCCACATGGGTTAAAGGCCTGTGCGAACAGAGCAACATACAAACATTATAACATGAGAGTGAAATTTTGCTGGATGTTCTTGTCCAACCGGTGCACCAGCACACAAAACGTGAGGTTTTTTAGTCCTAAATTGGCCTGCTTGATTTTGTATGGCTATTTAATGATGTCCTGTCATTTACATTCAATTCTCCTGTTTATGGGAATTTATGATTTTTCAAGTTATCTCAATGATTACCGGTAGTCTGAATTTTTGCCATAATGCATAACATATTCTGTCTTAAATCAATTTCCAACTTTAAATTATGTTACATTGTACATCTGTGTAGATCTATGCGCATACATGTCATGTTCTTTCTGTTGTATGTCATCACCTTTTCCGTTACATATGCATGTGCTACTCATCTCCATGTGCAGTATTTATTTTTGTAATTACATCTGCATGTGCACTATTACATTTTCATTACATATATTTATGTAAGGTACAATTTAAACCAATCTGTTCAATTTTTTGTATATCAGCTGGTTTTTGGCACTGGTGTAATATTATTATCAAGATTCTAAAAAGGGATTTAATTTTTTTGTGATTCATAAAAAAGGATTTTTTTGGGGGGGAGGGGGTGAGCGAAGAAAAAATTCACCCACCCCTCCCTGCCAAAACGGTTTTCACCATTCTCCCTTCCCTCTCTACAGTACTAACCCTTACCCCTCTCTTCCCTTCCCCTACCCCCCAGCCAACCTAACTTGTAATTCATGCATTAATATTATGCATCATTATAATATTACTTACTGTATTTCCTCACATAAGCCGCACCTTTTTTGACCTTTCAGATTTTCAAAGTAACAAAAAATTGCCTCAAAGTTGGGGGTGCGGCTTATACACAAGTTTTCCCAAAAAAAACTTTTTTGTAATGCCCACAAACAAAGCCATATGAACAGTAGAACAAGTCTAAAATACACCTGCACTAAAATGGAGAATTTAGTGCAGTTTTCTAGTGATCTTTTGAGGGGGTATTCTACAATGTTTTAATCCCATTTGTGCATGGTAATGTCTAATCTTTACCAGTTGTACTAAATAAGTGTATTTTCTTTGATTTAATATTAGAATTGGCAAATGAGTACAATGGCCCTTTGGCTGAACTGAAGGAGATGTGTGAGATAAGGATAGAAGTGTCTGGTAAGGTTACTGTAATTTTTTCAGGGCTCAAAATTGCAACCGATATGATCACCAATGTGACTAAAACATACGTTGCAACTACATTTGTAAAAGTTAACGACCAGTTGCAGCTTACTGACAGGTTTTATTGGCCAGTAAACCTTGTCACAATACTTTTGTGACTAACATTTGCTGCCTGGCGACTAGATTTTACTGGGTAGTCACAACATGGCGATCAAGGATTTGTTATTTATTTCCAGGCCTGTGTTGTGTGTGTTACATGTAATATACAATGTATATGGACAGTATACCTAATAATTACTTGTATACAAATTATGTAACAACTTGTGATCACCGATGCATGATCAGTAAATGTAGTTAGGGGGAAGCAGGCAGCAATTATGTATGGTCAGTGGTTTTATAGTGTCATGGATGCACAGACAACTGTGTGTGTTTGCACAGCTACATGTATAAAAAAACATACAGTGTACCAGGGTCCAAAATTGCGCCTTATTGGGCACCAATGCGACTAAATTTTCAGTGTTGCAGACCAAAATTTCAGAGTTAGTCACCAGCTGCCGTCTTACCTAAAGTAAGTTTTCACAGTGTCCCACAGTCACAGGATGTTCTAAGTAAATTTAGCAAATAAAATAATTGCCAGCAAAATATTGTTCTTTGTCACATGTCGCTTGAATGTGGCGACCACACTATTGGTCATTTGCCGACTAAAATTGTTTGGGTAGTCGCCAATTGGTGCCTACATGTACATGTACGTGAAAAAGTTATTTTCGGATCCTGTGTAGGGATGGGAGTGTCCCCCTAGATGTCCCACCCAATGCCATCTTCACCTCTTAAATTGACCAAAAGAACAGTTTATCATAGTCAGTTAACTAGTAAAGAACAGTTTATTATAGTCAGTTTTCATGTTTGAATACTAGTAAAGCGAAACTGTTCATGAACACTAACAAATTTCGTTTGGATAGTGAAAAGACTAGTGTCAAAAAGTGTGAAAGAACATTAACATTCTGAACATTAATTATAATGCATTTTATTAACATTTTTATCATAAGTTGAATATATACACTGTACATGTTAGCCCACTTAAAACTCCTTATGATGTATGTTGTATAAACCCAGGGTATATTAGCAGGATTTTATGAGTTTGTACATGTTACTGCCAAGTGCATATACATTGTAGATAACTACTGTACATGTATGTGAATGGGATTATAATGTAAGACATTATTTCTTTATACTTTAAAGGTATTCTACGAACCTGCAGGGTAAGAAAATATAGTTAAACTTTGTCATGAATGTTGATCTCGTTGATATAGTTATCAATATCAATAGCTTGTTACCCAAGTTACATTTAAAAGCCCTCAACAATACATGTACGTGGCTATGGATTCACAAGGCACTTTTGTTTAAAAGAATTCCCATTTAATCTTGTAAGTTTGTGTTCACTCTGGTCAGTACTTGTACATGTATAGGGCTATCTTTGTTTACATCTTTGCCTCATCAATATAAATCATACTTCAAGCTGCAAACAAACCAATTACACATACATGTATTGAAAGAGAATGTCACTTAGTAATTACTGAACATTTGAGATTAATATGTTGAATAGGTTTTGAGAACACAGCTTTTCAAAAGTGCAAAATTAACAAAGATTGTATGGTACAAATGTGTGTGGCAAGATTGGTTTGTTTGTTGCTTGAGGTATGACTTATGCTAATGAGGCAAAATGTAAACAATGATGTCAGCAATGATTGGTCTATAGTATGTACAAAAATGTACACCCTCGGTCTTCAGTTGTTGTTTAAATTCTGATGCTGAGTGAGTACATTGTAGTACTTCAATGTATAATCCCAGGTACAATGCAATAATTATTTATGTAGAAAGAAGCTGGCCCTCATTTCTGTGCGACACGTTATCACCAATCAGCTATTGATATACTAAAACACTTATAAATACATGTACATGTAATGTAGCTAGGATTCATTGTCACCCAATATGGCAAGTATTTAAATATCGACTTTCAATATTAGACTCGGCCTTCGGTCTTGCCCAATATTGAAATTTGACTTAAATATTTTGCCATATTGCACTTGGGTGAATCCAGTAGGTGTACAATGTATGCCAAGCAGGGCTTTCAAAATGTTTTTGAGTAGGAGGTCATAACAGAAAAGTAGGTATCTGGAGAAAAGTCAAGCAAAAGTTTCAGTGACTGTTGATAAGGGAAAAATAACTGGCGATGTACATGTTGTACTTCGAAGCACCTGCCAGGTTGTTTTGAAAGCCCTGTCATGCCAGGTGCTCAGTACAGTGTTCTTCATGTGATTTCTTGCAGCTTGAAAATGTTAAACATAAATATGATGCAGATGAACAAGCAGCTCAGCAGCATTTTGAGGTTTGTTGACACATCAATATTGATCATGACCACTTGTTCTAGCTAACCCCCCAAAAATAAAATGGTGAAACATTTACATGTCACGAATATTCATAACATGAATATCAATAACATCAATGGAGAAGTACATTTTTAAATGGAGATGTGTTAGTTATGAATATTCATGAGTAAACAATTGAAAGATCGAGTACTGTGTAAAATTAAGGGAGTCAGACTCTTTCTGTCCATCACACAATAATTATTTATTGAGGTTCACTTGTTTTGAAAGTAACACAATTTGCCTCAAAGTTGGGGGAGCAGCTCATAGCATATTTCAAAAACTATTTTTTGCAATGACCATAAACAGTCATAAACTGCATGTCAGCCAGGTTTTCTACTCAAGCCCCACTCCTTCGCTTTCCAAAGAAAAGTGCTTTCCATTTCCAGTAATTTATAATGTTATGTTATCAAGAAAACACAAATGTATGAATTGTATGAAAATAAATTGCAATGTCACCTTTTGACATACAGTATGAATTTTCTCAATTACATGTAAGCTACTACATTTGTAAGTTTGCTTTAATTTAGATTTATTAATTATAATAAATGATAATTCTAGGGTTGATTTAACATGATTGTGCAATGTGTACAATATGTAGGTACATTACATGTGGCTGTTTTATTGTAACTCAAAGAGAGTTTACATTCATGGTGCATTGCATTCATGGTGCATTGCATTCATGCTGCATTGCATTCATGCTGCATTGCATTCATGGTGAATGTTGCTGTATTTTTATAGAGTGAAAAACTGGGATTGATGGAAAGCATGAAAGTTGAACTTGAAGAAAAGATAAGAAAACTAGAAGAAGACAAACACAATATGGATATTTCAGCAGGTACTTACAGTACATGTATATTGTATTACTCTTTTAATATTAATTTACATGTAGTACCATAAAAGAATTAGGGCAGACAGGCATTAAAGGACCTTTATTGCAGTGGTTTGCAAGCTACTTACAAATGTAGATGGGAGATTATAACGAGTTGTCATTGATGGTAAAACTTCAGAATGGCTTAAAGTTACATCTGGCATTCCCTAGTGATCAATCCTTGGACCCGTGTTATTCGTACTGTTTATTAATTATGTGCCTGATAATGTATCAGACTCCAATACCGTTGCACTGTTTGCTGACGATGCCAAATGTCTCTGCACAATACGATCTGAGGATGATTGTTTAGCACTCCAGAGTGACTGACAACCTGAGCAAGTGGAGTGAAAAATGGAAACTGACTTTCAGCTCACAGAAATGCAGCATTTCTACAGTTACTAAGAAGCGTGTACCCATTTACTTTGATTACAGTATTAGAGATCAAAGTTTAAAAAGTGTTGAATCCCAGCGCAACCTCGGAGTATTGATAACAAGTAACGCTTGATTCAATGATCATATCTACGGTCAAGTCAGCAAATCAAATAAGATGTTAGGTTTTATCCATTGCACTCTAAGCAGAGACAAGCACCTTCTACCTACTTACAAGTCCCTGTTTTATGTGGCTTTAGTATGCTCCCACTTGGAGTAAGTCATCAACTCTAAATAAACTAGTTGAAGGAGTACAGCAGTGAGCCACATGACTGCTGTTGCCAGATCTGGATGACATTTTCAAACGAAAAGGTCTACTGAAGCGAATTGGCCTTCTGGAGGTATCCAATTAGATTTACGAGTATTGAGTGATTCGATTGGTATTTGTTTGTATTGCAGATTTGTGGTTAGAATCTCACACAGTTACTAAAAAGCACAGAAAAGCAACTGATAGAGTGATGTTCCCTGAGAAACGTAGAAAACCAGTCACAGTATCAGGTGAAGATTAGTTTTATTACATGTATGGTACATTGTAGCAAACATGTGGAATAGGAGTTGGATTGCCAGTTCTCAGAGTTCAATAAAAGTTGTGGGAAGAAAATAAACTCCCAGTCAAATTAACAGTTTCAACATGGAAACAATATTATTTTGTTGAAACCAATTTTGAGACAAAGTCCAAGTCCCTAGCATGCTTTTAATATCTTCAACAATGTTTTCAGGCCATTTCAAATTATGGTTTCAAGATCGGTTTCAACAATTTAAATAAAGTTGTACCAGCATTAAACCAATGTTGAAACTGTTTTACCAGGTCCTAAGAAAATAAAGATGTTGTGACTACTAGTACCGGTAATTTGAATAATAACTGATGAGAGACTAAGGCAAAATAACTAAACTTCTCTATCCCTCAGATAGCACTGGCTTCCTTAAAAAGAAGTTTATCCTATGGACACAATAGACTCTTTTGTATGTAACATGTATTCCAAATAAATAAGTTTTGAAAGGGGTAAGACAAAAGATTGTGCACAGTCATAGTTCATTAGCATCCCCTGAACGACTGAACCCACACATTTCTATTGGCTAATTGATTAGCATATTGGAATTTCTATTGTGTTTTGTGCACAGTAATGGTTGGAAAAAGCGAAAAAAGACATATAACAAAGAAGGTCGCTGGGTTTCATAACCATTCCACTCTATTAACTATGATTACACTAATTTAGGTGACGTCAACTAAATAACTAATTTAGTTGAATTTAGCTAATCTATCAATGCCAATATAATGGAGTAACTCTACTATTATTAGCCATTTTGTAAACTGATAAAGGACAGGACTGAGTGTGTAAATTTAATTGAATTCAAAAACAGTGTTCAATTTTTAAAATGAACCCCACAACATGAAAGAGCACATTGAAATTAGTATGTTTACTGAGTTTGAAGATGTTGAGTAAATAAGAACCGAATAGCAAGCTTGTGAAAATCACAAAAAATAAGAGTGTTCAGTATGGATTGAGGCCATCCTGCCAAACGTACCAGTACTGAGCTCTTTTAAATATGTGATTTTTGTAAGCTCATCACCTTGTTAATATTGATCTAAACGTCCCCAAACTCAGTCAACTCACTCATTTTGATGAGATCTTTGTAAGCTCACCACCTTGTTAATATTGATCCAAACTCTGAGTCAACACACTAATTTTGATGAGATATTTCTTGTGGTGGGGTTTATATTTTAATTCGAATAAATGTCCACGCTTGGTCCCAGTTCTTTTTTCATTTGAAATGGAACGTCTAATACAAATACTTTACATACAAATGTAGCACAGTACAGACGTATTTTTATCCTCTTGTTCAACTGGTTGTGTAATTGTACAGGTCCTTACATTGTGTACATGTTAAAAGAAATGGATATCCTGGAAGACTGGGCTGCCATTAGGAAAGTGAGTACAAATGACGTTTACACAGGACTGCACCTTCACACAGCTAACTGGTGGCAGTTTTCTAGACTTGAAATGGCCTTTTCAATTCTTTCTTGACATCACTGTTATACATTAGAGCTGGATTGCTATGAGTTGTCAGCTGTGTGATAATGGTGTATTGCTAATGGAATGTAGTGGGGGAATATGAGTCATCAGCTGTGTGATAATGGTGTATTAATGCTAATAGGGATGCATTGGGGAGTGATATGAGTCGTCAGCTGTGTGATGATGGTGTATTGCTAACGTGGATGCAGTGGGGAGTGATATGAGTCATCAGCTGTGTGATGGTGTATTGCTAATGGGGATGTAGTGGGGAGTGATATGAGTCAGCTTTTAGAAACAGATGCCATGTGTACTGTATGGTATTCAGTTGAGTTCATAAACATTAATCATAGATCCCCTGTGTGGTTCACAGCCATCAACTGCAGTTGGAGTGTTAGGTCTTATGTTTGGCTGGATGTCATTTGAATACATGTATATCTCTTATTTTCATATCACTGAGTGTGTTTCTTTATAGGCAAAAGGAGCCCTTGCAAGAAGGAAAGCACAAAGTAAGCAGGATACAAGTGTTATCTACAGTACTGTTCATGTACTATTAAGTTTGACCACCTCCCAGTTGGCAGATCGAGGATTCAAACCTTACTGGACCAATGCTCTGGGTCTTAAAGTGCCACTACCATCAAATTTTGAGATAGTGATATTTTTGCATATTTGTAAAGAAAAGTTGCTATAATTTTTGTCTACCCACACTGTTTTTTGATTGGGAAGGTTTATTTTTTGGGTCTGAATCTTGAGTTTTTATGTCCGCCATTACTCGAACCATTCCGTGACAGAACCATGACAGAACTAATTTCCAGTGAACGTGACGTCATCTTCTCAACACAGCAACATGTGGGGCATGTTTCACACAAACTTTCGCACAAACTTATAAGTAAAATACATGTTTATACTATTTTTTTCCAAAAAGGAAAGGAAAAAACGAAGTTTTGAATGGAAATACGCATTTACAAGAGCGACACGTTGAGAAGATGATGTCACGACAGCAAACCGCTGGTCGAAAATCTCGAAGTAATAATAATAATAATGGTTTAGTAACAGTACTTCCACTGGGTGGCTCTTCGCCTGTTAATCTAAATTATGTAAAATATAAAATGTTGATAAAATATGACTAAGATATTACTGAGATGTATAATGATAACAGTACTAAGGATTAAAATATGGCTATACGTAACTATTGTAAAATTAATCAATGGAATCTGTCGGCAGCGCAGTTCTTTAGATATCATTTCGATAACCGACAAAATTCAGCAAAGGTTGCAGAGTTCCTAATATTTACAGGTAAATTATTGAACACGGATGAACTGGTATCCTGGAAGGTGCCATTTTCAGGTGGGACCTTTAACTGTTTACTGCTGGCTGACCGTAGTGTTCTATTGGCTATGTACAATTCTAATGGAAGATAAAGTGGCCAGTCACTATAATGAAGGGCCTTTTATACAAGCTTTAACAAGTGAATTTTTCTGCGTTCTAAGACGGTTAGCCAACAAAGTTTTAAGATATCAGTTCTACTAGCATAACGATTGAGAACAAAACCAGCAGCAGCAAGTTGGACACGCTGTAAGCATTTGACAAGATAGCCAGGAATTGGGTGTAGCACAACATCATTAAAGTCAAGCTTTGGTAAAATGAGACTTTCAACTAAACGCTTCCAAAGCATGAAAGGTGCTAAATGTTTCAGTTTTCTAGTAATGGATAAAAAAAAGAAGTATTTGGAACACACTTAAGTAATGGCGGACGTGATTTCAACTGTAAACTCTTCAAAATGCATAGGTTAATTTGGTCCTTTGGTAATATTTTTCACTGATTTGGATATTTTCGACACTGTGTCGTTTTGGAAGACAAAATAGTAGAACAGAAAACGGTCCAATTTCGTCGTAGTGGCACTTTAAAAGAAGTAGAGGAAATCACATGAACACGAGTGCTATACGTGATTTATAGCCACTGAGTGATATTTTGAAAGTTTTGATCATTGCACAAGCCTTTAGATAAGTGCAATTTGAGAACTTTCAAAATATCACTCATGCAGTGCCTACAAATTAAGACAATATAGCACAAGTAGTTCATGCAATTGTTTGTTTATAATATGGTGAGCAAACTTTGCTGAGAGCATGCAACTGTGCACTCAAGAACTATGCAGGCTAGCTCATCTAAATGGATTCTGAATGCTGACGTGAACATTATATTAATATCACCTGCACCATAATTAATATCTGAGGTATTTTTAATTTATTTTTACTTATTATTATTGCACTCACTAGTTTAAAATACTAGTTGGAAGTTCACATTTTAAGCTCTTAAAACTCATTTTCTCCCAAGCTTTCCTCTTGACAACTGTTCACTTCTTGTAGAGCAGATTTCGTATGAATGGGATAATTAAACTATGGCACGTTTGCTGTATGGCATGCTGTGACATTGAAATGGTTTCCCTATTGTTTATGTCCTGTTGATCCAATCAAATTACAGAGTTATGCATGGTTACGGCTACGGACATGCCATAGTTTGTCCCACTCATACATGTACAACATCTGCTATAATATCTGCAGACAAATGTTAGTGCATATTTCAACACCACAACTACGTTGTATGAATACTTTATGATTGACATAATGATGATTTTCACCAGGATCTTATCAGGCAGAGAAGAGTCCATTTAGTGCAAAATATGAAGATGGCAAGCTTTGCTATGAAGGGAAATGGTAAGCAAACTTTACTACAGTGTATTAAGGAGAATGGTATGCAAGCTTTACTATGAAGGAGAATGGTAAGCAAGATATACTATGAAGGAGAATGGTAAGCAAGCTTTACTACATGTATGAAGGAGAATGGTAAGCAAGCTTTACTACATGTATGAAGGAGAATGGTAAGCAAGCTTTACTATGAAGGAGAATGGTAAGCAAGATATACTATGAAGGAGAATGGTAAGCAAGCTTTACTATGAAGGAGAATGGTAAGCAAGCTTTACTATGAAGGAGAGTGGTAAGCAAGCTTTACTATGAAGGAGAATGGTAAGCAAGCTTTACTATGAAGGAGAATGGTATGCAAGCTTTACTATGAAGAAGAATGATAAGCAAGCTTTACTATGAAGGAGAGTGGTAAGCAAGGTTTACTATGAAGGAGAATGGTAAGCAAGCTTTACTACATGTATGAAGGAGAATGGTAAGCAAGCTTTACTACATGTATGAAGGAGAATGGTAAGCAAGCTTTACTATGAAGGAGAATGGTAAGCAAGATATACTATGAAGGAGAATGGTAAGCAAGCTTTACTATGAAGGAGAATGGTAAGCAAGCTTTACTATGAAGGAGAGTGGTAAGCAAGCTTTACTATGAAGGAGAATGGTAAGCAAGCTTTACTATGAAGGAGAATGGTATGCAAGCTTTACTATGAAGAAGAATGATAAGCAAGCTTTACTATGAAGGAGAGTGGTAAGCAAGGTTTACTATGAAGGAGAATGGTAAGCACGATATACTATGAAGGAGAATGGTAAGCAAGCTTTACTATGAAGGAGAATGGTATGCAAGCTTTACTATGAAGGAGAATGGTAAGCAAGCTTTACTATGAAGGTGAATGGTAAGCAAGCTTTACTATGAAGGAGAATGGTATGCAAGCTTTACTATGAAGGAGAATGGTAAGCAAGCTTTACTATGAAGGAGAATGGTAAGTAAACAATACTATGAAGGAGAATGGTAAGCAAGCTCTACTATGAAGGAGAACGGTTGAAAATGCCTGGAAAAGTTCTGGAAAGTCCTGGATATTTTAAAGATATTAACGTGTACGAACCCTGTCATTTTATGTTTTGTAGGTTTCATAAAGGTGGCCAGATTGTTATAGAAAGCAAGGACAACACGTGGAGGTAGAGTGTAGTACTGAGTAATCACTAGTGCGACCACACCAACCAAGGTCGTCAATCAAATAAAAAAACACCAAACTACCCAATAATATTCAAGTGTTAAAATAATGATATGATTACAAAACTTAAAATTTCATGGAGGATTGTTGGAAATTATACAGATTGTATTGTTTAAATTCTTTGCCAATTTGTTTTGACATTTGTTTGGTTGATCACGCTGTGGTCGTACTGTAAAGCATCAATTACCTAGTGACATTTTTAGAAATTCTATTTCAGGTAAGGTAACAGCTGCAAAAAAATAGCTCGAGCAAAGCGTATGAAGTCAATGAACTGACAGACGTGTTTTAAAATTTAAAAATTGTCAAAGGCATAAGGGGCCGACCATTTGACTTTTGAGGGGGGGGGGTGGGTGTTCTTGTGTGTGCTCGATTTTTTTTCTTTAGCAGTGTTGCACGAATTTTTTTTTGCGAAAAAAGCGGAGCCAGAACAAAGCTTTTCCGCTTGCAGGATATTTTTTTTGCGAAAAAACACCCCCCCCCCCCCCCCTCAAAAGTCAAATGGTCGGCCCCTAAGGACAGCAGGGATGAAAAATAACTAATTACAGTCAACTTTCGCCTTGCGGACACCCCGCTATTACGGACACCCCGTTATTACGGACAGCAGACATCCCCGGCGAAAGCTACAGAGGTTTGACTGAGAATAACTCACGCTATTGCGGACTCTCGCTATTACCGAAATACTCACACTTTACGCGGTCCCAACGTAACATTTTTGTTGTTTCGGCTCTCGTTAATTATAGCGGACACCCAGGCCTTCAAATATTTTTTCTTACTTGGCCGGACATGTGTCCTTCCAAACCTTTCCACAGTCTCTGGAAGTGAAATGAACAATCTCAGCTACAATTAGTTGATGCCGTAATGTCTAGCTTCATGAACATGTCCCTCTATAAATGCTCCACCTTAGTGGACATTTGGGGACTAAATGTCAATAACGTGGAGTTGTTTCTTCTTGAGCGCGGTCATTTGCACTCTCAAGCGAGTTTAACAGGCTTGGGGAGAAAGTTGGTGAAACTGCTGCCAAAAGGAGAAAGTCACAGAGCAGCATCGGACGCTTTTTCGTGAAAGAATGACTTAGCTATCTCGGTCTGACTGACTGAACGCAGGTTACACGGAACGTATGCCTTGTCAGCGCTTTCATAGATCCTAAGAGCATGCTTGTGCGAAACGATAAGCGTTTAAACTAAATCAATCTCAGTACAGTACAGAAAGTTACAGCTCAAGAACACGCATGCTATCATTACTTTGTCAAGACTCGTAAGATTGTGAAAAATTGGTCAGTTAATAGTGTTATCCACTACATGTGCGTAAATAAACATTTTCACGCTGTAATCACGTTTTTTTTCTCGCAGGCCGCTATTGCGGACTCTCGCTATTACGGACACCAAATCACGGTCACGAGGGTGGCCGCTATGACGAGAGTTGACTGTACTTGTTGTACAATTATAGACTAATAGTTTAGTAAATTATGAAGATTTTTTTAGAATCAAATGCTGGACACCATCATGGGAAAAACACTTAGAGAGATCAAAGTGTAGATCACTTGAATAACTAAATGAAATAAATACTAAATGTCTAATATTGTGTTGTTTTTTATTTCAGTGCCGTAATCACAGGAATTAATACGGGAGAGGTATGCAAACGGTATTAATAACTACGCATAACTGGAATCTTTTATTTTTGCTAAATAGTTTTTTTAATTAAAACTACAGCTTGCTAGAGGAATACAATCTACGGGCTCATATTATCCAGAGTTCCTGATGAGAGGAATCCTCACTTAAATAATTCGTTTAAAAAACATAGATTAGCAGTGGGTTAAAAAAAAAAAATGACAGCAATCGAGTGACGATGGTTGTTTAGTGTAGTGGTTGCGACGTTTGTCATACGAGTAGGAGGAGCGGGGTTCGAGTTCCAGAAAATCTCTCAAATGTTTTTAACTCACCATTTTCTTGATGTTGTTCTTGAAAACCCTAGCTCCAGGTGGGTAAGATCTTGTATACTGACCGGTTAGGTTTTTTTATGGTTCAGGGTAGTTAGTTTATATTGTCATTTCATGATTTAATTAACTGAGCGATTCCTCTCCTTAGGAGCTCGTTTATTATCGACCCCGTCCATCTTCCAGCTTTGCAGACTGGAGCTAAAGCCTCCATCAAACGAGCGTGAGAGTCGATGACAGTTCGAAATCACTAACCTAACCCTAACCCTACATGTGCTCTCATCGAATTGGAACCTGTTCAAATTTTCACGAGAGTTGATGAGAGTTCTCGCTCGTTTGACCGGCTGCATGAGATCTGCTGTCTCGCTCATACGTCATTCCGTTGTGTGATTCTTACCAACTCTCAACGAGTCTCATGCTCGTTTGACCGGGCTGCATGATAGTCGATGAGAGTTGAAGAAAACTCTCAATCATCTCTCATGCCTCAACTCTCATGTGCTCTCATGCTCGTTTGACCGGGCTGCATGATAGTCGATGAGAGTTGAAGAAAACTCTCAATCATTTCTCATGCCTCAACTCTCCTCCAATTCTCATACTAATTTGAGCGGGAAATGGAAGCCGGGATGGATCAAACGTGTTCTTTTCCCCAGTTTAATAATCAGATAATTTTGCTTTTCTTTCTAGATCTTGGTGCGGAGAGGTGACGGATTAAAAACAAACTTGTACATAAGCCAGTTACAGAAAGGCAAATTTAAGATCAGGAAGCCTTGATGACAACTTGATAGGAACTTTGTATATGGATCGCTGTACATTATAGCGCTGTCCCGGTATGCAATGGCCGGTCTCTACATGCAATGTTTATGATTTATACGCCTAATAATACTCATTATCAAAATACGCGGCCAAATATAAAACCACCCTCATGAAGACGTGTGTGTATTGGGCTGCAAACGACCTCTTTAGGGCTGCACTGGATCTCATTGGCTCTTGTTTCATCATCCTGCAATTTAGACCAATCAGATTTTGGCGCTGTCGCGGGAAGCCATTCAGGTGCAAATCCCGCCGAGTCACAAGCGAGTAAGTTTGAAGCACACACGGAACCCCACCCAAAGCAATACGCAAACAAGAAGATATCGGTGAAATTCCACACTTTTAAGGTGAAACAATTGCTAGAGTTCATTCGGCCTTGTATTTTGATAATACTACTAATAAAATGACTTATCGGGTCAGTGTTTTATTCAGCCAACACTACGCTCGGGCCGCACATGATATTACGCAGCAACCTGTGGTACTTCATACTTTATTCATCTTTCCTTAAAAAGGCTTTTCAAAGACAAAATACAATACAACTACAGTGTACATGATAATTTGAATTACATCTATTAATTTAACCTATTTCGAGTTTGATATAATTTGCTATACGCGGGCTGAATAAAACAATATGTCCCCCACAAGTCGTGTCATTCCCTTATTATGTTACGTGTATTGGTTCATGTGTGTATAGTCTTCTTGGAAAGAAACAATCTTTAATATTACCATAACACGTACAAAGGCATCGTTTTTTTTCAGTTTTTTTTTTTGGGGGGGGGGGGGGAGGGGGGATAGGATGTTTGCCAGAGATTTTTTGAATTAATACATTGTGTAACCTGGTTCGCGTCGATATTTGCAGTTCAGTGCTGGGTTACCCTTGACTAAATCGATAGCAAGAGGACAAGAGTTTACCCTGCGAGCCGATCCTTCTTCCCGCTGAAAGTGGAGAAAAAGGAAGCTCTGTCGAAATCCTGTCAAGTTTATATTGAGCATGCACGATCGTTGCTTGGATACAATTTCGAGCCCAGGCAGAATAGACAGGCCTCACGACTGTGGGCTTTGACTTCACCGTCACTTTCTCAATAAAATCACTGTGTGCACTGTAAAAACCGGATTGACGACAGTAAACCGGACTGACTAGCCCATACTCAATATGGACTTGACAGGATTTCGGTAGAGCCTTCTTTCCTCTCTTGTCTTTTATCGGCAATGAAGATGTGTATACTGTTTTGTATCCACGGTTGTAAAGTTTTCGTACTGATTAAAGAGTCGACAAGTTTTTTTACTTGGTGCTTTACTGTGAGCAAGCCCCTGTACGTTTCTTGGTCACCAGCCGTATTTTGATCGCTACACCTTTACGGTAGAGCGTAGATTGAGTACGAGGCGAATTTCCCTTACATTGGAGGTGGTCCTATTCTGCTCGGTCAGAATTAGTGAAAACTCGTATTAGTGATCAAAACACGGACAGTGACTAGAACCATAACACTGACAGGAAAAAACCGTACGTGCAATCACTAAAAGTACTACTAGTAGCAATAATGTAAATAGGGTAAATACCGGGGGCAGAACTAGCGAAAACACCAAAGACGTGTTCCGAAGGGGCAGTAAATAAGAAAAACGTGGTAGAAGAAAAACATTACCTCTAGGTTCTCGTCGGAGGGTTCTGTCGGTTGTATGGCGGGCGGGATAACTGGAATAGCCTCTGCTTAGGAAGTAATGGAGGCTGCAGGCGACAGCAGCTCCAATGGCTGCCGAAACGACCGCAGCAGAAATATCGGGGTGCTCAACTTCGGCCATATTAAAAGGAACGCAACCTCTTTCTCTTACTGAAGCGTCTAGCAGTCTAAGACCAATTTTTGTTTCTATACCTAATTAGATTCCCCCTCCACCCTTTTTTAATCTACTTTTTATTCCTTGTTTGTATATTATTCTGTAACCTAGAAGAGCAAACCAGTAGAGTAACCAGTAGAGTAACCAGTAGTTTTTTTTGTAAAAATGTTACGATACCAAGAAGTAAGATGTAAAACATGGCATCAGAAGTCCATTTGACAGTTGTTTCAAGATCAGATTGAAGTTTCTTTGACGACTGTAATAGACGATGCTGGCGCATAGAAAGTGGAATCATCAGCGTATAGGGCAAAACTGTTAGACCAGTGCAAAGGAAGATCATTGATAAAGAGGATAAATAGGGCGGGACCGAGAATAGAGCACGACTACACCGTATTTGATCAGCACTAGATTAGAGAGTCGTTAATACATTCAAACGCCCGTTTGACAAGTCGCTCTTGAACAAAGAAGTGCGTCACGAGACTCAATCGAGTGGCGTAACAGAGTTCTCTTCACGTTTTGGCGTCATCTGTGCATCTATCAGGGTAGAGACAGCAGAATGGCATATATTTGTTTTATATAATTATAGTATTTTTTTTCTTCCGTATTAGTTTTCAATAACTGTCAATAATTTCAACATTGGTGGGGTGCAACCCATACAGAGATTGAAATAACAAGACATGGTCGCCATGTTGGTGGAACTAATAAGAGAAGCTAACGAGGAATCTTTTGTTAATGTCCACCAACATGACGGCGGCGACGTACATGCAAGTCAGCAATACTGAAGGTCGTCCAGACTGAAATATCTATAATGTTCACGTCGAATTTCCTTTGATACCTATTGAATGTTGTAATGTGCTTGAAAAAAAGTGATATATCTACTCATTGAAAGTAAAGCATTATCATTTGAACAAATAACAAAAAAAGCTTTCCACAAAACAAATGCCACAAGTTTAAGGCCCGATTGAAACGTCTAACTTTTTATACGCGGCACGCAATTGGCGTATAGCATTTGAATGTTATCATAATTATTTTAAGTAGAAGGAACGACAAATTACCACTAAAATCCAAGCTGCCATGGAATAGCTATAAATCAGGTTAATCACACAGTCGGGCGAGTGGGCATCTTTTTCTGAATTAGGATATCAATTTTTACTTCCTGTTTTAACAAAGAACTACAAAGTTTATATTTTCACTCATTTTTTTTATTTCCTCATTCTCTACAATAATGTAATTGTGTTCTTCACCGTACATGTTGGCAATTCGCGACATTCATCTTATTTTGGTTTGCACGACATTGCTAGGATAACATTCAGCTGGGTGGAGAGGGCGTCAAAGTTGTCTACTTGAAGAACTTTGGTTTGCTTGTTGTTGGCGATCTGAAGGAGTTCAGCTTTGTTAATACCAGAACCAATACCTACGGCGATCACCTCAACCTGCTTGGCCTGCAGAAGAACAAAGAACAGTCAATGAAAACGTTCAAGTGCAGTTGGTATATCCGGTTTAAGACTGATGTACTTCATAAAATGTGTCGTGACAGTAGTCGTCCGTGATACGAAGTGCATGTGCTGCAACAGTAAGGTTACCATTATAATCGAGAACGACAACACATGTTATCGCACTAATCAGCTTGGTTTGCCGCAATGAGGAAAATGAACTGTTTAACTCACCAGAAGGGGTTTGAGTACAGTGTGGTAAGGAGCACTGCCAGCGTTGGTTTTGCCATCTGTCATCACAATCAACACGTCTGGTTTATCACGTCGATCTCCTCCACTTGGTGAGAATAGGTCGCTATTGGCCAGTCTCAATGCCATGTCTGTACGAGTTCCGCCTGCAGTGAATGGAATGCCATCGATAACTGTCTTCATGGCGGGCAGCGTCTGCGAGGCAACAGAGACGAAGCTGACGATACGGGTCGCTGTGGAGCTGTAGGCGATTATCCCAAGACGGCTACCGGACGAAGAAATGCCAAGGCGAGTCACTAGAGTAGACAGGAACTGTTTGACTTTCTTGAAGTTGGCGGCGCCAACACTACCTGAACGATCTAAGATGACGCCAAGGTCGAGAGCTTTACTACACCGAGCGATCAGCTGTGGAATGAAAGACAGCAGACATAAATTACGTCAAGATGTAATGCAATGATATCGATAAAAAAAAATTTAAGCTGCCACGATGAACATACCTCCTTCACAGCCGTACAGTTCCATTCGTATAGCGATGTGAGCACGCCAGCTCTTGGGGAGAATTCTGATAAAGCGAATGTTTTCGATGGGAGGGTCGAATTCATTAAGAACAACACTGCCCCTATCTCTATTACCAATGAATACCTGAAATAATGCAAAAGTATCAAATAAACAAGGTAAAATATTAGGTTTCTGAATTGTGATAACTTTGGCACTAACTATGTAATGTTCAACTAGTCATACTAGAATATCTTTTACTATCTTTTAATATTATTTTACTGCAAGAGATCCTTTTTCGTAAATATACTCATTATAGTATATTTAAATCATTCCACCCACCTTGTCTTTTCCATTCTTCTTGTAGGTAATAAACTGCTTCCCATCCATACTGTACTGCACCATATAACTGGTCACCCACTGAGCAGCTTCCTGCCTGCCTTGGGTAGCAATTCGTGTAACTGTTTTGTAATCTTCAAAGTCTACTTGAATCCACTGATTGACGTTGTTCAGCCTAGCTGCCCAGCCTCCACCTATATCTTTCCTTGCGTTCAAATGCAGTCTCGCGTTTGCTGCTTTGAGGGCCGCGTTGTATTCTGATGATGCCGAGAACTGGTGATCTTCGATGGACAGGCACTGACAACCGAGTGCATTTACACATTCTGGTTTTGGAGGTGGCTCAAATCCTGGAAATGATACAGAAAATGCATTCAAGGTTGAAAGGACAGGAATAAGGAAATGTCAAGGATTAGAATGTCACTTCATCTACCTTCAGTACAACCGTAGAACTCTACTCTCATGGAGATGTGTCCCTGCCAGGTCTTTGGACGTACACGGATGTAGCGAGTGATGATTGGATTGGCGAGCAAGTGACTAACCACCTTGTAGCGATCATTGTTGCCAGTAAAAACCTGAAAAACGACAAGGAAATATGTTATTGTCTATCGTATATCAATTTTGAGAGCTTTCTATATTAACAAACCTTCACGTTTCCTCTAACAGAGTATGGTGTAAACATGCTGCCGTCCAGACTGTATTCCAAAGTATAACTCTTCACCCATTGGTGAGCATCCTGTCGTCCTTGTGTAGACACACGCGTTACCTTTGTCGCCTTATTAAAGTGCACCTCAAGGAACTGGAAGGCGTCATTGGTTCTAGAAGACCAGGATCCAGTCCTTCCTCCACCAGCCATGAAGTGTAGTCTTGCGTTAGCTGCTCTGTGGGCCGCGTTGTATTCGGACGAAGCTGACATCTGATTGTCGGCCAAGATAATCGCAGCCTGACATTTTTTTATATTTGGTACTTGGAAGCCTGTGATAGGACAACTGATTTCAGTAAAACAGAAACACGAGGTCTATAAAGAACATAGCGAAAGAGAACATCGGCAAGGCTGCATTGAGAAATTGTAAAGCTTACAAACCTGTTGTGCAACCGAAGAGCTCGAGCCTCATTGAGATGTGTCCATACCAGGTACGTGGAGCGATGCGAATGAACCTCGCTATGATAGCAGGCTTCAAGATGTGCCCAACAACAGTGTTCCTGTCCTTGTTACCCTTGAGTATCTTGGAATTGATGTATGGCTCAAAATGGCCACCAACCATACTGGACTGTAGACTGTAACTAGTGATCCACTGATTGGCGTCCTGGCGACCTTGTGTGGCGACACGAGTAACCTTGGCGATTTGGGTCATATCTACCTGTAACCACTGACCGAGATGGTTGAATCGAGCAGACCAAGCACCCATTAAACTGCCTTGGCGAGGAAGGTGAAGTCTAGCACGAGCAGGTGAATGAGTTGCACTCCACATGGAGGAAGCAGTGAGTCGAGAATCAGGGATCTTCTTAGTTTGCATTCCAAGGGCAGCAGCACATTCGATAGGTGGAGTAACGAATCCTAACGCAGAAGAAAAGGAAAAGAATTATAAGATACAGGTTTAAGAAACCATACAAATTAAGTTACACGAAGTACAATATATTTTACCTTTCCTACAGCCAAAGAACTCTGCTCTGAGGGAGATGTGGCTATGCCAGGTCTTGGGTTTAATGCGGACAAATCGAGCAATGATCGAGGTCTGTAGTTCGTGGAGAACTACGGTGAACCTATCGGCATTACCTGAAAGAATCTGGTAATTGATAATAATGGTATTAATGAATGATTAGTACATTTATTTCTTAAGATTGTGTAGAAAACTATCCGTATTTCCACAATACGATTACTGGAAGAGTGTTATTACTGATAAGTACAACGTACAGCAACATATTTGCCCTGTTGGTAGTCTTCCCAGAAGATTCCATCTCGACTGAATTGAAGTGAATAACTCTTCACCCATTGGTTGGCTTCCTGTCGGCCCTGAGTGGCCACCCTTTTGATTTTCACCACCTGACCAAAGTCCACTTGAAGCCATTGCTGATCGTTGTTTGCTCTAGCTGACCAGGCACCAGTTCTCCCTCCGCCAGCATGGAAATGTAGTCTCGCGTTGGCTGCTCTGTGACCAGAATTCCACTCGGACGAAGCGGACATCTTGGCATCTTTGACCAGACCACTTCTAAGACCCAATGGGGATACACACTTGGGAACATTAAGCGGGGTGAACCCTGAGACGACACATGTTGAAGACGAATGTATTTAAATAATACTTTCTTTTAATTTAATTTTTAGCCATGTAGTATATTATTTTCGTAGCTATATATTAATTCCGTAGGGTTGCCACAGGTCAGGGAAATTTTAAATGTTTTGTCAAAGTCAGGAAATTGTATTGCCACGACGCCCCGTTTTGCCTCAAAGTGTCTGTGAAGGGAGGCTATACAGGTTGATAATGACGAGGGAATATCGAACAGCCTTATGGTCAGTGAAAATGGTTTTCTGGTCAGTAAAACGTCAGGGAAATATTTTTCCACGATGGGTGGCAACCATGTTATGAAATCGCTTACCTTTATAACAACCGTAGAACTCTACTCTCATGGAGATGTGTCCTTGCCAGGTCTTTGGACGTACCCGGATGTAGCGAGTAATGATTGAATTGGCGAGCATGTGACTAACCACAGTGTAGCGGTCCGTATTGGCAGTTAATACCTGGAAAATAATAGTACAGTGTAAGATTACGTATACTCGTTACTTTTCTAATCACATTGGTGTCTCAATGATTGACTCGGCGTTACCTTCACTTTCCCACCAACGCTGTATGTAGTGAAAATCCCGCCGTCCACACTGTATTGCAGAGTGTAGCTCTTCACCCATTGGCTGGCGTCCTGTCGTCCTTGTGTAGAGACACGCGTTATCTGGGTTGCTTTACCGAAATCAATCTCAAGGAATTGATGAACGTCGTTAACCCGAGCAGACCAGGCCCCAGTCCTCCCTCCGCCAGCGTAGAAATGTAACCTGGCGTTAGCTGCTCGGTGGCCTGAGTTCCACTCGGACGAGGCGGACATCCGATTGTCAGTCATGGCAAGTTTGCTCTGGCATTTTGGGATCTTTGGTATCTGGAATCCTACAAAACAATGCATTGAATGAGGTGTTCGCAAATACACAGGTTTTAACTGTGCGTATTTAATGGTAATGGTTAACGTAGGTTGTCATACCTTCTTTACATCCATACAATTCCACTCTCATGGAAATGTGTCCGTACCACGTCTTGGGAAGAACCCGGATGTATCTAGCGATTATGACTGGCTCAAGTATATTAACGACAACACCGTGCCTGTTTTTGTTGCCCGTCAGAACTTTGTTGTTAGTATAGGAGTCGAAATATCCTCCATCCTGGCTGAACTGTAGACGGTAGGTGGTGACCCACTGGTTGGCGTCCTGTCTTCCTTGTGTCGCTATGCGTGTGATCTTAGTCACTTTGCCAAGATCAACTTGTAGAAACTGACCAACATTATTCACCCGAGCGGCCCAAGAGCCGAGAAGCCGCCCATGACGTCTAAGATGTAGTCTGGCACGAGCGGGTAAGAGATTTGCATTGTAAGAAGTAGAAGCGGTGATACGAGAGTCAGTAATTCGACCGTCTATCATACCGAGTGCAGACGTACAGATTTCCTTGGGAACACAGAATCCTGTAGATAAAGTGAAAGCCATCCTTATTTGCAGCTCAAGCAATAAATACAGTTGCCTGAAACAAGGCGGCCTTCACCTCTTCGGAACCAGAGTAGTACTGGCTATCCAAATAATAGCCAATAAAATGCAAGGTTTTGAGAGGTGAAGACCTCGTGCCTGAAACAACCAATGGGCTGATCAAAACCAGGACTCGGCTAAATCGCGTGTTGGTTTTTGTGAGGGACGAAAACTCTCGTAGGAAGGGCGAGATACCAACTCATGTGGCGCTGCGTCCGCGGATCGAACCTTGGCCACAAGCGAGTGGCGAAGCGCTTAATCACTGCGCCACCCGGCTCCTCTATCATTTACGTCCAAGAGCATAACAAGAAAGTTGCTGTAACGAGTATAGGCCATTTTGACGATGTTGCGCATGCATTAGTATTTTAATAGGCACGAGCTGCTAAGACTCGTTCCGGTTCACCAGCCTTGTTATTTAAAACAGATAGCCATTGTTCAAACTGCGCGCGCAACATCGTCAAAATGGCCGATTGTCTGTTATTATAAAACACCCGAGAGCTCGAGACTAGTACAATAACCTGATATTACGCAGTAGTTATTTATTTATACATCTCTTTGTTTATTAGAGAGATAAATCTATTACGTAGTAGGAACGAAAATATTTAATTACCAGAAGTGCATCCATAGAACTCGGCTCTCATCGAGATGTGGTTGTGCCAGGTCTTGGGTTGAATGCGGACAAATCGTGCGATGATCGCTGGACTGATGTCATGAGATACCACGGTGAAGCGGTCTTTATTACCAGCAAACACCTGTTAACATATCATGCACATTAATTCTACCTTTTTAAATTGCGAACATTAGTTATAACGCGAATTAAGCAACAAATGATTACAAAGGCTCCGTTTTATATATTTTCGAAGGAGTATATAGCACGTCTTTGTGTAAAAATAAATATTGGTACTAGCCAAAGTGTTTCTTTTTTTTAATGCTCTTTAGGGTGCTTAGGAATGTATTTATCTGATAGTTTTATAGTCATTTGTGTGCGACCACACCAATTGCGCGCAAATATTCAAACTATGAAACGATCACGTGATTTCACGGTGAGTTGTTTTAGTTTACACATTCTATTGTTCAATTGTGTGCTGTTGTTGCACTGTAAGTATTATTTCCTTGGCCAAAGTCAGAAAATTTTCAGAAGTCTCATTACAAAATGGCGTCTAATCTGTACAGCCTCTGCGATAGCCTTGAGAATTATATTATTTAAATCCTACATGAACATTCTAAAAGCGTTTAAGTTAACAGTTGCATGTAAACTTGTTCTTACCTTACGGTACGTTTTCCAAACGGTTCCATCTCGACTGTAAACCAAAGTGTAGCTCTTCACCCATTGGTTGGCATCCTGTCGGCCTTGAGTTGTTACGCGGGTTATTTTAGTCGTTTGAACAAGGTCTACCCGAAGCCATTGTTGGGCGTTGTTGTACCTGGCAGACCAGGCCCCAGTCTTTCCTCCACCAGATTTAAAATTCAGTCTACCGTTTGCTGCTCCGTGATTGGCATTCCATACAGAGGAGGCGGTCATCTGTGGGTCTGTGATCACATGTTTCTCTAGGCCAAGAGCGGTCAGGCAATCGTACGCTACTGCAGGCTGAGAATCTAACGAGAAAAGTCTGGTAATTCGTTCTATTTTTTTAAATACTCAGTCTGATTTGCGTCAACAGCAAATTTAGTTCAGCTGATAGTTAAAACATTGAAATCAAATTAAAGTTGCAAACAGTAACTTTCGCTCAGCAGTAAACCAGAATCGAGTATTTGTTTATACGCAAACTCGAGATACCGCAAACTAAAACTAAATGGCAGCAATTGCACGAACTACGTATAATGATAACTGAGTTGACAAAACTAATAGATCAGTTTTAGCAACAGTGGCATCGAAAGGAAATTAAGCTAATGATTAAACCGAAATCTCCACTGGCATTTGATAAGCCGCACTGAAATTTTTTAATAGCTTCTCCTGTGAAAACAAGTCAAACTTACCTTGAATATGAAGCGCGTGTAAGAGTAACACTAGTAACAGGAGACTTCCCGTCATAGTGAGTCGGCAGTTCTACGGAGGGGAGAAAAGAGTAAATATTGTAACGAGATTGAAAATCGTGGTCATCGGGCTACACCAGAGCCTGTGCGTACACCGTGGCTATATTTAAAACGTTGGTTGGCCGATCACAAGATTTTCAAGGAACGAGAGAAATGTTGCACTAATTCACGAAGAAACTAATTTCCGGCAGAGCCACATGTTGGGCAAGATAACTGTATGGTAGTTTGAAATGAATACTAGTATTTCAAAACATGTAAATCTGTCTTAGCTCGCCAATATAATCACTTATCGATACAATTTCAGAGGCCTCGTGGTTTTGTCAGCAACTAGTGTGCTTGCCACTTCAGCAAATTCATCAAGACTTTCTGCTAGAAAACTACGCAAAGCAAGCTCACACAAACACCTATACAGACTACAAACAATGTTATACATTTGTTTTCAAATTAAGGTAACGTTTTCGAGATCTTACCTTAGCGTAACCCTGCCGTGTAGCTGTCAATAAACTTTAGAGACTCCACATGTGAGTTCCTGACTTAATAGTCCTTATTTATACTTGTACTGTTTACTTAAGGCTCGGCATTTTTGCCAATATAACGTTTCATACCAGTAGGATTACGTAACACATGATTGGAATGATGTTTTGAACACGAAGTAACTTGTTGCATCTAATTGCCTGTTACAAGAATGTTGCGTCTTACATTCTTGTTTACCATGTATCACTTCCAATCACATTCACTAACGTTACGTGGAGCTACCGTTACGTCATTCTTCATTAGCTAGCTTCTCTTTTCCACGTAGTTGTCATTTCATCACATTGTCCTACTTTTTTGGCAAGACGGCAAACACAAACCCGAAATATAGCCAGGTTTATGATAGCTCTTGGGGAACTCATGGAAAAGAATAGTGTTGAATCCTATGCATCACGTTTACTATAAAACTAAGATTTGTGCAGTTTTTTTCAGTGATATGCTTGATGGTCAGTTAACGTGCGCGTATCACATTCTATGTTAGCCTTCACTTGTTTCGTTCCGAAAGAACAAGTAACATTTTTGGGCGCTTTCTCAGTGTAGGCATATTAATAATTCATTTTGTCCAATTTTCATACAAACTGGCTAACCCCCAAATTAAAAAAAACACCTAACCATTTAAAATCCCAAATCATTCTATTATATATTCATAAATGCAACTAGTAGAATGAAATCTGAAATTTGTTTGTTGATAGTCTTTTAATGTGTAAGTGAATGTTGAAAGATCGACTATTCGAATTGATATTCTGCATAATAAACATATTGTCTTCACACGGGATATGGATGGAAGTGTATTATTACGGTTTAATGTTCAAATTTCGTGCATTGTACAAAATTCAAGCATGTGATTGGCTAATGAGCGTTCATTATTGGTGACCACAGCACTCGACCCAGACCCTCTCTTACCTAGGGAAAGGGAGACCTAGTCCTTCTCTTAGTTACGTGTTTGGACGGCTTGGAAAACCTCATTACAATTTCATATTAAACAGTGAAAATGCAGACAATTACTAGAAAGGTAACGGCAGGATTGAACTCGGTTGCCTGTGTGACAGAAGATATATATTTTGAGGCGTACATTTGCATAATCGGTCGTTGGAAATGGCTGATTTGCGAGTGCTGGAAGTACAACTTTACAAGTCAACATGTGTCCAAGTGAACAAAAGTTTCTACAACACTCTAGTAGTCTTACCTAAGAAATGGATTTTATTTCCGAGACCTTACTCTGTCAATAAGAGGAGAAATTTAAGCGAGAATTCAGTGGATGGTTCGAAAACCCAGGATTTTTGATTTGGAAAATGTTTGCATCGGAGCCGAGCACATGGCCGGAGGCCGGTTTCAAGTCAAGATTTCAATTCACTGCCCCACTGGATTCTGTAGGTTAGTTATTTTCGAATGAAAGAAACTATTAAAGAAAGCAGACTATCTAGGAGATAAGCCGGCCAAATAATTGATATTTGAATGCATGGCTCCAAGAGAAACGTTTTCAAGTTAAATGTACAATCATACTATTCGCCTCACATTATGTTTTGAGGCAAACATTTGCATAATCGCTCGTTAGAAATGGCTGATTTGCAAGAGCTGGAAGTACAACAACTAACAAGTCAACATGTGTCCGACACTCTAGCAGTCTTACTGAAGAAATGGATTTTATTTCCGGTGAGACCTTACTCTGTCAATAAGAGGAGACAATGAAGCGACAATTCAGTGGAAGGTTCGAAAACCTAGGATTTTTTATTTGGAAAATGTTTGCATCAGAGCCGAGCACATGGAGGCCGGTTTCAAGATTTCAATTCACTGGAATCCGCAGGTTAGTTATTTTCGAATGAAAGAAACTATTAAAGAAAGTAGACTATCTAGGAGTTAAGCCGGCTAAATACTCGATATTTGAATACAGGCTCAAGAGAAATGTTTTTGAGTTAAATGTACAAACATACTCGCAAGGCGTCAACTAAACTAAACTGACCGAAAGCCAAAGTAAATTATTCTTTGCAAAGTTATCTACTTCTGTTTTTAATCATTGTCTATTGAAATGACATTTCTTTGTGGAGATATTTACCGTAAAATGATTTAATTCATGCGAAATATTTGACTTCTTTATGAAATTGTTTGATTTCAATTGAAATTCACGGCTGACAGTGCACTCAGTTTGAATATTAAAAGGGTTAGAGACTTTTTGTCTGTGCTTTATCGGCAAAATACAGTCACTTGCTGACTGTACGATGAACTCAAAATTTCTTCATACTGCATTCGGCCTTCGGCCTCATGCAGTATTCATTATTTTTCGTTCATCGTACAGTCAGCGCGTGCCTGTATTTGTCGATAAAACACTCACAAGCAGTCTCTATCGAAGAGGGCTATTGCCAATATTTGTCTTCCTTCGTGATCTTTAATAGTTGTGACTACGTTCGCATAACCAAATTATTTTCGAATTTCAATATTCTCCCCAAAATCGACTTGTTTGTTCGTTTCATAAACATGAGCCTGAGTCAACAATACTTTCCCCATTTTAATAATTCGGTTAGATAGAAGATTAAGGCAAGTACTTCATGACGTCACGGTGGCCTATTCTACTTTGACTACTGCACACAAACACGCTAAGCTCTCTATCGAACATTTATCTCTCAACTTTCAAACTAGTTTGTTTGTTTCATATTCCCTCTATTGTAATTATTATGTGATGATCTGATTTTGTGATGTAAACAAAATCTGTAACGTTAATGCGCATGCCTACTGGTTTATCGCTGCGGATCAAAGGGTCTCCATCCCACATGGTTAGCGGCGGGCGCCAGGATTATTTTTCTTTAGACGCTCCATTATAAAAAGCATGACATAAAAAGACGACATTTTAAAGAGGCTATGTCATGGTACTGCGCATGTATCGAGTAATTGCTCGATTGGTGGCCTAACAATTAGTATCCTGTATCATTCCATACAGGATTCTAGTTGGCTTATAGTTAGTACTATGTATAATTTGATACAGAATACTAATAGGGCTTATAAGTATTCTGTATCATATACAGAATACTAATAGCTAACTAGAATTTTGTATGGAGTTTACAGTGTATCCACGTGACCCGAATACTGGGTCTCGATTGGCTAGTATTATTAATGAATATAAAAAATATATTTTAAGCATTGTCTCTGAATAGCCCCCACGGGGTGTTGGCAATAAAGAGGTATTATGTATGTCTTGTTTGTAAATGCTATTTTCCACATCCAATCCAGTAGTTGGTCTTCTGAATGAAGGTAAATAAAGCAGTACGGTTCAACTCCCCAAAGACTTGAATTGGGACAATACTGCATCATAGATTAAAATGTTTGTTGGATCCAAAGTTACGATACTGAGCTGTTTATCACTCGGGTTCGCTTGTTTCCCAGACAGCGTCCGATTATGATCGTTATCAAGAAGTCAAGGAACTCCAGGATGGTCAAGATGCTCATACCAAGGAAAAAGCCCATGTCCCCACCAATGGTACCTGCACACAAAAATACGAGTTCAGAATCATCGTGAATACAATATCATTAATTTTGGGAATTCTAAAGAAATTTCTAATACTGCAACGGGAAGCTGACTGTATTAGCAATGAAGTTAAAATTATATATATTGTTAGTATATGTGATTATTGCATGATCGGCTCGGTTTTCTTTGTTAGTAGGGCTTTATCTACCGCCTCCCGGTTACCTCAGTGGTTAAGCGCCGGTCTGTTGCGCAGGAGATCGACGGTTCAAACCCCGAACGGACCAATACTCGGGGTCTTAAAATAACTGAGTAGAATTCGAAGGTGCTGCCTTTGTGAAACAATTTCGTTCACGCGATGCAAATGGTTAGATCTTCAGGTATACTCGGATAAGGTCGTTAAATCGTAGGCCCATCAGTGGATGAAGAGCCACCTCGTGGATATGCCACTGATGATGATTATGATGGTGATGGTAAGCCCATAACTAGGAGCGTCCATCCCGCATACTAGGCCCTGGTAACCAGGAGCGTCCATCCCGCATACTAGGCCCTGGTAACCAGGAGCGTCCATCCCGCATACTAGGCCCTGATAACCAGGAGCGTCATCCCGCATACTAGGCCTATGTCACAGCGTTTTCACAAGTTAGGCTATTTTTAGAACGGATTCCCGCTATTCTTGGGTTGCAATCATTCCTAAGGGAATAAAATCACAAAAGCATAGCAGCCACGTTGTTTGTACAACAAAAGTAGCTAATGAGGCATCTTTTGTTCCGCCACTGGTGCAACCCACTAATTGGCGAATAAAATGATCTAAAAATAGCCCAACTTGTGAAAACGCTGTGATAGTTATATAGGAGATATGGACGCTCCTAGTTATGGGTTATACAGATAAAGCCCTTGCATTTATAATCTGTATAAATACCCGGGTCTTTATCACCAGATAAACCCCTTGCATTTATAGTGACCAGTGCAAGGGTTGTGCTCTCAAGCTGACAGTCATTTGAATGACCCGATATGAGAGCTCAAGTACGACACTTTCACTCACTCCCTCTTTAAGAACGCGAGCCGTCTTATCATTATGGGACGTGATTTTTTCACCATACTCTAACTGCGCATGTTAGTGACGTACCTTAACGGCGAAATAATTATTCTATTGTATGATAATTTACAAGCCTGCCAAGGGTATTGTTTACTTTTACTGAAGGTCAAATAATTGCTTTCTCATAGGAATAGCTTTGGTAAGATAACCTCGCCGATCATGAAATAAGTCAGATAAATACCTCGGTTCTCGGTATTTATCTCTTAAGTTTTATAAACTAACTGTTCTTAGTTTCAGTCTATGAGACACAATTCCACATATTATCTCTCCAATGCCGAACCTAGAATTCAAAATTAAGCTCGAACCCAGGCAAACAGTCCCCCAGTAGTTAAAACCATGACGCGATGTTCAATAACACAGTGAAACAACCTTCGTGTGAAAAGACCTTTGACAAGACTCGCCGATTAACGACCAACCCCTCCATAACACAGTGAAACAACCTTTGTGTGAAAAGACCTTTGACAAGACTTACCGATTAACGACCATTCGCCGATAGCCGCTGTTTGTTCGATGACGTCGTAACTCATTTCTTCATAATAAACGTCTAGCGACACAACGTTGTCCCTTAAGAGAGAATAAATATATTGAGATTGATGAATATGGTAGAGCAGTTATCGAGTGAGTGTCGTAAAACCAAAAAAGGAGCCAATCACAGGAGCAATTAAAAACCAATGAACCAATCACAGGAGCAAGTAAAAACCAATGAACCAATCACAGGAGCAAGTAAAAACCAATGAACCAATCACGAACTGAAGTAAACTAAACGCAATCATGGATAAATAACCAATCAAACTCACATATTTACTTTTCTACACTCAATCGAAAACCGCTTTATTAACAACAATCACTTTTAACTTGCGCGAGGACGCGGTCACGTTACTGGCAATAGAAACTTGGACCTGAGGATAACATTTTGCGTTGAAAGCGTTTACTTTAAAACACTACAGTGAAATGAATCCAAGTTCTAATCGGCATTTGAGCGCACACAGGAGAAGAATCAACCTCCTTCTATTCCAGATAAACGAGTCATTTTTTCCATTCCAACTACGTGTATAGTACCCCTTACTTCCCCTCATGTTATTGTAACTCCAAAGGTGTTTACATTTCCCTAATCATAGACTCAACAAAATTTATCGATTCTGATTAGCTGAGAACAGTGCAAGTAATCCCAAATTGCACTCAAAATCAGGAATCTAACTATGTTTATATCGCAAACAAGCGTTGTTACAATCATGTTTTAGAAGGGGATTTTTTTCGAAGAATTTCCGAAAAATTATGGTCTTTCCGGAAATTTCCGATTGCCTAAAACATACTTAATAAGGACGGTGCCTACTAATTGCAAACCAATTTGTTTTCTAAAAATCTATATGTATTGTTTGAACCCCCTAAGGAGCTTTTGAAATCAGAAAAAAAATTATGGGGTATCCATACGTTTAAGAGAGATAATTAAGGATGAAAATCGAAAAAAGTGCTGACTCAGCATTTTTCTTTGTCCGAGAAACTATTTTTAATTCGATTAATATTTTGGGTTATCTGGCAAAATATTAGGGAAAAAAACGTTAGACATAGCGTTCTTCACAAAGGATGCCAATCAAACTATTTATCTTACAATGATTATCATTTTTTGTACAAATTTTGCTTTATAAGCCTCATTAGTGACCATGAACACACACATATTTTTTGCCGCAATGGACATCAAGTTTCAATTTTATAAAGACAAAAAATATATGTAAACGTTGTTTAGCTTCTTTATTATAGATTACAAAAAGAAAAAATGGGGGTATCCACGCGTTTTAAAAAGTTATGTGGACGGTAGGCCTCTTTATCGCTAATTTTATTTTCAAAAATTGACATTTTTTACCAAGGCCTCCCTAGTAAGTCTGAAAATTGGTTTCTTTTATTGCATTCTGGGAGATTTTCAAGATGGCGGTGGGGAAAAGAGTCAGTCCCATCTTTCGACTTTCTTCATTGAAAATCAAACCTGTTGCTGCTTCCTTTGTGCTCAAACCCCATACAGTCCTTCCTTCTTCATTCTTCATTGTATTTCCAAGAGGTTTACCCGTTTTCACAAAGCTTATTTGACCGTATTAATTTTTTCACACATTGTTTATACTCGGCCGAGTCCATGTTTGGAGAAACTGACGAAACTCGAAAGCATCGACAGGCCTAAAGCACAAGGCGCTGGGCGAAAAGACAGCAGTGATTCATGGCAGTCCAAACAACCTTCATTCAATTGGTCGGGTAAATCTCCTAAATCTACGATTCTTCGACCATCTTCCCACGATAAATCATTGAAATGGTCGGCTGTTTTAATACCATTTCAGCTGAAAATTGACTTTCGTGGCCGTGTAGTGGAATTTAAAGATTTTCCAAATCGTTCATTTCTCAAGCATATCTTTCGACCGTATTTTAAAATCCTTCATCTTTCTGTTTACACAATTAACACAGCTTTTTCAAAATAGTTCTGCAAATGGCCTGTCTCGCGGGATGACCCGCGGGACGCAAGATGCGCAGAACGGCGTGCGCGCTGACAATAGTAGGCACCGTCCTTAAAACATACTGCTGCGTTGTGGTTTCCACAAAAACCTCTCTAACACTGTAAATGCATTTCATAGTACTAAATATTTAAATTTCAACTGTTGCAGCATTAGTTATACAAATGGTGCTTTGCTTTTTCCGATATTTCCGAAGATTGTCCGGATTGAAGATTCAAGTAAATTTGTCGAGTATATTATTAACAAGTAATCATACGATTTCGAGTGCAATTTTGGATTAAATCAAACTCGGTGTTTTTCAAAGAGCTCAAATTCCGATCGCCCTACGGACTCACGCAATCACGATACTCTTTGAAAAACCCACTCACTCGAATTAATCCTAAATTGCACTCGCATGCGCGTTACATTCTTCTGTCTTATGGATACACACAGTTACCTGTAAAACTGTTGTCTCTCTGGGATTGACGAGTTTTTGAAGCGTGCGAATGTCTCAGACTGTGTTCCTTCCTGCAGCACAGGATCAGCGTTACGGGCAAAAGCGTTACTGATGGCCGAGGCATAAGAGAGCTTTGTATGGTATCTGATGTAGCTGCACGGTTCAGGACATGTCATTGAACACTTGGCTACTCCATCGGGAAGGTTGCCTATGGTAACGAGATCAATACAAATTAAAGTAGATATTGAACAATTGGCTTCTTCATCGGGAAGGTTGCCTATGATAACGAGATCAATACAAAGTAGATAATGAACACTTGGCTACTTCATTGGGAAGGTTACCTATGGTAACGAGATAAATACAAAGTAGATATTGAACACTTGGCTACTTTATCATGATAACGAGAAAGACAACAACAACAATTTATTATGAAAGAAACACTTACAAAGAGTTAAGATGCTTGCCAACGGCTTTTCAATGCCGGGGACAACATGGCAAAACTAATTTATTCCCCGTACGTGACGTCACAAATTACAAGACTTGAGCCGTCTGTACATAGCGGATGTTGTGAGGAAGGTTTTCAGTATATTTTTTTCTCCTTCGCTGGACACAATAAATTTAATTACAATGTAAGGCTCTTTATATACATGTATAGATTGGTTCGTAGAGCTAAAGTTTATTTAGGGTTCAGTTCCTCTTTAAAGTATTGAGCTAAGACATTTATTGACAAATATCCTCATTTTACTTACCGTAAAACTTAGGGTAGACGCATTGGAAGGTTTCGTTCATCGAGCAAAGAGCGACTCCGTCTGAATAAAATGCCGTGATACAGGCAAAAGTCAGCAAATGTGTTAGATGTAACAATTATAGTAGGAACATAAAATGATAACATCAAGACAACTACAGGAAACAGAATATGAAACACGGCGGATATTCAGACAGACATTTGTTTGGCATGTTCCTTGTGATCCCTTCTGAACTTGATGAAAAACCGGCTCTTGTTATGTTTGCTATTGATCATCATCATCATTATTATTAATATTTTCATCATGATCATGATCATTAATATTATCATTGTTATTATTATTATTATTGTTATTATTGTTAAAAGAAGGAAGGATGTTACCTTTGATTTTAAATAAAGGTTGACACTGACACGCCTCTATGACATAGTCGTACACACACTGCTTGATACATGCCGACACAGAGTATGACACGTTAAAGTACTTGGTGAATGGCCTGCCAGGAGATGAACAATTCGTCTTGAACGGGTATTCGAGATTCTTGAACTGAAAAAAGAAAGATCTTATCAGTTTCAGTCACGTTTCTAATATAGACAATAGGACAAAGACATGGAATAGAGGTCATTACAAACTATAGCCTGTATAGTCAATGATGAGAAGGAGAGAAAAGGGACTGGGGTCAGAAGAAAATGGGGAAGAGGGCGCCAGCAACAGCCCTATTATTTATCCTTTCTTTTCTATAATCACACAGAGCACGGACAATTCTGATTGGTAGTAAGAGGCGTTAGACTGTCAATCAAATGAATTTCGACAAGCCATAACTAAGAAGAGCTGAACGTAGTACTAGTTACTGAAGATCAATCAATCAATCAATCAATAACCTTTATTTTAACACGATAATTATTAAAGCTTACAGCTTGTGGGGTCGTGTATAACTAAATATATATACAAGATGGCGGATTAATTTGACCCGTGTTTGAAAGATGCTTTGTAGTCTTTGACTGTGGAAAGAGTTTTGCTTTTTCCCAAAGAGGTGACTAGCTACATGCCTTGTGCTACCTTAGTTCGTGAAGGAGAGGATGTTTTGGCTATTTTGCTGACAGCTTTTGGGAAGAGCTTAATTTTCCAGATCGTCGTCGTTTTGGCAAAGAGGCAAATCGCGAAGCATGGCGACGAAGGGAACGGACCAAAGATTTTTAAAAGTGCGTTAAAAGAACCATTCGCGCTTCCCTGAAAACTTAGTGGCGTGTGTGGTAGATCAGTAAAAAACATATGCTGTGAACTGGGACCGGGTTGTAGTAGCTATTTTCAAAGTAAAACGAATATACAATGTTATTGTGTCATTATTTTTCATCATACGTTGCAGCCAAAGTTTGCATTGGCATTCCGTACGATTCGGCTTGAACATGCACTGCGGTCAACAGAACTGTAAATAGGACATTGCACTGAAATCTTTTAGCAAATGGTTCGTAGGATAAACGGCAAGTTGGTACGAACTAGTGAACTTTAGAGAGTTCTCTGCGCACTTGATATCATAGTACTAAACTACCGTTTACTTTGTAACTCCAGAGTTTTGAGCAGTTCTGAATAGAGCCATTGAAGGTTGACATATTGCTCAGTGTACGACTTGTACCTAGAATATTGATGTTCTCCATATGATATTCCTATCTTTATAAAGGTAACAAACTTCGTTCTGATCGTTTTCTTCCACTGTTTGACTTAGATTTCGAAAGCAAAACATTACAATCTCCAGCTCATTCTACATTACTCAATCTGTTTTGAAAGTGTTATCCGAGATCCACAGCAACTTGCGTTGCGTTTTGCCAGTATTTCATGACATTCTTACAGATTACAAAAACGAATGATTGCTGATGCGTTTGATTGAGCGGAGAGACAATATGGCGATTATGTGCGTATAATAAATCGTATAATATTCGGGAATATGAGAAAGATTGGAGGTTAAGTAAGTAAGTGACTTTATTTAAGTGTCAATGTATTTAGCTTTGCAGCTAATTGGGGACACTCGGTCCTACGATTTTACGTCCTTATCCGAGAACACGTGAAAGTCTAACCGTTTGCTGTATTGTAAAGGCAACACCTTCTACTCAGTTATTTTAAGACCCTGGGTGTTGGTCCGGTCGGGGTTTCAACCCGCGATCTTCCGCTCGACAGACCGGCACTTAACCACTGAGCTAACCGGGAGGCGGTTAAAGAGGTTGATACTATAGGAAGGAAACATCACTGCATAAGTGGCGACAAGCGATGTTGCAACGGTCATCGTCTGTATATTATACATTGGTGCTGTGAGAAAATAAGCTTTAATGATAGAAAAGTCAAGTACAAAGAAATATGGACTTGTCTACAAGGCTCTGCGGACACAGTAGTTCAAGCATTCAAAAGGAATCCGCGGTCATACTGCATGGACTTCGTTATATTTTAATACGGCCGCTAATTTTACTGTTCATAGCAAATGACAAGTAATAGTAGGTAGGCAGTTTTAAGAATTACTGTTTTAATTAGTTAGGCAGGTTATACCGATGCAAGATTTCCAACGGCTGATAAATGAATCATGGCCAAGTCACCATGATAAATTGATAACAATCAAGCTTCGGACTTTACGCTATACAATATAGAATTAAGAGAAGAAAAGGAGCTTTTTAAAATATTTTCTGGTAAGCCACAAACAATAACATTTTACCTCAGATGGATTTTGTTCCTCATGAAACGGGTTGAATTAAATTTAATGTTCGCGAGTGACGTGTATACAAACAACAGAGGTCACACTTAGGCATTAGATTCGAGTTGGTAGTATTTGACTGGTTTACATGCCCTTTAACTATGTGTAATATGATCTCAATTTTCGGTTTCTGTCTTGATTAAGACATCGATTTACATATACCCTTCCTTATATGAATCGGGCCGTACATAGTTCAACAACGATTTGTGAACAACCAATCAAGTATTGCTACGAACTACTCACCTCATTAAACCTTAAGTTCTTCCGCCTCTCTAAGTACATGTCACTAATAGTATTTGACACTAGGTAACGTTACAAACCACCGGCATAAAGCTTGATGTAATCATACCTTTCTCTGTCGAATGGCAACAAATGTGTGCGTTCCAGGCTGCAACACGAATCCCAAATCCTCCACAAATGGGTATTCATTCTGATCGTGAATAAGAACTTTGAACCCAGCGATGGGCGAGTATGCATTTCTCACATGATCTTTTTCTTCTACATTTAACCTAAGCCTTAATCCGTTATTAGGTCCAACAAGGGACGTCTCAAGCAATGGATGATCCTCTTTACCGGAGTTAAACGTGTAACACTGGCCCATTTGCAGAGTAACAATCGAAGTAAAGTTTTCGGTGTTGCACGGTTTTCCACGCCATTTGCAAGGACTGAGCCAGTCAAGAGAGATAATTCCCTGGATGGAATGGGAGTACTTTCTTAGTGCGTCTTCTATAGCTGGTCCTCTTTCATTATAACCTGATCCAAGCCAATTAGTCAAATATTTAGCTATCTCACTTTCGAAATCTTGAGCCGTGAACACGGCAACGATAGCGCTTATGAGCCGTTCATAGTGTGTCTTCGCATAGTTTGGTAGCTTCCCGCCCCTTTGACTTTCCATGGCTTGGATGAACTGCTGTTTGCTAATCAGGTTGAGATTGCATAGCGTAACTGCTGGGAATTCGAGTCTTGAAAGTCTCTCCTTTCTGATAACCGTTGTAAAGGGCCTTTTGTAGTACGCTGCAAGGGACCTGTGGACGTGATACCCACCAACTCCAAAGGCGACCAGAACAACTACACACCAAAACCATCTGCGAAATAGCACTTCGTTACCGAGAAAACGAGCGCCGTGTAGTGATGTACTTTCCCAAAAATATTTCAATCTTGAATCATTGCTGTTTTTTTCATTGGAAGAAGCATCGCTTATCTCGTTTTCTGGCATTGTACCATTTATCGTCAACCTTTTCTGGATTTGGATTGAGAGGGTTTAGACGGGGTTCAGGTGTTTTGTTGTTTTAACGAAAAAGTAATAAATAATTCGCCTGTTCGGCGAGTTCTATAACATTTGCATCTCTGTAACAAAAGCCACAGCAGCTACTCAAAGACATCTAATTGCAGTTTTAGAAACCCGAGTGAGTAAACAAACTGAAAAATTAATGTAGAAATAAAGAAATTGTTTTATATTTTGGGAAAATGCAAAAGAGAGAAGTTGAATAAGTGTCATATCTAATTTACGTCTTTATGTTTGTGCCATGCCACCTACTCTGCGAAACCTCTCACTTGGAGCCTGAAATTTGAGTAAACAAAACATATTAGTAATTATAAAACGTAGAAATTACCTTTGATTTTATTCGAATCATCAAAGGCATGTTATGAAAAAGACTGCAAAGGAACGACAAGCTCTATGAACTCTATGGAAATTAAAACTACACTACACATGAAAGTTTTTTATAAGCTTGTTGCTTGAAGGCTTTAATTCCCCTCTGAAAAAGATTACTCGAAGACAGAACATTTTAAGATAGTTTAGCGTTTCTCAAGAAGATATACATCACATGTTATTACATTGACATCGGGTTCTGTTGCTGGTTGTTATGCAGGATTTGGGTCAATGTTATGACTTCATTAGTTGTTTTTAATCAACAACTATATTGGCTACTAACCAGAATCAACTTTCATTGTATGAAATTCTGTAGCTAAGAACCACCTCTTTTGCGTTGAAATTTTAATTGAATAATACGTAAAAATACCAGAAAAATAGAATTATCAGACGAATCGCACTTTTCCCGTCGCTTGGTCAATGATTAAACATATTTTCAATACCTTGGAAATTTATTTGAAATCATAGTTTTCTGTACAGAGTCACTCCCCTGGAAGATGTCCAGTTTCCCAGCGTTCCAGTCTAAACATGTCAAGCAAGATATTCCTGTTTAGACGCAGTTTAACAATGCCCGTGATCTACATATTGATGATTTATATATATATAGGTATTATAGAGGATATTTACGGAGCCCTGTAGGCCCATCCACAAACATATATTTTATAAAAGAATATCGCGCGATACTGTCTTATTATCGCGCGATAGTGTTTTAATATCGCGCGATAATGTGTTATTTTAAAATACGTACATTACTTAGCTTCTTGTTTGGTAAGAGTGTTGTTCTGAAACATATTTCATATTAATTGAAAAGCTTTTGCTTTCGGTCATACATTCATAAATGAAAAGACATGTATTCATTTCAACTAGTCAGGAAGTTTAAGTACATTAAGTTTAATATAATATGGAGTGATATGCTCTCTTATAGGAACATCACATATAACACGAACAACCTTATTTTGAAGTTTAACTAGGATAGATAACGGACTGTCATAGTTGCATGTTTCCCAAATTATACAGCCATTCTTGCACACTGATTAGATCATTATTCATAGCAGAGAGAAACTCGTCCTGATTACTAGAGGCAAAGGTAAAATTGGTGCATGTCGTCTGCATATATGCAGGCCAACTCCGGGTACTAAAGTCGCTGTAATTTAAGGCGATAAATAGCAACTCAGTAAGGCAACTTTTAAAGGCGACTTAAGCAATTTCGGGGGGAAATTGGGGAAATTCATTAAGCGACTTCAGGCAACTTAAGGCGACTTAAGCGGAAAAATTGAAGAATTGCTTGTTGCAACTTTGGGCAACTTAAGGCGACTTAAACAAAACTGATTATAAGGAGTAACTGCTGAATACCCTCTTATAGCGACTTAATGCGATGTTATGCGATGTTATGCGACTTAAGGCGACTTGAGGACCATAACATTAGGAATATCTAATTTTTTCAGTTCTTCAATAATTAATATAAAAGCAATCAAGGCATGGCAAAGAAACAAGCGAGCATATCAACATCTCCTATAAATTAAACTAGCAATAAAGAAGTGAACTAGAGGGAAGGTAGTTAATGCATGGTATATATGTTAATAACTGTATAGAGCGGATTTCAATTGAGTGTCGGAAGTGTTTTGGTTTTGCGTTTACTAAGCTCTCCTATTGGCTGAGAAAGTAAACCAACTAATCAGAATCCAAAGTAAAACCAAACGCAAATTGCTTTTGGTTTTGCTTTGGTTTGTCATTGGCTCACAGGGAAGCCATTTATGAGTTACTTGTGATTACTCGCTCCTATGATTGGCTGGCTGTGGGTAATTTGCGTTTGGTTTTACTACACTCAACTGAAAACCGCTCTAACATGTTTTCAATTTCACGCAGTAAGAAATCAGTAGGAAGCCCTCCTGCGAAATCACTGAGGTGTTGACTCCACATAGCTTGATTGACAACTGAAGGACACTTGTTATACCGAAACTTCGAGTTTAACAATACTTTAACATATATTTCCCTCTCATTTGTCCTCAGTAGTACTTACAATTACTTAGTAGTCTTTACGTAAATGTAAGAACATGAAAAAAACTGCGTTTTCCGAACCCTATTCACTCCTCTCCACTACATACTGCTTAAGATGATCGATAATGGGAGGTCGTTGACATAGATCAAGAACAGAAGGGGTCCCAGAATAGACCCTTGTGGAACACCGGAAGTGACGGGAAGCGTGTTCGACATGGCGCCATGAACTGTTACACGCTGCTGGCGACCAGAGAGGTAGTTCTTGAACCAGTCTAGCACTCCACCTGTGATACCAAATCGGCTAAGTTTGCGCAAGAGTAGTTTGTGGTCAACTGTGTCAAAGGCTTTAGAGATGTCGAAGTAAAGGACGTCGGTTTGTTTGCCCAAGTCCAGGTTTTGACCAATGCGATGGAGGACTGTCAGTAGCTGAGCGGTACAGGATTTGCCTTTAAGGAAGCCGTACTGAGCTTCAGAGATCATATTTTGAAGGTGGTCTATCAGACGATTGTAAATACAACGCTCCAGTACTTTAGCGACTATGCACATCAAGGAAATGGGCCTGTAGTTTTCTACATAACTCTTATTTCCTTTCTTGTGGAGAGGGGTGATGTTGGCAAGTTTCCATTCAGTAGGGAGAGTTCCAAGCTTGAGTGACTTGTTAAACAGGTGAGTGAGGGAGTATGAAATACTTGACGCGCATTCCTTTAGTAGGCGGGCAGGTATGTTATCAGGTCCCATAGCTTTGTTTGGATTTAAAGACTTTAACACTTTAGATACTTCACTGGGTAGTAAGATTATCTCCGAGACAGTCACATTAGTTATAGGTGAGTCAGGCGTCCATTCGTCATCGGTAGTTTTGGAATACACGGAGTTGAAATAGCGATTGAAAAGACAGGCTACATTTTTGGGAGTACTGGCACCGACACGAGCTGAATCTGCGTTGGTGGAAGCTATCGTGACTTCTTGAGGGACGCTACTAGACTTCGTTGATGTCTTGAAGAACGACCAGAATCACTTAGGATTAGATTGCAGGGTAGAGCTCAACGAACCAAAAAATTGGTCCCTGCTGGCTTTTATTAGTTTCTTCGGCACATGAACGCAGATGTCTGTACTTTTCGCGTAAAGCATCAGAATTGATATCCTGAAGCTTCCGCGACGCAGGGTTTCTTTCTGCTTAAGTAGATGTAAAATACTGCTATTTAACCAGGGTAAGGTATGACGCCCCTTTATGGTATTGATAGGGATAAAATCATTGGCTGCGGCAAGGAAGCTATCTCTCCATGAATTCCAATCATCGGTTGATATCAGATGGAGAATCTGAAATCATCCAGTCAAGATCAAGCGACTCGATAGCACGATTCATTCCCTCAAAGTCTCCTCGCCTATAGTCGAAGACAGTTCTCCTAATTTTATGACTTTCTTTGAGCCGTGTTGTAAAGTCAAACAGAATGCCTCTGTGGTCAGAGAACAAGTTTAGTTCTTGAAGGTCGACTACCTCAATATTGTTAACCTGGTCCGGCAGGTTGGTGATGACAAGGTCGAGAACGTTGTTTCCTCTTGTGGTTGAAAAGATAGTCTGATATAGGAAATGGTCACACAAGCTGTTATAGAAGAAACTATCAGATTCACCCGAAGGGGTTACCGCACTCTCAGACCATGTAATTTTAGGGAAGTTGAAGTCGCCAGTGATGATGATTTTGTCGTATTGTCTACAGCAGTTATCCAAAAAGCTATTGAATGAAGACAGCCATTCATAAGTGGAATTGGGAGGCCTATAGCAGCTGACGAAGAGGATTTTATAATCTTGACTTGTAGTGCATTCAACGGAATGTGCTGAAAAGCGTGCAATCGTGCCTTAAGTTTTCCATGCATTTGTCTTGTAACAACGACTGAACGAGTCAAAGGCCAATGTATGGCAAACTGAAAACACGATTGCAGTTTGCACACTTCCCAGCACAGCTACATCCCTCACATTTCGATCAGTTAATCTTCTACCTGGTATCTTAAGTTTGTAGACGGTGAATATTTCAAAAATTCGATTTTACGGAAATTATTTGGCATCGGATTCCCATACAAACACTGTATTTCACTGAACTGGAACACTTACAAAACTCTTAATTACTGAACTGGAACACTTACAAAACTCTTGATTACTGAACTGGAACACTTACAAAACTCTTGATTACTGAACTGGAACACTTACTACACTCTAGCTTATAGCTTATTCATCTGGAACACTTACAACACTAGGTTATTCATCTGGAACACTTATAGAACTGATGACATAATGTAGTTCTATAAGTGTTCCAGGAGTTCGATAATCAAGGGTTTTGTATTGTCGTTTACAGAGATCATCACGTGGTATAATCTATCGCACCAGATTGGCTCTCGCACTAATTGAATATTCATGAGTTTTACAATTATATAGCGCAAATTCCATATGAATATATTCAAATACGCTTCACAAGGTCATTTTTGTGATACGGACTGCTATTGTGGCGCAATGTGCTGCCGTGCAGTTTACAATCATGAGTGATTGTTAGTACCTCAGAATACCAGGCTGTTGTGTCGGGGAACAACCCGAACTCTTTCTCGAAATAATACAACAGGTTGTTTCACGTCCCCCTCGTATAGATTGGAAGAAGAAGGGGAACAAGGGCAACAGCTTATACGTCGCTGCCAAAGGACGTGGTTGGGATTCGAACCCCTAACCTCCCGCACTCTAGACCGTGCTCTACCAACTGATACAACCACTGAGGCGGTGTTGACGATTTAGATAAATTGAACTACTTAGTTGACGTTACAGTAAATTAGTTTCCCTGATAGACCTTTTTTTCTTCATATATTATTATTATTATTGACAGTTTCATTACAATACAATATTACAATACAATAATTACAATACAATTACAAAGCAAGAAAAAATTATAATAAATACAATCAGTTATAAACTTGTGCTATCAGATTCTATTTCGGTCTACCAAACCAGATATTTAAAGGGGACCATTTTCTGTTAACTTTTTCTACTTTTCTTTTGGTTATCGAGTTTTCGTTTTCTATGTGTTTCTTTTCTTCTAAGAGGATGAAGAAACCTTCTAGGGAATACGACGTGTTTCGTATGAAAGCTTGGTACATGTGAAATTTCGCTATTATTAACACATGGTTTAACAGGGAGCGGTGCTTTACCAATTCAGTATATCCATATAGAATTATGGCCTTTTATTACTCTTTCAGCGGTAGGTGCCATGAACTGCTGCTCCACCAGCTCTGTTCGTGTCTTTTAACAGTTATTGTAAGCGGATTGCTGAACCATTCAGGAGGTTCTGGCGCTAGGGTATTATTACCAATGGTAATTTGATTTTTCTTTTCTTTTTGTGTATTTTTATCGCATTTATCACACCGAGATACTGCAATACTCGGTCGTTTTTATTTTGAACTGTTTTTATAATAAATTGTTGTTGTTGTTGTTGTTGTTGTTGAACTTATTTTTGAAATCTAGGTTCGATAAAAGCTTACCATTTTCGTCATAAAGATCGTCAATGAAATAAATTCCGTTCATATACCATTCTCTCTAAAATATAGGTATCCCTCCTATTTTTATGCCACAATTATTCCATATGATTTCCTTTTTTGTTTTGGCTGTTGGATGCTGTTTGAACCATTGTGTTTTCAGATCTGATAGACTTGAAGAGATCTCTGCTAGAAGGAAATAAATTATACAGTCGACCGCAAGACTAACCGCAAGACTAACGGCTCTAACCCTAACCGGTCTCCCAGGATCGTCAACACCAACCGCAGTACAGTCAAACCGCGATCCAACGTCTCCCCGGAACGACAACACCAACCGCATCACAGTCAAACCGCGATCCAACGTCTCCCCGGATCGTCAACACCAACCGCATCACAAGTCAATCCGCGATCCAATGTCTCCCCGGAAGTCCCGGAACGTCAACACCAACCGCATCACAGTCAAACCGCAATCCAACGTCTCCCCGGATCGTCAACCCATTTTGGAGCGACTCCAGCCCAAGCTCTAATTGCGAATAGGCCTTTTGCAGGAAACAGTCACGTGCTGATACACCACTTCAATAACTGAATGAATTGCGCTCGTGCGCGATCAACAATCGATTGGAGGTGGAAAATAGCATTTACAGACAGGTTTTTCTAATAATACTACCGATCTCGTACAAGTACAAGTCAAATTTTGTTGTTGTCCAGTACAACTACGTAGTAATTGAGTAACGCCCATTGTTGGTGTATTTACCACAGATATCCCAAGCTCACTATGAGTGGTTTAGAAATTTGTAATGAAAGTATATAATTTTTCGTAATCCCTAATTTTAACTTGTAATACCATAGAGGACAAATTAATCCCTACTTTCAACGCCGCCTACGCGCGCTTAAAATAATGTTTTGCTGGATCGTAATTTGCACTCGGGAAATTACTTGGCGATTTTGACAAACACGCGTAAAATTTATCCTTAATTTCACTCGTCCCTCATTTGATTACCTATACTAATAATGGTAAAGTTTCCTTTAAGGCCCTGAATAATCCGTAATCCTGGGTAAATTTTGGAAATACTCCGTATCCTTATATTGTAAACGCAAATGTCCGTAAGTCATCGATATGATAATAATCCGTAATCCTAAAATCCAACCCAAATAATCACTAATTTATATTTAGTTGCCAATATCTTGGACGCAATGCAGTATGGGATGCCTATTTCCAGTCTCCTCTCCCTTGTACAACATGGCGGCTGTGTTAGCACGTTTTACACATCGAACTCTCTCGACGATTTTGCCCCAATTACAAGAACTTTGAACTAAAACCCCAAACATGGCACTTTGATCATGGACAGAAACTAGTACTCTTCCCGTTTGAGTTCACGGAGAGACTTGTAGCCACATCCGAAGGCTAATTTCTCCGTCCAAAAGCCCCAACTGGTCCAGAATCGACGAGTCAGCATGTCGAAGGCGACGAAGAGAAAACACGTCACTAGAGAGGTTATGGACGATTATGTGGTGCCTGATGACAACCAGCAGATTGTTAAGGTATTTATGTGAGGAATTTGAACTTGCTACGACGTACATGTAGGTGCTGAGAATTTCTTTGGTGTTTCGGTGGGGGTAGGGGTAGTGAGTACTTAATTTGCACAGAAGTCAGAACATGCACATGAGCGGATTTGGTATGACTGGTACAAAATACATTTGTCATTAGAGACAGCACATCTCCCAACCATGGATTAGACCAGGGACCAAGTAGAATCACGCGTCTGGTTATAATAAAATCAATTTACTACACTTTCAACATGACAGCTCATGGTTAAGTGTTGCGGTTATTTGGCTATTCCATTAAAAAATTGTACCCCTCCCCCCTTATCGAGGAACTTAGATTTCTTTAGTGGTCTACCAAAAATTGTCATGGAATATCTTTAGGGATTCCCCAAAAAATATTAAATTCTTCAGAGGTTAAACCCGATCAGAGCATGGAAATCTTCAGGCGGTCGACATAATTGGGCCATTTTTGGTTTTTTTTTTCAGGGGTATAGCACATTTTCCAATTTCTTCAGGAGGTTTGTGTGTTTGGTAAAAATATGTATCCTTGTTAGGAGGGGGATACAAATTTGTAATGGAATAGCCAATGTATGCTGACGACACTCACTTAACTTTCGCAAGTAATAATATTGATGCCATAGATCGTAATCTGAATCAGGACCTTGTTAACGTTAATGAATGGCTTATCGCGAATAAGCTCACTCTCAATAAATCGAAGACAGAATTCATGTTAATTGGATCAAGACAAAAATTAAGTACCTTTAATAACCCTCCGTCACTAACAATTGATGGGGCTCCCATAAAACAGGTATCGAATACAAAATCTCTCGGTGTTCATATCGATGAGAATCTGTCCTGGAACATACAGTACACGTTGATATGTTGTGTAAGAAAATTGCCTCTGGCATCGGTGCCCTCAAGCGCATTGCACCTTTTGTCCCCCGCAAAACACTGCAGTCTATTTTCAATTCACTGGTGCAACCACATTTTGATTATTGTAGTGTTGTGTGGGGAAGTTGCAATAAAACCCTTGCTAATAAACTCCAAAAATTACAAAACCGTGCGGCTCAGGTTTTAACCTTTTCCAGCTATGATGCTAATGCTGATTATCTCTTTGAAATACTTGGCTGGAAAAAACTTGAAACTCAATGCCACATTCATAAAGCTGTTATGGTCTATAAATCGCCTAATGGACTCACCCCTGACTATCATCATTCGAAATTTGGTGACCGCAGCAGCATTACAAATTATTCTCTAAGAGACACTGAGAGCAAACTTGCTATTCCTCTGCCCCGCACCAACTTTCTCAAAAATAGCTTTGGCTATAGTGGTGCGGTCCTATGGAATAGCCTTCCGATTGAGTTGCGGCAAGCCAGAACTCTAAGTAGATTTCGCTCTGGTTGCAGCAGCTTCTTTTCTTATCTTAGCTTAACTTAATTTTAAATTAGCACACGGCACTCATGGAAAGCAGGTTTTTATTTGAGCTAATTTTAAATGTAATTTTATATTGTAAACTTTTTACAAAACCCTGATGAGCGTACCGTGTATAAATAAAGATTACTTACTTACTTACTTCAGCCTTACATGGGGAAGACCTTTTCTCTCTTGCCATTTTAGGGTTTTACTTTTTCTTTGGTGCTACAATGTACATGTTTTCAATGTTTACCTGTGAGCCCAAGCCCTAAATACGTGAACCCTCGACAGGGAACCCTAAACACTTGCCATTTACCTGCAAACTCAGGGCACATTAGTTAGCCTTAAATACCCCTCGTTTATTTGGGAATTGGATTTTTGATGGTTAGGGTAAGTTTTAGGGGCCATGTTTGGGGTAGTCATGACTTTTCAGACCAATCTGAGTTTGGGAAATGCACTGTCCCTAATGCAGGGATTAGAAAGGATGTGCGCTGTGCACCATTAGCACTTTTCTTGTATAAACAGCACATTTTTTTGTTAGGGCCGGCACATTCCCATTTCTCATTCTTTGGGAAACTCGAGAAGAAGAAACACATAAATGGCCCATTATTTTCACCCATGGTCCCCTAAAAAATTATGGCACATAAGTTGAGAAAGTGATAGGCCATTATCCCATCACATGAACTGGCCTTCCTAATCACTGCTAATGGTACAGTAAGTCAAAAATATGGCATGTCTATAAATGTAGCCTTGCTGTAACTGTACTGTAACTTGCTGTACATGTAACTCTGCTATATGACTGGATCAGAAAGACAACAACAATGGGAAACCATATTAACATATTTACGGAATGTCGAACAGTAACTGTGCTGTAAGTCATTGCCATACAAATGTAACTTGCCCACTCATATGAAATCTGCTCTATGCATGCAGATATCCTAATATAGTTATTTAATTTAAAAAGTGTTGATTGCCAGTGACACAAATACATTGTATGTTCATGTATGTGTTACTGTAGGTGACATTGCAGCCATGCAAATCTACAAGTACATGTACATTTTTGTACACTGTTTTTAAGAAAAATATATACATGTACATGTATCATGTGATTTGTTTTTTCATTTTCAGATCCTAGCTGGCCGTGGTAATAATCTGCATGAGATAGAGACTGCAGATGGAGTGCACTTTCTTGTCAGCATGCCATCCAAGTTCAGAAAAAATGTTTGGATCAAAAGAGGTAAATCTGTTTTGGAATTTGTTAGGTCAGTGCAATGTTTTTGTAAGAACTGACTGGGATAAAATTTGTTCTGATATCACATGAGGGATTTATTACTACATACATGTTGCAGGGGAGCAATTTGTAATCAAGTGTACAATGTATGTTTTTACATGTAGACCAAAATTACATGCATGACATGAAGTCCTATTTCAAATTAATTGCCATAAATACATGCATACATGTACATTTGTATATGCCACACCCCAAACTTAGAAGCCCTTTTTAGGGGGAAAACGTTAGAAGGTTCATAAATGCCCATACTCGAGGTAAAACTTATTTGGAAGAGATGTTACCAAGTGCTATCACAATTAACTTTGAATATGGTTACAACTTGCCTTGTCATTTCTTGTGTGTATTTTTACATGTTTAAAATTGCAGATCATTCTGCGCCCATGTTATATTTTGAAGAGAAACCTTTTATTATTTTACGTTGTATTATTTTGTATTATTACAAGCGTACGGCTTTCACTGTGGAGCAAATGTCAGGAGAGACTGTAGTTTTATTCAAAAAAAAAAAACAGGAGACAGTAGTTATTTTTGTCCTTGATCATACAATGTGCAATGTGCTACAAAATGTAATGGATAAAAGTTCCTATCTGATAGTGCTCCTTATCAGGTTTTCAAGCTCAAGAAATCACTTAGTGATTTTTAAACTCTAGTCAATTTCAATTACCGGTACGTGTAACTTATTTTTATCAGAAACTCATATAAAGACATGTGCAATGTAGAAACACTGTCAGAGATTAACAAGGAATCAACAAAATGTTAGTTTATTAAAATGTGGTCATTCATAAGTTTCAAGCCATTGTTGTTTTTTGTCTCCAGGGGATTTCGTTATTGTGGACCCCATTGAGGAAGGAAATAAAGTGTGTGCAGAGATAGTTCACATCCTATATCCCAAGCAAATTAAATACCTTAAACAGGAACAAATATGGTACGTGTTGAGCTAATATCTCGCATGTGTACAAATGTTGTACAGACTGTGTGTTTATTGCAGGACTATCACCTGATTCATGTACATGTCTTTCCATGCACACAGAAATTTGATGTTCTTAAGACAAACTACATGTACATGTATATGTTTTTCTGCCATATATGATAGTCCCAAGACAAAAACACTCCATTAATTTGTTATAGAATTGTTCAACACTAAATTGTCTTCCACTAATTCTCACTGGGCACTAATTTTTAAACAAATAGTCACATCATCAACTTCATCCAATTAAAATCAGTGAGAATTTGGTGGTGAACTATTGTCCATTGTAGTGTTTGTCAAGATAAATAATATGGATATTGAAGTATAGTACATTTAGACCACAAGACAGGTTAGCTGTTGATCATCTGATTAAATTTATCTGACTACAAATGTAGATAGAGTGGCAGATCTAGCCCCCCCCCCTCCCCCCTTAATAGAGAACTGAGGAATTTAATTTTCTGTCACTTGACAATTAACTTAGTAAATTAACTTAGTAGTTTTTAGAACTGGCCACCGGCACAGGCCGCTGTACCAGCCTCCTGACGGGATTAGCTTTAAGCTATATATGACAGTACATATATTTAGATTAGATTAGGCCCTGACTGATCTTGCCAAAACATGTCTGATCTTGCCAAGAACATGTCTCATCTTACCAAGCTCCTGTCCGATCTTACCAAGCTCCTGTCCGATCTTACCAAGATCCTGTCCGATCTTACCAAGATCCTGTCCGATCTTACCAGGATCCTGTCCGATCATACCAAGATCCTGTCTGATCTTACCAAGATCCTGTCTGATCATACCAAGATCCTGTCTGATCTTAACAAGATCCTGTCTGATCACGTCAAGACTGTCTGATCTTATCAAGATATTGTCTGATCACGTCAAGACTCTGTCTGATCATACCAAGATCCTGTCTGATCATACCAAGATCCTGTCTGATGTTGTCAAGATCCTGTCTGATCTTAACAAGATCCTGTCTGATCACTCCAAGACTCTGTCTGATCTTATCAAGATCCTGTTTGATAATGTCAAGATCCTGTTTGATCTTATCAAGATCCTGTCTGATCATGTCAAGATCCTGTCTGATCATGTCAAGATCCTGTCTGATCATGTCAAGATCCTGTCTGATCATGTCAAGATCCTGTCTGATCATGTCAAGATCCTGTCTGATCTTATCAAGATCCTGTCTGATCTTACCAAGATCCTGTCTGATCATGTCAAGTTCCTCAGTGTCTGATCTTACCAAGATCCTGTCTGATCTACCAAGATCCTGTCTGATCATGACAAGTTCCTGTCTGATCTTATCAAGATCCTGTCTGATCTTATCAAGATCCTGTCTAATCACGTGAAGATCCTGTATGATGTACCAAGATCAAAAAAGGTTTCAATACGAGGCTCCATGCTAAATTTAAACTTGTATGTGTGAGAAGTAAATCGTAATATTGATTATGTTTCTGAACATTTCGTTCTCAGGCCTGAAGCATTTACAAAGAAACCAGTAGAAGAAATGTTGGCAACAAAAGAACACAACCCAGAAGTCAAACAGTAAGTGACTCACTTACTTTATATGTGCACATTTGTAGTTTACATTAGTTTAACTTCATCAGCCCAAACACATCATATACCTCACTAATCCAGTTATACAAACAGTAAGTGACTCACTTACTTTATATGTGTAGTTTACATTAGTTTAACTTCATCAGCCCAAACACATCATATACCTCACTAATCCAGTTATACATACATGTATTAACTGGTTTTTTTTCTGATTTTTCCAACCCGGCACCTTTGAAATACATGTATATGATATTTATATTGGTTTCCAGACACAATTATCAAAATCAATGTTTATTAGTTTATGTTACTGTAAGCACATCAGCTTTGGTTTTCATTGTGATATTAACATTAATGTACTTGAATGCATGTGCTTGTACTATTCATTGTACGAATGGCTTACAATATCTCATGTATGGTATACTCTTTCTATCCTTTTTTATTTGTAAATAATTTATTGACTTGCAGGTCCCATAAAAGGTTCACATTAAAAATGACTAATGAAATAATTCAGTTTTCCATCAGCACATTTTCACATGAGCTACATGTATTTATCCATTAATTGGCTGTAATTTCAGCCATTCCTTGTGTCTAGTTTCAATCCCCCCACTCCCACTTGCTAATTATAGGGCTTCCAGATGTGGTTGGTAACAGAGCCTAACAAAGCATTTGACAATTAGAAATAAAACAGAGTAGAACTCCATAATTATTTGTCAAAATTGTGACCCGTCCTTGAGTCAATCCTGGCAATCTAACAATGTGACCATTGTAAGACTAGTTTACTCCAGTTTGCACTTTTGTGCATTCACACGTGTTATTTACATGTAGCTTTAATGAGTTAGTTACAATGGCTGACTAGACTCACTACACAGTAAATCGTGAGTAAGTCATTCTACATCACGATTAAGCCTAAATTTGTGTGTGACGTTAAAGAATATGCATTTATAGATCATGCTTGATGATGACGTAAACAATGCTAAAAGCAGCAGAGTTCAAAGAAATAACTCTCCATCTAAATCATCTAAAAAAATAGGTTTTATCTGGTGCTTTATCTAAAGCTCTGTATGCGGCCCAATCAATTGCAAGTTCCTGACACGGGATGTCATCAGCCAATTAGCATTTTGCAACTGCTTTTCCATGGCAGCTAAAAGTGTTGGTGCACCCTTGCGTCCTGAACTAGTATGTCCGATAAAGCGCCTTTTTGCTTCCAAATCTCTTTGAATTCCCAGGAGACAAACTGGAGGTAAGTACACAATTAAGGTTTTGGAAACATTTTCAATTCAGAAACAAATGTTTTGGTTTATAATACGTCGCACAATATCATAGCCGAATTCTGAATTAGTTTTGACGGATTGTACTGACGATGTCTAAATGGAACACGCACCAAGTTTTACTGGTAATTAAGATGGATATTTAATATACATGTAATACAGTAAATACATAGGCTGCATGTTCGATTTAGACATCGCAATATCGTCGAATTTAATTCAGTTGGATTTGATTCATGTTTATGTAGCTTCTTTCTCTTTATGTTCAGAATTAAAGAGGGCGACTTCTGAAACCAGGGACTACTTTGACAACGAGAACTAAATACATTGCAAAACTAAAATAAAGCATTCCAAAGAATAAATCCTAGCATATCCATGCGATTTTCTTCATTCGAAAGACTGACTTCGGAGCTACAATGTAGTTCACGAAAATCACCTTTTACCGGATCATCTACTCGACACTGATTGGCTCAAAGAACCGTAAGTCGAAATGCTATTGTCTTGTACTCGACACTGATTGGCTCAAGTAACCACAAGTTGAAATGCTATTGTCATCTACTCGTCACTGATTGGCTCAAGTAACCACAAGTCGAAATGCTATTGTCCTGTAATCGATACTGATTGGCTCAAGTAACCATAAGTCAAAATGCTATTGTCTTGTACTCGACACTGATTGGCTCAAGTAACCACAAGTCGAAATGCTATTGTCTTGTAATCGTCACTGATTGGCTCAAGTAACCACAAGTCGAAATGCTATTGTCTTGTACTCGTCACTGATTGGCTCAAGTAACCACAAGTCGAAATGCTATTGTCCTGTAATCGATACTGATTGGCTCAAGTAACCATAAGTCAAAATGCTATTGTCTTGTACTCGACACTGATTGGCTCAAGTAACCACAAGTCGAAATGCTATTGTCTTGTAATCGTCACTGATTGGCTCAAGTAACCATAAGTCGAAATGCTATTGTCCTGTAATCGATACTGATTGGCTCAAGTAACCACAAGTCGAAATGCTATTGTCCTGTAATCGATACTGGTTCTTTCAAATAACCGTAAGTTTTCATTCTGTGATGTGATTGGTTCTCGTTGTCTAAGTGGGTTTCAGTACTTGAACTGTAAACTCAACTGTAAAACTGTAAAAAAGATGTATAAATCTGGCCTAATGTTAATTTTGTTCTGAATTGGAAATGTTTTAAAACACATTAGTGTACTTTACAATACTTCCAGTCCCAGGCGCGTTTGGTTGGAAAGGAGAAAGATGGGATACAAGGGAGTATGTACCCTGGGTGCCATAGGTCATTCTCGCTGATGTCGCCTATCGGTGCCGTATAGCGTAAATAGAAGATAGGATACAAGGGAGCATGCACCATGGGTGCCATAGGTCATTCTCGCTGATGTCGCCTATCAGTGCCGTATAGAGTAAATAAAAGAAAGGATACAAGGGAGTATGTACCCTGGGTGCCATAGGTCATTCTCGCTGATGTCGCCTATCGGTGCCGTATAGAGTAAATAGAAGATAGGATACAAGGGAGCATGCACCATGGGTGCCATAGGTCATTCTCGCTGATGTCGCCTATCGGTGCCGTATAGAGTAAATAGAAGATAGGATACAAGGGAGTATGTACCCTGGGTGCCATAGGTCATTCTCGCTGATGTCGCCTATCGGTGCCGTATAGAGTAAATAGAAGATAGGATACAAGGGAGCATGCACCATGGGTGCCATAGGTCATTCTCGCTGATGTCGCCTATCGGTGCCGTATAGAGTAAATAGAAGATAGGATACAAGGGAGTATGTACCCTGGGTGCCATAGGTCATTCTCGCTGATGTCGCCTATCGGTGCCGTATAGAGTAAATAGAAGATAGGATACAAGGGAGCATGCACCATGGGTGCCACAGGTCATTCTCGCTGATGTCGCCTATCGGTGCCGTATAGAGTAAATAGAAGATAGGATACAAGGGAGTATGTACCCTGGGTGCCATAGGTCATTCTCGCTGATGTCGCCTATCGGTGCCGTATAGAGTAAATAGAAGATAGGATACAAGGGAGCATGCACCATGGGTGCCACAGGTCATTCTCGCTGATGTCGCCTATCGGTGCCGTATAGAGTAAATAGAAGATAGGATACAAGGGAGCATGCACCATGGGTGCCACAGGTCATTCTCGCTGATGTCGCCTATCGGTGCCGTATAGAGTAAATAGAAGATAGGATACAAGGGAGTATGTACCCTGGGTGCCATAGGTCATTCTCGCTGATGTCGCCTATCGGTGCCGTATAGAGTAAATAGAAGATAGGATACAAGGGAGCATGCACCATGGGTGCCATAGGTCATTCTCGCTATGTTTACTAAATAGTGCCGAAGTTGCGATCAGCAGTGCCAGAAGCGCGAGAAGAACCTCAGGAACGGAGCGCTAGGTTTTACTGTTCTGGATGGACTTTGTGTAACATTGTGATTGACAATCTAAGCCAATAAAAAAATGAGGTAATTCCAATCGTGTCAGTTGTGTGCCTCGTGATATTTCAGCATGGGTTGACATGTAAGTGTATCAGATTTTCAAATGAACAATCGAAATTTTATTGAAAGTAATAGATTATTGCTGTTGTCAACAAGTACCAAAGAGCGTCCCCGCCGCTTTTGATGCCCTTCTCGTCCACTGGCTCTCCAGACAAACAAGCTGCAGATATTCCCCATGAATTAAGTTGCTTGATGTTGGAATCAATGAGGAATACATGTACCAAAGGACAGATCACAAGCAAAATTGGATGTGTCTGGTACCAAGGGAAGGGTGAACAGAGAAGCGCCTGGCAGATCGTGGTCGATTTGTCGATATCTTGACGTTTTTCGTGTTTTTAGCTACTCGTTTTGGAGTTTTTTGGCATTACCACAAGAAACATAGTATATGTATAATATATAAAGATTTTAGTGGATTTCAAGGTCTTCAAGCCTAGATATGACTGCCTTCGGAAGGGGTAGAAGAATCCATGGATAGCTGAATTCATCGCTTTGCGAGCTTCCGTGCAAAACGCAACAGCGTATACATTTAATTAGGTCAAAAGATCATGACGATAATATCCAGGTTACCAGAGGTTCTACCGCCAGTGATGAGTGAAAGCCGCAATGCTCTCTAACCATAGCTCAATTATAGAATTCGGTATCTATCGACAGTTATTTCACCGTTTTGAAGTACATTGTATTTGTAATCAATCGGTGGAATCAGGCGGTTGTTGTTTTTGGCGAATATTTTGTTTTGCGATTTCAACTGAATATTTTGAAAATGGATTCTTTCAAGTTCGCATTAGATGTTTGAGACTCGACATGACTTAAAACACCCTGAAGTTTCCAAAGACCCGGTAAATGCGATATCATGAACTCGACGACTCGTGATCCAATGCATTTTCCCGTGACTACACTCTGTCTTCAATATGCAGTAATGCATTAAACATTTGGAGATGATTTAAAGACATTACTATTTCATAGGAACAGTTCTTGTGTGTTGAAGTTTATTTCGTTGATTATTCTCAATACATTTCATTTTGTTAATTATAATAAGCCAACGTTAACGGCCTTACGTATATATCATATATGAACGCATTTATAGCAACATGAGCGAATATAGAACGAAACTCTAGCACCGGTAAAAATCCCCATTCTCGACACAAGAATTATAAGGATATGGAAACTGGTTGAAAAGGTCTGCCTAATAGACTAATCTTTCGCTATTGATAACAAAAACACGGTTTTCTTCACTTTATATATTTGTGCATAAATTAACGTCCGTCATGTTTTATTCATTATCTGCCAGGCGCTTGCCCTTCTTCGTCGTTTCCGTGCTCCCTTGCGCGCCATCTTTCTCCTTTCCACCAAAAGCGCCTTACTGGAAACCCAAAGGGATTTTAGGAAGCCAAAAGGCGCTCTAAGCGGCTACGAATCCCTTGGCCACAAGGTATCATATAGGGCATAGGGCTCTCTAGTGAGATCTCATCAAGACGAAAGTTAAAAATAACTACTCAGACTTTGCAATCCACTTTAATCTTTGCCATCCTCTGTCGAAAAAGTTTGAAACGCATACCAGGACATTCACGTGGTATTCATCTCAGGATTTTAGTTTTGTAGGTTTGTTTAAAGAAACGTGAAGGTTGAATTTAACTTTGCTGTTCAATGTATAGTTCTTTAAATTCTCATTATTTTTTTTATATCAGGACCAATTTTTTTAAATTACACTAGTTTTTTTTACCCAGGTAACTATTACAAGTGCCTCATTCTCGTCCACTCATACATCAAAGTTTACATACTGTCTATGTAAACCTTTTCTTTTTTTTCCTGGATAGAAAGTTGTTGTCGTAGATGACATGACACACCCATCTGGTGTTTTGTCAGTTTATATGTCATGTGGATATAGCTTATGACTGCATTGTATTGTTGTCGTAGATGACATGACACACCCATCTGGTGTTTTGTCAGTTTATATGTCATGTGGATATAGCTTATGACTGCATTGTATTGTTGTCGTAGATGACATGACACACCCATCTGGTGTTTTGTCAGTTTATATGTCATGTGGATATAGCTTATGACTGCATTGTATTGTTGTCGTAGATGACATGACACACCCATCTGGTGTTTTGTCAGTTTATATGTCATGTGGATATAGCTTATGACTGCATTGTATTGTTGTCGTAGATGACATGACACACCCATCTGGTGTTTTGTCAGTTTATATGTCATGTGGATATAGCTTATGACTGCATTGTATTGTTGTCGTAGATGACACGACACACCCATCTGGTGTTTTGTCAGTTTATATGTCATGTGGATATAGCTTATGACTGCATTGTATTGTTGTCGTAGATGACATGACACACCCATCTGGTGTTTTGTCAGTTTATATGTCATGTGGATATAGCTTATGACTGCATTGTATTGTTGTCGTAGATGACACGACACACCCATCTGGTGTTTTGTCAGTTTATATGTCATGTGGATATAGCTTATGACTGCATTGTATTGTTGTCGTAGATGACATGACACACCCATCTGGTGTTTTGTCAGTTTATATGTCATGTGGATATAGCTTATGACTGCATTGTATTGTTGTCGTAGATGACACGACACACCCATCTGGTGTTTTGTCAGTTTATATGTCATGTGGATATAGCTTATGACTGCATTGTATTGTTGTCGTAGATGACATGACACACCCATCTGGTGTTTTGTCAGTTTATATGTCATGTGGATATAGCTTATGACTGCATTGTATTGTTGTCGTAGATGACATGACACACCCATCTGGTGTTTTGTCAGTTTATATGTCATGTGGATATAGCTTATGACTGCATTGTATTGTTGTCGTAGATGACATGACACACCCATCTGGTGTTTTGTCAGTTTATATGTCAGTGGATATAGCTTATGACTGCATTGTATTGTTGTTTTTCCATTGCCATAGTAACACTGAAAGAGGGAGCTACCAGAATGGTGTGTCGTCTGGAAGTGAGAGCGATGATGATGATGATGATCTGTTTGTTAACACCAACCGACCCCCAGCAGTGATGTGTATGGATGACACTGAGAGTTCTGACGAGGAGGATTAGGACTAGTAACTAATCTCACCACTGTAATAGACTGTACAATGTACACTGTGCCATCAAGGCCTCATGCTACATTGGTGTGTGTCGACCATATATATTTCTTACATCTTCAAACATTACTCTCCTCTGATACATTTATGGTCATCTGCTACTACTGTACTTGCTGGACATGATCTTTCATCTGAATTAGCCTTTAAAATATGCCTTCTTGAAAGCAGGAATTGCCAAAGTGCAACAGCTTTTACTGGTCATTCTTGTTAGGCTGTTTGGAGTATTTGCACATTGACACAAGCCAACAGAACCAACCCGACTCTGAATGGTTACATACATGTTCATGGTATTAGACACATTGTAGTTCAACAATATATTTGGGTTTACATCATAAATGCTTTATTAAAGGGACTGTGTCATGGTGAGAGACCATTACATTAGACATCCTGGCCGGACACTCTCATTATCAGAGATTCTCATATGAACTGACGAACTTCGCGCACATGTCAGATGGTTAAGATCAAAGCAAATATTCAAAAATGACTAATTACATGTGATTGTAACCATGTGCTACAGCGGTGTTCAGTTGAGTGTAGTAAAACCAAACGCAAATTACCCACAGCCAGCCAATCACAGGAGCGAGTAATCACAAGTAACTCATAAATGGCTTCCCTTGACAAACCAAAGCAAAACCAATATGCGTTTGGTTTTACTTTGGATTCTTATTGGTTGGTTTACTTTCTCAGCCAACAGGAGAGCTTAGTAAACGCAAAACCAAAACACTTCCGACACTCAATTGAAATCCGCTCCAATGCACAATTCCGAATTCCATAAGATGACGAAGATTAACTACGAAGAAATAGGTCTTTCAATATCTGCAACGTTTTCTTTGGGCAAATTAATTCGCGCTCCTCAGGAATGTTCTCAGTGTAGCACTGCGAAAACATCTGGTTGAAGTAAAAACCTTACATTCATGTTACATCGGTAGAAAACAACAAATATGCTAACCGTTCTTGGTGTACACAACAGTCTGCCGCATGACAAACCTGGTCGTAAGGTGAATTGAACGATCAAAACAACTCCATACTTAGGTGTTCCTCTTGTATCCTGGTGCTCTGTATCGATAATATTAATTTCTTTGCAAGCTTTCAGGCAGCATCCACTAGAACCATGATAAATAAGTGCCGTTTCAGAGCTTTCCATCCTGTATTACTGTCGTGATCTAATTTGCATATTGCCGAGACAAGAGTTACCATGCGGGCAGATAAATGTGCGAAAAGGATCAATATAGATATTACTTTTGGATTTTATTGCCACTCCGTTTTACTTCGATTTTGTGTTATCAAACTTGTACCCCCAAGAGAAAACAAAGCCCAATAATCACAATGTATGCTGGCTGACTACTGACTGACTGACTACATATAACAAAACGTTATTTATGCCTTTCACTGAACAGTGATTTGTATGAACTTGATGTCAATGTTGAGCTCCATTTGCAGGGCAGGAAACGCACGACTACCGAGTTGAAACTAATCTGGCTCTGTGCAATTTGAGCACATAGCCGCTTTAATAACTCATTAATATGTACACTTTTAACAATTAAACATTATGAAAGCAGAACAGTGCCCCTGCTACTGTCTGGCTATGTGCCCCTGCAATGGCTATGGAAATACAAATAGACTGTACAAGTGATAATAGTAACCACAAATTGATGGAGATAGTGCTCCTGCTACTGTCTGACTTGAACATACAATGCATGGAAATGTGACCCTATCACAGAATAATGACTACAGCCATTGTCCATACCAAACTACATATCAGGATGTTAAACTGGAAATGCGAATATATTTCTTAAAAGCATTACTCCAGCTAGGACAAATAACTGTGAAAATGTATTTCGCTTTTAGAACAAAAAAAATTCGTGCACAAAAAGCCCCCCCCCCCCCCCCCTTCCAGGTTTTCTAATGGTCCAACCCTTAGCTGTAGAAGCCGCGTAATTATGCTGGTACAAATGGGCAATAAATAATGCTAATAATAAGACTGTCTGGTGAAAACGGTAGCGCAAGGACTGCATTATCCAATATGATATTGGAAAATTGAGTGTAAAGTCTCCGTGCCCTCTTGTAGGTAGGTATGTACATGTAGGATGACTGGAAACTGGACTGTAATAATGTGGTAATCAAATCTGCCATTTTTGTGTCTGTAGGGGTAATGGGATGACAGTTGGTGAGGGGTGCATGCAGGCTGGGGCCAGCTGTCGGAATCTCTGGACCTGTAAGCGTGATAAAGCATCCGCCAGTTCATTATGTATGCCAGGCACGTGTACGAAAAAGAATATTGTGTTTTAAACAAGCAAGCACTAATCTGCGTACAAACACCATAAGGATGGAATCACGACACGTAGCCTTGTTGATAACATGCACCAAAGCTTCATTGTCAGTGAAAAATGTAATCCGTTTGTGGCACATGCTCCCGCCCCATAGTAAAATGCTGAGAAGGATGGGAACAAACTCTAGAATAGCAATATTTAAACCCTTCCAACTGTCAGGCCATTCACCATAGCACCAGTTATTACCAAAAATGGCTCCAAAACCCAGTACACCGGATGTATCTGTATAAAGTTGGAGTGTCCCGGAATCGATCCATCCGTCCTGCAGGAAAAACGACCGACCGTTAAACTCATTCAAGAAATCGAGCCACGTCCATTGACAGAAATATATTCCATTGTGGGTGGGGCGTAAAATTTTGCAATATAACTAAATATCGCCTGTCAATCACAAATCTCTCTTTCTCAGGCTCTCAAGCGCTTTAATCCTTGCCACCCATTCACTACATATTCAGGCAAGTATTGCAGAAGTTCTGACATCATGGAATGAGCTAGCTAAAGAATAACAATTTTATCGAGGACCGAGGGTTGTTTTTTACGGGAACACACTCGAGATTTTCTCCCATGTTCTTTTATATTAAGCTCTATTTACCGGGAACACATTTTTTTATATTCCCAACAAAACTTAAAAGTCAGATTAAACCAATCACACTGAGTTACGAATAAACTAGTTACCAGGTTCTTACAGGCTAATCGAGAGCAATGTGGCGGATGAAAGTTCAGAGTCGACGGCCGTACGGGTTTCGTTTTTATGTTCTTTCGAGCTGTGGTAGTGTACATATACCTGAAAATCACTCAAATTTAACCTCACTGGGAAGCTGTCGGTAAATACTAAGTCACATTTGCATATAATTGTGTGATAAAATGACATTTAAGCTACTCGATTCCATCGTTACAAATTAAGAAACGCTAATGCTTATTCTCCAAAGTTGATCAAAGCAACCATCAGTGTGGCTAAAATGAAGGAAATTACAGTGAACATGGAGGCCAAAACACACGGTTAGTGCATTAATTCGAATAAGCTCAGGAGCCAGAATTATTCGCTTCAACTCGATTACATGCAATTTTACAGTCAATAACATGCTAGAAAATACGATGCAAACGATACATTTGAAGGTTTATTGTAATTCTGTTTCACAATTGGACTCAAAGACAAACTCCCATACGAAGTACTGTACAATTCTGAGCAATACAATGTCCATTCTCGTTCCCAGTGCCTCCTCAACTAACTGAAAAATCAGAGGCTCCAACCTCGTCCCCAGGGTCTTCTCGGTCAGATCCAAGATGGCGGCTACTCAGTGAGAAGACCCTGGTAAACGCTGAACTGTCACGTATTCTGATTGGCTCTTCGATTATGACGCAAGGGTTGTTCTAAAAATGCTTTTTATTGGCCAAAACGGACTGAGTCCAGAGAGATGAACTTGTATTTAGTTTGGATTGCTCAAATTTTATCAATAAAACGATTTTAAATAACCTTAAAACACGTTGTGTAGATAGAGCAATAGATGAAGTGCATTACTGGGTAGTTTTCAGGTAAGGTTCATCAGTGGAAAAGCCAGGAGAAGCCGTTAAACCTGAACATGTGCTATCGATCGCTTCGCTTCGACGCTAACGGAAACTGAACGGCTTTTTAGGATTCTCTTCTAGCTTAGATACGTCCTGGTAGCTTTGTGATACCTTTCCACTGGTTCTTTATCCAAGTAAACTCAAATTTCGAGCCATTTAGTAGACCTGTTTTCACTGCATCGTTCGCCGCGTGTAAATACCGTTAATTGCTTCTCGCTCACTCCGGATTGGGATACCTATGGTTTGTACACGTCATGAACTATTCCCATATTTAGCTTGGCCGCCATCTTAGATCGCCAAATCACGTGACAAAATACTCCCAAAATCTGGGAGTATTTGATCACGTGATCCAGCCTTTACCAGGGTCTTCTCACTGAGTAGCCGCCATCTTGGATCTGACCGAGAAGACCCTGGGAACGAGGTTGCAGAGGCTCTGGTAAGACACGAAACCGGATGTCCTAGATTCAAGGACATTGAAACTGCGCATGCTCTTAGAACTCATTTCCGATTTGCTAACTAAAGCAATGGCGGACCTCATGGAAGCTATCCAGTTCGCCCTTGCAAAGCTTAAAATACAGTTTTCTTTAAAAACTAAACACTTGGAAGCTATTCGGGTAATTAGTATCGATAAGAAGGACTGTTTCTGTGTCCTTCCGACCGGTTATGGTAAATCGTTTACCGTTTGAGTTTAATGCTCTTCAAGGATCACCAACTCAATCGTGGTCGTCATATCTCCTCTCAACGCAATTATCGAGGAGCTAGTGCACAGAACATGCTGATTTTCAGCTGCTGGATTAGACTGCAGGGCTGATGGTCGAGGAAGAATAGCCCTATGTACCGGTTGTAGGTTAGCAAGGGCTATAGCGCTCAGTGCACTCGGCGCGGAATGTGTTTCTCTTGGTCGTTTTGATGGTGGATTACTAGGAGAGCTATAATTTTGCTTTCGACCTCGTTTTAGCCTGGAATTTTGGATCGCCGCGGTTTGATGTTCATGCGATTGCTGAACCATCTCACGGAATTTTCGGCAGTTTCAAGAGAGCGTTTGCACGGACAGCATATTTTTGTAGGGTAGGATTCTTCCCAGAAAATGAACGGATGGCTTAGATAAGAACCCAAACTTTTCCTCAGGTCGCTGTTTATAATCACTGGGTGATTCTTATCCGGTAAAATACGGCGTTGCAGCAAATGCATGTATTTCGACCGAAAAGCTTTTCTGCTGCCTTTTTTGGCGTAATATCCGCCATTATTGGGTTATAGTCGATCGAAGGGACGGATTTTAATTACCTTTCGGCTTTTGCCACCATACATTACATATATGAATGTTTATTAATTAATCTGTTTAATCATGTTCTTTTAAAAGGCACATCACTTCATTCTTTATTATTTTCACATATGAATGTTTATTCTTTTGATTATTTTACTTTTATTGAAAGAACACCTAAAAAATGCCTTGTTATGTTTACAACGGAAGTGATTTATCCACTAAGTGCACCGGAAGAAAAGCGCTGTGCGCAGCACCTGTTCAATGTTTTCTTCATCGTGCAGCCGATTTGGCTAGCCAATCAAATTAGAGCCTGTTTCGTGTCTTACCAGAGCCTCCGATTTTTCAGTTAGTTGAGGAGGCACTGGGAACGAGAATGTACAATGTCTATTTACGGTCGTAATTTGATGCCTAGTGCGCACGCGTGGGATCGATTTCTGACAATGCTAAGATCAGCTTTGGCCGATCTCTGAAGACGGATGAAATGATGTGTTTTCTTAGATCCTTTTGTAAGGTCAATAAGGCGACGAAGGAAAGCTCGGCTTGGGACCACTACTGAACAGACTAAATTCAAAAGACCAAGGAGAGACTGAAGTTCTTTCAGTGTAACCTTTTTCCGTCTAGAGAAGTCAGTAATTAACAAAATGCATTTATCTAGCTTATCTCTGGGAAGCTTGAGCCTCCATACGATCTGTGTCGAGTTCGATACCAGCAAATGATAGTACACGGGACGGGCCAATGGTCTTTTCTGGTGCTATGGGTATCCCCAAATAATCACATATACTAAGAAAATTGTGGAGCTGTTCTTTGCATTTATCCTAAGGTAGTGGCAACAATAAGAAAATCATCCAACAGATGGCCATGGATGATAAGGGGAATGCGTAGGTAATCCCTAGCAATCCACTCAATGGCAGTGCTAAAAACCTCAAACGTTTTGCAAGAACTGGAACAGCCCATTGGCATACACCGGTCGTAATAGTATTGATCCTTCCAAAACATACCAAGAAGATTGTAATCTGCTGGTTGTATGGGGATTATTCTGAAAGCATTTTGAATATCCGTCTTAGAAAGGAAACAACCCCTGCCAGCCTGCTTGATAATCCGTATGGCATCATCGATAGATGCATAAGAAACTGTAGAATGTTAAAAGGCAATATCATTTATAGAAGACCCCTCGGGGTACGATAAATGGTGGATGAGACGGTATGCACCCGGCATCTTTTTAGGAACAACCCCTGAGGAGAAATTCGCAATTGAGGAAAAGTGGGTGATTCAAAGGGACCGGCCAGTCTATGGGCTGCCAGTTATTTTTCCAATTTCGCATCTACAACATGAAGGTGTTGTTGGGCCGATAAACGGTTGGGGGCAGTGGAAGATGTTCGAGGACCCTCAAAATGAACTGACAAACCTTGGGTAAAACCCTTACATAAATACAAAGTAAGCTCTTGATTGTAACCCTTAGGAAAATATTGCGCAGGCGAAGGGGACTATGATGACTTAGGCTTTAATACCCCTTGTGAAAATTGTTGCGAACGTATCCACAACTCCCAATGGGTCACCCCCTCCCAAGGCATACTGTATGAATTCTGCTGACGCATATAACGAAAGTTCGTATCATAATACCGCCAGTCACCCCCCACCCCCCCCCCCCCCCCCCCCCCCCCTGTTGCCAAATCACTAACCACCTCGCCATATTTCATCAGGAGCCTCTGATGGAAATTTTGCAGTGTACACCCCCACAAACACTTGAAAGGCAGAAGTACAAACCTCAATAGTAGTAATGAACTTCGCCTTGTGGGTCGGCTCCAAACAGAGAGTAGGGGAAGAATTGCCATTAGCGCCAGAAATACTGATGCTATATTTCATGTCAGTAGGCGCAGAATTTAAAAGCTGGCCAAAATCAAAATACCAAATCTTGGCCTTGGTTTTGGCATCTAGCCGTGCATCAATGGGGAGGCCAACTCTCTGGCTGTGCAATTCGCACAGTGTTAAATGGCTCACCTGTGATTGTGTGCAAAGCAGATGCCACAGACCCCTGTACTGCAACATCTACTCCACTCACACTGGTCAAGGATACACAGGGTACCGCCGTGAGCTGTACTGCTTCTGGTGTGGGCTGCACTGTTGGACTTATAGGTGGCCCGTGTGGAACTTGAGCTGCATTCGGTTGCTGTAGTGATAGTAAAATTGCTACAAGGGAGGCTGCTACTGCACGGGACACTTCTGCAGCAATGGGACTAACCACATCAGGCGCGAGAGCAGATACATCACCTGGAGCTGACAATGGGCATACAGGAGGGGGGGCTGATGGCACATCTTGTGCTGGGACGGGTGCGATAGTCACAGCCTCAGATCAGCGGGAGCATCCACAGGTGGGACATGAAGTCCTGGGTCGTCAGGCAGATGTAATGCTGAAGATGGACGCCTGGCTCTAACATTACAGCGGGAAGCTGGGCAGCAGCTTGGCGTTTACGTCTAGGTGGCATTTCTACAAAATAAAGTTAAAGAGGGGGCCTAGGCCACCACTCCCAAAAGTAGTTAAAATCGAGTACTGTAAACCATTGGTATGCACAAACACTGAGCAGACATTAACAATGCTAGGCTTACTGAAAACGCCATGCAGCAACCACATACAAAGTGTTCTCACCTAAGGTATGGATACAGTGTAAACATGTAACGTGCATACTGAACCACACAAAATCACAGACATTCACAATTACGACATGAGCGCAGCACTGTAGGTATGGCAACAGTACAACACAATGTCGACGCAGATTGCAAACCCCATATGCTGCAAAATAACTAGTCATACTGAAAACAACATGGGGTTGGCAATGCAACAACCCGCAAGTTGCTCTAGCCTAGGTAGGCATACTGAAAACACTGTGCAGTTGGCAATGCAATGTATTGAAAAGATGTTTAATCATTGACCAAGCGACGGGAAAAGTGCGGATTGCCTGATAATTCTATTCTTGTATTTTTAAGCATGATTCGTTTAACCCAAATCCTGCATAACAACTTGCAACAGAACGTCAGAATGTCTGATGTATATATTCTTGAGAAACGCTAGTTTCTATATGAAATCATGTTTGCCGCGTAGCACTAGTAAGTGTAAAGAATGTGGTAAGCTGTAGCACTTAGCACTACAGCTTACCACTTTACATCACATTCTTATCTTAAAGTAATATTTTTCATATAGGGGGATTAAAGCCTTCAAGCAACAAAATTATACGATACTTTCATGCGTTGTAGTTTCAAATTCCATAGAGCTTTTTAAACCTAACTTTTATCGTTCCTTTGTGTTCTTTTTCATAATACGCCTTTGAAGAATCCAAATAATATCAAAGCTAATTTCTACATTTTATAATTACCAATATGTTTTGTTTACTCAAATTACTCAACTCAGAAGTTTCCCAGTAGGTGGCATGCCACAATCATTCAGACGGAAATTAGATATGACATGACACTCTCTTTTCTCTTTTGCTTTTTCCCATAACATAAAATCATCGACTTTCAACCAAAAGCAATTTCTTTAATTTCTACATTAATTTTTCAGTTTGTTTACTCACTCAAGCTTCTATAAATGTCTTTGAGTAGCTGTTGTGGCTTTCGTTACAGAGATGCAAATGTTATAGAACTCGCCGAACAGGTGAATTACTTATTACTTTTTGATCGAAACAACAAAAAACCTGGACCCGTAAACACTTGCAATCCAAATCAAGAAAAGATTGCCAAGAAATGGAGTCCGAGCCAGGAAACAAGATAAGCGATGCTTCTTCCATTGAAATAAACGCCAGCAATTCAATATTTAAAGAATTTTTCCAAAGTACATCACTACACGGCGCTCGTTTTCTCGGTAACGAAGTGCTATTTCGCAGATGGTTCTGGTGTGTAGTTGTTCTGGTCGCCTTTGGAGTTGGTGGGTATCACATCCACAGGTCCCTTGCAACGTACTACAAAAGGCCCTTTACAACGGTTATCACCAAGGACAGAGTTTCAAGACTCGAATTCCCAGCAGTTACGCTGTGCAATCTCAACCTGATTAGCAAGAATCAGTTCGTCCTCGACCCGGCAAGGAAAGTGGGACTTTTGATAATGGCCGAGTGAATACGGCAGGAAGCTGTCGAAGGATTTCAAACAACACATTGAAGAGCTCATAAGCGCTATCGTTGCCGTGTTCTCGGGGGGATTTAAAAAGCCTTCAAGCAACAAACTTATACAAAACGATCATGTGTAGTGCGGTTTTAATTTCCATAGAGCTTTTTATAGCATTTTATCTTTCCTTTCAGTGTAGTCTTTTTTCATAACATGCCTTGGGAATTTGATATGTGAGAAAAAGGAAAAATCAATCGAATACATTTCCCACAGAACCAAGGTTCTGGGCAGGTGGATAATGAATTTAGTTCTTTCTTTGTGATCTTAAGACATTTCGCATGAAGCCAGGTATTACATAATTCACAAAAAAATGAATTTTGGTTGTCATATACATGACCATCACAAACATGGCAAATAACAATTTCATGCGAGATGTCGTTCATTGATCAGCATCCAATATAAATAAGTCTATAATATAAATAAAATATTAAACTTAGATCAAAGAGTATGGGAAGTCCTGTACACGATATTACGTCGTAGGTCTAATTCTGTTGGAATGTCTGTTTCTTTTCTTATTTTGATGATAGATGATGATTCGGTCTTTCTTAGCATAATACTCCCATTCTAAGTCCACAAGAATCGGTATCCATTTGCTTGCTTGAGATTACGTGCTTTCGAGAACAGTTCTTTGTTCAGTTTTTCAACATCAATATGAAACTGTCTTTGATTCAACCATAGTTAATAGAGTGGAATGGTTATGAAACCCAGCGACCTTCTTTGTTATGTCTTTGTTAGCTTTTTTCAACCGCGACCCTGCACAAAACACAATCGAAATTCCAATGTGTTAATCAATCAGCCAATAGAAACGTGTGAGTTCAGGGGACGCTAATGAACTATGACCCTGCACAATCTTTTGTCTTACCTCCTTCCAACATAAATAAATAAATAATGCCCAAGTGTGACAAGTTTGTTATTTGTATACACGTCACTCGCGAATATTAGTGACTTGGCCATGATTTATTTACCAGCCGTTGGAAATCTTTCATTGTATTGCCTGCCAAACTAATTAAAACCTGCCTATCTACTACTACTAGTCATGTGCTTGAAACTTCGGTAGCGGCCGTAAATATGACGAAGTCCAGTATGACCGAGGATTCCTTTTGAATGTTTAAACTACTTTGATCGCAGAGCCTTGTAAACAAGTCCATATTTCTTCGTAGTCGACTTTTCTCTCATAAAAAAATATTTCCTTAGCAATTTATCCTAAACACTTCTACAGCACCACTTCATATCATCGAATATAAAGAGGTTATTACACGGAAAGTTGTGAAATACGGCTGGGTGCCTGAAAGGCCTCTGTTTGATATTTTCTCGTAAAGACCTCACTCTCGGTTAATAAGTAGTTACTAATGAATTCATAACATTGACCCAAATCCTGCATAACAACCTGCAACAGAACCCGATGTCAATGTAATAACGTGTGATGTATATCTTCTTGAGAAACACTAAACTATCTTAAAATGTTCTGTCTTCGAGTAATCTTTTTCAGAGGGGAATTAAAGCCTTCCAGCAACAAGCTTATAAAATAACTTAATGTGTAGTGTGGTTTTAATTTCCATAGAGACCACAGAGCTTGTCGTTCCTTTGCAGTCTTTTTCATAACATGCCTTTGATGATTCGAATAAAATTAAAGTTAATTTCTTCACTTTGTAATTACCAATATGTTTTGTTTGCTCAAATTTCTTAACTAAGACGTTTCCCAGCAGTTGACATGCCACAATCATACAGACAGAAATTATATATGTCACTTACCAACATCTTCTCTCTTTTGCTTTTTCCCGTAACATAGTAAAATCATCGACTTTCAAGCAAAATCAATTTCTTTATTTCTACATTAATTTTTAAATTGGTTCTCTCACTCGAGTTTCTATAATTGAGTAGCTGCTGTGGCTTTTGTTACAGAGATGCAAATGTTATAGAACTCGTCGAACTGGCGAATTACTTATTACTTTTTGGTCATAACGACAATAAGCCTGGACCCCGTCTAAACACTTGCAATCCAAGTCAAGAAAAGATTGAAAAGAAATGGAGTCCGAGCCAGAAAACAAGATAAGCGATGCTTCTTCCATTGAAATAAACGCCAACAATTCAATATTTAAAGAATTTTTCCAAAGTACATCGCTACACGGCGCTCGTTTTCTTAGTAACAAAGTGCTATTTCGTAGATGTTTTTGGTGTGTAGTTGTTCTGGTCGCCTTTGGAGTTGGTGGGTATCACGTCCACAGGTCCCTTACAGCGTACTACAAAAGGCCCTTTACAACGGTTATCAGAAAGAAGAGAGTTCCAAGACTCGAATTCCCAGCAGTTACGCTATGCAATCTCAACCCGATTAGCAAGAAGCAGTTCGTCCTCGCCAAAGAAAATGAACGCGGCGGTAAGATGTCGAGCGATATGAAAAAATACGAGGAAGGTTACATCAGTGCTATCATTGCCCTGTTCACGGCTCAAGATTTCGAAAGCGAGCAAGCTACACGTTTGATGGAAATGATTGGAGCAGAATATAATGAAAGAGGACCAGCTACGGAAGACGCACTAAGAAAGTTCTCCCATTCCATCCAGGGAATTCTCTCTCTTGACTGGCTCAGTCCTTGCAAATGGCGTGGAAAACCGTGCAACACCGAAAACTTCACTTCGTTTGTTACTCTGCAAATGGGCCAGTGTTACACGTTTAACTCCGGTAAAGAGGATCATCCATTGCTTGAGACGTCCCTTGTTGGACCTAATAACGGATTAAGGCTTCGGTTAAATGTAGAAGAAAAAGATCATGTGAGAAATGCATACTCGCCCATCGCTGGGTTCAAAGTTCTTATTCACGATCAGAATGAATACCCATTCGTGGAGGATTTGGGGTTCGTGTTGCAGCCTGGAACGCACACATTTGTTGCCATTCGACAGAGAAAGGTATGATTACATCAAGCTTTATGCCGGTGGTTTGTAACGTTACCTCACGTCAAATACTATTGTTATTGGTGACATGTACTTAGAGAGGCGGAAGAAATTAAGGTCTAACAAGAGCCCATCTGGGCTTCCACTCGGGCCACATGAGATTTAAGATGAAATACACTTTCATTTGAAATCCTCTTAGGCCATCCCTTTTTTATTTTCCGTTTCTCATCGTCCGACCGACCCATTTTTGTGGCTTTTTGTAGAAATAAAAAAAAAAATGGGGTGAGGGGTGGGGGTGAAGAAACCCTAGAGCAGCTCCTGGAAGCTCATGCTCGAGGGTAGGTTACGCAATAGTTTCGGCGGTGCATTTGTAATTCCATGTTTGTAGCGTATACGGACGACGACATCGATGGTTTCGTCGTCCATGTTGGTTTGTAACCTCGCCTGTGCAACCGCGCCTTATTAGTTCTAGTCTCTCCGCGTATTTTTTATTACAATTTTTTTTTTCTCACCCGACCGACCGACCCAATTTTTTAAAACCCCACCGATGAGAAACGGGAAAAAAAATAGGGATGGCCTTAGTAATAACCAAAGGGAATAATTATTAGCTGAATTTAGAAGTCTCTAGGAGTGGCCGGTAGCGCGGTGACTTTCATTCTCTGCTCCCCAAGTATATATGTAATTTAATATTTTTGTTTTTCTCGTATGTAAATTAAAGAAGTTGACATTTTAATTTAAACACTACTTATTCAAGTAACACACATTAGTCTTCTGTTCTGTTATACTGCAGGTTCCGATTGTCTCAAATGTATGTTTATATTTGTACCATATTATAAGTTGTATCCTGTCCATCCTGTGATGGAGCTAGCTACATGTATGTCAATTTGTGTGCCTCTATGTAACTTTATCTGCTGTTCTTGCTGTAGCGATACTACTGTTTGTAAACACGACGTCATTTATATATTTGCATATATAATGTGGTTGGCAAAAAAACCGCGTGTTTGTATGACTTGTATGGACTGTATGGGAACTAGCGATTTGGGACTCACAAAATATATCTAAAGTCTCAATTCTGCTTCCAAGTCCAAACGTGGTTATCAAGCTAAATGAAGGATTCTTCCGTTTTCCCCATATTAACAGACATGTAACAGTATCTTAATCCAGTAGACTCTCTCTAGCTAGGTTATTCTGTCGTAAAACATGCCTTAGCTGTGTAGTTGACCTGACCCAAACTGTCAACAGTTTTACCATTGACAGATTGCCTAATGTTATGCCAGAGAATAGATTTCTGACAATGACTCATTGATCTATATCTCCTTGTCTCGTAATGACAACAAGAGGCCAAGTACAACCTCAACAACAAGTCTTTAAAATAACACATGCAATGTTCATTTTAACTTCCTCCCAGTGATTTAGCATTCACTGAGTTTTGAACTGTATCAGTAGCTTTGCATATTTACTGGCAGCTACCACAGCAGTGTTATGTATGTATCAGTGGCTTCCCCCAGGGGTCAGGTACCCTGGGGATTTGTCCAAATGCCCAATCAAACCCCCTGGTATAGGGCACAACAAATAGTAAAAATTCATACAAGGTTGGTCCCCTTGGTTCCTAATCCATGGACCAAAGTGAGCTTCCCCCCTACCCCCCCCCCCCCCCCCCCCTCACCAATGGGCAACAAACAATTAATTCTGACAAGGTTCCCATGGATCCACCCCTGATGGAAGCTGCTGATACATGCATTATTTACCCATCCATTTACAACAACAATAAAAAAGATTGTTTTAAGGCAGCAGTCACGAGATTTAGCCTGTATATTTATAATATATAAAATGTATATAGTGGCACCAAGGGAACTAGTACTACTACTACTAACAGAAGAGAGTCAATGTATTTAGCATGGTATTGCTATAATGGGCGACAAATATATTTACTCTCTATAATTATCTATACAACTATATAATTCCACTACACTCGAGGGTCACTGGTCACTACCAGAGATTTGGTTGCATTCTCAGTGTAGGCCTACAATTTAACATTGTGATCCAAGAAGACACAAAGCTTTTAGAACCATTTGCAGATGTCAGAGCAAAGGCATGCAGTACCAGTTCTCCCAGTTATTTTAAGGTCCTTTATACCTGGATTTGAACTCTGACTAGCTCCTGCACAACAGACTGACACTTAACCACTGAGCTTACTGGTTCTGTGATGGGCCAAATTTTGTTCAGATAAAATTAATCGAATTCTATTACAAATACATCTGAGACATTGAATAAATGTAGTCCATGGAGTTTTAGCATAGTTTTTGTCATAAATAAATGTTATTATTATAGCCAGAGAATAATACTGGTTCACTACTCATGCTCTTGCGATAAGTGATAATGGGATATATAATGAACTACAACTGCCAAATGCTGCACATTTGCCCGGGGGAGGGGTGTTGTTAATATATTGTAACCAGGACTGATCAGTATTACTTTCATTCTGGATGAGATAGGACGTATTTCTCAGCAAATATTAGCTTTTATGCATTTTGTAAAAGTATAAATCTATTATGCTAGAGAAAATAAGACTGAGTTTGTACCCTTTCTCTTCTTATTTATTTACTAGAAGTAATCATAGATTATCAAAGTGCGTTCAACATATTTTTGAAAGAGAAAGGACTGTGGTAACAGTCTGAAAAGCTGAAAATTGCTGCAATGATGTGGACGGTGTACGTATATAATCCTGATCAAAAGTGCTTGTTTTTTAACTAATGTGAAAATTTTGATGTCTTGACTTATATGTTAATATACAAGGGGATGCATCTGGGTATAAATCTGTAATTATCTTTGTGTAACATTAAATCATTGGATGCGATGCTTATGGGGCTATATGTATACATGTGTGTTTTATATGGTTATGGCATTGATTTGAGAATTAGTAGCACATTTTGCTGTGTGGTATACAGTGTAAAGCAATAATTGAAGTTAGTGTAGAACACAAATCAACTCAGGCTTTACATACCTACATGAACTTTATTTGAGTGTCAATAGTATTTAGCTGTAAAGCTAATTGGGGACACTATATTACAGGATATATAAAGGGATTAATATAAAGTACGTATAATTCAATATTACTATTCAGATGTGTATAAACTGAATTCCAGTTCCTGGAACATAAACTATATATGGATGTGTATAAAGTACAGCCCATGCAGTTCCTTCGATTCAGATCATTCACATTACGTTTCCCGGGTATTTTTCAAGTGAGAACAAGGTTGGTTGCAGAATATTGAGCGCCAGAATAATTTATGGTCAATGTTGGTAGCCGGGTCCTGGCTTTGATCGCTTTGATCAGCCTTGTTTCAGGTCCGTTAGAAATTCAGTGTAGATTAATTGAACACAGCAATGAAGTCAGTACTTTAAATTTCCCTCACCTTGTACTGTGTTGATATTCCAGTTCCTTGGCAAATCAAAGTGTCGGTATAGATTAACTCTCTGTCTGATTGTAGTGTTCAGTAATTTGAATCCGTTAGTTTGTATAACCAAGATGTACACAGTGTCGCAACTCGACACACAAGATACGTCGATTACGGGTATCTAGAAAACTCAGACCTTGTTTCTCTTCAGCCAGGTCATCTTACTGTTTGTAGTTTCGGTATCTGTATGTACAGCGAAAAGCAGAATCCAGTACAGCGAGCAAGCCAACATAATTCACTCGGTTGCTTACAAATTATGGTGAGTTGATTTGACTCAGTTCTCTGTTCAACTTCGCTGGTGTCGTCACCGCGCCGACAAAACAGACCATGTTTGACTTAAACCACCACGATGCACACGTGTAGTATTTAAAAAGCTTCTTCACAACTCACACTGAAATATTCATATCCATGTATTTCTCTTCAGCCCGGCTTCAGGTATGATTTATAGCATCTTGACCATTTGCAGTTTTGGTATCGGCAAACCGAACAGCACAATTCAATGCAGCGAGCAAGCCAAGCATATTTATCGATCGCACATTCATTCGGGTTCAGCATAAATAAATAACAAGTATCCTGAGCCTGTTGGAAGGCTTTCGCACGAGTGAAGTTAAATAAAACATTAAAGTGCTTACATTTGAGAGATGGGACTCCAAATTAGAGAGAAAGTTCCTCGCGGGTCCTCCGCCATCTTGATTTACTGTATTAAGGACGGTGCGTACTAATTGCAAACCAATTTGTTTTCTAAAAATCTATATGGATTGTTTGAACCCCTTAAGGAGCTTTTGAAATCAGAATTTTTTTTATGGGGTACCCATACGTTTAAGAGAGATAATTAAGGATGAAAATCGAAAAAAGTGATGACTCAGCATTTTTCTTTGTCCGAGAAGCAATTTTTTAATTCGATTAATATTTTGGGTTATCTGGCAAAATATTAGGGCAAAAAAACGTTAGACATAGCGTTCTTCACAAAGGATGCCAATCAATCCATTTATCTTACAATGATTATCATTTTTTGTACAAATTTTGCTTTGTAAGCCTCATTAGTGACCATGAACAGACATATATTTTTTGCTGAAATGGGGAACAAGTTTCAATTTTAAAAAGACAAAAAATATATGTAAACATTGTTTAGCTTCTATATTATAGATTACAAAAAGAAAAAATGGGGGTATCCACGCGTTTTAGAAGGTTATGTGGACGGTAGGCCTCTTTATCGCTAATTTTATTTTCAAAAATTGACATTTTTTACCAAGGCCTCTCTAGTAAGTCTGAAAATTGGTTTCTTTTATTGCATTCTGGGAGATTTTCAAGATGGCGGTGGGGAAAAGAGTCAGTCCCATCTTTCGACTTTCTTCATTGAAAATCAAACCTGTTGCTGCTTCCTTTGTGCTCAAACCCCATACAGTCCTTCCTTCTTCATTCTTCATTGTATTTCCAAGAGGTTTACCCGTTTTCACAAAGCTTATTTGACCGTATTCACACATTGTTTATACTCGGCCAAGTCCATATTTGGAGAAACTGACGAAACCTTATGTCTGTCAAATTACACAATTAACACGGTTTTTTCAAAATATTTCTGCAAATGCCTGTCTCGCGGGATGACCCGCGGGACGCAAGATGCGCAGAACGGCGTGCGCGCTGACAATAGTAGGCACCGTCCTTAAATTATGTAAATAAATTAACCTGGCTTGTTGTGTGACCAGCACAGTGCAATCTGATTGGTGTGAATTTGACCTTTAACGCATGCGCAGAAAGCTTACTACACGAATAAATAAATAAATTAAAAAGAACGACTTGCATTTTTAGACTCGGTGCTGCCACAGGCAGCCCGAGTAATGAGGTGAGTAGTTCGTAGCAATACATGATTAGTTGTTCACAAATCGTTGTTGAAATATGTACGGCCCGATCCATATAAGGAAGGGTGTATGTACATCGGGTCTTAATCAAGACAGAAACCGAAAATTGAGATCATATTGCGCATACTTAAAGGGCATGTAAACCAGTCAAATACTACCAACTCAAATCTAATGCCCAAGTGTAACAAGTCTGTTATTTGTATACACGTCACTCGCGAATATTAGTGACTTGGCCATGATTTATTTATCAGCCGTTGGAAATCTTTCATTGTATTGCCTGCCAAACTAATTAAAACCTGCCTATCTACTACTACTAGTCATGTGCTTGAAACTTCGGTAGCGGCCGTAAATATGACGAAGTCCAGTATGACCGAGGATTCCTTTTGAATGTTTAAACTACTTTGATCGCAGAGCCTTGTAAATAAGTCCATATTTCTTCGTAGTTGACTTTTCTCTCATAAAAAAATATTTCCTCAGCAATTTATCCTAAACACTTCTACAGCACCACTTCATATCATCGAATATAAAGAGGTTATTACACGGAAAATTGTGAAATACGGCTGGGTGCCTGAAAGGCCTCAGTTTGATATTTTCTCGTAAAGACCTCACTCTCGGTTAATAAGTAGTTACTAATGAATTCATAACATTGACCCAAATCCTGCATAACAACCTGCAACAGAACCCGATGTCAATGTAATAACGTGTGATGTATATCTTCTTCAGAAACACTAAACTATCTTAAAATGTTCTGTCTTCGAGTAATCTTTTTCAGAGGGGAATTAAAGCCTTCCAGCAACAAGCTTATAAAAAAACTTAATGTGTAGTGTGGTTTTAATTTCCATAGAGACCATAGAGCTTGTCGTTCCTTTGCAGTCTTTTTCATAACATGCCTTTGATGATTCGAATAAAATTAAAGTTAATTTTTCACATTGTAATTACCAATATGCTTTGTTTGCTCAAATTTCTTAACTAAGACGTTTCCCAGCAGTTGACATGCCACAATCATACAGACAGAAATTATATATGTCACTTACCAACATCTTCTCTCTTTTGCTTTTTCCCGTAACATCGTAAAATCATCGACTTTCAAGCAAAATCAATTTCTTTATTTTTACATTAATTTTTAAATTGGTTCTCTCACTCGAGTTTCTATAATTGAGTAGCTGCTGTGGCTTTTGTTACAGAGATGCAAATGTTATAGAACTCGTCGAACTGGCGAATTACTTATTACTTTTTGGTCATAACGACAAAAAGCCTGGACCCCGTCTAAACACTTGCAATCCAAGTCAAGAAAAGATTGAAAAGAAATGGAGTCCGAGCCAGAAAACAAGATAAGCGATGCTTCTTCCATTGAAATAAACGCCAACAATTCAATATTTAAAGAATTTTTCGAAAGTACATCGCTACACGGCGCTCGTTTTCTCAGTAACAAAGTACTGTTTCGTAGATGTTTTTGGTGTGTAGTTGTTCTGGTCGCCTTTGGAGTTGGTGGGTATCACGTCCACAGGTCCCTTACAGCGTACTACAAAAGGCCCTTTACAACGGTTATCAGAAAGAAGAGCGTTTTCAAGACTCGAATTCCCAGCAGTTACGCTATGCAATCTCAACCCGATTAGCAAGAAGCAGTTCGTCCTCGCCACAGAAAGTGAACGCGGCAGGAAGATGTCGAGCGATATGAAAAAATACGAGGAAGGTTACATCAGCGCTATCATTGCCCTGTTCACGGCTCAAGATTTCGAAAGCGAGCAAGCTACACGTTTGATGGAAATGATTGGAGCAGAATATAATTAAAGAGGACCAGCTACGGAAGACGCACTAAGAAAGTACTCCCATTCCATCCAGGGAATTCTCTCTCTTGACTGGCTCAGTCCTTGCAAATGGCGTGGAAAACCGTGCAACACCGAAAACTTCACTTCGTTTGTTACTCTGCAAATGGGCCAGTGTTACACGTTTAATAATAATAATAATAATAATAATATTTATTTACCCACGATAAATTTACAGCGTTGCTGATGTGGTCGTGCTTATAACTACGCTATTCTACCCTAATACTAATAATAATAGTAATATAAAATTAATTAACTTATACTAATTAACTTATTCTATTCAGTTATTTACAGTAGTTCAGTGTTTCTTTTAAGATTAATTTTAAAACTATTAAGTGATGCAGTTGACCTTAGGTCGTTACCGAGACTGTTCCAAAGCCTCGTACCTCTGTACGTTATTGACAATTTCAGGTAGTTGGTTTTCGGTGTGGGTAGACTGATACAGTGAGTGTTACGTAAGGAGTATGTAAGTATTCTCTTAGGAAAGGCATTACATAGTACAGGAGGAGCTAGGTTGTGAAAACATTTATGTACAAAACAGGCAAGTCTTAGGTTATAGTAATAGTTCAGTGGCTTCCATTTGGCAGAGGCAGTTACATCCTCACGCGGTGTTAGCCAATGGAGTCCAAAAATTATCCTTGCAGCCCGGTAATGAATTCGGTTTAATGATTCTAGAAGTGTTGTATGACACGATCCCCAACATAGAAATCCATAAGTGATAGCAGGAAGGATAACCTTGAAGTAGAAGTCTAACTTAGCATGCTCAGGAAGAAAATACAGGGACTTTAGGAGGTTTAGCTTCTGGACATACGATTTAATTAGGTCAGTTAAGTGCTTGGACCAGCCTAATTTGTCATCTATAGATAACCCGAGGCAGCGTGTGCAGGATACCCTTCTTAAGTTGGAAGATCCAAACCTAACGGCTGCAATGGGTCCTATAAAAGAGCCTCTGTGTAATAGCATATATTCACATTTTTCCGGGTGAGGTGTCATTCGATTTGACATACACCAGTCATACATTATCTCAACTACACTGTTTGCAGTGCTAATTGCCTCGTCAATGGTGGCCCCGGTCACAGACACGGTGGTATCGTCTGCGTACATATACAGATTAGCGAACTCGTAATTGGAAATTGTATTGGGCAAATCATTGCAAAATATCGAGAACAGTATCGGTCCAAGGACCGATCCTGTGGTATACCATATGTAACAGCTTGACTGCTGGAATGTACCCTGTTAATAACCGTAAACTGCTGCCTAGACTTAAGATAGTCTCTTAACCATGAGCGGGTGCTGTCCGACACGCCGAGGGTGTAAAGCTTGTGTAGTAGAACGTCATGATCTATTGAATCAAATGCCTTTTTGAAGTCGAAGAATATTGCACAGATGACTCTGTTTGCGTCAAGAGCCTTCCTCCAATGTTCCGTTATGTGTACCAGTAAGAGCTCAGTGGAGTGTGCTTTTTTATACGCCCACTGATATGGACTGAATAGATCGTTTACGTCCATGTGATTTGTGAGGGAATCTGCAACTGTTGTCTCCATTAATTTGCTTGGTACGCTCAGTAGTGAAATTGGTCTATAGTTAGTCCTGTCTTCGGCATCATCCTTTTTAAATACAGGTGAGATCTTCTCCGGTAAAGAGGATCATCCATTGCTTGAGACGTCCCTTGTTGGACCTAATAACGGATTAAGGCTTCGGTTAAATGTAGAAGAAAAAGATCATGTGAGAAATGCATACTCGCCCATCGCTGGGTTCAAAGTTCTTATTCACGATCAGAATGAATACCCATTTGTGGAGGATTTGGGGTTCGTGTTGCAGCCTGGAACGCACACATTTGTTGCCATTCGACAGAGACAGGTATGATTACATCAAGCTTGATGCCGGTGGTTTATAACGTTACCTCGCGTCAAATACTATTGTAATTAGTGACATGTACTTAGAGAGGCGGAAGAAATTAAGGTCTAATGAGGTCAGTAGTTCGTAGCAATACATGATTAGTTGTTCACAAATCGTTGTTGAAATATGTACGGCCCGATCCATATAAGGAAGGGTATATGTAAATCGTGTCTTAATCAAGACAGAAACCGAAAATGAGATCGTTTTACACGTACTGAAAGGACATATAAACCAGTCGAATACTACCAACTCAAATCTAATTCCCAAGTGTGACAAGTCTGTTATTTGTATACACGTCACTCGCGAATATTAGTGACTTGGCCATGATTTATTTATCAGCCGTTGGAAATCTTTCATTGTATTGCCTGCCAAACTAATTAAAACCTGCCTATCTACTACTACTAGTCATGTGCTTGAAACTTCGGTAGCGGCCGTAAATATTACGAAGTCCAGTATGACCGAGGATTCCTTTTGAATGTTTAAACTACTTTGATCGCAGGGCCTTGTAAACAAGTCCATAAAATTTTCTTCGTAGTTGACTTTTCTCTCATAAAAAAATGTTTCCTCAGCAATTTATCCTAAACACTTCTACAGCACCACTTCATATCATCGAATATAAAGAGGTTATTACACGGAAAGTTGTGAAATACGGCTGGGTGCCTGAAAGGCCTCAGTTTGATATTTTCTTGTAAAGACCTCACTCTCGGTTAATAAGTAGTTACTAATGAATTCATAACATTGACCCAAATCCTGCATAACAACCTGCAACAGAACCCGATGTCAATGTAATAACGTGTGATGCATATCTTCTTGAGAAACACTAAACTATCTTAAAATGTTCTGTCTTCGAGTAATCTTTTTCAGAGGGGAATTAAAGCCTTCCAGCAACAAGCTTATAAAATAACTTAATGTGTAGTGTGGTTTTAATTTCCATAGAGACCACAGAGCTTGTCGTTCCTTTGCAGTCTTTTTCATAACATGCCTTTGATGATTCACTTTGTAATTACCAATATGTTTTGTTTGCTCAAATTTCTTAACTAAGACGTTTCCCAGCAGCTGACATGGCACAATCATACAGACAGAAATTATATATGTCACTTACCAACATCTTCTCTCTTTTGCTTTTTCCCGTAACATAGTAAAATCATCGACTTTCAAGCAAAATTAATTTCTTTATTTCTACATTAATTTTTTTATTGGTTCTCTCACTCGAGTTTCTATAATTGAGTAGCTGCTGTGGCTTTTGTTACAGAGATGCAAATGTTATAGAACTCGTCGAACTCGTCGAACTGGCGAATTACTTATTACTTTTTGGTCATAACGACAAAAAGCCTGGACCCCGTCTAAACACTTGCAATCCAAGTCAAGAAAAGATTGAAAAGAAATGGAGTCCGAGCCAGAAAACAAGATAAGCGATGCTTCTTCCATTGAAATAAACGCCAACAATTCAATATTTAAAGAATTTTTCCAAAGTACATCGCTACACGGCGCTCGTTTTCTCAGTAACAAAGTGCTATTTCGTAGATGTTTTTGGCCGTGTGTAGTTGTTCTGGTCGCCTTTGGAGTTGGTGGGTATCACGTCCACAGGTCCCTTACAGCGTACTACAAAAGGCCCTTTACAACGGTTATCAGAAAGAAGAGCGGTTTCAAGACTCGAATTCCCAGCAGTTACGCTATGCAATCTCAACCCGATTAGCAAGAAGCAGTTCGTCCTCGCCACAGAAAGTGAACGCGGCGGGAAGATGTCGAGCGATATGAAAAAATACGAGGAAGGTTACATCAGCGCTATCATTGCCCTGTTCACGGCTCAAGATTTCGAAAGCGAGCTAGCTACACGTTTGATGGAAATGATTGGAGCAGAATATAATTAAAGAGGACCAGCTACGGAAGACGCACTAAGAAAGTACTCCCATTCCATCCAGGGAATTCTCTCTTTACAGCACCAATGATCGTTATAATATCGGTTGTTGCTTGTCCCGTGATGCTTCCTTCCTATCAACCCCTAATCTTTCTCATATCACCGAATATAAAGAGGTTATTACACGGAAAGTTGTGAAATACGGCTGGGTATATTTACGAGTCAGCTTTATTTTTTCGAGCCTGAAAGGCCTCAGTTTGATATTTTCTCGTAAAGACCTAAACTCTCGGTTAATAAGTAGTTACTAATGAATTCATAACATTGACCCAAATCCTGCATAACAACCTGCAACAGAACCCGATGTCAATGTAATAACGTGTGATGTATATCTTCTTGAGAAACACTAAACTATCTTATCTTAAAATGTTCCGTGTTTTCAAGAATCGTTTTCAAGCAACAAGCTTATACAAAACGTTCATGTGTAGTGCGGTTTTAATTTCCATAGAGCTTTTTATAACATTTTATCTTTCCTTTGTATTCTTTTTTCATAACATGCCTTAGATGATTCGAATAAAATTAAAGTTAATTTCTTCATTTTATAATTACCAATATGTTTTGTTTGCTCAAATTTCTTAACTAAGACGTTTCCCAGCAGCTGACATGGCACAATCATACAGACAGAAATTATATATGTCACTTACCAACATCTTCTCTCTTTTGCTTTTTCCCGTAACATAGTAAAATCATCGACTTTCAAGCAAAATCAATTTCTTTATTTCTACATAATTGTTTTAATTGGTTCTCTCACTCGAGTTTCTATAATTGAGTAGCTGCCGTGGCTTTTGTTACAAGGATGCAAATGTTATAGAACTCGTCGAACTGGCGAATTATTTATTACTTTTTGGTAATAACACCAAAAAGCCTGGACCCCCTCTAAACACTTGCAATCCAAATCAAGAAAAGATTGAAAAGAAATGGAGTCCGAGCCAGGAAACAAGATAAGTGATGCTTCTTCCATTGAAATAAACGGCAACAATTCAATATTTAAAGAATTTTTCCAAAGTACATCACTACACGGCGCTCGTTTTCTCAGTAACAAAGTGCTATTTCGCAGATGGTTTTGGTGTGTAGTTGTTCTGGTCGCCTTTGGAGTTGGTGGTTATCACGTCCACAGGTCCCTTACAGCGTACTACAAAAGGCCCTTTACAACGGTTATCAGAAAGGAGAGAGTTTCAAGACTCGAATTCCCAGCAGTTACGCTATGCAATCTCAACCTGATTAGCAAGAATCAGTTCGTCCTCGACAAGGAACGTGAATACGGCAGGAAGCTGTCGAAGGATTTCAAACAACACATTGAAGAGCTCATAAGCGCTATCGTTGCCGTGTTCACGGCTCAAGATTTCGAAAGTAAGCTAGCTACACGTTTGATGGAAATGATTGGAGCAGAATATAATGAAAGAGGACCAGTTATGGAAGACGCACTAAGAAAGTACTCCCATTCCATCCAGGGAATTCTCTCTCTTGACTGGCTCAGTCCTTGCAAATGGCGTGGAAAACCGTGCAACACCGAAAACTTCACTTCGTTTGTTACTCTGCAAATGGGCCAGTGTTACACGTTTAACTCCGGTAAAGAGGATCATCCATTGCTTGAGACGTCCCTTGTTGGACCTAATAACGGATTAAGGCTTCGGTTAAATGTAGAAGAAAAAGATCATGTGAGAAATGCATACTCGCCCATCGCTGGGTTCAAAGTTCTTATTCACGATCAGAATGAATACCCATTTGTGGAGGATTTGGGGTTCGTGTTGCAGCCTGGAACGCACACATTTGTTGCCATTCGACAGAGAAAGGTATGATTACATTAAGCTTTATGCCGGTGGTTTATGACGTTACCTCGCGTCAAATACTATTGTTATTAGTGACATGTACTTAGAGAGGCGGAAGAAATTAAAGTTTAATGAGGTCAGTATAGTTCGTAACAATACTTGATTGCTTGTTCACAAATCGTTGTTGGAATACGTACGGCCCGATCCATGTAAGGAAGGGTATATGTAAATCGATGTCTTAATCAAGACAGAAAAGCGAAAACGCATACTGAAAGGGCATGTAAACCAGTCAAATACTACCAACTCAAATCTAATGCCCAAGTGTGACAAGTCTGTTAAGTCTGTTATTTGTATACACGTCACTCGCGAACATTAGTAACTTGGCCATGATTCATTTATCAGCCGTTGGGAATCCTTCATTGTATTGCCTGCCAAACTAATTAAAACCTGCCTATCTACTACTACTAGTCATGTGCTTGAAACTTCGGTAGCGGCCGTAAATATTACGAAGTCCAGTATGACCGAGGATTCCTTTTCAATGTTTAAACTACTTTGATCGCAGAGCCTTGTAAACAAGTCCATATTTCTTCGTAGTTGACTTTTCTCTCATAAAAAAATATTTCCTCAGCAATTTATCCTAAACACTTCTACAGCACCAGTTCATATCATCGAATATAAAGAGGTTATTACACGGAAAGTTGTGAAATACGGCTGGGTGCCTGAAAGGCCTCAGTTTGATATTTTCTCGTAAAGACCTCACTCTCGGTTAATAAGTAGTTACTAATGAATTCATAACATTGACCCAAATCCTGCATAACAACCTGCAACAGAACCCGATGTCAATGTAATAACGTGTGATGCATATCTTCTTGAGAAACACTAAACTATCTTAAAATGTTCTGTCTTCGAGTAATCTTTTTCAGAGGGGAATTAAAGCCTTCCAGCAACAAGCTTATAAAATAACTTAATGTGTAGTGTGGTTTTAATTTCCATAGAGACCACAGAGCTTGTCGTTCCTTTGCAGTCGTTTTCATAACATGCCTTTGATGATTCACTTTGTAATTACCAATATGTTTTGTTTGCTCAAATTTCTTAACTAAGACGTTTCCCAGCAGCTGACATGGCACAATCATACAGACAGAAATTATATATGTCACTTACCAACATCTTCTCTCTTTTGCTTTTTCCCGTAACATAGTAAAATCATCGACTTTCAAGCAAAATTAATTTCTTTATTTCTACATTAATTTTTTTATTGGTTCTCTCACTCGAGTTTCTATAATTGAGTAGCTGCTGTGGCTTTTGTTACAGAGATGCAAATGTTATAGAACTCGTCGAACTCGTCGAACTGGCGAATTACTTATTACTTTTTGGTCATAACGACAAAAAGCCTGGACCCCGTCTAAACACTTGCAATCCAAGTCAAGAAAAGATTGAAAAGAAATGGAGTCCGAGCCAGAAAACAAGATAAGCGATGCTTCTTCCATTGAAATAAACGCCAACAATTCAATATTTAAAGAATTTTTCCAAAGTACATCGCTACACGGCGCTCGTTTTCTCAGTAACAAAGTGCTATTTCGTAGATGTTTTTGGCCGTGTGTAGTTGTTCTGGTCGCCTTTGGAGTTGGTGGGTATCACGTCCACAGGTCCCTTACAGCGTACTACAAAAGGCCCTTTACAACGGTTATCAGAAAGAAGAGCGGTTTCAAGACTCGAATTCCCAGCAGTTGCGCTATGCAATCTCAACCCGATTAGCAAGAAGCAGTTCGTCCTCGCCACAGAAAGTGAACGCGGCGGGAAGATGTCGAGCGATATGAAAAAATACGAGGAAGGTTACATCAGCGCTATCATTGCCCTGTTCACGGCTCAAGATTTCGAAAGCGAGCTAGCTACACGTTTGATGGAAATGATTGGAGCAGAATATAATTAAAGAGGACCAGCTACGGAAGACGCACTAAGAAAGTACTCCCATTCCATCCAGGGAATTCTCTCTTTACAGCACCAATGATCGTTATAATATCGGTTGTTGCTTGTCCCGTGATGCTTCCTTCCTATCAACCCCTAATCTTTCTCATATCACCGAATATAAAGAGGTTATTACACGGAAAGTTGTGAAATACGGCTGGGTATATTTACGAGTCAGCTTTATTTTTTCGAGCCTGAAAGGCCTCAGTTTGATATTTTCTCGTAAAGACCTAAACTCTCGGTTAATAAGTAGTTACTAATGAATTCATAACATTGACCCAAATCCTGCATAACAACCAGCAACAGAACCCGATGTCAATGTAATAACGTGTGATGTATATCTTCTTGAGAAACACTAAACTATCTTATCTTAAAATGTTCCGTGTTTTCAAGAATCGTTTTCAAGCAACAAGCTTATACAAAACGTTCATGTGTAGTGCGGTTTTAATTTCCATAGAGCTTTTTATAACATTTTATCTTTCCTTTGTATTCTTTTTTCATAACATGCCTTTGATGATTCGAATAAAATTAAAGTTAATTTCTTCATTTTATAATTACCAATATGTTTTGTTTGCTCAAATTTCTTAACTAAGACGTTTCCCAGCAGCTGACATGGCACAATCATACAGACAGAAATTATATATGTCACTTACCAACATCTTCTCTCTTTTGCTTTTTCCCGTAACATAGTAAAATCATCGACTTTCAAGCAAAATCAATTTCTTTATTTCTACATAATTGTTTTAATTGGTTCTCTCACTCGAGTTTCTATAATTGAGTAGCTGCCGTGGCTTTTGTTACAAGGATGCAAATGTTATAGAACTCGTCGAACTGGCGAATTATTTATTACTTTTTGGTAATAACACCAAAAGGCCTGGACCCCCTCTAAACACTTGCAATCCAAATCAAGAAAAGATTGAAAAGAAATGGAGTCCGAGCCAGGAAACAAGATAAGCGATGCTTCTTCCATTGAAATAAACGGCAACAATTCAATATTTAAAGAATTTTTCCAAAGTACATCGCTACACGGCGCTCGTTTTCTCAGTAACAAAGTGCTATTTCGCAGATGGTTTTGGTGTGTAGTTGTTCTGGTCGCCTTTGGAGTTGGTGGGTATCACATCCACAGGTCCCTTGCAGCGTACTACAAAAGGCCCTTTACAACGGTTATCAGAAAGGAGAGAGTTTCAAGACTCGAATTCCCAGCAGTTACGCTATGCAATCTCAACCTGATTAGCAAGAATCAGTTCGTCCTCGACAAGGAACGTGAATACGGCAGGAAGCTGTCGAAGGATTTCAAACAACACATTGAAGAGCTCATAAGCGCTATCGTTGCCGTGTTCACGGCTCAAGATTTCGAAAGTAAGTTAGCTACACGTTTGATGGAAATGATTGGAGCAGAATATAATGAAAGAGGACCAGTTATGGAAGACGCACTAAGAAAGTACTCCCATTCCATCCAGGGAATTCTCTCTCTTGACTGGCTCAGTCCTTGCAAATGGCGTGGAAAACCGTGCAACACCGAAAACTTTACTTCGTTTGTTACTCTGCAAATGGGCCAGTGTTACACGTTTAACTCCGGTAAAGAGGATCATCCATTGCTTGAGACGTCCCTTGTTGGACCTAATAACGGATTAAGGCTTAGGTTAAATGTAGAAGAAAAAGATCATGTGAGAAATGCATACTCGCCCATCGCTGGGTTCAAAGTTCTTATTCACGATCAGAATGAGTACCCATTTGTGGAGGATTTGGGGTTCGTGTTGCAGCCTGGAACGCACACATTTGTTGCCATTCGACAGAGAAAGGTATGATTACATTAAGCTTTATGCCGGTGGTTTATGACGTTACCTCGCGTCAAATACTATTGTTATTAGTGACATGTACTTAGAGAGGCGGAAGAAATTAAGGTTTAATGAGGTCAGTATAGTTCGTAACAATACTTGATTGCTTGTTCACAAATCGTTGTTGGAATACGTACGGCCCGATCCATGTAAAGAAGGGTATATGTAAATCGATGTCTTAATCAAGACAGAAAAGCGAAAACGCATACTGAAAGGGCATGTAAACCAGTCAAACTGACTACCAACTCAAATCTAATGCCCAAGTGTGACAAGTATGTTAAGTCTGTTATTTGTATACACGTCACTCGCGAACATTAGTAACTTGGCCATGATCCATTTATCAGCCGTTGGGAATCTTTCATTGTATTGCCTGCCAAACTAATTAAAGCCTGCCTATCTACTACTACTAGTCATGTGCTTGAAACTTCGGTAGCAGCCGTAAATATGACGAAGTCCAGTATGACCTGGGATTCCTTTTGAATGTTTAAACTACTTTCATCCCAGAGCTGCTTGTAAACAAGTCCACATTTCTTTGTAGTTGACTTTTCTCTCATAAAAAAATTTTCCTCAGAAATTTATCCTAAACACTTCTACAGCACCAATGTATAAAGACGATGATCGTTAGTAATATCGGTTGTTGCTTGTGCTGTGATCTTCCTTCCTATCAACCCCCAATCTTTCTCATATCACCGAATATATATGATTTATTATACGCACATCATCGTCATTGTCTCTCTCCACTCAGTCACTCGCATCAGCAGTCACTCGTTTTTGCGCATGCGCGGATCCACAAGTTAAAAAGGTTGGGAATTGTAATCTGTAAGAATGTACAATATTCTGTTTATATTTCCGGTTACTTTCAAAACACAGCGCAAGCGGCCGTAGAACTCGGATAACGCTTTCAAAACAGATTGAGTAATGTAGAAAGAGCTGGAGATTGTAATGTGTTGCCTTCGAAATCTTAGTCAAACAGTGGAAGAAAACGATCAGAACGAACTTTGTTACTTTTGTGAAAATAGGAATATCACATGGAGAACATAAATATTCTAGGTACAAGTCGTACAGCAATATGTCAACCTTCAATGGCTCTATTCAGAACTGCTCAAAACTCTGGAATTACAAAGTAAAGTGGTGGTTTAGTACTATGACGTCAAGTACGCTGATAACTGTCTAAAGTTCACTAGTTCGTACCAACTGGCCGTTTTCCTACAAACCCTTTGCTAAGAGATTTCAGTGCAATGTCCTATATACACTTCTGTTGACCGCGGTGCATGTGGTATCGACAATGTTCAAGCCGAATCGTACGAAATGCCAATGAAAACTTTGGATGCAACGTATAAAGAAACATTACGACACAATAACATTGTATATTCGTTTTACATCAGATACTACAACCCGGTCCCAGTTCACAGAGTATGCTCTTTATCTACCACACACGCCTCTAAGTTTTCACGGAAGCGCGAATGGTTCTTTTTACGCACTTTATAAAATCGTTCGCTTCGTTGCCATGCTTCGCGATCTGCGGCTTTGCCAAAACGACTCTTCCCAAAACATCCTCTCCTTCATAAAGTTAGCGCAAGACTTGTGGCTAGTCACCAATCGTGGAAAAGCAAAACTCCTTACGAAGTCAAAGACGACAAAGTATTTTCCAAACACGAGTAAAATTAATCCGCTATCTTCAGTAAAAACTAGCACTGCGTTCAGCTCTTCAGTCTTAGTTATGGCTTGTCGAATTTCATTTGATTGACAGTCTAACGCCTCTCACTGCCAATCGGAATTTTCCGTGCTCTGTAAGTATATGGAAAAGAACGGATAAATAATATAGGGATGTTAAAATTAAAGTTAAGTATCTTTATTTAATGTCGGTAACTCGTGACAGTCTGGTGAGAGCCAACGTGGGACCTACGGTTTTACGTCCTTATCCGAGAAGGCGCCCTCCAAGATGTTATAGGCACCCTTTCCTTCTCCCCACTCCCCTATTCTCTCCTTCCTTTCATTTGCACCACAATGCAAGCTGTATTTTGTAATGACCTCTGTTTCTTTATCCTGTTGTTATGGCCTCGATAGCACTGTAGAAACATGAATGAAGCTTATAAGATTATCTTTATTTCAGTTCAAGAATCTCGAATACCCGTTCAAGACGAATTGTTCATCTCCTGGCAGGCCATTCACCAAGTACTTTAACGTGTCCTACTCTGTGTCTGCGTGTATCAAGCAGTGTGTGTACGACTATGTCATAGAGGCGTGTCAGTGTCAACCTTTATTTAAAATCAAAGGTAACTTTCTTCCTTCTTTTAACAATAATAATAAAATGATAATTATATTAATATTAATGATCATGACCATAATGAAAATAATATTAATAATAATATTAATAATAATAATAACGATAATGATAACGATAATGATAACAATGATAAGATTAATGATCATGACCATGATGAAAATAATATTAATAATAATAATACTAATAATGATAATAATAACGATAATAATAATAATAATAATAACGATAATGATAACAATGATAAGATTAATGATCATGATTAAAATAATAACAATAATAATAACAATAATAATGATCAATAGCAAACATAACAAGAGGTTTTTCATCAAGGTCAGAAGGCATCACAAAGAATATGCCAAACAAACGTCCTAACCATTTGCAATATGCCTGTCTGAATATCCGCCGTGTTTCATATTCTGTTTCCTAAAATTGTTTTGATGTTATCATTTATGCTCCTCTTGTTCCATCTAACAAATATGATGACCTTTGCCTGTATCGCGGCATTTTATTCAGACGGAGTCGCTCTTTGCTCGATGAACGAAACATTCCAATGCATCTACCCTAAGTTTTACGGTAAGTAAAATGAGGATATTTGTCAATAAAAGCCAAAGAAGCACAAGGCTTTCGAGTTGGCTGCTGTAATCATATAAATTATATTAACTGAGTTCAGTCGCAAGGATAAGGTATATAGACCAAAGAGATTTCTTTCAAGTATTAGTTATATACATAGATCATATACCAAATGCAGTAGCACCTTGTGTCTGCCTACACGACCATCACACCATTACATGAACTGAAATGTTGCTCCGTATTACGCAACTACGGCGTCAATATAACTATGAACAACTAATTATTCGGTTTACATGAAAATGGTTGAAAATTACTATGATTTAGAAGCCGTAGAATAAACTCACAGTATGTGTTTTATCAGGTCTATAAACACTACTTCTCGTTTATTAAACTATATTACTTAACATGTTTATATGTTAAATCTCCATTTTGATAGCTTACCCACTAAATTAGCGGATTATTTTATTAGAAAACGTATTTATGTCCTTCCCTGAATTGCAATTATATTTGATGGACTTGCTGTCGATGTTGAGCTCGGTTTGCGGGACAAAAAAAACACAAAACTACTGACTTGGATTAATCTGGCTATGTGCAAATTTTGAACACATAGCCGCTTTAATAACTCATTAATATTTATATCATTACAGATCTTATTTTTAGAAATATATAGTTTGCCCAGCAAAGGTGGGGACTTAAAAGCTCCAAAGACCTTCTTGGGATAAAGGAGGTAACCCCACCCCAACATGACAGCAGTTCCACCTGGCAGAATAGCCTGCTTGCTAGCTATTGTCAGGCTATAAATTTGAACAGCAACTCCATAATGGTGTAGACAGTGCCCCTGCTACTGTCCGACTATTTAACAATTAGACCCGCAACCCGAATGGGCTGCGAGTCAATAGCCCATGAGGCGCAGCCGAATGGGCTATTTAACTCGTAGCACATGAGGGCGAGAGGTCTAATTGTTTTAGTATAAACTAACTAGTCGGACAGTAGAAAATAATAAAAAGAAACAAATTGAAGTTGAAAAATGTTATTTCGTGAAAATACGTGCGGTTTTTCTCTACCATGGGCTATCACAAATAGACCTATAGTAGGGTAGCCAATCAGAATGCAGGATTTGTAATAGTTCACTGGTTGGTTTATACTAAAAATTATTAGTATATACCACACCAGTGAATATCACTTTTCGCGCGCTCTGATTGGCTACTCAAACAGTGAATATGATTTCATATTCACCTCCGAGCAAAGCAGCGATCATCTCGCGGGAGTTTTTGTCCATTTGACAGAAACTAAAATAACTATTTGGTGCTGGCTATTCACCTGGAGTGTGGTATATACTAAAACAATTATTTACCTCAGTGTTGGTGAATAGTGGTGGATATTTACCTCGCCGAAGCGGCTTGGTAAATATCCACCACTATTCACCTCCACTTCGGTGAATAATTGTTAATTAGTATATACCACACCAGTGAATATCACTTTTCGCGCGCTCTGATTGGCTACTCAAACAATGAATACGATTTCACATTCACCTCCGAGCGAAGCAGCGATCACCTCGCGCGAGTTTTTGTCCATTTGACAGAAAATAAAATAACTTTTTGGTGCTGGCTATTCACCTGCAGTGTGGTAAATTATACTAAAACAATTATTCACCTCAGTGTTGGTGAATAGTGGTGGATATGTACCCCGCCGAAGCGGCTCGGTAAATATCCACCACTATTCACCTCCACTTCGTTGAATAATTGTTAAATATATGTACAGCATACTTTATACAGTTAACATCATAGTGGTGTAGAACAGTGCCCCTGCTACTGTCCAACTATAAATTAATGTACAGGCATATACTGATATATATGTACAGCATACTTTATAAAGTTAACAACATAGTGGTGTAGAACAGTGCCCCTGCTACTGTCTGACTATAAACTAATGTAGAGGCATATACTGATATATATGTACAGCATACTTTATAAAGTTAACAACACAATGGTGTAGAACAGTGCCCCTGCTACTGTCTGACTATGAACTGACAAACTGACTGCGTCACTAATATGAACAACATCTGATTCAGAACAGCTAGATAGTGCTCCTGTCCAACTAGGAACTGACAAACTGATCTTGTCACTTATATGAACAATGTATGATCGTGCAGAACATTACCCCTGCTACTGTCTGACTTTGAATTGATAAACTAAGCATGTTACTAACATGAACAACATTTGGGTGAAGAACAGATGCCATGTTACTGTCTTATTATAAATGTTACTCTACTCCATATCTACACGCCATATGGGAAAATGTCAGGGAGGCCAGAAAAAACTATCAAAAACCCTTTGGGATAAAAGGATAGGAAATCTGGGTGGAAGTCGACTGAGAAATATAGGAAACAGCCCCTGCGATGACCCCGGGATTTATCCTGTTGCTTGCAAACTGGCAGTGCAGGAAGAACAGAAGCTAGTACTGGACAGGGCAGACTTTGCACGTACAACTGCCTGTGAAACCATGCACAGCTACCATGCCAATTGCTGACCATCAAATGATTGTACAATGGTTGTTGGTAGTAGGGATCGCTTACATGACAAAGCTGTTAGGTTGAGCGTAAACAGCAAAGACTGATCTCACAAGAGTTGGACCTCGTGCTGTATAAGCCCCTGTAGGGGGTGTGAATAATTGACTCCCACTCCGCATGCATTGTGCACGTGCTTACCAAGTGCTTTGTATAGTATTACATTACCAATACGGGTAGGACATAAAACTTTTATTGTCAAGCCAATAACCTCTTTACTGAATGCATATTTGTTTTCTACTTTGTATTTATCTCGTTATCATAGGCAACCTTCCCGATAAAGTAACCAAGTGTTCAATATCTACTTTGTATTTATCTCGTTACCATAGGCAATCTTCCCAATGAAGTAGCCAAGTGTTCAATAATCATCTACTTTGTATTTATCTCGTTACCATAGGCAACCTTCCCGATAAAGTAGCCAAGTGTTCAATGACATGTCCTGAACCGTGTGAGTACATCACATACCATACAAAGCTCTCTTACGCCTCAGCCATCAGTAACGCTTTTGCCCGTAACGAGGACCCTGTGCCGCAGGAAGGAACACAGTCTGACACATTCGCACGCTTCAAAAACTCGTCAATCCCAGAGAGACAGCAGTTTTACAGGTAACTGTGTGTATCCATAATACAGAAGAATGTAACGCGCATGCGCAGTTTGAGAAATAAAAACACTTTTGGAGTTACAATAACATGAGGGGAGGCAACGGGGGACTACTATACACGTAGTTAGCATGACTATAATGACTCGTTTATCTGGAATATCTAATAAACTAGGTTCATTCTTCTCATGCATGCGCTCAAATGCTTAGCCGATCAGAACTAGGATATATTTCACTGTAGTGTTAAAGTAAACGCTATCAGCGCTTGTTATATCGGCGTTAAAAATATAATATAGCAAAACTTACAAAATGTTCATCTTCAGACATAAGTTCCTATTTATAGAATCCAGTGATGTGACCGCGTCCTCGTGAAAGTTAAAAGTGATTATTATTTCACTCTTTTCACCTGGTGGCTATCTTGGATTCAAAGCGAGGCAATCCTTTGTTCTTGCCAGGTTAGCCTCGCACTGAGGGATATCAGAACGAGTTTAGCGTAGCAAAAACAAAGGATTGCCTCGCTTTGAATCCAGGATGGCCATCGGGTGAATAGAGTGAATTCAGTGTAGAAAAGTAATTATGTGAGTTTGATTGGTTAGTTATCCATGATTGCGTTTAGTTTACTTCAGTTCGTGATTGGTTCATTGGGTTTTTACTTGCTCCTGTGATTGGTTCATTGGTTTTTACTTGCTCCTGTCGTATTACGACACTCACTCGGTAACCGCTCTACCATATTCATCAATCTCAATATATTTATTCTCTGTTAAGGGACAACGTTGTGTCGCTAGACGTTTATTATGAAGAAATGAGTTACGACGTCATCGAACAAACAGCGGCCATCAGCGAATGGTCGTTAATCGGTAAGTCTTGTCAAGGATCTTTGCACACGGTTGTTTCAGTGTATTATGGAGGGGTTGCTCGTTAATCGGTGAGTCTTGTCAAGGGTCTTTTCACACGAAGGTTGTTTCACTGTGTTATTGAACGTCGCGTCATGGTTAAGTTAATTTAACCACTGGGGGGACTGCTTGCCTGGGTTCGAGCTTAATTTTGAATTCTAGGTTGGGCATTGGAGAGAGAATATGTGAAATTGTGTCTGATAGACTGAAACTAAGAACAGTTAAGAACAGACATTAACGGTGCAGTATTAGCAATTTCTTTAGAATTCCCAAAGTTACTGATATTGTATTCACGATGATTCTGAATTCGTATTTTTGTGTGCAGGTACTATTGGTGGGGACATGGGCTTTTTCCTCGGTATGAGCATCTTGACCATCCTGGAGTTCCTTGACTTATTGATAACGATGATAGTCGAACGCTGTCTAGGAAACAAGCAAACCCGAGTGAGAAACAGCTCAGTATCGTAACTTTGGATCCAACAAACATTTTAATCTATGATGCAATATTGTCCCATTTCAAGTCTTTGGGGTATTGAATCGTACGGCTTTATTTACCTTCATTCAGAAGAACAGCTCAACCAATTGAATTCTCAACAGACTTGTAATGATTTAAATAACTGAAGGAGAAAAAGTAAATTCCCTACTGAAACTTGGGAAAGAAGAAATTGCATCATAGGGTCTATACTGATCAGGTCATCGCGCTGAATTGATGAAATGTCACAGTCATCAGACTGCAGGAAGCTTGAACGTGTTCAGGAGCGAGCGTTGAGGGCAGTCTACAGGTCTAAGTCAGAGTCATACCTGGAACTCCTGAACCGTGCCAAGCTACCAACATTGTATAATAGACGTTTACAGGATATTGCTACACTGATGTACAAGGTTAAATACGGACTTGTACCGAGTAGTGTCTCGGGCTAATGTTCAAAAGTAAAAGGACGCGTTACTCGCTCAGAAACAGTGAATTCGATATACCTAGGTTTGAAACAGTTAGTTATGGAAAGCATTCAATTAGATACTTGGGACCATTTATATGGACAAAGCTTAGGCCTAGTCTTAGGACTGTGTACAGTCTAAATTCGTTTAAACATAATATACGAAAGTTAGATATATCAAGCTTAATAGATAACGATTCTTACTGCTGCATATTATGCAGTTCATGATATAATTAGCTCTGCATATAAATGTTTAGATTTTATAATATATTTAAGTATAGTTATAGTGGATTTTAAAATTGTACATAACTCTTGGTAGGATACATTTTACTTTTTATCTTATTTTACTCTATCTTTTGTTAAAGTGTCCCCCATTAGCTGAACAGCTAAATACATTGACACTGTAATAAAGTTATTATTATTATTATTATTATTAGGATGACGTCACGCCATCACACCAATTTTCAAAGAACTACAACATTGAGAAATCATGTATTGGATGTAGTGGATACATAATGAATGGAGTTTTTAATAGGATAAAGGATCGACGTTGACTAGCAGTGACATATCGACTGACACTCCAAAAGCATTCATCGGCGATAAAAGATAACATAATCCACTAACATTTTATTATTTCCCGTTTAGCATTACAATTAGTTTCTTATTTGCAAGAAACGGTCACATGCTGTTATATGACTTCAATAACCAATGAACTACGCTCGTGTTCCCATATCGTACTCTCGTGTTTAGAATATGCACGCTCAGTGTACCACCACGCACTTTCTCAATACTTGGTAAATGACGTAGAACATATCCAGAGCAGGTGCATGTCTGAGAGTCCAAGTAGCATTCTAAAATAATTGCTTCAGATCTTGCTCCCGTCATCCAAGACATTTACAACCAATCTATGACGGAAGGATACATCCCAGAATTACTGAAAGCCTCTATTGTGACTCCTGTCCCCAAAGTGATGCTTCCTCGACAAATCGAGAGTAATCTGAGAACGTTGACCTGCACCCTGGCCAAGGTTGTGGAAGGGTTCTCACAGAAGAGACTCCTTAGGCAAGTAGTAGAGCATCTCGAACCCCGACAGTATGCTCGCAAAGGCTATTCTACGACCGATGCCTTGACCTATTTACTACAGGCAGTCCATGAAGCGGTCGAAATTGCGGAGCTAGGTTCTTCTTTCCTGATTTCTCTAAAGGCTTCGACCTTATAGATCATATATAACATCCTAATTCACGAAGTGTTGCAGCTTCAAATCCACCCTGTTCTGCTGAACTGGATCAAAGCCTTTCTCATCAACAGGAAACAGGCTGTACGAATTGGGAACTCCCTTACCGACTGCAAATCACCCAAAGGTGGTATATCCCAGGGAACCAAACTTGGTGTTATCCTATCTGACTGGTTAAAGGTCGATAAATTGTCTTTATAATTCTAAATCAGAGTATATCCTGATTTGTTCTTACCGTAAACCAAATGTGCACATTATTTTAGTTAATTCAGAATTAAACAATCTGACTGTGTCAAATATTTGGGTAATTATATTGATACCGGTGACGAGTGTTAAATATGTTCTACTATTCATTAATTATTACATGCAGGTACAATGTATGTTTTATGTAAGCATTGTTTCTAGTATTTGTTATTAATAGTATAGTTATCCCGCTCATGGATTCTTCTTCTTTTTGGGACCGGAGTGTTCAACAAGCGATTCCGTAGTGTAGTTGGTAAGGGAGTATATATAAGCGATTCCGTAGTGTAGTTGGTAAGGGAGTATATACAAGCGATTCCGTAGTGTAGTTGGTAAGGGAGTATATACAAGCGATTCCGTAGTGTAGTTGGTAAGGGAGGTGTTCAACAAGCGATTCCGTAGTGTAGTTGGTAAGGGAGGTGTTCAACAAGCGATTCCGTAGTGTAGTTGGTAAGGGAGGTGTTCAACAAGCGATTCCGTAGTGTAGTTGGTAAGGGAGTATATATAAGCGATTCCGTAGTGTAGTTGGTAAGGGAGGTGTTCACCAAGCGATTCCGTAGTGTAGTTGGTAAGGGAGGTGTTCACCAAGCGATTCCGTAGTGTAGTTGGTAAGGGAGGTGTTCACCAAGCGATTCCGTAGTGTAGTTGGTAAGGGAGGTGTTCACCAAGCGATTCCGTAGTGTAGTTGGTAAGGGAGTATATATAAGCGATTCCGTAGTGTAGTTGGTAAGGGAGGTGTTCACCAAGCGATTCCGTAGTGTAGTTGGTAAGGGAGTATATAGAGGTTCTGAGAAAGTTGGTTCAAATCCCGCTGGAGGCAGGTTTTATTATTTCGATGTCACTTCACTTCTTTACTGTTTCCCGGTTATTATGGACAGAACTTAGATATTTCAAAGTCCCTTTAGTTAAAATGTCATAGTCTTAGGACTCTGAAGTTAATAGCAAAGTAAAGCTAATACGAAACTGCAGAATACCCTGCCACTTCAGGAATGTACTTATTAATATTTAATTTCCATTGTTTCCAAAACAAAGCATACCGAACTATTTTAACAAACCCTACCTATTTTAACATACCCACAGTTCCACGGGTTCCTCGTGTTTTGAACTGCTGGTCATGTTGTTTGACCAAACGATAGAAGCTAACGAGGAATCTTTTATTAACGTCAATCAAGATGGCGGCGACGACGTCAATTGAAAACAAGCAATAAATAAAATGATTATATTCTTATGATTTATATTCTTATGATTATATTCTAATGATTTATATTCTTTATGATTATATTCAAATACACTTCACAAGGGATGTATTGTAATGAAATTCGGACTGTTATTGTGGCGCAATTTGCTGTCGTGTAGTTTATAGTCATGAGTATTTGCATCGCGTACAATTGCCCCTAAAATTAGGTCATGACCGTGTGGAAGACTGAGAACAAGCACACAACAACTATATTGCTTTTTTCCGTTTTAGTAAACTGGTTTTGTCAACAAACTCGAATAAAATTTGTATATTTACTATTGAAACAGGGAAAGAACATTTTTCACGAGCGAGAGAAAACTATTTTATTTCCCGCAAAAAATATTGGACTCAGGTCCCACGCGTCCAAGTCGCCAGTCCTCGGAAGCGCTATTTGGCTGAGTTTTACCGTGTTTTAACTTGAAACTAGGTACCAAGGAGCTCGGTTTCTGTAGTAACGGAGGCCTGGCTACTATATTTTCCAATATGGCTGACTAAGAAAGCCTTCTGGCACTGAGAAAAACGCTCGCGAACTTGGATAATTAGTTCTGTCTCATACAAACGACCCCTACAGCGACCACAAAAAAACCTTGAGAAATCGCATGATACGTTTAATTTATTGGCAAACAAATACAAGTCTCTTGAATGGCATTAGAAGTACATCAGATTTCCGATGTTAAGTATTTTATTGTGGACCTTCGTAAAACACAAGAAGCTGGTTTTCTTCGCGACGGACTCATTTCCATACAAAACGTGGCCATTGCGGGGCCGTATTCATGGGAAGAAAATCGCTAGATAGACATACATTACAGAGGTAAGGATTAAATTAAGTTGTGTTATTGTCGTAATGATTTTATTTTCCGATGTTAAGTTTTCTTCGATACGTGCTGTTATCTTGCCATACGTTTATGAAAGTACAGCTCCACGCGTGTTTACTGTAAATTTTCGGAGTTAATGAGCTTGAAACTTGAAATTTGACGCCAAGATATTATGCAAATTAGAAAATACACCGGAAATGACCTCCAATTTTACGCGATGGTTAGTGCCACCAGAATAGAGGCTGTTGTACAGGAGACAATCCCCTACTCTTTCACGAAATAGCATGTTCTTTTACGTCCCTCTCACATACAATACCCTGGCCATAATTAATAGAGTTGAATGATGAGGAAACCCGGCAAACTTCAAAGGGCTAACACGCTGCGATTTAGATTGGAAGAGGGTAAGACAAAATATTGTGCACGGTCATAGTTCATTAGCGTCCCCTGAACGACTGAACCCACACGTTTCTATTGGCTGACTGATTAACATATTCCAATATCTATTGTGTTTTGTGCATGGTCACGGTTGAAAAAAGCGAACAAAGACCTATAACAAAGGAGGTTGCTGGGTTTCATAACCATTCCACTCTATTAACTATTAACCCTAACTCTGGGGGCTAACTCGAAAACCTTAGGTTTATTTAGCCTCCAGGCTCAAATATTCTTATATATTTAAATGATTTATATTCTATTTATTTCTGTATGTTCGTAACGTTATACATTGTATATATTTATTATGAGTCAAATAAACTATTGTTGTAAAACTCTAACCCTATTTTGCTCTGACGAAGGACTAGCGCTCGAAACGTCAGCTGCTACTCGCTCCCCAAGGCGGTTAGCATACCTTGATCGACTTTAGTTGATTATACCAGTCTCTATTAACTATGCCCTGCCCAAGGACGTAGCACCAGCACACAAGACTAGCACACTACCACTGAGCTAACGAGATCGAGGTCGAGGTCTGATATAAAATTGAATACTGATCTTCTTGAATCCTGCTCGGTCGAAATAGACCCAGGTCATGGTAAATGTATTTTTGTTAATTGGTTGTATATATAGGCACCCTCAAGCTAATATAGAGAACGCGAATATCGAGAATGCTAACCGAAACGCGGTTCTCCTTATTGAAAACAACTGTATCAGAAGAATCGGAAATTTTCGATCGAAAATGCATAGAGAGCCTAATTTAATCTAGGTAATTAACATGTCAAAATAGCACAGATGTTTTATAGATATAGATATCGATAAATTGGAATCATGCAGCTGATAAGTGTATTCCCAGTAACACAAATGTTGCCATAACCAATAACAGGCCGAACTAAAATATATCATTTTAATGACCGGGAGAAATCGCAGACACGAAATCACAGTACATTAGAAATGTTTTAACAATTAAAATTGTTCGGAGTGGCGCTAAAATCAGTCGAGTCTTCCATTTGGAAATCCATACAAACATATTTCAACAACAGTTTCCAAATTCAATTTGATATTTTTATTAAAATAGTAGATGTTATAATTGAAATAGGTAGGGTGTTCGTGAGAGCATTATTTTCTTTAGACGCGGGCTTGTTTGCCCCGATGAAGTAAACATCGCAAAGCAGGTGCTGTTATAATTATTTGCTCGTTTTTAATACAAGTGGAGCTGAGCATTAGACATGTCCTATCAAAACTTGATTTACAAAGTATGTTTGCTTTTATTTTAGTTCGCAAATCTCGAATTCTCAGCTTTTCATTTACATGTACTTCAATGTTTATTACGTTGAAATTTTTCATTTATATTTAGCTTGGATTACATGGTATTCTTTGGACCACTTGAAATCAATAGCGGAGTTAGATGGTTTAAATCGTTTATTACTCCTCCGAACGATTTCAATTAATTAAAGCCCTTATTTCTCGCTGCAGGGTACATTGTTTGTCCAAAGAGCAATCTGCATCATTCTTTAATGTTAAAAGCATATGAGTATTTAGTTCAACAGACTACTGACTAGTGGATGTGACACTACGATGAACAGCACAGCAAATAACTGTTTCTTCACAGACCAGAGGTTTCTTGACAATTTTGATTTCTACGAAGAAAGCTTCCAAGTCATTTCAATCTTCATCTCAGTGGTCGCTGGAATTCTTTCAGTGTTCATCACGAGTGGTAATGGTTTGGTTTTAGTTTCTGTTCTTCGACGTCCTGTCCTTCGCACCCCGCCGAATATCCTCATCTGTTCCTTGGCGTTGGTGGATTTCTTAGTTGGATTTCTGGTCCTTCCAACTTTGATTGGTTTTTTGTTGAGCTACAGATTTTATCAATCATGTACATATAATAATGGATTTCTGCAGACTCTTACCTTCGTGACTTGTAACACTTCTTTCTTCACAATGGTTGCAATAAGCTGTGAAAGATATCTGGCCTTGTTTCTCCATCTCAAATACACTTCGATCGTAACAGTCCAACGAGTCACCGCCACTGCAGTCATGATATGGCTTGGGACCGTTCTTGTAACCTTTACTTTCATTTTCGGTTCTAGTAGGTCAAGTCTTAACATCGTCATTTATTCCCTAGTCCCAGGCCTGCTAATAATAGCTTTTACTTATTTTCGAATCTTTAGTCTCGTCAGACGCCACCAGCATCAAATACAAGCTCAACAATTGGCCAATTCAAATAACACAGAGAAGAGAAGACATGCAGTAACCATGGCGTACGTAATCGGAGTATCATTGCTGTGCTATCTGCCTGTTGTCGTAGTTGCTGTTGTTCACATTGTTTATGGTGTAAGCCAACAAACTGTTGAGGCTATTTATTTTGCAGGCATTCTTTTAACAACGAGTTCTCTTATCAACCCTCTGATATATTGCTGGAGAAACGAAGATATTCGTAATGCTGTGATGTCTTTGATTCGAAATGTAAAGACTGCATTCAAGTGCAACTGAAGCATTGCTTTATTTAAGCAATACACTTTGGATGAGGGGGGTGTTTCTATTTAATTAATCGATAGCCCTCTAATGTGCTCTGGTCTAGCTTTGAGATTTATGTCGTGGCTGTTCATTGCTCATTCTTTTCAACCCACCTCCTTATCTTATCCCCACCACACTCTTGTTTTACATTATTTCTTAGTTTTGTGGTTTATCACCTTTGATGAGCATAGCCTCTATTGTACATTAATATCAGACTATTACATATTGGTTTGTTATTGTTACCATTTATAATGAAGTTATTGGATATTAAAGTAGCACATAGCCAAACATTCATCCAAACAACATGCTGAAGCTGCTTCGAAATAAATAGATACGCTTATTTTTGTTCCCAAATCCTCTTTTATTAGCATGCTATACAAATTAAACTGGCGCGCATCTTGTAATTATAATACATTATTCTACGACTTACATTAGTTTACCTAGTTGCAGATAAGTTTCTGTAAGATAGATTCTTAGCTTATTAAATTATAATAATCATGTGTGTCTTTGCCACCGCCTCGAATAGTACAGTGTTACTAATTGTGGGTTGGCAACTATTAATATAATCATGTATCCTTGTTATTAATAAAATTATTATTGTTGTTATTGCTGGGTGGTGTAATCCAATTTTGCCCATGAAACTGAGCTACATTGTAGCTCAGACAAAAAAAATATTCTCCAATTATATTGCAATTTAAAGAACTCAGAGGAAAAGTATAAATCAACAGTTTGAATTGGTTGAACAACAGGTGTGTTCTTTTTATTACCGTGTTTGAATTAAATTTTAAAACAAAACATTGAACAATTTTGATTCAAAACAGAAAGCCATTCATATTCCGACAACTGTTAATTCTAATTACCACTGCAAATTGTTTTAAATAAAAGCCGTATCAAGGAAAGGGGTTTTCATCGCTTACATGCGTAAACGTTCTTCTTATAAACATTCCAAGGTCAAAATATAGCGTCACAATGGAGAACTCGTGGATAAACATTCCAAGGTCAAAATATAGCGTCATAATGGAGAACTCGTGGATACAATGTTATCTGTATTTTCAGCAAGACTTCATTGCATGTTGTAGTTTCAGAAAATATCCAAACCCCTTCAACTCCTTCCTCGCACTTCCATCCCCCTCCCCCAGGATATTTCCTTTCACGGGATTTTCCGTTCACGGCCTACTGCTAAATAACGAAATACTACTCGAAATATTCTATTAAGTTTAAATTATTATTGCTGCTGTGGGGGAATGGGGCGAGCTAGAGAAAAAAAAGAGCACCTGCAAAAAAGTGGTTCCGGTGGAAAGGTAGGAGCGCCATGCCCAAGGTAGGAGTGCGCATGACAGATTGAGGAAAATGCGGAGTTATACGTAGTTTCCTTGGTATGCTTAGAAGCGTAATTTTACAGAACCGTCATTTTGGACCGTGAAACTCATTTCATAATGTAGTATGATAACAACTTTTTTTCTTTTCCTTTTATTCTCTCAGGTGTATAAAGTGGTATTCCAAACTACAAGAGAATCCATTGTTCTTTAATATGAAACGTTACCTTACGTCACGCAATCTGCGAGCTCTAAAGATTGACTTTGTAGGCACACTCCACCGGAAAATTATTAGATGTTAGGTTTTCGGAACTGCATTCTCCTGCATTTCCGAAACTTGGGCATGTGACGTGTTATTCGAAAACAAATGTAATCGCTACCTGTTGCGTTACTTTGTTGGAACGGACAGAAATGTAACTATCCTATGACCTCTGAAATTGATCCATTCATCGGATCAGCAAAACGTAAAACTATAAACACGGACTCTGAGAGAGATTTAGATATCCTTTCTTTACATCGATCAACCTAAACCTTAGTCAGAATACCATGAATAATTCGTCTTTCTTATTTCCAAAGTAGATAAGCACAATTATTAAATCTTTAAAGTAACACGAAATGAGAAGATAATTTTGAGTAATTCTGCGAAAAAAGTTTTGAATTTTCGTTAATCTTTGATGTTTTATGAGCGATTGTAAACGCGATCTGATGGCAAAGCACCGCCATTAGAATTGTGACGTAAGTGAAGGATTTTTCTTTCTAAGCACGGATGCATACGCACGTTTCGCTTTCATAAAGTCAACGCACTTACGCTTTTTTTCTGGCTAACAAACTCTCATCTCCCCAGAATGGAATTTTGTGAAGACTGATATTGGCTTGCATGGCGTCTGAAGAGTTGCTCAGCCCCCTACAACACACCTATTTAGCATTTAAACGTCGTTCGTTTGTCGATTTCGCTGACCGCTACTTCCAACTACTTCGACTTCTTCTAAATTTTGACGACTGAACAGACGCCTTTCCTTCAATTACGCCACTACACACGGGATTTTGTCATCTTTAAACGCTCATAAAAAAATCATGGATTATTGCGAATCAGGAGCCCATACACAGGAGTGTTCCTGTGTCCTTGTGTAGATGGTGTGTCTATTTATAGTCGCGAAGTTGTGGTATGCGATTACGTTGTCTTTTGTTCTCTTGCGCTTTATTATTTTTTAGCAGTTTGAACCGTGTTAATCCTGATTGGTTAAAAGTGACGGCTTTTGTTTCTTCTCGCGGGAAACTCTATTGACTCTTCTTAATATTTATGCAAATATCTAATTCACTACTCGAAATCGGGGATACCGCAACGTCCACCTGAGTTCAAAAGGACAATTCAGGAGTTTTCTTTTTGTCTCCAATGCATAGAAGAACACAGCAATGTTCCGTCCGCGACGCCATTTTGCTTTTCAGCTAAGAAATGATGCGGGGTTAGCCTCGTTTTCGAGTAGCTGATTGTATGAGCATAAATATTAAGAAGAGTGAATGCTAAAAATAACTCTACCGAGTGTTGTGTGACAATATAATGTGGGAAGAGGAACACTCCTCTGTAATATACTCCTGTGCGAATTCAATTCAACGAAAACCTCGAGAGTCAAATGTACATGACCCAGCTGTTTGGAGCAAAGGTAACTTTTTCCCTAGCATCAAGCGCTATATATCAATGAATGAACATTGTTAGAATACCGTTCAAAATATCATGTTTTCTCGTAAACGTTATTCTTGGGTTGCAATCATTCCTCCGTGCTGCCCCCTTCCCGTTTACCATTGTGGTGCCCATGCTCTCTCCCATCCCGTTTTGGTGGCCCATGCTCCAACGCCGAGCATACTCTTCCATAATGTTAGGTAGGGAGGGTGATCTGGAGATCCTGCGGTTTCCCTCGACTCATGGTGTCTTTGCTATGCGTCCTTTACCTTGGGACTTATATGCCTTCAGGATGAACACCACCTCCTTCTCCTATCCCTCCGCAGAGTCAGCGCCCCAGAGTCTGGAAACTAGCCGCCCCTTGCCCTGAGTGTGGGTACCTCATTTCTCGTTCCAAATCTCCAATTAAAACCACGTACTCTCTTAATGGGACAGCACTTAAGGAATCTAACCTTCAGCAGTATTTAGGTGTTTTCTTTTCATCCGACTTGCGTTTTAACAATCACTGCGCATACATATCTAAGAAGAGTAGTCGTACTTTAGATTTTCTTTCTAGAAATTTCTATCATTGTTCCCGTGAGGTCAAATCCAAATTATATCTCAGCCTCGTACGACCTACTATGGAATATGCTTGCATAGCGTGGGATCCTTACACACACCGGAATTCAAATTTACTTGAGAAGATCCAACGAAGAGCTGCGCGTTTTGTACACCGGGATTACTCCAGTGAGTCCAGTGTTGGTGCTATGCTCAAAAATCTAGAATGGCCCTTACTTTCAGTGCGTCGCGAATGTCTCCGCTTGAACTTTATGTATAAGGCTTCTCATGGTTTTAACGCAACTGACCTTAACGAATATCTCACACTTGCATCAAAGTCAGTCACACGCCGTAAACACAACTTAAAATACAAACATATTTCGACTCGGACCGATGTTTTTAAATTCTCTTTCTTTCCCAGGACTGTTCCCATCTGGAATGCTCTTCCAGAGGATTTAGTTATGTCCCCTAACATAGATACATTTTCTAAAAAAACTATGGCTTTCCTAAACAACATGCATAAAAATGACTAGTAATACCTACTTATGTCTGACTTAATCATATATATCATTATTATTTATCATCGACTGAATTTATATGTAAGTCTTAAATAGACACTGTAATTTTCTAAATATATGTAATGTAATTTTGTAATATATGTAAAGGCACTGTCTGCCACTATCGGTTTTGTAATGCAACAAGCTTTACCGATTAAACATACAGATACAGATACAGATACCTCAACGATTGTGACTTCAATTTTTGCCAGAGGTGCGGCTTTCGCAGCGAACGGCTGGCGCCTCTCAACACAACTCACGTTACCGTTGACCTTCCAGCTATTGACAAGCGATTAGCACTATTGGAAGCTGTACGATCCTGTAAGAGCTATGAGCGCCAGAAGTCATCATTGCATTCGCAGCTGCTCGCGTTCCTCTCCTCTTTTCCTGTTCCAAAATCCTTAGCATCGGCGTCTCCACCCGACATTTAAATATTTTTGGTATGGAAGGACGCCTCGGGCAAAACGGTAGTTCATAAGTCAGGCTGCGCCTTCTTGGGGCGAAGCCGTTGTCGTTCCTGTTAGTAGAGAGCTTAAGCAACGACGACGGGGACGGCAGTGACGACGGGACGTAGAAAAGTGTTTTCTCCCGAAATATGATGTTTACTATTTCCTTCGTTCGCCTTTAATTACTGTTCATATCAATATCTTCGAAAAATATGATAAGCATAGAGTTCCATTCACGCCGAACGAAAAACAGAGTGATTTACTTTCGACCGTTTTCGTTCTCTTGTCAACGTAGAATATGGAGTTTTCACGTTGTGTTTTTGCAGACAACGGTTGAAATGTAGTTGACTGCGTGCATTTTCACGTGAAGTTATTGTATTTTGTAATTAAGTCTATTGTGTCATGCCGTCGTCCTAGACGTTGCCGTCGTCGTTGCTTAAGCTCTCTAATGTCCCACCCGCCTGACCGCGGGCACCGTCGATAGCCTTATAGGGAAGCTCCGCTCTATCTTCCTCCGCGCGGGATTGGGGGGTGAATGGGATGACCGCCTCGGTATTGGTAACCCGGTCGTTCACCCCTCAATAACGAAATATTTAAAATGTGTACGAGAAGAACAAGTCCAGGCCAGAGTGCAACCCCGCAATGCGGTCCCGCTTTTTACTGACAAGCTGGCGGCCGTGGCTCAGTCCATCGTTGAACTACTCTCTGATCCTCACGCCTCCCCCATCTTCCTCTATGTATTAAGTAGGGACCTTAGCTTTTTTACGCTGGACTTTTTCGCAGGCGATCGGTCCTCGGATTTGGGGAGAGCGAAGTCGCAGGAGGTTTTCTTTATGCCGGACCTCTCGGGATTACTGTTTAAACATACGTTCGGGAAGGCCCTTCGAGGCGAGTCCACCCACTCCTTTGCGGTACACCGCTACGACAATTCCATCATTTGCCCAGTGCAGAACTTCAGAATCTACATGTCCATTTGCCGCGTGATTGGGGTGGACATCTCGCGAGGTTTTCTCTTTCGTACCACTAGGGGTGAAAATGTTTCAGAACGGCCCTTCGTGGGATCTGCGATTTATAACCGGTTCCAAGGGTACCTCAAGAACCTAAAACTCGACGACGGCGAGACACCTCATAGCGCGCGCTCGGGCTGCTCGATTACCTTAGCCTTCCTCGGGGTTCCGAGGGACACGATAGCACGGCACGTAGGATGGAGATCTACCGGTATGGTGGACCACTACACCGGCCTGGGGGAGATGGCGCATACTCACGACGCTGCCTCGACCCTCTCCTCGGCGGCGATTCCTTGGACTCCTCCATATCTCGCACTGCAGGACTCAATGGTTAAGCTCCGGTCTGTCGAGCGGGAGATCGTGGGTTTAAACCCCGGCCGGACCAACACTCAGGGTCTTAAAATAACTGAGTAGAAGGTGCTGCCTTTGTGAAACAACTGCAAATGGTTAGACCTTCACGTCTTCTCGGATAAGGACATAAAATCGTCGGTCTCCCGTCGGCCTCAAGTTTATCAGTCTCACCAGACTGTCACGAGTTACCGACGTAAAATAAAGTTGCTTTACTTTACTTTACGCCCTACTCTCATACAAATCCACCAATGAGCTGACTGCTTCCACGCCCGCCTTCTAGGGACATATCGACAATTCGGGGCTTTCTTTCCTTTTGTTTGTTTTCCCTATAGTTTAAAACAGTAATAGACTTAATTTGCCATCATTGTACTGGTTCAGATGACCTCAAACTGTTTTGTTATGCGGGCATGTCATAGTTGTGTAGGCCACTTGCGGCAACATCTCAATCTACTATTATGCACACGAACGACAGACCACCATTGTTTATAAAGTCGTACCTTTTGCCGGGCGCGTCGTACCTTTTTTGAGTTATGGGAGAGCACGCTACTTTTCCCCTACTTCTCATCTACACGTCTTCCCAAGGTCGAACCCGTTAACCTGTCACTGCCAAGAGCGTACGCCGCAGGGCTCGTCTCTTCCCATATCTTAAACCTAGCCTTGGGGCGCTTGGGTGCGGGGGCGTACGATGAGAATCTATTACTATTCTCATCGGCGCCACCGCGGGCAAGCGACCTAAATTAGGTGTCTATTATCGCTAGGGACAGCATGCGATCGTGGGTATGCACACGGGTTACTCCGGTGTCATAATAGTATAAATACGCTGCCCTCTTATTCAGTAATCTCTCATAATCTCTCAATTCGTCGAACTGCCATCGCATGTGGAGTCCATCGTCCAACCCTCTTCCCGCAGCGATGAGCGCCGGTCGGTATTCACCTCCCTACTCCCGCTCACTCTCGCCGCAGGGCTCGTCTCTTCCCATATCTTAAACCTAGCCTTGGGGCGCTTGGGTATGGGGGCGTACAATGAGAATCTATTACGATCGCATGGTTTAATTCGAAGGGTCAACCCACCGCTATTGTCTCATTACAAGTGCTTATGTCTTCGTCAGCCATCGCGGTACTTTTACCCAGACCCCTCATTCTCCTTTATCGGGAGAGCTCCAGATCACGACGCTAAATGGCAAATTAGATCCGCCACTCGCCACGCCATTGGAATTGTTCTTTTAGCAAAGGAGATCTTTGACGTATGGACGGCTACCAACTCTCGAGGGACCAATCGTTTAGTACATCCTATTGGGAAAGTTTCCCTACCGCAAGCACAATATGCGCTCAGGAATATTTCCTCCTGGTTGGTTTCTGGCCAGCATTTGTACGAGACTACTTTTGTCTACAAGCATTTTCACGTTCAATTAGGATGTCGAAAAACCGTGACTTTTGGAAGGCATATTATTTGCCATGTCGCTACAAGGAGTACTGTTATCATGTATGAAACTGATAAGATTATGTTTATTTCAGTTTAAGAATCTCCCACAGCCGTACAAGACGAACTGTTCATCTCCTGGCCGGCCATTCACCAAGTACTTCAACGCGTCATACTCTGTGACTGCATGTATCAAGCAGTGTGTGTACGACTATGTTATCAAGGCGTGCCAGTGTCAACCTTTATTTAAAATCGAAGGTAATTTCCGTGCTATGTTAATTACCCGTAACTTAATAATACCCTGTGTTGCGGAAGTGTTAGTTTTTTACCGGAATTGTTAGTTTTTCCCGGCGATAAGTTGAGCGCGCGATATTGTGACATACATGAAAGCGAGGTCGATAAATTGAAAGCAAAGAAACAGGCCTGCAACGAAACACCCAAAATTTACCAGTCCTTCTTCCAGATTTTGTACGTAGAATATCGGTCCAGCTGTCATTCAAATTGTCCTATTAATCTGGACGTAGAATGTGATTGGCTAAAATCGGCCAGCTGTCATCAGCTAGAATGTGATTGCCTAAAATCGGTCTAGCTCTCATTCACATTGTCCTATTAATCTGGACGTGCATGGAATGTGATTGGCTAAAATCGGTCTAGCTGTCAGATTCTATTCACAATTAGTGAAAATAATATCCTTCATATGTTTTGTCTTTTGACTTCATTTCCGTGGAAAACTTATCTTTAAGCCCGCTAGACTTTGAGAAGACATATCGAAGAGGTTCAAACGAGTTTTTAGTCGGTTCAAATCAATGCAGAAATGACTGTTTTTCCGAGGCAAACGCTCGGCATTCTTCGAGTAACAAGATTCGAGATGACAGCCCTTCTTTGGTTAAGTTCAATCTGAATTTGTCAACTTTTCCGGACACAATTGGTCCTAGATTTCCTAGATTTCCTATGCTTCCTAGCTCAACTCTGTTGGACAATACATATGTTAAAAGAACTGTTCTTAAATTGTTCGGTGCATAGTCTTGACCACTTGGCTATAATTATATGCTCAAAATTATGCCGGCGCCAGAATTAATCAGATTTTGGAATATACTAAATACAAATAGGGTTCCATATACATGTATATTAAACACTTAAATGACTGGTTCCGAAGGAAACAGTGAGTTTTTCCCCCCGAAGAACCTACGTCGAGGGGAACATCGAGGATCGAGGGGAAACAAAACTCACTGATCCCGAGGGGCCAGTCATTAAGTGATATGTTATATAGCAACAATTAGACAATTCCTTTTCCTGAGTTTTGGTAGACAAATATATCTTTTCCCGCCTTTAGCTAGCCTGAGGCGCGCCATACTGATATCACCCCATCTTCTGTCACGATGTGATCACGTGGTGATCACGTGGCGGGATACATTGGATTTTGATGACTGCCACGCGACCCTGGATGAACAAATGAAAGCCTGCGTTGTATCTGAAAAGGTTATGGCTATGTAAGGATTGCATTGTCACAGCGTGTACAAACCTTGAACAAGTATATCATGAGTTAAGGAGGTGAAGAACATCAGCATCACAACAGACGCGTTTCATATTCTGTTTCCTGAATATGTCTCAAGGCTATCACTTAAGCTCCTTTTGTTACATCTAAGAAATTTGCTGACTTCACAAAATATTTGCATTTTATTCAGATGGAGTCGCTCTTTGCTCGATGAACGACACCTTCCAATGCATCTACCCTAAGTTTTACGGTAAGCTAAATGAGGATGTGTCCTTAAATCTCTTGGTTCAATACTTTAAACGAGGCCCGCACTATAAAATGCAAAAGACTTTTCGCCTTTGGTATTCCAAATTAGAATTTCAAATTCAGATCAGTCAAGTAAGTAAGCAAACAATGGGCCTTTTGCAGGAATGCAGTCACGTGGTTGTACTGGAAAAACATCTTAATTCATATATTTCAAGGCACTTGTACGAGATCGGTAGTGGTATTAGCAAATATGTCGGTAAATGCTATTTTTCACCTCCAATCGATCGGCAATCTTTCTAAAACAGCGTTTTTAAAGATAGCTTGCCACCCAGCACCCATGGCAACGCCTCTCCCATGGGGATCACGAGCTCAATTCATTGTTAATGAAGTATTACAACAACAACAACAACAACAACAACAACAACAACAACAACTTTATTTGTACTCTCTACTCTCTTAATATAACAAAATTACTAGTATGTGGTTTGAACGAAGAAGAGCACAGCTATTTAGATATAGCAAGAGCTAATCGAGCTAAGTAGCTGGGCCATACAGGAATAATTGCTACAGTAGTTGCTCATAAATTGGACGGAAATAAAAAAAGAAAAAGAACAATACTAATACACACAAAGCTTATCAATAATAAACATACCATACCATATTATATCAGCACGTGACTGTTTCCTGCTAAAGGCCTATCAGTCTTCTAGTTCTGTTAGAATACTAAATTGCTGATCGGGTTAAAATAAGCTAAGACAATGTAAACAGCAGGAAGTTAGTTGCTAGTTGATTTAGAACCATTTACAATGTGTATTGACCTATCCCACGCGGCGGCCATCTTGGAATAAACCTATTGTTAACCCAACCTCGGTTAAACACGTTTGAGACCGAGGCTGGGTAAGCATTAACAATAGGTTTATTCCAAGATGGCCGCCGCGTGGGATAGGTCAATAGTAGTAGTAGTAATTGATTTACCCACGTTTCACAATAGTGAGCCAGAGGCTCGTTTAAACTTTCAACTATTCCATATGAATTTCGCGCGATACCAAAGGTCAGAGGTCACTCAAGCGGAACATCACATGTTGCAGAGCTTTGAACTTGACGAAGGCTGATTGACAAGTGAAGGTGTCTTCAACCTGGTTGAGGCCCTTTTATAGTGCGGGTACTTGTTTAACATACATCATTGTTATCATATGAACAGAGATGTTCACTTAACAAATGCTGATTGACAAGTGAAGGTGTCTCCAACCTGATCGAGGCACTTTTATAGTATGGGGCCTTGTTTAATATTTACATGACATGGGCGTAGCCAGCATTTTGCATAGGGGGAGCCCACTCCACCAAACTCACGAATTTCGCGACTGCAGTACTCTTTTACATAGAGAACGCGGTCTTTCGCACCAATCTCGTCTATTCAGGTACATCTCAGTTTTCAGTCACCAACCTTTTCCAGTAAGACTGTCGCATTGTTCACTGACTTCCGGTAAATCACTTAGCTTATTAGGTGCGTTACTGTGACGCTACTTTTCAGTTGCGGTTTTTTTTTTATGAAAGGGGACTGGGGCAGGGGCCACCATCTGGCTACGCCCCTGCATGATCAATCTCCATTTTGATAGCTTACCCACGAAACTAGCATTCCTTAAAGATTGTTTTTATAAAAGTAGTTATTGGATCCATACTACCTTTCTACTTTGTATTCAGTATCTAGTTACCATAGGCAACCTTCCTGATAAAGTAGCCAAGTGTTCAATATCTACTTTGTATTTATCTCGTTACCATAGGCAAGTGTTCAATATCTACTTTGTATTTATCTCGTTACCATAGGCAACCTTCCCGATGAAGTAGCCAAGTGTTCAATATCTACTTTGTATTTATCTCGTTACCATAGGCAACCTTCCCGACGAAGTAGCCAAGTGTTCAATGACATGTCCTGAACCGTGTGAGTACACCACATACCATACAAAGCTCTCTTACGCCTCGGCCATCAGTAATTCGTTTGCCCGTAATGACCTTGGATATCATGTGCTACAGGAAGGAACACAGTCTGAGGAATTAGCACACTTCAAAAATTTGTCCTTCCCAGACAGAGTGCAGTTTTACAGGTAACTTTGTGTAGTCCAGGGGACCATGTTCTCAATAATGTAACTTCTCGCGCATGCGCACTAGTTACGATAACACGAGGGGATGTCAAAGGGAACGCTTACACGAGCCCAAAGTGCGGGTGTGAAATTAGGTAACAGAGATTGTTTTTCTATTTTTGTTAGGAAATATATTTGAGATAAAAAAAGGGTTGTATATCTGGAATATAAATACTTTAATTATTCTTCCTTTGTTATTCGGCTTATCCAATGAGAAACTGATATTCACTTCAGCGCAGTGCTAATCAGAGTGCTCGTTGGATCGTCGTTAATTTGGAGTAAAAAGACATCAAGTGCCTATTTTTTAGAATCCAGTAATGTGACCGCCTCCTCGCCAAAGCTAAAAGTGATTAATATTATTATTTCATTCATCGACCTCAATATTTGTGTTCTTCCTTTAAGGGATAACGTTGTGTCGATGGACGTTTATTGTGAAGAAATGAGTTATGACGTCACTGAACAAACACCGGCCATCGGCGAGTGGTCGCTAATCGGTAAGTCTTGTCAAGGGTCGTTTCATACGTAGGTTGTTTAACTGTGTTAAGAAGGGGTTGAACATTCAATAACGTGAAGTCGCGGGGACTGTTTGTGCAGCGGTACGGATACTCGCCAAGAGGACTGGGGTGAAGTCTGTAAAGTTAATCTGACAAATAAGCCTCGCCATAACAAAGAGCACATCGGAATTAGTAAGAATACCAAGTTGGAGCATGACAAAGAGCACATCGGAATTAGTAAGAATACCAAGTTGGAGCATGATTTGGTGAATAGAAACTGAATACCAAGTTGGAGCATGATTTGGTGAATAGAAACTGAATAGCAAGCTTTCAAAAGACGTTTGTATGGATAGGAAAGACAATTGTCCCTCCATTGTCCATGCAAACGTCTCTTGTTTTTGCGAGTTTTGAAAGCTCACCACATGGTAAGTCCCCAAATTTGGTAAACCGCTAATTTCAATGTGCTCTTTCTCGTGATGGAGTTCATTTCTTAGTTAGATTATAATTAGATTAACTTTACAAACTCGGCCCAGTCTTTTTTTCAACTTTGGTAGCGGCCAACAGACCCTTTCAGCCTGTTTGTTGCCCCATTTCAGACCACGTGATAGTTCTCCAGAGGATTCAGTGCTTTGTTTTCCAATTATAGAAATTGGTACATTTCCTCTTGGGATACAGAAAAACAAAAACGCATTACTCAAGGGAAATGTCACGTGGTCTGAAATGGGGCAACAAACAGGCAAGCTGAAAGGGTCTGTTGGAGTGAGAATATGTGTGATTATGTGTCATGGGCTGAGATTAGTTAGTCAGCGGTATTAGCAATTCTTGGTTTTCACATGACGTCGTCAAAAATCTAAAAATTAAACTATGAGTCCTACAAAAGCTGTTCTTCTTATATATTCTAGACATCGGTAATAAAAGTCTACACAGAAAATTTCACGTCGATAGGGTGTATTGTTCCGGAGTAAATAAATTGTGAATTTTATGACAGAACAACCCAGCGTGTTTTCTGGAAGGCATAAAAATCCATGTAATTGTGTAAATTTCTTTTTTTTAACTCGTTGCATTCAAAGAGTTTTGAAGTGAAATCCAATGATTTTGATGGGAAATTAAGCTTTATTTGTATTTTCGTTTTATGGCCGCCATCTTTGTGCCCCTGAGAGGGACACAAAGATGGCGGCCGCATACAAAGTACTGTACAATTGTCGTACATTCATTGGCCTTAATGTTCCAAAATTTGGGCTATAAGTGTGTTTTTGGTAGTTCTACAAGGACCAAGATGTTTTATTTGATTTCATGAATGCGTGTCATGATGGTGAAAGCCACCAATACAAACAAATCAGTTTTAACTTCAATGCTAACACAACTCAGCTTAACGGCGCAGTATTAGCAAATTCTTTAGAATTCTCAAAGTTAATATTGTATTCACGATGATTTTAATTGTAATATAAGATTTTAGTACTAATCAGTTTTAGAATTTTTTAGAATATTTGTATGAGGGCCACGGGGTTATTAGTGCTTTGTACTATTTAGTTTTATGCCAATTAACACTATCATTTATGCCATTTGTATACTTAATATTAAGAGTTATAATTTTATATCATAGTTTTGTTAATAATTATTAGTACAATTCTTTTTTCCCCTCTTAAAGATAACATTGTAATTTTATTTAGCTCTTAGCAAACGAAGAGTCACCTAGTGGATGCATTATTTAGTGACACCCTCGATAGATGATTCTTAACTCGTATTTGTGTGTGCAGGTACTATTGGTGGGGACATGGGCTTTTTCCTCGGTATGAGCATCTTGACCATCCTGGAGTTCCTTGACTTCTTGATAGTGATGATAATCGAACGCTGGAGAAACAACCAAACACGAAGGGGAAACAGCTCAGATTCGTAGCTTTCTCTCCAATTGAAACTTTAATTAACCTATGATGTGATATTTTTCATTATTATACATTTCACTACCTCAATTCTGATTGGCTGAGGACACAGCTAATTCTCGAATAGCTTCGCTATTGCATCGACTGCGCATGTGTACAATATTATCTGTAGGTATTATCTGTAGGCTGTGACGTCACACTGCTATTATCTGTAGGTAGCGCTCGATGATAAGCAAGTACGGCTATTTTACGCTAGAAAGTAGAGAAATTCTTTCATTTGTTTGTATTTGGAATGAGTCCAAGTCCGTGGAAATTCTTTTTTAGACAATGCATGGGAAGCTGCTTGCTTCCCAGCACAGCTGAATCCCTCAAATGTTGATGTGCCTTACACTTGCAGGCTGTGAATATTTCAGAAATTCAATTTTACGGAAATTATTTGGAATTGAACACGCTATTGGCCACTGGGTCGAGTATGTAATGTCAATTTCATTATAATTTATTCAAGAAATAAACTCCATCACCAGAAAGAGCACATCGAAATTAATAAGTTTGATGGGTTTGGTGACGTTTCGTTCGATATTTACCATGTGGCGATGCGAGCTTTCAAAAATCGCAAAAATAAGAGACGTTTGTATGGATTGGAGGTGTATATATAGAGTGCATGCATGATGTTTTCAGTAAGATTCTACGAATGATTTAGATCCCAGCTGCTAAAACACTATCGTCCATATAATAAAGACTTTGATGTCAGTATCATTCTGACTTGAGGCAGCAAATCTACTACCAGGAGGGTCCCCTATACATTTGACGTGACGTGATTGAGGTTATTTATTTTACGGTGATGCGTGATCGAGGCGTTTGTATATTCGTTTTTTTTTTAACGTCCACGTGAACGCAAATGTTCACTCAAACATGACCCGTGAACCAATCGTTGAATTAAACGTGATTCGGTAATTAGTTTTTATGCATGAAATATTCTATGGTGATTTTAGTGAAATATGTTATTCGCTTGAAAATTTATTGTTAAGGTCTGTAAATTCCTGCCACTATTGATGGCTATCGTAATTTTTCTGCGTTTTGAACGGGTTGCGTTACATGTTCTGCATCACCCTGTCGACTGTCACGTCACGTCTGTCATTCTGACTGCACACCGCCTTGAAATATATGCGAGGTGATGCGCGAAAAAGTATGGGCGCAAAAGGTATGGGGAACCCTCTTCTATATCTCGTTTAAGCAATTTCGTAAGTCATTGATAAAATTAAAAAATGCAACGGTCCAATTATTGACCCTTGTGGGACTCCAACGAGTATCTGGGCTTGCACTAGACAAGTAACCATTAACGGTACATTATATTTTTGACTTCTATTTGTTAGATACGAGTCAAACCATACCAAGGGGGGGGGGGGGGGGGGGGGGTCACGATTTTCGTTTAGGAGACATTTTGCAAAATATCTCAAATAGGCCCTTTGTAGCTAACAGTCACGTGCTGATGTAATATTTCATTAACGAATGAATTGAGCTCGTGATCCCAGCATGGGAAAGACGTTGCCATGGATACTGGAAAGCAAGCTATCTTAAGCTTTAAAAACGCAGTTTTAGAAAGATCAACAATCGATTGGTGGTAGAAAATAGCATTTACAAACAAGTTTTGCTGATAACACTACCGATCTCGTACATGCAATGCAAGGCCTTTGAATAAATGAAGTCGGATATTTTTTGCTCTTCAGTACAAACACGTGACTTTTAGCTGCAAAGGGCCTATTTAGCTCCAAAACGAGGAAGGACTGGGACGAGTTTCCTAAACGTCGTGCTTTCTCGCCCAAATAAACTTATTTTTCATTTCAACATTAGATAAGTAGTGTTAAATATGCAAGATTCAGTAATACACCCAAACCCATACATTTATTCCTATGATTTTAGATTTCACCAGCATGCGCAATAGATATGCGCATTGCAAAACAAAATCACCTCACCTGGCTTCTAATAAAGGCTTGTGTAACCACAGGTAGCCCAAGCTCTATAAAAGGCAATAACTTATAGCATTTGTATGGGAGTTCAACGTAAATCTTGAATAAAAATCCATAGCTATGGCTGTGTCAATTTTCAGCGAATTTCAGCAAAGTTTTGACTTCACTACCCTTCTCTATATAACTGAACGAAGTAAAGGTTGGAAGCGAGACGCGATATACCGCTCAACACAATCATATCAATGAGCACCAATAATAAAACATATATATTAAAGTAACGACGAAAGAAATCACGTAAACGAAGAATAAAGACGAGCATAAGAAAACCAATAACCGCGAACTGCAAGCATGGCCAAACGGGGCTAAGGGAAAATAAGAGAAGATAGCTACCTGAATATGTTCTAGATACTGTTGGACCGTGGTTAGCGGCTTGCGGTAGGCAGGTCTGTGGCGGATGGGGAACGTTCTCGGTCATGATGAGCACCCGGGGATGAGCATTGCGTACTGAAAGGTCGGCTACTCAAATGGTGAGGTGATTGTCTTGGCTCTGCCTTACGCCTGGTCTCCATATGATCGTTCCGATCGCTTGAATCTTTTGTTCTGTGTGAATCGAAGCGTAAATTAATATGCAGAACAAAAGAATCAAGCGATCGAAGCAATCGGGCGATCATATGGAAACCAGGCATAATTCGTACTTGGGTAAGACTGCTGACAATAGGGCAACGAAGATGCAGGTTTAATTAGTGTATTTTCCCCGGCTTTTTCGGCCAGATACAGGGTTAACGTCCTCTGCCGATGTGGTCTTTGTGTCTAGTGGCTTTAGCTTTCCAGTAACAGCAACAACATATATTTCACTTACTACAATTACAAATACAAGATAATAGATAATTATATAGATGAGTAGGAAGACCCGAAAAAAAACGTAAAGCTATCTAGCCGGACCACCACTTTAAAGGCTGAAAGATGAAACGATAGAATATATTTAAAGTATAAATAATAATAAAATAGTTAAAGATAGAATACTTAATATTACAATTTTTATTAATGACAGTGTTTATATAGGCAATAATATCAAACTAGCTAGGATTTGATGGTTGAAATGAATATGGAGTCTAATATTAATATTTTATAAGGAATGGAGTTCAGTATTTAACCGATATGACTTAATTACAGTATGATAATTAACTGAAAGAGTAATAATAATTTAGCTGTGACAATAGAAGGTGTTAAAAGCTAATAATAATTTACTTATGTATTCTAGTAGTTTTCAAACAGCAAGGCTGTGACTTTCTTTTTGAAACTGACTTGTTTTTTTGTCGATTTAATATGGGGTATCTTTTCCCATACTTTAATACCGTTGTAGGTAATGATTTTTTTTATATGCTCTGTTCGAGTAGATGTAATAAAGAATGTTTGTTTGTTTTTCTGTCTTGTGTCATAATGATGTATGTTGGTTAATGGTATAAACATGGCAGAGAAAATGCTACTAGTGTTTCATTAATGACGTCATACATAAAGAGACTAGTGTGAAGCTTATGGATGTCCTCCAATTCAGAGAATATTCAATTTATTAAACAGAGATGTTTGCGAATCCCATTGTTCATGGAGTATAGCTCGAATACATTTCTTCTGTAAAATCTTTATGGGATAATAAGAGGAAAAGCCTGGAGATTAGGAAGTGAGGGAAAGAGGTTCGAAAAAACAGCGAAAACGACCTAGAAGAGCTCAGAGATATTGTAGGGTGAAGTCGTGTATTTATTTGTCTAACATACTGATACATGTTTTGGAGGGATTTATAATATGAACTATTCAAGCGATATTTGTAAGCGTATAAATACACAAATCACGAGATTGGGCTGCCTATGATGTACGTACCGTATGTATCGTTTTAGTCATTTACGGTGCTTGGGCTACCTGTGTACTTGTCAGCGGTCATTCCTCTGAACGTTCCAGAATGCTTTGCGCGCCAAGGCGGGAAAAAGGAAAAATGTTTTGGTTTACATTGAGTGTATAAAGTCGATGTAAATACTAAAATTCTCGCTATGTCCTGGGATTCTGTGGAAGTTGGCTTAGCAGGTGGTGAAGAGACAGTTAATTTTGGGGCTCGGAATGAAACTGGCTCTGTATTGTACCAGGTTGATACGCTGGCGAGTGTTTCTCCGAGAGGAAAAGTGAGTAATATGTTAAAATAATGTCTTTAAAATACTTACATGTAATATGCTCGTAGAAGTAAATGTGTGAACGAAAATTACCTGAGATCTCTGCTAGCACTAGCACTAGAAGGGAAGGGATTTTAACACATCTACATGCATCTACAAATGTACATTGCACATTGGTACTCTGCAACACCAAACTTAATATAGTAATCTAAGAATATAGTATGAATTTTCACAATTTCTTATACAAACCTTCTAAAACAACTCTGAAATTTAAATAAATCCTACCCATTTTCAACCACAAATCATTCATAGAACGAGTCTAAATACATCTCAGCTAAATGGATAATTTTGCACAATAGACCCTTCCACGGTTTATTTGAACTTTTGATATTTACGTATAACAGCAAAACCGTCGATACTGTTGAAAATTTTGATTTTGATTGGGGGGCAAGTTTGTGGCCGAAATTTTCCGAAATAACTTTCCTCCTATTCAAGATATAACTCTCAAATGTGGGATTTTGACTAACTTCGAGGTGCTCTTTTCGGCAGTATCGACAGTTTTGCTGTTAGTACATTACATATATAATAAAAATGAGAGCTAGTGTTTTACCAGAGCAATTCCAAACACCAAGAAAGATGAAAGATAAATCATTAGAAAGTATTGTTTGCCTGGAATTTTATTGCATGCAATTATAGACTACAAGGGTTGTCATTGTTATTTTGTCACAGTCATTTCAACAAATGGCCTGATAGCGTAGTGGGCAAGACAGCGGACTAGTAGTCAAGAGCAGCCATGAGGATGGTGGTTCAAGTTACACTGGACACCAATTTTTATTTCCGTCTTCTCCTTCATTTCTCCATGTAAAGTCATACTTATGCTGTAATCCTTGTAGTTTAATTAGGTCCATCACATGCATGAATCTTGATACCAATGCGAGCACAGATGAACATCACTAGTGATTTGGATCACATATCCAAATCACTAGTGATGTTCATCAAGTGTTTTATTGGGTATCAAGATTCATGTATGTGACCAAATGCAGTTCTCTGATTGACTAAAACTCTCATGAATTATTCATAACTTTGAGAAGTAAAGTTTAAAGAAACCGTGGAAGGGTCTATTGGTAAGGGCTTTTCAAGTGATCTTTCGAAGTGGTGGGTATTCTGCAATCTAGTCTAATTAAGTTATTAAACTCACAGATGCAACCCTCAAGTCAATAAATATTCTACTATTCAACTGTTTGCTTGATGTAGAATCAATATTGATGATAACATATTGACTGAGGTCACACTGGAATGTTAACTACAAAAATATAGTGAACCAGCTAAACTGTGATTAAGATAAAAACAACAAGTTCTAATGGGACCTGAAACAACCATGCATAGGGTTTGATCAAAGCCAGGACCAGGCTAAATCACAGATAAAATTGGAATTTAGCATGTTGGTTTTTGTGGAGGGAGGAAAACTGGAGGACCCAGATAAAAACCCTCAGAGGATTAATTAGGGCGAGATACCAATTAATAAACTCAACTCACATGTGGCACTATGTCTGCAGATCGAACCTGGGCCATGGAGGTGAGAGGTGAATTTTTCGGTGAGAGGCGACTAGACACTTCATTAACATGCATCTGATTTTCTCTTCTGAAATGAGATATGATGCATTTCAACTTGAGTGTTGACAGTTTGGAAACCAGAAACTTGAGTTTAATTACCTCAAACATCAGAAAAGATGACAAGCTGTCAACTAAGTTAATAAGTTTTGATTAATTAACTCAGCGATAAACCCCACTTTTCAGGCTTGCTAACAATAGTTAAATTTTCTTTCTTCTTGTCACCATTTTTGGAGCAGCTAACCACTGGTAAACCGTAAAATTCAGCTCATGTTGAGGATGCTGCTTACTATAGTTAAATCCGCTTTTAGTAAACTTAATAGTAAACTTTGTCCAGTGTGACCTCAGCCATTATTACCATTTTTGTAACTCTGTGCAACCCTGAAAGTTTCAAGTTTCGTTTGGAAAATTGCATGTAGCCAACTGTCAATCAAAACTTAATTAAGTCTTGGCAGCAAAAGCTTTGTTTTAGACTAGACAGACTAGACTCCACATTCGATCAATGGTCGGCTAAGTGCAATTCTCCAAACGATCAGACTTTAAATTCTCAGGGTCACACTTCAACGAAAACGGTAGTAACTATTAGAGGAGACACCTACATGTACATGACTGTTTGTTTTTGTTTTGCATTGTGATTGGTTCTTGTTGAGCTAAATTATCCATTTTAATTCAGGTGTATTTAGACTCATTGTATGAATGATTTGGGGTCGAAAATGGTTGGGATTTTTGAAAGTTTTAGGTTAGGTAATTTAGAAGGTTTGTATGAAAAGTTTGAGAAATGAATTATTAATGTACCCCTGGAGGGGGCTGGTGTTCTGCAGCTTACTCCCACGTGAGTTTTGTAAATGTTTTGAAAGGAAACCGTGTGTGGGGCCATATCTAAGAAATATTGCTAAATAATTATTAAGTCATTTGAGTAAAAGTCTATGTGACTGTTCTTTTTAATGCCAGCTAGTTGTCTTAAATGTTTGTTAAAGTATGTTTCCATGAATGTGTTTAATCTCAGGTTGAGGAATTACCTAATGTTAACGGTGCTGCGACTCAAGATGGGTTTTGCCTTGTACTGTCCAAACAAGTTCTGTTGTTTAACCCCAGCTGTACTGTACTACAGGCCACTCTCACTTTTGGTCAGTGCAATACATTGTTGTATTAATTATACCTTAACCCCAGCTGTACTGTACTACAGGCCAGTCTCACTTTTGGTCAGTACAATACATTGTTGTATTAACTATACCTTAACCTCAGCTGTACTGTACTACAGGCCAGTCTCAATTTTGGTCAGTACAATACATTGTTGTATTAATTATACCTTAACCCCAGCTGTACTGTACTACAGGCCAGTCTCATTTTTGGTCAGTACAATACATTGTTGTATTAATTATACCTTAACCACAGCTGTACTGTACTACAGGCCAGTCTCATTTTTGGTCAGTACAATACATTGTTGTATTAATTATACCTTAACCTCAGCTGTACTGTACTACAGGCCAGTCTCATTTTTGGTCAGTACAATACATTGTTGTATTAATTATACCTTAACCACAGCTGTACTGTACTATAGGCCAGTCTCACTTTTGGTCAGTACAATACATTGTTGTATTAATTATACCTTAACCCCAGCTGTACTGTACTACAGGCCAGTCTCATTTTTGGTCAGTACAATACATTGTTGTATTAATTATACCTTAACCACAGCTGTACTGTACTACACGCCAGTCTCACTTTTGGTTAGTACAATACATTGTTGTATTAATTATACCTTAACCCCAGCTGTACTGTACTACAGGCCAGTCTCACTCTTGGTTAGTACAATACATTGTTGTATTAATTATACCTTAACCCCAGCTGTACTGTACTACAGGCCAGTCTCACTCTTGGTTAGTACAATACATTGTTGTATTAATTATACCTTAACCACAGCTGTACTGTACTACAGGCCAGTCTCACTTTTGGTCAGTACAATACATTGTTGTATTAACTATACCTTAACCACAGCTGTAATGATGGCAAAGCAGTCATGTACAACATGTACAACATACATGTGACATCATGCATAATAAGGATAATTATTATAATATATTCCCTAGTTTACATACAATGTATAACATACATGTGACATCATGCATAATAAGGATAATTATTATAATATATTCCCTAGTTTACATACAATGTATAACATACATGTGACATCATGCATAATAAGGATAATTATTATAATATATTCCCTAGTTTACATACAATGTATAACATACATGTGACATCATGCATAATAAGGATAATTATTATAATATATTCCCTAGTTTACATACAATGTATAACATACATGTGACATCATGCATAATAAGGATAATTATTATAATATATTCCCTAGTTTACATACAATGTATAACATACATGTGACATCATGCATAATAAGGATAATTATTATAATATATTCCCTAGTTTACATACAATGTATAACATACATGTGACATCATGCATAATAAGGATAATTATTATAATATATTCCCTAGTTTACATACAATGTATAACATACATGTGACATCATGCATAATAAGGATAATTATTATAATATATTCCCTAGTTTACATACAATGTATAACATACATGTGACATCATGCATAATAAGGATAATTATTATAATATATTCCCTAGTTTACATACAATGTATAACATACATGTGACATCATGCATAATAAGGATAATTATTATAATATATTCCCTAGTTTACATACAATGTATAACATACATGTGACATCATGCATAATAAGGATAATTATTATAATATATTCCCTAGTTTACATACATGTACAACATACATGTAGACATCATGCATAATAAGGATACTAATTATAATATATTCCCTAGTTTACATTTAAGAAATAGAAAACATTTCCCGTGTTTCTATAGAGTTATAGAAACACGCGTGGGAGTTTGTGACAACGAGAAATGGCAGTGGGAACACGAGCCCGAAGGGCGAGTGTTTCCACAGCTATTTAGAGTTCTTCCAAACTTCCACAAGTGTTTCTATAACTCTATAGAAACAATGGGGAAAATGTTTTCTATTTCCTTTATAAAATAACCCACATAAAATAAGTACAACAATGGAAAATCACGCATTTATTAGTATCACGAAAATGTAAATTCTCCTAACCACACACGATCCAAACTGAGCGCGCGCTCAAATTTCTATGTTTCTATAGAGTTATAGAAACATGGCTTTCAGCCAATCAGCGCGCGTACTATTGAATCTATTTTATAAACATGTATAACATACATGTGACATCATGCATAATAAGGATACTAATTATATATATTCCCTAGTTTACATACATGTACAACATTACATGTGACATCATGCATAATAAAGATACTAATTATAAATATTCCCTAGTTTACATACATGTACAACATACATGTGACATCATGCATAATAATTAGGATAATAATTATAATATATTCCCTAGTTTACATACATGTGACATCATGCATAATAAGGATACTAATTATATATATTCCCTAGTTTACATACATGTACAACATACATGTGACATCATGCATAATAAGGATACTAATTATAAATATTCCATAGTTTACATACATGTACAACATACATGTGACATGCATAATAAAGATACTAATTATATTTATGTCCTTCCCTGAATTGTGATTATATATGATGGACCTGCTGTCAATGTTGAGCTCGGTTTGCGGGACAGAAACACAAAACTGCTGAGTTGGATTAATCTGGCTATGTGCAAATTTTGAGCACATAGCCGCTTTAATAACTCATTAATATTTATATCATTACAGATCTTATTTTTAGAAAAAATATAATTTGCCCAGCAAAGGTGGGGACTTAAAAGTGCCAAGGACCTTCTTGGGATAAAGGAGGTAACCCCACCCCAACATGACAGCAGTTCCACCTGGCAGAATAGCATGCTTGCTAGCTACTGTCAGGCAATGAATTTGAACATCAACTCTATAATGATGTAGAACAGTGCCCCTGCTACTGTCCGACTATAAATTAATGTACATTGATGTACTGATATATACATGTATGTAGAGCATACTTTATAAAGTTAACAAAACAATGGTGCAGAACAGTGCCCTGCTACTGTCTGACCATAAATTAATGTACATTGATGTACTGATATATATGTACAGCATACTTTATACTTAACATCATAGTGGTGTAGAACAGTGCCCCTGCTACTGTCCGACTATAAATTAATGTACTTCGATGTACTGATATGACAAGTACGGCATACTTTATAAAGTTAATAACACAATGGTGCTGAACAGTGCCCTTGCTACTGTCCGACTATAAATTAATGTACATCGATGTACTGATACTTATGTACAGCATACTTTATAAAGTTAACAACACAATGGTGTAGAACAGTGCCCCTGCTACTGTCTGACTATGAACTGACAAACTGACTGTGTCACTAATATGAACAACATCTGATGCAGAACAGCTAGATAGTGCTCCTGTCCAACTAGGAACTGACAAACTGACATTTTGGTGCAGAACAGATCCCATGTTAGTCTTATTATAAATGTTACTCTACTCCTACATGTACACGTCTTATGGGAGAATGTCATACCGGAGGCTGTGAGTAAGGTTTTCGGATTTTCTCTTCCTACATTGTAGATGCGCAACACAGAAAAATGAAATAGCAGAACCTATTTATTTCGAATATATGTTTGTACAGATATTGGGTTGATTTTAGGGTTCAGTTCCCCTTAAAGGTATCAGGAGCCCTTCAGGAGCGCTTCCCGAAAACTTTTAATTGCGCACGTTAAATTCAAGAAAACTCCTACAAAGTATATATTTTCTGAAAGCTAATAATAAAGATAGATTGTAGAAAACAGCTTGATTTTCCTTATTATTAAATACTCTTTTATTTATTGTGATTTTAATCCAATTTCACCATACCTTACAAATGTATAACTGGAGCTCCTGTCCCTCGGGAATTGGACGGAAATCCGTGCTGAAACGACCTTCATAAAGTAGATATATTGATCTAAAAAAGGGTGTCTCAGTTTTCTGATATCTTATTCCGTCGCGAAAATAATCAACTGCAAAGATCTGGAACACCTTTTTTAGGGGTTGAAGAAAGAAACATGAAAGTATCACAAGAACAAAAAAAACGCATTAAAAAACTGAGACACCCTTTTTTTGTCAACATATTGATCTAGCCAATTATGCCAATTTTCAATCCGATCTATTAAAATCTAGAGGGACAGGAGCTTCGAATACATGCTACAAAAGTTGCATTTATAATGCCGTGAAAAATGGGTTCAAAGTTTCCTGGCATCCCACTGAGGTTTGTTGACACAATTAACTTATCTGTCATTAAGAATGCCATTTTTCCAGTATTTGATGTTGAGTAGTAGATATAGTGAAACACAATGCCATGTTATTCATGGATATTGCGCTCCGCTGTGAAGGACTATGCAGACCACGATAAGTTACAATGTAGCTCTTCAGTGCGATCAGTATATCGCAGTAGACAAGTTCAATTTTAGCATACCATTGTCATGGTATTTCACAGATATCATGAGTGCACAGAGAAGGCAATGACGAAAAAGGCATAAAGAAACAGACCAAACCAGTACAATAACTGTTATGGAAGATCGTGTTCGGTTTCAGTCGGTTCTTTGTCTTCGGCTATCGAAGGCGAATCTACAGTTGGAAACTTTGCGGCGAAGTTTATGGACACTTGCACTCTTTCAACTTAGAATTGACTTTGCAGAATATGCAACTTCTGCCCACTGATTATCTTGGTTATAAAAATATGAGCCAACCAAGATCGCTTTCCGTCATCGGCGACTTTCATTTCTTCGCGGAAGAAAACGGACATAAGCCCTAGCTCCCTTATATACGTAGCTCAATTAGTAATTTGAAGCTGCCAAATTACTATGAAACTAGATTTTAGATATGATTTCTGTGTGAAACGTAAATGAATATTTGCAACTCAATGGCTTCAAGACGAGCTAGACAAGTGAGCGTGTTTTGTGTTTATTTATAAAAGATTCACATGTTTTTTTCGCAGTTTCCATGAGAACGCTTCACAAGTGTTAATAAGCCGATGACAGCCTGCTTTCCCATCCATATTTCTTTTCGCCGTAATTTCTTGTTGAAAATAAAATGTTTTGAAATTTTATTTTCACTAAAGTGTCAAAAATTATCGCATAAAGGGCTCCTGATACCTTAAACATTTTAAATGCAACTGAAGTCATTTAGAAATATGAATCTGAACATGGTACATGAAGATTGTTTTGTGCATGCGAGAAGCTGTCATAATATTGCTTTGTTTATTTATTATCATAGACTGTGAAGTAGATGCAGTAGCATGGAGTGAAGACTCTTTCTTTATGGCCATTGGAGAAAGGTAGGACTTTGTCTAGGGGAGAGACTCACCATTATTAAATAATACAGTATAACTGTAAATTGATACTAACTGGCAACTTTCTGTTGCTACTACATTTTGTATAATTTGTTACAATGGTGAGTAGCTCCAGAGCGTTAATATCCATATTCGGTGCCAAGATAAAGGAAGAAAATGCAGCATGGAAAAATTAATCCTCGCAAATACCCCAACATCCCAGCAAACAGGCATCGGTTGAAAACACTTCTTCTGGAGCCGTGTAGATCATGAATATGCCATTATACTGCCACAGAAAACGACACCACCAATAAATATCTAAATTCCAAATAGTCATACCATATTGTTGGTATAATCTTGTAACAAACAACGCCAAGTTGAAGTATGCAATTGTGAAATGGCCGGAAGCTGCGCATGTAAATAATTAGGGTGTCCAGTCAGTTTTACAAGACAATGGGCTTCTATGAACTGAAGTGTTCGAGCGGAAATTAAACTATTAGCTGCATTATCAACATCAGGAATGACACCACCTGCAGAAGTGCTAAGATCACTATCCGATGCAGGTTCGTGGGAAAAAATTGAGGAATGCCTCCCAAAGTCTTGGAGGTAATAACACATATGCATCCAGGTCATGCAAAGTTAAGTCTAGATCATACAAAGTATTTTAAGTCTAGGTCATATGAAATAAAGTCTAGATCACAGGTAATGAAGTCTAGATCATGTGAAATATAACGTGCTGATAATCTGCTGCGGCGTCAATTTCCGATGAAACTCCAATAAAATCATCAAGATAATTGAAAATATAATGCCCCTGTTGTCTTAAGATCCAAACCATGGCACCAGTAGTTCGCTGACAAGCCATCGCAGCTAAGCAAAGGCTCATAGTTAAGACCATGTCAAAATATAAGTTGCCATTCCAAACGTAACCAAGGAGATTATAATCACCTGGATCGTCAGCTACAGTAACTGTTGATAAGCCTTCTTGAGATCACGCTTATAAAGCTGGCAACCACCACCATGATGTACAACTGCATCGGCAATCATATCAATGGTAGGATATTGAACAGTCACTGGTCGACCCAGGTAGCTGCATGTACTGTATCAGCATGTACATGTATGCCATCATTGATTGAAGAGCCGCAAGGCCAACTGAGATCAACAATGATTTGGCAGACAGACAGACAGACAGACAGCGGTTGTTTATTGGCACTTTGTAAAAAGACTTTTACATGAGTGGGAGTCCAATAATAATAATAGACTGGATAAAAAACGGAAAGCTAGCTATCTAAGGCATTGCCTTTTTTCTCTTTTGGAAGCAATCATAAATATATTTCGAAATAGTTTTCATTAATTTTCTTGGTGGATTTATAAGTAGCCTAAATTGTTTGTCAGCAGTTAGGTGTTGAAATTGGAGGTTGTTATGTTCTCTTAGATCTTTAATCAATTGTCTTTTTAGGTCAGTGTAAAATCCACAATTGGTGAGAAAATGTTTTTCATCTTCTTTTTCAATGGTACAGAAAGGGCACCACCTCTCTTCGGGGGGGATATAAGGGCGAACATGTCTCCCCTTTTCGATCATTAAATTATGATTGCTTATTCTTAACTTAGTTAGTGAGATTCAGTGTTTTATGTTCTTTATTTGTAAGAGATAATCCTCTAGCGCGACCTCTGTTTTGAAGGTACGGAAGGTTCTTAGTTTGTTTTGCTGATTAGAGTTATTTCTATTGTCGTTAAACAAGCTAGAGAGGCATTCTTGTCTTTCAATATCTCTGGCTCTGTTGAGAAATACCTTTGGAAATACCTTGAGTTCAGGATTTGAGTAGCCGAGCAACCAAATTTCACCAAAACCGTACTTATATAAAATATTACATATTTTTTGTGTCCAAGTATCATTATCATTATAAGCTTTTGAGAGCAGCGAGTTATTGTCAAGAGCGAGAAGCCTTACCCAGAATTTTATGCTATTAGTTTGGCAATCGGATTTTAAGCTAAACTTCCCGAGCTCGCATCTACATGCTATGTTTGAGGCGCTCCTACTAACTCCTAACAGCTGTTTACAAAACTTACTTTGCACTAGTTCTATCGGGTTACGACTGTCTGGTAGAGTTTTATCAATTCCCCAGACGTCGCTTCCGTAAAGAAGAATGGGTTTTATTAGTGAGTCAATAGCTACTATGTCAAAAAAAAGACATTCTGTTGCCGCATTTTGATCGCCTGCCCACATGCAAGCACTGAGGTTGCCATACATCGTGACGCCGCTAATTCGTACTTCAGTACAAGTTTATCTATGTACTTCATCTGCTGATTTGTTTACCCAATGCCACGTCCCGACTTGAAATGTTCCGTATTTTGCATGAAATCCCGGTACGCGGTATACCAGCCAGGATATATATCCGATCGTGTTTTGAAAACAATTTAAAGAAGGGACAATCAGGTTTTTTTTCCCCAAAAGGGGGCAATCAGGGTTTTGGAGCTCGGATTGGGTCAAACAGGGTCAGGGTTTGAGCCTCTTGGCCTCACATACATACCCATTTTTCATGTACAAATGTAAGTACCCCTCCCCCCCCCCCCCCCCGGGGGGCACAGTATTTAACGACAAGGTAATAAGGGATGAGGAAAAGGCAAGACATCAAAGGGGCCTGCGATACGTCCGAGATGAACTTCATTATCAATAAACTCAGTACCATCCACTGGAAAATATAAAGCACCCCTATGAATTTGGATGTTGAACACGGGTAACTCTGTAGGAATGAAGCCAATAGGCCAACCAAATTCCAACAATTCACATACCAAATTGTCGGTATAATCTATATGCAGCTGTAAAACAACCGGAAGCTGCGCATGTAAATAATTAGATGTCCAGTTAGTTTTACAAGAAGCGTTCGAGCGGAAATTAAATTATTAGCTGCATTATCAACGTCAGGAATGACACCACCCACGGAAGTGCTAAGATCACTATCCAACGCAGGCTTGTGGGAAGAATTTGAAGAATGACTCCCAAAGTCTTGAGGTAATAACACATACGCATCCACTGCCGGTGGTCATGCAATCATACAAAGTAAAGTCTAGATCATGTGAAATAAAGTCTAGATCACGGGAAATAAAGTCTAGATCATGTGAAATAAAGTCTAGGTAGTCGGTATTGGAGAGTCAGAACTGGCCAGATGGTTTAACATGACGCGCATCACTCTCCGAAAAGCTAGGACACTCGGAAGTTTGCTCACGATGCTGTTCTTGCTTACGGCTGGAAACCCAACGTGTTGCACAGATGTGACGAACCCAGCGCTGTACTCCTCTAAATGAGTCATAGTGTTCCAGAGTGTGGGAATAAATCCCACACCGAAAAATCACAACAAAACAAATATTATTGGCAGTTACGCGAAGTGTGTATGCAATCCCTCCATGTTGTTGATCTTTTTCGAATACAATCCCCACTCTGAATGGTACACAGCTGCCATTTTTCTTGTAGAACTGAATCATTTCACAGAGGACTTTGTAATCATCCATGTTAGAAGAGTAATTTTGCAGCAGTTTTCTAACATTTGTCGCACATGGTTCATTGTCAGTCACAACACCTACAATAGGTTTTGTTTGGGGAAGTGTTTGGCCTCCTGGATCCAGCAAATAAATCATAGCTTGGTATCTTGCTGCTTTTCACTGCAGGTTCTGTTTTTGTTTTTACGCCTACATGTAGCTTGATGACTAGTAAAAGGAGAATCCAATATACAGGTACATGTACAATCAATTCTTGTAGCGTTTCTCGTTTGTTTCACCTTTTTATCTGAAAGTTCTTCCACAGCAAAACCACTGTCTGTTGGCAAATACCTGTATCCATCTTGCGACCAGCAATTGTTTTTAGCATGTTCCTCATCAGCTGTCAAATGAGACAAATTACATACAACTTATATTCTCATTAAAATATCCAGCTACATAATGACACAACTTTTTGTTAATATATAGCTGTGATTTTCCCAGATATAGTGTATGTACCCTCATTGGTTGATTTAGGGTCACATGACAAGTAAGATATAATGTACACCCTCATTGGTTGATTTAGGGTCACATGACAAGTAAGATATAATGTACACCCACATTGGTTGATTTAGGGTCACATGACAAGTAAGATATAATGTACACCCTCATTGGTTGATTTAGGGTCACATGACAAGTAAGATATAATGTACACCCTCATTGGTTGATTTAGGGTCACATGACAAGTAAGATATAATGTACACCCTCATTGGTTGATTTAGGGTCACATGACAAGTAAGATATAATGTACACCCTCATTGGTTGATTTAGGGTCACATGACAAGTAAGATATAATGTACACCCTCATTGGTTGATTTAGGGTCAAATGACACGTAAGAAACAAAACTGTTACCTGCTAAAGTATTAGGCAACTTTTTTTTAAACTATGATGTTGGAGAGTAATGTAATGCAATTGTTGCCCTGAGCCTCTACTCACCTGCACATGTGATCAGGGTGTACATATGTGTTTTGGTTACACCAGTCTTTCAAATTGTTTAATTGGTTGGCCTTTGTTCTTTCCTTGAAAGTATTGAACAATATCAGTAATATAATTCTTATGCTACATGTACATGTATATAATAAATCGCTTAATGACTGGACCCTTGCGAAATCAGTGAGTGATTTGTTTGTTTGTTGAAGTACTTACATGTGTACATGTACAATAATGTAATAATAGTGATTTTACTGTTTTATTTCCATGCTAGATCTGGAGCATTTCACTTTCTTCATATTGCTACAAGACAAATATTGTTTTCAGAGGTAAGCTACATGTAGACCTGGGCCGGGTTGTTCAAAGCCCGATTAGTGCTAATCCAGGGATAATTTCCCTTCTAGAAGACTTCACGAACAACAACATACAAATAACAACAAGATTCCTTTTTGTTGGCAGAGAGAGAAGTTTATTCGAACCTTCCAAGGTATATTACAAGGTTCTGAACTACACAACTAGAATAAACTCCTGACCCTCCAAAAACCCAAAAAGGAATCTGCTAACCTAATACGGCACGCATACGTTGAGCTAATTGAAGTTTAGCTGACGTCGATAACTCTAGGTATGACTTCTAGGCATCGGATGCCCAATCCCCATAGACCTGAATAACTTCACCCGGCACTCCCAGGTGAAAAGCCCATGATGCAGCCCCGCGTCTAAAGGAGTGCCCTCGGTAACTCTGATAATTCTGAACACCAGCCCGACGAAGCAGGTCACGAAAAAACGAGATGTATTGAACTTTTGTGATAGGGGTGACCTTTCTTGATTTAGCGGGCAATACGAATGCAGGAGATGTGTTTGAGGCTGGAATCATTGAACACATACATTGTACGCACGTACATATGCACTGGACAGAGTGGAGATTTTGGTATGCTAAGTAGCGGCAATACTAAACGTCGTTTCCCGAACTGTATCGTTTTGGTATGCTTGAAGAGAACCTGGAGACCATCCTTTGTAGGGATAAGGCTACGACTAAGAAACTGACAATATAGTGCTAATGTATCTAACGTTGCTGGCATAGGTGTCTGCTTGAAATAATTACAAAATAGAAAGAATGCACGCCATTGCATTTGGTGATTACTATGAGTTCCTCCAGCATATGCAGCTCGCCGGGTGAGAGAAAATCACCAAATTGAAAATAATCAGCCGAGATTTGATCGAGTGACTTATCTTCAGTAAGCCATACGCGATATTTTTCTGATATAAATTATTATGCCATCGAGATAATAAATCTGCCGTGCGGTTCGCTTGCGTTGATAAGTGCACCGCTCGTAGCTCAAACTGCCCTTTCACTGATTTTAACCATATTTCTCGCATACACTGCGCTAGGACCTTATTTTGCGTACGCCCACTGTTGATAACGGAAACAACCGCCTCGTTATCACATAAGACCTGAATTCTAAGCCCAGTCCAATGCAGGCCCCACAAACGTACTGCGACCATAACAGTGAGAAGCTCGAGGTGATGAATAGCTGTGCAGACGTCATGTACAGCGCCTGGGAATACGGAATGAAAGTACGCTGTGGATGATATGCCTCCGCAGCCCGTGAGGCATGCGTCTGTGGCAAATACTGCGTCCGGCGCTGACCAAACTGAACTCGGTATGACAGAAACTCTGTTATATGTGGGTAGAAAACGTATCCAACAACGAATGTATTTCCTGAACTCCGCCGTCAACCGTACATGATGGTTAGGCCTCTTTAGAGAGCGTAACAGTTCAAGAATGCGTGACACGAATATCCTGCTTTGACGCACACACTTTGAGACGAACATAAGCTTCCCTACTAGGGATTGTAGCTCTTTTTTTGTACTTGACTTTTTATGGATCCAGTACTTTAGTAAGAGCGCAATCTCCTGCAGCCTCGACGGTGCAACTGACATAATCATACGGTTAGTATCGATCTCGATCCCTAAACATGTGACCACAGTAGATGGAGGTACGGCTTTGTTTTCAGATTATGTGAGTCCCAATTGAGTTAACGTGTTTTTTTAGGAAACCGTACGCTTTTCATGCCTGTTCCTCTGGGGCAACTCCCATAAAGTCATCCAAGTAGTTTACGATGTGATTTGAGATTTGAGATTTTAATACGCAAACATTTACAATGATTTCTGCCGAAACCTTTTAATACCAGTAACAAGACAAGGATCTACTGTAAATGTGAAACTACACTGAAGCAAAAGTTTATTTGGTGTTATGCTTTGCGCTCAGTCAAGCTTTAAAGCGGGCCACGCACCGCCGGTCTGGGAACTAAGCGAGCAGCCGTTGTTTTGTTTATTTTACGGCTCACGATATTTTGATAACTGCATGGTCCGAATTTACTTGAAAACTTTATGCAACGACTTTTACGAAGATCTGGAAGGCTGTCTGAAGGATCTGAATATTATTGTGGATATACGGATAACGTTTACAAAATTGAACACTTCCGATTTATAGTAACGCATTCCTTTCGTTTATTACCCTTCCAGCCTTCGATTCAAACCGGGTTCAAAGCATTGGATTTCTATTCTTAGCGGAGCCATTCTTAGCCTGATTATACTGACTGAACTGAAGTAAACTCTACAGTTACCCTACTGTACCGTTCAAAAGTGAGCCGTAAAGTTCAGTTAGTCAAAGTCCGAATAAAGTTTACACTCAGGTTGGTCGAATTGACCGAGTGAGCCGGAAAAAGTAACTTGATCTTTGACGGGCAAGGATCGAAATTTCGAAGGATCAAAATTTCGAAGACGCGAAGTTTCGTGCGAATATTCGCAGAGAACCAAACGAAATTTCGCACGATATTTCGTAGAGTGCAGCGAATTTTCGTGCTAACCTGTCGCAGAGCACTGCGAAATGTCGCACAGATTAAACAAAAGGCTTACCGAATTTTCGTCGAAATATCGCCGAAATTTCGGTTCGTAAAAAATTCCGTTCATTTTCGCCGTAAAGCCCCGAAATTCGCCGAAATTAGCCGAAATTCGCTGAAAGGTGTTTGCAAGACTTTTGCACAATACTGTACATCTACATAATAAATGTACAATACAATGCATATAATTAATATGAATGAACTGTCATTGTTATTACCTGCTGAATATCATAATTTATTTAACACATACATGTACATTGTAATAAAGGACACATCCTGTTTTCTGTCTTAGAATTTGATCACTGCAAATGGCATAGCTGTGGACCCTGCTTTCCTTAGCATCAAGTTCTCAACTAACACAGCTGATGGTAACATACATGTATTTATGTATTAATACCCCTCTTTTGATGTCTTAACATGTTATGCCCAAAGTATTCAATATTAGGCACTTAAAACAGGGCTCGAAATTAAAGAACAGTTCTAGTTGCATTTTGCAACTAGTTATAAAAATTTAGTTGCAATTTTAGTTGCAAAAAAAAGAGAATCCGACGGTCTTATGACAAAAAGCTGCACCCGCGAAAAAATAATAATTAAGATGGTGTCTGTGTGAAGGCTTAAGGGAGATAAAAAGGGGGAAATGAAGGTAAATGATGCATGATCTTGCTCGAAAATGATAAAATATCAATGAGGCATAACACACAAGACTGTTGGACATTTCATTTATTCATTTATTCATTTATTCATTTATTCATTTATTCGTTTATTCGTTTATTCGTTTATTCGTTTATTCGTTTATTCGTTTATTCATTTATTCATTTATTCATTTATTCATTTATTCATTTATTCATTTATTCAAGCAAAAACTAGTCACAAAATTTGCGACTGCTGGAAAAGTTTTAGTTGGAAGTTATAGTATTTTGGTCGTATTTGCCACTGTCTCTGTTGCATATTCGAGCCCTGACTAGGGAATATAATGCTGTGATTCTTCACTAAAGGAGACTAGAATGGAGCCTCATATTGAAACTATTGTGTGAGACAAGTGAAACAGATATCAAAAGTGGGCTATTTGATTTACAGTCATTGAAAAAAAATTAACGATTAATTAATAAAAATACAAACACACTGTAGTACTTTTATATTGGCAATATTGCTGAATCAATTCTGATTGGCTGACCTGGTTCAGACATGCAACAGCAGAATCAACTTGAAATTAAGAGATGTACAATGTAGTTTTCAACAAATGTTCAAGTAACATGTTCTATGCACCATACAACTTTCATAATATTATGGCTGCCTCCTAATTTGCATAATTTGGAAGATTAATCTGTAGAGGGAAACCAATGCTACCACATGAAAGATCACATTAAAATTAGTAATTGTTTTGAGTTTTAGAGGAATGTGGAAAATTGCTGTTGAGCTATGAGCATTTCTAATGCAGAAAAAAAACATGAAAGTGAGGCTAGAAAGGCCTCCATTGTTTGTCTCATACAAAACTCTCTAAGTTCAAATGGCTGTAACTTCATTGCTTTATAAGCTACAGCACTCAACTTTTACAAGTTCACTAATGTCGACATGCTCTTTCACATGGCAGTGTTCATGTTTTCTATACATGTGGATAAAAACTACTGAAACTGGAAATCACATTCATGAAAATCTTGTATATACACGACTTTCATAATGGCCGCCTCCTAATTTGCATATGTGATTTTCCGTTTCGGTTGTTTACCCACATTTATAGAAAATATGAACATTGCCATGTGAAAGAGCATGTCGACATTAGTGAACTTGTGAAAGTTGAGTGCTGTAGCTTAAAAAGCAATGAAGTTACAGCCAGTTGAAATTAGAGAGATTTGTATGAGAAAAACAACGGACGCCTTACTAGCCTCGCTTTCATGTTTTTCTGCATTAGAAATGCTCATAGCTCAACAGCAATTCTCCACATTGCTCTAAAACTCAAAAATATTACTAGTTTTAATGTGATCTTTCATGTGGTAGCATTGGTTTCCCTCTACAGATTTATCTTCCAAATTATGCAAATTAGGAGGCGGCCATTATGAAAGTCGTGTATAGGGTTGTAGCCAGAGGGTACCATCAAATAGGGGGGATGCCCAATCCCCAAGGAACTGCCCCTCTCTCCATCACACTGCCCCCCCCCCCCCCTCCCCCTCCGACCCCACCCTACTACATTTGTACTCCCTTCACTCTCAAGTCCTGATTAAATTTAGCCATGGGATGTCACTCACTTGCTCACCCCCCATTTAATTGTTTTCTGACTTTACCCCCAAATATGTCCCCCATTTTTTTCCTATTTGCCTACCTCACCCCAAAATCCTGGTGACAATCCTACCATACATGTTATACACATGTACATGTAGCTAATCTTAAAAGTTGGATTGATGTTCTGTTCTTTAGAAACTCAGGGTTTAGCCCTTCTCTCTGCATCAGGACTGTTGTTCCAGTTCTCATGCCTGAAGCTCAGTGACCTACACCAAGGTACACTTGTACAGCATGCAAGGGTTAATGGACCAGTTCATGGTTAATTCTGACATCTTGAAAGGGGTGCAAACATGGAGTGAAATACAGTGTTTGTATTGGAATCCGATGGCAAATAAAATCCGTAAAATCGAATTTCTGAAATATTCACTGTCTGCAAACTTAAGATACCAGGTAAAAGAATAACTCATAAAAATTTGAGGGATATAGCTGTGCCGGGAAGCGTGCAAACATGTTTTCAGTTTTCCATACAAATTTTCCCGCAAATTTTGACTTGTTTTTACAGACAAATGTATGGAAAACTGAAAACACGATTGAATGCTTCCTAGCACAGCTACAAATGTACATATCCCTCAAATTTCGATCAGTTAATCTTTTACCTGGTACATGTACCTTAAGTTTGTATCTGAAGAATATTTGAGAAATTCGATTTTACAGATTTTATTTGGCATTGGATTCCCATACAAACACTGTATTTCGCACCATGTTTGCACTTCTTTCAAAATGTCGGAATTAACCATGAACTGGTCTATTATTACATGGATAATGGTATAATGTACATGTACAGACTATGCAGTGGTTATTACATTGAGAATGGTGTAATATGTATGTCATACAAGTAAATTCAGGTTGAGTGTTTACCTGTGTCTGACTTTGTGTTTGTTTTAATGGTTATCACACATTTCTAGACACAATTTGACATGTTGCTAACAAAAATGTAGACGTTCTCATTTTACTGTGCTAATTTGTGTTTGTTTCATTCAATCTGTCTTTTATCAAGATTCAAATATATAGAATACCTGTATACTATTGTGGCCAACTAATTTATTGTTCTTAATGTGAATAATGTAGACATTCTCATTTTACTGTGCTAATTTGTTTTTGTTTCATTCAATCTGTCTTTTATCAGGATTGAAATAGATAGAATACCTGTACTATTGTGGCCAACTAATTTATTGTTCTTAAATGTGAACAAAGTTATAAAATATCGAGTATTTGACTTCAACTCATATTTTGCTTAATCGCATGACCGCCAGAGCCGGCAACAGATGGCAAATTGGTTAGCAAAGTGTCAATTTCTACTTAGTAATGTGACCGATCAACCGTTAATTGTAACGAACACAAAATCAGACATGTTAAACCTGAATCTGCTGTATATTATACAATGTTCAGCAGCATCAAATATAACTATTTTCTCTTGTTTTAATATTATGGCAAAAAACAAGCCAAATATTTATAGAGCAGGACTGCATATGGCTTTTCCCGGCCCGCTCACTTGGTAAATGCTGCTCAACAGGGTATGGTTTTTGACAATTCTTAGCCTGGAACAGGGTACAATGTATATAAATCGCTGTTTTGGTCTGGAACAGTGTCGTAATTTTTTGGAAGGGCCTCAGGATGGTTTGGTTATTCACGGTCCCTTGACTCTGCAAATGTAGAGTCCATTTATCTGTCATATGATTCTAGTGGCGAGTGGAATACAACATCTCGCACGTATCATATCAGATGCTAGCCTGGTCTAGAACAGGATTTCTTTTTGTCATTTTGCCTGGAACAGGGTATGTTTCGTTGTTTCTAGCCTGGAACAGGGTACCTTTTTGCCATTTTGTCTGGAACAGGGTCACAAAAATACAATTTCTTGGCCTGTAACAGGGTAAGGGTTTCAAGGGCTCAGCGGCACACCCCCATCCTAATTTTTAGGGAATACCCCCCCCCCCCCCCCCTCCGGGCACAGCCCCCATCATGTGACTTGTAAATGGTTTTGAAAGGAAAGCTTGCACAGGTCCGTGTGGGTCATGATAAGGTCTCATACATGTATTTGCACATGTTTTGGCTCATATTTGCCCTTGAAAATGGCAAGTCAATATACTGTTGTTATGTTCTGGCATGCTTTTCTATAATTTGTATCTAAAATGTTAAATTTAAACATTTTATAGCTGTTGAATGCCAAGACTACAGTACTGTGAAACAGGTAAGTCATTAATACGGTTAAGTCTTACTAAAGAACCTAGGCGCTATTCAAATGCACCTTATTACATCAGATCATCAAAACAAGGCTGTCTATCCCTGCATTTGCAATATAAAACAAAAATGATAATTTCAATTGATTGCCAAAAATAACATTACCCTCCATGTGACATACATTGTATTAGTGTTCCACTGAGCATGTTTTGTTTGCATGGCTAAATTAAAATGATCAATCTGACATACATGTACCTCAGTATTCCCGTACAGTTGAGAGGCAATGAATAAGGTGTGTTTGATTGACCATAAACCAGTACCTCAGTAGTCCCGTGCAGTTGAGAGGCAATGAATAAGAGTGTGTTTGATTGACCATAAACCAGTACCTCAGTATTCCCGTGCAGTCGAGGGGCAATGAATAAGGGTGTGTTTGATTGACCATAAACCAGTACCTCAGTATTCCCGTGCAGTCGAGGGGCAATGAATAAGGGTGTGTTTGATTGACCATAAACCAGTACCTCAGTATTCCTGTGCAGTTGAGAGGCAATGCATAAGGGTGTGTTTGATTGACCATAAACCAGTAAGTACCTCAGTAGTCCCTTGCAGTTGAGGGGCAATAGAGGTAATCGGCTAACTCTGTTGTCACCCAATTCAGATCATGTGATGTAAACACGCATTACTCTGGAGAATTGACTCTGAAAATTAATTTTATTCAGATAGGCATGACTGCATTATGATTAGAATGAAAAAGGAATAATTCCCCAGAGTCTAGCATCTGTTTACATCACATGATCTGAATTGGGTGGCAACAGCGTTAGCCAATTACCTCTACGAATAAAGGTGTGTTTGATTGACCATAGACCAGTACCTCTGAGTGAGTATTCCTGTGCAGTTGAGGGGCATTGAATAAGGGTGTGTTTGATTGACCATTTTGTGTGTTGGCCAAGTGTTTTTTTCATTGTGGAAAGAAGTATTGTGCTAAAAACTAGTCTAGAATTTGGACATGTTGGCTATAATAGAAACTGATTATCACTCAAGCGCACGGAACATCGAGGTGCGAAAATGCTATAATATATACAGATACGTCTCCATCTCCCAACCAGGGCACGGTTCCTGAAAGCCCGATTAGCGCTAATCCAGAGTTAATTACCACGACAACTGATATGTTTTGTTGAGAGTTAATCCAGGATTAGCGCTAATCGGGCTTTCAGGAACCGGGCCCAGGCTACAAGTGCTTGCTGACATATGATATTCAGGATACTTTGTGTTCCAGTGGATAAAAGCGATTTATAGTGATCATTCTGTGTATTGTTATTCGGAATACAGGCAATCAACTGCACCCTAAAGGCTGATTCACACTTGCGACATAAGCATAAGAACGTACGCAAGCGCACATTGTAGGATGAATGCTTCGTTCTACTCAAGTATAAAGGGGTTACCTAATCATGAAGTGCAATCTGCGCTTGCGTATGTTCTTATGCTTATGTCGCAAGTGTGAATCAGCTTTAAGTGTTCTACATGTAGCTCGTCCTAGACGACAGGGTGCTTCGCCCTTTCCGATCTCCCTTCGGCCAGCAGGGTTTAATCTAGGAATTGGCCTTTGAGGGTCGGGGTGGCCCCTATCTGAAATTTTAGCGAAACACTTTTTAACTCCTGGATGTGCACAAGCTCAGAAACGAGTTTTTGCGATGTCATGTCACTCACTCACTCACTCACTATGGTGTTAGCACGCCAGTAAGCCTGGGAAGGAGCTTGATGTTAGCAATCCATATTCAATTTATTCAATATTTGCATGTTATTGTTTTATTCCAATTTAAGAAGATCCTGATCTCAATCTTCATCTCCGGTTTCCCCTTCGATGTATACACCCTCTTCCAGTCACATATATGTTAGATGTCGCTTTGTCAACACATGTGGGAGACGTTTATATTTAGAGAGTTTGTCTGACCAGTTTTATAAAACTAATTTTAGTGTAAGTTACAAACCCAAATAAAGCCTGAAAATATAATAATTTCACTTTGATTGGAACATCGCACCATGTCCTCTCGTGCCAAATGTAATTGAAATAAAGGATAATAATTGGGTGCCTTTGTTTATCTAATTAGGTTCCTTTGTTTATCTAATTAGGTTCCTTTGTTTATCTAATTAGGTTCAGCACATGAGTGCAGTGACATCTGAAACGAGTTAAAAATATAAAAAGATTCCTTATAGAATGGACCAATAGAAGTTTGCGGCGAAAATTTAGACGCATATACAAATTTGTATTGCATCTGTGCAGGTTCTTCTTCGCCCTTCTGTCCCTCCCATGAGCCAGGCTATTTTCACCAAAATGTTTGATTTCGGATTGATTTAGTGGCTTGAACGAAAACAAATAATGTGAATTTTAACGAGACCTGAAACAAACCTAGAGGCTGATCAAAGTCAGGACCCAGCTAAACCAGCATAGATCGAATGTTGTTTTTTTGTGGAGGGAGGAAAGCCGGAGAATCCAGAGAAGAAACCCTCGGAGCAAGGGCGAGATACATGTACCAACAAACTCACATGTGGCGCCGCGAACGGGAATCGAACCTGGGCCACAGAGGTAAGACACATGTTTTCTATTAAGACTGTGACCTTTAATGTGTTTCTTCTGATTACAGGAATGTAACTGGAGTATTGTTAAGCCTGATCCACACTACTAGCGACACAAGAACAAAAAGTGCCGCTAATGATAAATACGGCACTGCGTCTGCTTGTGTCGCTAGTGTGAACTCTGGAATTCTTACCAATATTTTCGTTATCTTATGTGACACAGCTGAGAGAGATCATGGTGATGAAGTGTACAAGTGTCGAACCAGTACACATGGATTCCCTAGCAGGACTAACGACAGCCACCAACATGGGTGCACCTGCGTTTGTGACCTATGTATGTAATAGTGAATTGGTTAGAGCGGTTTGCGATGGAGTGTCGAGCGTAATTGGTTTGGTTTTGCGTTTGCTTAGCTTTTCTATTGGCTGTGGAAAATGTATTGTAATTATCAGCCAATCAAATTCTAAACTAAAACCAAACATTGTTTTGGTTCGTGATGCAAGCAGTTTTCGTTTTAGCGAGAGTTATCCACGATTGCGTTTACTATTCTTCGTGATTGGGTCAAGTAAAACCAATCATGAATTACATCAGTTTGTGATTGGTTGAAGTAAAACCAATCGTGAATTTACATCACTTTGTGTTTGGTTGAAGTAAAACCAATCGTGAATTACTTCAGTTCGTGATTGGTTCAAGTAAAAGCAATCGTGAATTACTTCAGTTCGTGATTGGTTCAAGTAAAAGCAATCGTGAATTACTTCAGTTCGTGATTGGTTCAAGTAAAAACAATTGTGAATTACTTCAGTTCGTGATTGGTTCAAGTAAAAGCAATCGTGAATTACTTCAGTTCGTGATTGGTTCAAGTAAAAGCAATCGTGAATTACTTCAGTTCGTGATTGGTTCAAGTAAAAGCAATCGTGAATTACTTCAGTTCGTAATTGGTTCAAGTAAAAGCAATCGTGAATTACTTCAGTTCGTGGCGGATTGGTTGAAGTAAAACCAATCGTGAATTACTTCACTTCGTGATTGGTTGAAGTAAAAGCAATCGTGAATTACTTCAGTTCGTGATTGGGTCAAGTAAAACCAATCATGAATTACATCAGTTTGTGATTGGTTCAAGTAAAACCAATCGTGAATTACTTCAGTTCGTGATTGGTTCAAGTAAAAGCAATCGTGAATTACTTCAGTTCGTGATTGGTTCAAGTAAAAGCAATCGTGAATTACTTCAGTTCGTGGCGGATTGGTTCAAGTAAAAGCAATCGTGAATTACTTCAGTTCGTGATTGGTTCAATAAAAGCAATTGTGAATTACTTCAGTTCGTGATTGGTTCAATAAAAGCAATTGTGAATTACTTCAGTTCGTGATTGGTTCAAGTAAAACCAATCGTGAATTACTTCAGTTCGTGATTGGTTCAATAAAAGCAATTGTGAATTACTTCAGTTCGTGATTGGTTCAATAAAAGCAATTGTGAATTACTTCAGTTCGTGATTGGTTCAAGTAAAACCAATCGTGAATTACTTCAGTTCGTGATTGGTTCAATAAAAGCAATTGTGAATTACTTCAGTTCGTGATTGGTTCAAGTAAAACCAATCGTGAATTACTTCAGTTCGTGATTGGTTCAATAAAAGCAATTGTGAATTACTTCAGTTCGTGATTGGTTCAATAAAAGCAATTGTGAATTACTTCAGTTCGTGATTGGTTCAAGTAAAACCAATCGTGGATTACTTCAGTTCGTGATTGGCTCGTTGCATTTTATTTGCTTCCATGAGTAATTACTGTGGTTTTGGTTTTACGACACTCACTCGAAACCGCTCTATTCCAAAATTAGTTGGTCAGTACATGTTTGTACTATGGTTGATATGAGTTTTACATGTAGTTGGTTATATAGAACTGGGTTAGCTCAGTTGGTAGAGCATGGTCTAGAGTGCGGGAGGTTAGGGGTTCGAATCCCAACCACGTCCTTTGGCATCGACGTATAAGCTGTTGTCCTTGTTCTCCTTCTTCTTCCAATCTATACGAGGGGGACGTGAAACAACCTGTTGTATTATTTCGAGAAAGAGTTTGGGTTGTTCCCCGACACAACAACCTGGTATTCTGAGGTACTAACAATCACTCATGATTGTAAACTGCACGGCAGCACATTGCGCCACAATAGCAGTCCGTATCACAAAAAACCTTGTGAAGTGCATTTTAATATATTCATATATAATTGCACAATATAAATGAATACCTTTTACACATGTATATAAATGTTAAATATTTACTGGTTAATTCATGGTTTTCTATGGAATACAGGCAAATAGTTTGCGAGAAATTTATATTATTTGGTATAGAATGACTTTTTAGGCTAGTAAATGTAGAGTAAAATTACACCGGTATTTCATAAGAAGACCATGAAATAATCATGTTATCCTATAAATAAGAAATGGGTTGTGAGTGGTGGCTGTGTCTCGATTATGTATCAAATTTATAGATTCTGATTGGCTGAAAAAGAAATAGCACGAAATGTCCTGCATTTTGATTGGATTCATCTAACCTGGAAATACCACTTTGTATGCCATAGAAAGCTATGAAATTCTTTTGCCTGAAATATAATATTTATAGAATAGTGATATTTATTGTTTGAGTTTGAGACATGACTGAGTTAATAGAAATACAGTTGCAAATAAATATGTAAAGATATAACTGGTTCTGTCTTTACATATTGTTTGTAACAGTCGGCAACCCACTGCAGCGCATAAAACCTATTGCCATTAACTCGAGCATCGCATAAATGGCGTCCAATGTAAGTAGGTATTGTCCTGGAGACTTTAGCCTCGTGTTCACGCTGCCAGACAAAAGCGTTTCCACATGAATGTGAGGCTAAAGATTCCTGAACAATGGTTACTCAAATTAGACGCCATATATGCAATGGGTCTGATTGCGAGTTATTGCATTTATATGGAAAACAGGCTTTAGTTGGCCAGTGTTTTTGACGAATGGTTGCACTGAAACAGGCCTGCAACATGGACATGTACATTGTACTAATTCTAGTACTCAATTCACCTTAGCGATTAGAATAATATGATTTGAATGTGAACTGAAATCTAATCATTGAGAACTGTTATACAGGGGAAGGAGTGTAACCTGGCCATCTGGGGTCAGGATCCCTTCAGCTGTGACAGTGCTGACACTGTGCTGTTGGACTCGGTGAACTCCGCTATTCTAGATGGTAAGGAACATGTAAATATGATTTATTGGGGTCATGACCCCTTCAGCTGTGACAGTGCTGATACTGTGCTGTTGGACTCGGTGAACTCTGCTATTCTAGATGGTAAGGAACATGTAAATATGATTTACTGGGGTTAGGATCCCTTCAGCTGTGACAGGGCTGACATTGTGCTGTTGGACTCGGTGAACTCTGCTATTCTAGATGGTAAGGAACATGTAAATATGATTTACTGGGTTCAGGATCCCTAACATGGCATACAATAGGGGTTGTTATTTTATAGACATATATTAGGTGAATGTATGTAACATGGGATACAATTTTTTCGTGAAATCTCAGAGTTGAGGGTCCTGGAAAGATTCTTTTTGTACCCTCCATCATCTCGATGTGAACCTGGGACTTCAAGTGCAATAGGCGATGATGTCGTCACATACTACAACTACCAGAATCCTTTGCATGGTTTATTTTGTTTCTCTAGCTAATTTCGACCATTAATTGTTTTGGTATTCTCAAAGGAGTTGCTTGGGTGGAGCTTCAATTATATCTGATCGTGGCAAGTGATGGTATTGGGTAAGAGAGAAATACCAGAATGAGGAAAGAAGGGTTAAATAATATGATTGCGGTAAAACAATTATGTATCTCATGAACTGGGAATTCTTACATTGAGGTGCACGTTGCCATTTATCGATTACGTTGGGAGAAAAAGTACTACAAATAGTACAGGTGGAGCAGGCTGAGGGCACGGACGCGAATGGTAGCCATTGTTTGGATCGCTTGCTATGTGTATGGTGCTCGCTTTCAGCCTCCACAGGAGCTCCGCTAAAAATCTGAATAGGAAACATAATTTCAACAGGATTCTGCTAGTTGTAGTAAAATAAATGATGGCATAATGGCAATCACGTATTTCAGTTATAAAGTGCTGACATATGATATTCAGAATACGCAAAGGGCACGTTATATTGACCATATTTCGGAATAAGAATACATGGAATAGACTCTGAAATACCTTGTTCAGGCACATTTTGTAGTGTATGCTACAAACTCTTGCTGACATATGATATTCAGGATACACTAAGGGCACGTTCTTGTGGTAGATCAGAATACCTCGAAATCTTGCAGATATTAATCTCCCGAAAATGTTGAAAGTAGTCGCACTTTAGTACACGTAGTTATGATATGAAATCATGTACAGCATTGGAAATTGTTTTTTGAACATATCAGCAACATTGTCCTATTGGTGTATTCCTTTTTCGAATAGCCTAAATATGTCCCAGTGGCTAAAACAATTCCTGATATAAGGGATTTGTAGTGATCATTCTGGGTATTCTTATTCCGGAATACGGGCAATCAAACGCACCCTTAATTGTGTTTGATTATGTCATATCAGCTGTGGATTATTTCTCTCTCTTCAGGTTCAGGGGTTTTAAAATCATGTACAACTTGTGACGGTAGTCTCCATGTTGTCCTGGATGAAAAGGTAACAGTAGAGATTTGTGAATAAATATTGTTCTTAGCAGTGCGAGGAGGTGAGGAAGGTTAAAGCACGACAGACGCGGCCGTTGGTGAAGAGCGTCTTCCCTTTCCACTCCTTGTTTCACTTTTCTTTTCTACAGCGGTTTCACATTATTGTCCTCCACTTACCACCTCCTGGTCAGATCAGTGGTTAAGCTCCAGTGCCTCCTGGTCAGATCAGTGGTTAAGCTCCAGTGCCTCCCGGTCAGATCAGTGGTTAAGCTCCAGTGCCTCCTGGTCAGCTCATTGGTTAAGCTCTTTATAACTCTTTATCCAAGTCATATTTCTTCAGTCGTGGACCAATATGCGAAGTTTTCAGAGAGTAAACGGTTAGACTTTCACGTCTTCTCGGATAAGGACGGAAAACCGTTGGGCTATTAGTCAACAGAGGGCCATGTGGAACTGAACTACATGTTAGCGATAAATACGTTACCCTCTATAAATAACGTGACTTTTACTTGACTTTTTACTTTATTGCTTTTTCAAGTCTGTTGCACGGGGAGTCGTTGTGTGGTCTTTTTTTTTACAAACAGTACTCGTTTGCACGCCGCTATTTGTGCCTTTAATATGGTGAACAAATCGCGAGGCAAACATTAGTATTTGTGGGCATAAAGTAGACAGTTTGCTCTGCCACAAGTCACGTCACATAAGTGCACTCTTGAGCAATGTTTCCTTGTTTCTCTTTATCCCAAGAAAACAAATGTAGAACTTGAGAACAAAAGAGTGAATCCTCTAGAGATATATCATGTGATATGCATTGGGACAACATTGAGAGCCAAAGACAATCCTCGAGAGAATATCATGTGATATGCATTGGGACAACATTGTGAACAAAAGACTGAATCCCCAAGAGATATATCATGTGATATGCATTGGGACAACATTGAGACCAAAAGACTGAATCCCCAAGAGATACATGTATATCATGTGATATGCATTGGGACAACATTGAGAGCCAAAGACAATCCTCGAGAGAATATCATGTGATATGCATTGAGACAACATTGTGAACAAAAGACTGAATCCCCAAGAGATATATCATGTGATATGCATTGGGACAACATTGAGACCAAAAGACTGAATCCCCAAGAGATACATGTATATCATGTGATATGCATTGGGACAACATTGGGGGAATGTTACTCCATCTGTTGTCAGTATATATGCAGATTCTAGTAATCTCAGGGTCTTGAACGCCCCTGCCTTGCACAGTTCCGGGTCATCTTTAGGCAAGATGTAGCACCCGTATGCCTCCCTGTCAGGGTTACGGTGAAGCTAGTGGCAGCAGGCTAGTGGATGACTTCAAAGGCAAAGATTGGCAAACTGATCTTTTGGCGGAGATGTCTCACGGGCAGGTGACGAGCTCTTTAGCCTTGATTGGCAATCACCTAGAGACGGTGTCTCGGTAAAAGCACCCAGATTCCTGGTCTGCAACAGGTTGATGTTAGTAAGGGCATACAGTCATAAAAACTTGCTTCAACAAATATGTAATGTTAGAAACACGTTTGCAACGAAACTGCGTAAACAGGGCTGAAGCTGCTAGTGAAGGTCCTGTGCACGGTAGGGTGGATGTCAGATCTGGGCATCGCCAGACCGTCATCAAGCGACCAGATCAAGAGGAGAGGTTAAGAGTAGCCGCGGCAAACGTTGGTACATTGCGTGGTAGAGCAAGCGAAGTGGTCGAAACAGTGAGCAGAAGGAAGATCGATATATGCTGCTTGCAGGAGGTCAGATGGAGAGGTGTTGGCACAAGGATCATATCTGGTAAAGACTCACAGTACAAACTTTTCTGGGTTGGTAATAAAGCTGGAAACAGTGGTGTCGGTATACTACTTGCTGAAAAATGGATTGACAAGGTGTTACATGTAAACCGTGTTAATGACAGACTTATGCTGCTAAAGGTTCTCGTTGGTAAAAGAGTGGTTACAATTATATCAGCATATGCTCCACAACAATGTTTGAGTGATGAGGTGAAAGAAAGATTCTATGCTGACCTATTGCATCATGCCTCGAAGATAGATGATTTGAATGGACATGTTGGAGAGACAACATCAGGTTATGATAATGTTCATGGTGGTTTTGGATATGGGGTAAGAAATGTAGAAGGTGAGCGTATCTTGGAATTAGGGTTGGCATTAAATATGGTGTCTGTAATACCCTTTTCCAAAAGCGTAGCAGTAGACTCATCACTTTCTCTTCTGGTGGTGTCCACACCCAAATTGACTATATAATGATAAAGTCAGGTGACAAGAAGTTTTTGAATGATGTCAAGGTCATCCCCAGTGAAGAAGTATTCACACAGCATAAGTTAGTTGTCTGTGATCTCAACATAAAGATCGAAAAGGAGGTGAAAAAAGCCATATGTACCAAAGTTGAAAGTTTGGAAACTGAAGGATGCTGAAGCAAAACAGGACTTTGTTTCAGCGATTGAAGAGCAGTGTCTTGCAGATAATGCTGTAAATGGTGTGGAAGAAGGTTGGGAGAAGTTGAAAAAGATCTTGCTCGACACTACTGAAAATGTATGTGGCCAGACTAAGGGTCCAGCACAAAGAAAAGCCACATGGTGGTGGGATGGAAATGTTGATAATGTTATCAAAGAGAAGAGGCGTCTATGGAAAGAATGGAAGAAAGGTAACTGCAGCAAGGAAAGGTATACAGAAGCAAAAAGAAATGCAAGGAGGGTAGTGTATGAGGCAAAAACAAAAGCAGAGGTAGAGCAGTTTGGTAACCTCTCGACAAGTAAAAACTGCCGCGATAACGCCTTCAGGATTGCTAAGCAGATAAAAACCCGAAACAAGGATGTCATAGGTGATACCTGCATCAAGAATGACCAAGGTTCCCTTGTATTCAACGATTCAGAGAAACTGAAGGCATGGAATGAACACTATCAAAGATTACTAAATGAAGAATTTCCATGGGACTGTAACAACTTGGACATGGAAGTACCAAAAGTAGGCCCAGCACCCTGGATCGATAAAGAAGTTGTCCGTGCAGCTCTACGGAAAATGAAGGATGGTAAGGCAGCAGGTGCTTCTGGTATCGTAGCTGAAATGCTGAAAGCTTCGGGGGAGGCTGGCCTGGATCTTTTCACAGAGCTCTTCAACAACATCGTAAGAGAAGAGAGAAAGTGCCAAGTGATTGGGATATGAGTATTATCATAAACTGCTTCAAAGGTAAAGGAGATGCAATAGAGCGTGGGAATTTCGGAGGATTGAAGTTGCTGGAGCACCTGATGAAAGTTTTCGAGAGGGTAATAGAGAAATACACCAGGAATGCAGTTAATATTGATGATATGCAGTTTGGCTTCATGCCAGGAAAGGGAACCACTGATGCGATATTCATAGCTCGGCAAGACCTGTACTTCACTTTTGTAGACTTAGAAAAGGCATTTGACAGAGTGCCTAGGAAGGTGGTAGAGTGGGCGCTGAGAAAGGTCGGGATAGAAGAGTGGATTATACGGGTGGTGACGGCAATGTATGAAAATGCCAAGAGTGCTGTCAACATCAATGGCACCATTGGCGAAGCATTTAATGTCAAAGTCGGTGTGCATCAAGGCTCTGTTTTAAGCCCACTGCTTTTCATCATTTTAGATACTTAGATACTTAGATACTTAGATGGTTATACTCCCTGGGATAGTTTTCACTAATACTGGGAGTTTAAATAATATATAAATTAGAATAATAATAATAAACTAAGTAACATAATAGTAATGATACTACTACTACTACTACTACTACTACTACTACTACTACTAATGGTAGTAATAATACTACTAATAATAGTAATAATAAACTACGCGATTTAAGTCGTGACACATACCAAAATATTAAGTAAATATTAAATAGATAAAAATAATAACTAAACATATATACGAGCGATCTATAGCCTGCGCAGGTGGCTAGGCACCTGCATAGATCGAATGGCAGGCAGGGCGGCTGACTTGAAACTGGCTAGACTGTTAGCAGAAACTGCTTCATACGGAAGCAGGTTCCATACTCTTATAGCCCTAGGGAAAAAAGAATAGCTATATGCTAATACATTAACTGGAAGTTGTGTGTACTTATACTGATGGCGTCTACTAGATCTGGAGGAAGTAGTAACACACTCAGGGAAAGGGATGTTTACCCGCCCATTTCTAATTTAAAAAAACAGCACTGATTGATTAAGGAGGCGTCTTTGTTCTAGAGTGTCCCAACCTAAATTAGATGTGCTTACAGTAGGATTATAATTGTTCGAAACAAATCTGGCAGCGTTTTTTTGAACTTGTTCAAGGCGATTTACGTCAGTGTCTGTGTGGGGATTCCATACAGGAGCAGCATATTCCAGGATAGGCCTGACAAGAGACTGGTAAGCTCTTTCTTTAACTGCGATATTACAGGGTTTGAGGGATCGTCTTATCAGCCCAAGGGTTTTGTTCGCCTTACTAGCAATTTTGCAGCAATGGGGCCCCCATCTTAGGGTTTTACAGCAACGTACACCCAGATAATCATAGTGGGGGACTTGAGATAGGTCCTGCGAGTTGGCCGAGTAGGTGGACATGTACGGCTTGTGCTTGTTTGTTACTGAAAGGAGATGGCATTTGGATATGTTAAATTCCATTTGCCAATCTGAAGCCCATTTGGATAGATTGATGAGGTCATCTTGTAGCAGCTGATGATCGGTTGGAGACTTGATGTCCCGGTATACTACTGCATCATCCGCAAACAGACGCAGTTGTGAATTAGCCCTATTTGCAATATCATTGATAAACAGCAAGAACAATGTTGGACCCAGGACTGATCCTTGTGGTACGCCTGAGGTAACAGCAATGCTACTTGAGTGGGTGCCATTCACAGTCACAAATTGAGAGCGATTGGAGAGAAAGCTAGAAATCCACAAGAGAGACCTTCCGTGGATGCCATAGTGCAAGAGCTTGTGTAATAGCTGTATTGTATTGGATTGTATTGGAGGCACTCTCTAGAGAGTTCCGAAAAGGACTACCCTGGGAGTTGCTATATGCAGATGACCTTGTGCTTATGGCTGAAAGTCTTGAAGAGTTGGAAAGTTTGTATGATAAATGGAAGCGCGGCATGGAAGAAAAAGGTCTACGTGTAAACATCGGAAAGACAAAAGTTATGATATCTCAACATAGACTCGACCCCCAAAACAAGTCTGGTAAATGGCCCTGTGGTGTATACCGTGTGGGCAGGAACTCCATTCTATGCGAAATGCAGTGGTGTTAAAGGAAAACTGTCAAAGGCTGTTGATTTTGTCTGCTCACAATGCCGTAATGGCAGTGGTAATAACAACAACACAACAGAAAAGGTGGTGCTTGCAGGAAGTAGCCTTGAGGTGGTCGACAGATTCTGTTACCTCGGTGATATGCTGGATGCTGGTGGTGGTGCTTAATCAAGTACTATAACCTGGGTACGTTGTGGATGGAATAAGTTCAGAGAACTTTTACCACTACTTACAACTAAGGCAGCATCATTGAAAGTGAGAGGAGAGCTCTACAAAACTTGTGTACGTAGTGTAATGCTGTACGGGAGTGAAACCTGGCCTGTAAAAGTCGAGGACACACAAAGGCTACATCGAAATGAAATGTCCATGATCCGCTGGATGTGCGGTGTATCTTTGAGAGATAGGTACTCCTGTGAAGAACTAAGAGCGCGACTGGGCATCAAGCCAATTATGGATGTGATGCGGCAAATACGTTTGCGTTGGTACGGTCATGTCGAAAGAAGGGAGGATAGCAGCTGGCTGAAGAAAGTTCGAAACCTGGAAGTTAATGGTGAAAGGGGTCGTGGCAGGCCCCGTAAAACCTGGGAGCAGGTAATCGAGGAGGACCTTCACGCAAAAGGACTTAGACGTGAGGTTGCGCAGAATCGTGCAAAGTGGCGATCTGCAATTACATGAACAGTCTAACCCATGCTTGCATGGATTAATTATGGACTTTAAAATGATGATGATGATGATGATGATGATGATAAATGTTTTTTAAAATTTTATTTAGAACATGTTAAGTCTGTGGGACACTGAATCTCTGACCATGGTAGGTTACTGGAGTCACGTTGTCGTGGAAGACTTCTTACTCGTGAGTTCCAGTGGAGTACAAACTGCCAACGACAGGTAGGCAAGCCTGTGGTCGAAGGAGCACAAGCTTTCGAGTTGATCACTGCTTACATTTATTTATAAATACTAGATCGTAGACTGAGCTGAAAAAGTATGGTCAGTTCGCTTGTACAACACTTACACAATCTATCGAACCGTTAAAGACTCTCTCTCGACTGTTTGCTTTGCAGTGGTGTAGCTATTGTTGTATACCTTCTGGGAATACTAAAAACAATACTAAATTATATCGCAATTGTTTAAATACTTTATGTCGACTTTATGCACAATACTAAATTATATCGCTATTGTTTAAATACTCTATGTCGACCGTTATGCTTTGTGAGGGTGTAGCTATTGTTTCATACCTTCTGTGAATACTAAAAACAATACATTATATCGGTATTGTTTAAATACTCTATATCGACCGTTATGCTTTGTGAGGGTGTAGCTATTGTTACATACCTTCTGTGAATACTAAAAACAATAATACTACCATTTGCAAGCTACTGTTAAGCGTGAACCTTTTTCCGCGTTCGTTTAAGTTTGAAACCTAGACGTCTGGCGGCACAAACCTTTGCAATTTAACCGCGATAACGACAACCTTTGACATGTCCCGCCTTCACGTTTCAGCGAGTGGGATTCAGGTTTGGAAACTTTTCAGCGAGATTTTCCTTCGCGCTACGCGCTAAATCATATAAATGTCCGTTCAAGTTAAAGTTTTGGACGCTCAGAATTATGAGAGATGCAAGACAACAACTGTCTCTTGGCATAATCTGAGTTGCACGACGGTAGAAGACATATCAAAGGTTTTAAACATCAAGGTTGAAACTAATTAGTTTGCCGACGAATTACAAAGGTTTGGGACGACAGACGTCTAGTTTCAAACATAAACGAACGCGGAAAAAGGTTCACGCTTAACGGTAGCTTGCAAATGGTAGTAAATTATATCGCAATTGTTTTTACGCTTTCCAGTTCTGAACTTTGAGTCGCACAAAGCGTAACGGTTGACAGAAGGTATTTAATGGAAACACAATGTTCTAGTTGTCGGCAACACAATGTTCTATATTTCCTGTTACACAATGTTCCAATCAGTGTTGTAGAGACATACTTGGGCTGTAGTAAATGTATATCTACATCACCCTACAACGGTATGGTGCAATACCCATGAGCCACAACCAGTTTTTAATCCCAAGGATTAACAGTGACCTTTTTGTAGACGACTCATTTCAGCTATAAGACAGTATAGTTAGCTGTAACAAGAACTGAAATTCATGGACAAGTCGAGTTCTTGTCCCAATATTTACCATATGCAGATTATACTTGCCAACCTTTCGACAGTAAACTTAAGTCTACTTCTGGTGAGATATCTGTATCCCATCTCTCTTTTCTGTTCAGGTCTGAGGAAGAAGACAAGATGGTGATCCTCACCAAGCCATCTGATATCGAGGTACAGTGATACAGTGATAACGTCTCTAACCCAACCTTCTTTGCAAGTTATACCCTACTTTCTAAAGGCTACTAAAATGTACATTTACAAGTGTTGGAGCGAGTTGCCGAAGGCCTGATCAGTGGTAATCTTATACCCTACGCACACCAAAACATGTACATGTTTAAAAGCTGTTTAGTCAAATACATGTAAGTTTAAACCTTTGTACATGACAAACCAATCACGAGGAAAGGTAAATACAATCGTGGATAACTCTTGCTAAAATGGATTGTCTGACAGACCAAAACAATGTTGGTTTTACTTTAGAACTTGATTGGCTGATAATTACGAAACATTGTTTGCAGCCAATAGAAAAGCTAAGCAAACACAAAACTACAGCAATGCGGCACTTATTACAAATCGACACTCAGTCGATAACCGTTCTATAACTCGTAATTCAATCCTAGATTCTATAGACCCCAACAAAAATAGTTAGTAGTAATTCCACTGCCCATGTTGTTTTGGAGTTTGCAAGGTCACTCACTCGTTGATTCTTTTACTTGTCTAGTCGAAACGTTTTCTCCAGGTGTACACGTTGCCCTCCATGAGCCAGGTCTACTCCCTACAGGTGTCCAACAACTGCTACATTGCATACAACCCCAGCAATCAGGTATGTATCTATAGCCTATCCCAGGCTCTTAGATAGTAGATCAAGTGCCCAACAACTGCTACATTGCATACAGCCCCAGCAGTCTGGTTTTAGCCAATGAAATCGCGCGTTCTTAGGATGCTCCCATAATTTATACCATACAGTACTGCCTTATAAGCAAGCGTGACAGATCAGTGTTACGTGATACGGAATACGGAATACAAACAACTTGTTTGGATGTTATTTAGGCTACACTTCACTAAGAATAACTGAATAATTACGATCGATTGAAAGCCAGTTCAATACTTTCGATATGTACTTCATTTGTCACATACAGACGATTCAAAACGAGGCACCGAGGAATAATACTCAGTGATTCGTGAAAGGAGAATAGAATTTAATAATTCGCCAGATGATCATATTGAAACCTTTGTATGTAACAAGTGAATCAAATCGGAAGTGGGCTATTGATTGATATCATAACTCAGCAATACTGTTTCTTCATTTTGATATCTTTCTCAACTTAACAAGCTTGAAATCGGCGTCAAATATTTTTGCAATGTAATACATACTCTTTCTGGCACTGTGTATATCATCTCTCGAAAGTCATAAGAAGAGCATTTTTTGCACCAACCATGGCTGTAATAACGGAAATATTGGCTTTACTTGGTTCCTACATGTATTCAAACATTGTACGGAAGTAGCTTTGGTAAATAATTATGCTAACTCGTTCGACGGCCAGTCAACAAGAAGCACTTCTTACGGCATCTGAGCAACCGTTAGAATATTTCACACAGTTTGACCCCACATACTCAATTTTCCAAGAATATGATCCATTAGACATCGAAGAGGAACATCCTTAATCGTGGGAGAAAAGCCTTCTAAGTATGTTACCTGCATAGAACAATCATTTGACACAGTCATTCTATATGCTTTGTAAACAGGCTCACTGGTTTATCATGGTTTTGACGTACTGAATCGAATAATTTAGGTGCTCTTTCATATTCTGAGTACTCTACAGATTTCGCCAACATGCATTGCCAATCAGAAGTGGCGGAAATGTCGTGGAATGGTTGTGTATCATCATCAGAGTTGCACGTAGATTTCAACGACAGGCTTTCATTATATATTTCTCCAGCGTCCTATACGTACTGACAGACACGTGCGGATAAGACGAAACTTGATGAGGCGCCAGCTGCAGCTAATGATACCTCCCTTCAATTATGTTAAAATACACGATGTAACCTTTTATCCACGAGTTCTCCATTGGAAGGCATACATTTCTCGTCGCCTATTTTAAGTAGTACCCCCCCTGTTGATGTAATATTGGAATGTGCCCCACCCTTTGAAATTGGTCTTACCAATTTTTTCCTGTGATTAATTCTTGTTTTCCTCCAATAACTAGGAAACCATCTACTTCATTGAAGCAGTCATTGACAGGTAAGTTTATTTTTATGAATTAAGCAATTGAATTAAGGTATTCGCACTTATTGTCAGAAACTTATTGTTGCAAACCGCATCACCTTTCTCTACTGTTTTTTACATCCATCACCATATATTGTATCTCATTACGTCAGACCATATAACGGTTGTGCTTCTTATTTCGCTTAGCCAATCAGCGTTGTATATCTCTACTGTAAATAATGTCACCGTCACTTGCAATTGTATTCCTTACTTAGCTTATATAACCCCTGAAGAAGGTTTGGTCTGCTGAACCGAAATATAAAAGGTACAATAAATGACATCGTACAGCCGTCCGTTCAGCCTTGTGGCCTTCATATATTTCAATCCTTCTGCTGATCCTGATCGTCACAGGCAACACTTTTGTTTGTACCAGAGGTCCTTGCAGTTTGTTTTTAATTTTAAAAGTTATGCTTTTAAAACCTATTATCCGGCTGCTGGTGCCCTAGAATAGCTCTTGCGGAGCCATCTTGAAGTTTAGCTTCGAACAGGCTTATGAGTTACAAGAATTCTCAATGCCACAAGAAAGCAATATTTCTTCTGCAGGAAGATCTATTGCTATTGCGCTCAATCCCGTGTGCCTGTGTTTTGGTAATTCACATTGAAAGGAAATAAATAAAACGCTTGGGTTAGATTCGATATTAAATGTACAGTCCAAGTGGTTAAGAATAGCATTTTTTTGGTTTAGCGGAGGTATGAAAAGTATCAACAAAATGCGTTCAAACAGGCTTATGAGCTACAAGATGTCGGATGCTGTTTAGTGAAAAGTATTAAAAGGCTATTACGTAACAACGAAAACGGCTGTAATATACATTTCAATAAGATTACAAGGATCAAATGTCTGACGCCTGAAAAACAACAACAATAAACAAATTCAATGTTACGACTGTTATGACGTCATTTCAAGGATTTGCAATGATCACTCAAAAATGTTGAACAAGATTTAAAATATTTTTCTGCACCCAAATTAACGATTTCTGGCTACAGGGCTTATATGCGGCACTTTAAGTGTTGGAGTATGTAACGCTGTTTTGCATTCTGATCTCTATCAGGAGTGATTTTGACAGTGAAACTGTCGCTCTGAGGATAAGATGTCTTACAGAAGCACTACCCGAGAACAGGTAAATGTATGGCGATCATTTATATGCCATAGACCTTACACAGACAGAGCTAAAGATTAGCGTATTGCCAAATACGTACGATGATCGTTAATATGTCAGACCTTACACAGACAGAGCTAAAGATTAGCGTATTGCCAAATACGTACGATGATCGTTAATATGTCAGACCTTACACAGAGAGAGCTAAAGATTAGCGTATTGCCAAATACGTACGATGATCGTTAATATTCAGACCTTACACAGACAGAGCTAAAGATTAGCATGTGGCCAAATACGGGTCATAGTTAAGATCAATGTAAGCCCCATTTAGTACCAAGATTTTACCCCATTTAGTACTTAGGACCAGTATAAGATCACATATAGACCCCATTCAAAATAGCTGCATTTATTTTCACAATTATGACAAACTAAGTAGTAGAACATGTCATAATTACTGGTTATTTCATGGTTTTCTATGGAATACGGGCAAATATTTCACGAGAAATTTGTTTTATTTAGTATACAACGAGCCTTTAGGTATACCAAAGTAATATGAATTTCGAGTTAAATTTTCGCTAGTATTCCATAGAAAACCATGAAATAATCACATTATCCTATAAATAACAAACTTACCGGACGATAGACTGCGAATTTTCACGCCGGACAACAAAAATTTCGAGGGGGCGGACGCGTCTGCAGACTAATTATGTATTCAAAATCTTGAATTCTTATTGGCTGATAAAGAAAGGGCGCGAAATTTCCTGCATTTTGATTGGCCTTGATCTAGCCATGAACTACCGCTCTGTATTTCATAGAAAAATCATGAAATACAGCCCTGTATTGCATTGTAAAGCTGAGCTCTGATTGGCTGAAATATAATATTTATAGGATAATAAGTAATATAAAGTAGTAGAATATGTCATAATAAGTAATATAAAGTAGTTTGGTCGTCAATTCCTGCAAAGTGTGAACATTTGAAAAATGCGATAATCATGAAAACGAGGCTAGTTAGGCAAAACTGTTTCGAACTTGATACCATTTTATACTATCGCAATCAAACTTCAGTGTAACTCTCAGCTGGTACCTTTTGTACACCAATTCATTCATAGAACATTTGCCATTTTGGAATAAGGTCTATGACCAACGGAAAACCAACTTAGTTCTGGTATATGACTGATATACGGTCAAAAGTAAACCATTATGGAATGAGTATGCAATTAGTATAGGAATGGCCCAAGACATTACAATCATACAATCATCGTATTGACAGTATAACAATCATATGACCAGCAGAAAACCAACACAGGACAAATCAAACATACAAACAAAACAGAATGAACCTGTGACACAAGATTCAACATTTTGTAATCAACAGTCGCAACTTTTGTTGATCAACAAATGTTGTGTTGAACCGTATATCATAAGCTTTTGCTACTAATACCCAGAGAATATCTAGTATAACACAGGACGAAAATGTTAGATATTATTATGAGGGGGAAATAAGTCTTCATGAAACATAGTATAGCTCTGAGTCAACTATTAGCCATAAAAACTGAGAGCGACTAATCTTAATTGTCTTAGTAGAAACCAGCTAGTTGTTCAATCTTAAACTAAAACATTTGTTTTGTTTTTGCAAACTGGCTTTTGCGCTATCTAGAACAATAAATATCGAGTAGTTTAGCCAATCAAATTGCAGGATTCGTGTTAGAATACTAGCTGGTTAATATTGTACAGTGCATGTGTTTGGATATGATTCAATGGAATTATTTTTCAATAGACTGTGTCGTCTTCTCCATAAACACCAGTTTGCTGCTGCTGAGAGGTTTGCGAGACAGTTCAATCTCGACGAAGAGGTAGGTTAGCTGTCAAAAAGTCAGCATGCAATTATGCAGTTAAAAGGCCACCCTGAAATCACGAAAGATTAAGATTAATAGACTACTTTATTTGACTAGAGTCTTCACATTTCGGTTATGATCTATGGTGTTTATCGGGTTTTCAAAAGACTTCTTCAGACTACCGTCGAACCTCCGCTAACGCCGGACACCTTCCGTAAGCTGATACCTCCTGTAAGCGGACACAATTCCGCGGTCCCGGCCATTTCTCTAACAAAACACTATATTTGCCACCTGTAAGCAGACACCTCGTAAGCGGACGCGGACACCTATCTCTAGGTCTGCATGAGCAAAAATAACCAAAATTAACCTCTCTTAAGCCGGGACACCCGAAGAGATTGAAGTAATTTTTTTTCGAATGTATGCAGTTTTATCTTTGAATTCTAGCTAAATCAAGGTCAGCCTAGTAAAAAGACAACATATTTGAGCTATGAGCCTTAGATTGAACCTATATAGCCGTTTAAAGCATGTGGTTTACAATTGTAGTTCCTATTAATATTTTTTTAATGGTATTTGAAGGTTCGAGGTTCTCAAGTTTCGATTCTAACATTAATTATTTTCAGGTGTCACTGTGTGACTACTGTAGGGTTCACTTAAGCCACGAGAACCAATCACATTACAGAATGAAAACGAATTATTCTAACGTCTGGTTATTTGAGCCAATCAGTGTCGAGTACAAGACAATAGCATTTGATGCGGTAAAAGGCCACTTTAGTAGACTCGTCTTTTAAATGAAGGAAATCGCGTGGATATGTTACGAGTTGGAATGCTCTATTGTCGTTCTGCAATATGTTTTAGTTCTCGTGATCTATGTGGCCCCATTTACAGAAGGGATTTTATAACTAAGCGAGTAATGGTAACAAAGCCTGCAGCTGTGAAACATGTTTGGCGCGCAAACTTTTCTTTTGCCTCTTGTCTTTTTCGGGAACGGTTTCAAAAGCGTTAAGTGATTTGTTGGCAGACACAACCATACAAGTCTCTAAAGTGAGTAAACGAGTTGTTAAAACAGGAAAGAGTTAACGCCGTACTTTCAACATGCCCTGTGGCACCCATGAGTGACTTTTTTTTGTTGCAGCTCGTATTTAAAGTCAAGGCCAACAGTTTACTAGATAAAGTATCACTGTGGAATAACGACAAGGAGCATGACGACTTCGACATCGCGGAGCTCAAAGATTGCTTTTCTAAGATAAAGGTCAGGATTGTGTATATATTTTTAATGTGGCCGGGGTTGTGTAAGATTGTTTCCACACCAGAACGATAGCTTAAACGATTAGGGGGACATTACTGCAAGGGAAAGGATTAGGGGCATTACTGCAAGGGAAAGGATTAGGGACATTACTGCAAGGGAAAGGATTAGGGACATTACTGCAAGGGAAAGGATTAGGGACATTACTGCAAGGGAAAGGAGTAGGGACATTACTGCAAGGGAAAGGATTAGGGACATTACTGCAAGGGAAAGGATTAGGGACATTACTGCAAGGGAAAGGATTAGGGACATTACTGCAAGGGAAAGGATTAGGGACATTACTGCAAGGGAAAGGATTAGGGACATTACTGCAAGGGAAAGGATTAGGGACATTACTGCAAGGGAAAGGATTAGGGACATTACTGCAAGGGAAAGGATTAGGGACATTACTGCAAGGGAAAGGATTAGGGGCATTACTGCAAGGGAAAGGATTAGGGGCATTACTGCAAGGGAAAGGATTAGGGACATTACTGCAAGGGAAAAGATTAGGGACATTACTGCAAGGGAAAGGATTAGGGACATTACTGCAAGGGAAAGGATTAGGGACATTACTGCAAGGGAAAGGATTAGGGACATTACTGCAAGGGAAAGGATTAGGGACATTACTGCAAGGGAAAGGATTAGGGACATTACTGCAAGGGAAAGGATTAGGGACATTACTGCAAGGGAAAGGATTAGGGACATTACTGCAAGGGAAAGGATTAGGGGCATTACTGCAAGGGAAAGGATTAGGGGCATTACTGCAAGGGAAAGGATTAGGGACATTACTGCAAGGGAAAGGATTAGGGACATTACTGCAAGGGAAAGGATTGGGGACATTACTGCAAGGGAAAGGATTGGGAACATTACTGCAAGGGAAAGGATTAGGGACATTACTGCAAGGGAAAGGATTAGGGACATTACTGCAAGGGAAAGGATTAGGGACATTACTGCAAGGGAAAGGATTAGGGACATTACTGCAAGGGAAAGGATTAGGGACATTACTGCAAGGGAAAGGATTAGGGACATTACTGCAAGGGAAAGGATTAGGGACATTACTGCAAGGGAAAGGATTAGGGACATTACTGCAAGGGTAAGGATTAGGGACATTACTGCAAGGGAAAGGATTAGGGACATTACTGCAAGGGAAAGGATTAGGGACATTACTGCAAGGGAAAGGATTAGGGACATTACTGCAAGGGAAAGGATTAGGGACATTACTGCAAGGGTAAGGATTAGGGGCATTACTGCAAGGGTAAGGATTAGGGACATTACTGCAAGGGTAAGGATTAGGGACATTACTGCAAGGGTAAGGATTAGGGGCATTACTGCAAGGGTAAGGATTAGGGACATTACTGCAAGGGTAAGGATTAGGGACATTACTGCAAGGGTAAGGATTAGGGGCATTACTGCAAGGGTAAGGATTAGGGACATTACTGCAAGGGTAAGGATTAGGGACATTACTGCAAGGGAAAGCATTGACTTGCACATGCTCCATTGTCTAAACATTTAACACGAAAATGGCGATAAAGTGGATAAAACACAATCAGCCATTATATAATCTGAAATGTGGGTGTCTGAACCTTACCCCAACCCCATGGAAATTTAAAATTGGATAATGAAACTCCACAACGGAGCCTTTACTAGACAAAAAAACAGCAAAGAGCCGAATTACACTGTATGGAAAAAAACCGAACCATTTTCAGACTTTGAAGATCTATCTAAAAAGTCCGGAAAATGTGAGCGTTTTACAGACTTTGTATTTTTTTGGGCAAAATGTCTGTTAATATACACACTTATACAAACAGCTTTCACACACATTTTACAGAGTAGAATTTCTACTCTATAAAATGTATGTAAAACAGGTCTGAAATGTGTACATTCACAGACTTTTGCAAACATTTTACATACTTTTTACATACCTACTAGGGCCAGGCCTTTGGCTGCTTGAGTCCAGTTTCGGAAGTGTTTATTTGTATTTTTTGTGTTGCGAGTTGGATCAACATGTGACAGGGTCAACCAATCAGATTTGGTGGTCGATCGAAGATGGGGAAAGATGAAGAAAGCAGTCGGCGGTGAAAGAGGAGGTTAAAATTCTTCGAATTCGCTTTAAATTGCTACCAGAGTACAAGAAGTATACTCTTCAAATCAGCTTTTAAAAGAAACCTCGGTGTGTAAAATGTGCTTTGAATGCCAGCGACGAGCTTAGTTTGGTGAATGAAGACATTTAACTAGGCACACAACCTAGCTTGGGATTAATTTGCCACGAGCGTGTCCTTTTATTCAAGTATCTCAATGAGGTGTTGAGAAATATATAACATTCAACAAAGGTGGGGACAGAAAAACGCCACAAGTCACATTTTGTGAAAGCCCCAACTAAAGCAGTACGAACCATCAGTCTTAAAATAGATTATATATGTTAATGATGACCAGTTGAACCCACACTTCTCACTCGTACCGCACGACACAGTATACGTGTTACAGATCATTTATATATGCTTGCAAATGCTTATTATCCATTATAGGAAAATGATTACATCGTTAACTGCTGTCTACAAGCTGTGTTGCCAACCGTGGAGGATACGTATGACATACTAAGCTATGCTGGCGAGAGGGTAAGAAGATCAATGCTTTAACAGAGGGTATGGATGCCATTTACCCAAACGATTATTGCTAAACATCAAAAGTGGGAGTACCGAATCAGTGGTAAAAGAGTGCATACAGGGGCCAATTGAATAAAACTTTTACACGTGTATTTTAGAAGTCTCCCTATTGTTTTCCGACATTGAAACAAATGGCCAGACTTGTAACACGCACGTGTTACACGGTCTACAGGTCTAAGAAACATTTTTTGTTTGGTCAGTCTAGTCTATAGGTGGTTTGTACTCAATCCCCAGAGATTCAAATGACAAAGGGCATGGCGGCCATGTCGATGTACAGAACAAACGAAGCTAACGAAGAATCCATTGTTAACTGTACAGCAACATGGCGTGCAAAGTGCAAAGGGTCTATAGACGAATTTGACTTAATATGAACCACTTTAAAATCAGCTTAAATTATTATGGAAAGAGAAAGTGGACTTTATCCTAGCCGTATTTTTTCACTCATAAATTCGACGAAATATATGGAAATATACGTCTGGTGTAGCAGGCTAACTCTATCCAGGAGTAGACTTATTTTCAGAGACAACAACAATAAAACCACAAAAGCCCATATAATGATATTACACTGCTTTTCGTATCTACGTGACCCATGATATGACCTGTCCTGGCGGTTTGGCTGCCCTCTCTCAATGATTCTGATTAGCCGCTTTGGCGACTAACCAATCAAGTGCTGAAGAAATCTACCATTTGTCTCGTCTGTATTCACATTTTATCCAATGAGAATCGAGGTAGTGTAGTAAGGCACGTTTGATTGGTGGAAGCCAAACTCCAACTGCAAATATGAACGTCAATGTAAAGCAGTTATCGTGACTTTTGTAAACCAGTATGCAAGACTGTAAGGTAATGATCTTGTATCTTTTCAGGCTTCTGCGAAACGTCTCACAGGTGGTAAAAGTGATAATCGTTCTCCCTCGAAATCTTTATTAAGAGAGGTACATATGTAGGTTACTTGTATGTTTATATAACTTATTAGGCATGTTCGTGGTAAACTCAGTCGGTTACTAACACTCAGTGTACTTTGTGAGTTATCGAACCTGTGGTTACCATCTTTATTAAGAGAGGTACATATGTAGGTTACTTGTATGTTTATATAACTTATTAGGCATGTTCGTGGTAAACTCAGTCGGTTACTAACAATCAGTGTACTTTGTGAGTTATCGAACCTGTGGTTACCATCTTTATTAAGAGAGGTACATATGTAGGTTACTTGTATGTTTATATAACTTATTAGGCATGTTCGTGGTAAACTCAGTCGGTTACTAACACTCAGTGTACTTTGTGAGTTATCGAACCTGTGGTTACCATCTTTATTAAGAGAGGTACATATGTAGGTTACTTGTATGTTTATATAACTTATTAGGCATGTTCGTGGTAAACTCAGTCGGTTACTAACAATCAGTGTACTTTGTGAGTTATCGAACCTGTGGTTACCATCTTTATTAAGAGAGGTACATATGTAGGTTACTTGTATGTTTATATAACTTATTAGGCATGTTCGTGGTAAACTCAGTCGGTTACTAACAATCAGTGTACTTTGTGAGTTATCGAACCTGTGGTTACCATCTTTATTAAGAGAGGTACATATGTAGGTTACTTGTATGTTTATATAACTTATTAGGCATGTTCGTGGTAAACTCAGTCGGTTACTAACAATCAGTGTACTTTGTGAGTTATCGAACCTGTGGTTACCATCTTTATTAAGAGAGGTACATATGTAGGTTACTTGTATGTTTATATAACTTATTAGGCATGTTCGTGGTAAACTCAGTCGGTTACTAACAATCAGTGTACTTTGTGAGTTATCGAACCTGTGGTTACCATCTTTATTAAGAGAGGTACATATGTAGGTTACTTGTATGTTTATATAACTTATTAGGCATGTTCGTGGTAAACTCAGTCGGTTACTAACAATCAGTGTACTTTGTGAGTTATCGAACCTGTGGTTACCATCTTTATTAAGAGAGGTACATATGTAGGTTACTTGTATGTTTATATAACTTATTAGGCATGTTCGTGGTAAACTCAGTCGGTTACTAACACTCAGTGTACTTTGTGAGTTATCGAACCTGTGGTTACCATCTTTATTAAGAGAGGTACATATGTAGGTTACTTGTATGTTTATATAACTTATTAGGCATGTTCGTGGTAAACTCAGTCGGTTACTAACAATCAGTGTACTTTGTGAGTTATCGAACCTGTGGTTACCATCTTTAGTGCAATAGACACAACAAAATTGCCTTGAAGTAACTTTTAATATCCAAGTTAGACTTAAACATTTCTACACTATCCACACACTATACAAGGTGTAAGAAACGTCTTCAACCTGTTGTTTTCCATTTATGTTTTTGTTATAAATGGCAGAGATCTAATTATAATTTTTTCTGTAAGTGAAAATTATCGATGGAAATAATGTGTAACTAGAATTTATCAATACATGATGTCTCTGAACCCAAATATAGTCTGGTCAGCAGTCACGGGGGTGGTTACTCCAATATATAAATAGGCTAGACGGGTATAGTCTGGTCAGCAGTCCCGGGGGTGGTTACTCCAATATGTAAATAGGCTAGACGGGTACAGTCTTGTCAGCAGTCCCGGGGGTGGTTACTCCAATATGTAAATAGGCTAGACGGGTATAGTCTGGTCAGCAGTCCCGGGGGTGGTTACTCCAATATGTAAATAGGCTAGACGGGTATAGTCTGGTCAGCAGTCCCGGGGGTGGTTACTCCAATATATAAATAGGCTAGACGGGTATAGTCTGGTCAGCAGTCCCGGGGGTGGTTACTCCAATATGTAAATAGGCTAGACGGGTATGTGCCGCCCTAAAGGGTGTGGTTATCGAGCTGTTCTAGTCTGAAATAGGGTTGTAAATGTTGCCGTTCTAGTGTGAGACCGCACATGTTCATTGATTTCTCTTAGTTCCTCTTTTTATTATGACGTTGATCTTCAAAATAGATTGAGAAAGAATAAACAACGAAAAACGTCATTGGATTAGATACCCCAGAGAGAAGGCAGCTGTTAAAAGTAAAGAGAGCGGCGACTGAAGTTTGCAAAACAGCACTTTCAAAAATTGAGAGAGAAATACGTTTTCAGGCGAAGCCGGCCTGTTTATCTTTTCACCTGCCAAATCCACCAAAATGATGTCATTTGTCCGAGGGTTACAGACCGTCACAACATGGCTTATACTTTATTCCACTCGCCAAACTGTGACTGTCAACTGCAATGTATACTGTATGTCACAAATCCACACACACAAAAAGAGTTCTTTAAAACGCCAGAGATCTACTGGGACTGTTATCCAGAAGAATAAATTAATCGTATTTTACAATGAGATAGAGCTCCCGCTTACACTCCTAAGCCAGTTCAAAATTGGTGCTTACAGGAGAGTTTGGGTTTATTAAGAAAACAGAGTGACCTGGTAATTCTTGTGATTAAACCCTATCGAAAATATGTGGACCATATTCAAGAAGGAAGCGGTCTACAAAGGTCGTGATCCCACTTCAATGAACGCTTTGGATACATGTATGTAAATTCAGAAAGTGTGGAAGCGTATTGGGAAAGACACCCTTCAGTAATTGGTTCATTCAATGCCAACGAGAATGAGAGCTGTATTGAACAATAGAGGAGCACAAGTTTCAGGAAAATCCAACCGACTTTCGAGTTTTTGAGAGGAATTCATATTTAGATTGAGGACTTTCTTACACCCTGTGCTTACATGTTTTTTTCATTTCTCTCGGTTTTATGGTCATCAGAAAGTGTCAGATAATGAATACGTGTTTGATCAGTTACTAAGGTAATGCATTGATTCCATCTTAGACAAGGACCTGTGCTAAAAAGGGCCTCTGCCAGTCACGCTCACACCTTCAGTTGTCACTCAGCCTTTGTCAAGTGAACATCTCTATTAAAGACCTCTACCAGGCACGCTCACACCTTCAGTTGTCGCTCAGTCTTTGTCAAGTGAACATCTCTATTAAAGGTCTCTACCAGGCACTCTCATACCTTCAGTTGTCACTCAGTCTTTGTCAAGTGAACATCTCTATTAAAGGCCTCTGCCAGGCACGCTCACACCTTCAGTTGTCACTCAGCCTTTGTCAAATGAACATCTCTATTAAAGGTCTCTACCAGGCACGCTCACACCTTCAGTTGTCACTCAGCCTTTGTCAAGTGAACATCTCTATTAAAGGTCTCTACAAGGCACGCTCACACCTTCAGTTGTCACTCAGCATTTGTCAAGTGAACATCTCTATTAAAGGTCTCTACCAGGCACGCTCACACCTTCAGTTGTCACTCAGTCTTTGTCAAGTGAACATCTATTAAAGGCCTCTACCAGGCACGCTCACACCTTCAGTTGTCACTCAGTCTTTGTCAAGTGAACATCTCTATTAAAGGTCTCTACCAGGCACTCTCACACCTTCAGTTGTCACTCAGTCTTTGTCAAGTGAACATCTCTATTAAAGGCCTCTACCAGGCACGCTCACACCTTCAGTTGTCACTCAGCCTTTGTCAAGTGAACATCTCTATTAAAGGTCTCTACCAGGCACTCTCATACCTTCAGTTGTCACTTAGTCTTTGTCAAGTGAACATCTCTATTAAAGGCCTCTACCAGGCACGCTCACACCTTCAGTTGTCACTCAGCCTTTGTCAAGTGAACATCTCTATTAAAGGTCTCTACCAGGCACGCTCATACCTTCAGTTGTCACTCAGTCTTTGTCAAGTGAACATCTGTATTAAAGGCCTCTACCAGGCACGCTCACACCTTCAGTTGTCACTCAGCCTTTGTCAAGTGAACATCTCTATTAAAGGTCTCTACCAGGCACGCTCATACCTTCAGTTGTCACTCAGTCTTTGTCAAGTGAACATCTCTATTAAAGGCCTCTACCAGGCACGCTCACACCTTCAGTTGTCACTCAGCCTTTGTCAAGTGAACATCTCTATTAAAGGCCTCTACCAGGCACGCTCACACCTTCAGTTGTCACTCAGCCTTTGTCAAGTGAACATCTCTATTAAAGGTCTCTACCAGGCACTATCACACCTTCAGTTGTCACTCAGTCTTTGTCAAGTGAACATCTCTATTAAAGGTCTCTACCAGTCACTCTCACACCTTCAGTTGTCACTCAGTCTTTGTCAAGTGAACATCTGTATTCAAAGCCTGCATACAACATGTGATGCTCCACTGGAGTGATCTCTGACTGTTTTGATTGAATATTTTTAAAATGTTTAAAATAACACTAAAGAGTTTGTAAACAGTTCTAAAACTGAGCAACTAGCTTCCTGTTGTCTACTTTTTGGGGGCTTATTAATTTTAGCGTCAGGAATTTAGTATTGTAACAGGAGAGGCTGGTAACGTGCTTTATGGTCTGATTTTGGATTTCAAATTTCGATTCCCAAAGGGCGAGAAAAGAGGATGAGCAATCCTTTTTATAGTGCGGGGCCTTGTTTAACTCCTTATTTAGAATATTCTTCCTTGAGGGCACCGGTTTCTATTTATGATCAGCAGATCGGTGCAAACAGAGAAAATTCCCTCAAGGGTTTTCCATTAGATCTATTTACTGTTTTCCTAAATGTTTCTGTACGAATTGCGAAACGGAATGGTTCTAAAAGAAAGGCTTGTAAACAACAAAATTATTCAACTTGATGTGTGTTATTCGTAGGTACTGCCTGTTCTGGACAGACTAGCGACCTTCGAGATGGCGTATGGGATACCGTATTTCAGGTTTGTTTTATTTGATGCCCTTGTTAATTGTCAATAAGAAATGTTATTTTTCATCCTGTTTCGCATCTACATGTAGATGCGCCCTTCTCACTGTATTTGCCTCACAGCATTATAGTTAGAACACAAATACATTTGTAGATGTGCCACGTCTTATAGCCTGTCCATTGATTTCAATTTCGAAGTAACCATACTGTAATAAAACTCTGTGGGATTGTTACATTTATTGAAACCCGTAATTTAAACTTTCGAGTAATACAGTACCACTTCCAGACCTGTATTCTGATTGGATCCATTATACTGTAGCTCTACTGCTGGTTCATTGGGTTAGGGTGTTTTGTATTGTTGAGTTAGCCAATACGGTGGCTCATTTCGAGCGGTACTGTCTGGCTCACTTCCAGACCTGTATTCTGATTGGACCCATTATATTGTAGCTCTATTGTGAGTTGTACAGTACCACTTCCAGACCTGTATTCTGATTGGACCATTATACTGTAGCTCTACTGCTCGTTCATTGGGATAGGGTGTTTTGTATTGTTGAGTTACCCATTACTGTGGCTCATTTCGAGCGGTACTGTCTGGCTCAGACCTATAATAACACGTTCCACTCGGTACACGCTGCATTGTCAACACGTGTCTTCAACACTTGGGCTAAATGTCATGTATGATTCCTATGATGTCCCGTTATCACTATGACTCTGGCTACAATATATACTACGAAATCTTCACCCGACAGTTCGCCGACACGTAGCCAACTGTTGGCCGAATGTCAGCCAATATTGTCAACACCGACACTTCAAAAATGTATCCTGACAGTCGGCCAACTAATGGTAACGTATTGGTCAACAGTCGACCAACACGTTGTCATTTGGATCATAGGGTAGACGTTTTCCGCTGGAAAGGATGATGTAAAGTATTTATTAGCTCACTATACGAAGTCTCAAAGATATTTTAGTGTTGCAAAGGATTTGGGTTACAGAGGCGGATCGAGGGGGTGGGTTCAGGGGTTACAACGCCCCCCTCCCCCCCCCCCCCCCCCATGACTCCTGGAGATCACTGTAAATAGGCTCTAGATAAAATAAAAAATACATTTTTGCAACCCCCCTTTCACAAAATCCTGGATCCGCCCCTGGTTTAAACAATAACAATAATGCGTTACAGGCTTGTTACAGTAACAGGTAACTGGGGAAATTCCAATTTACAGCATTTTCCCATGGTTTTTTTTTTTTTTTTTTTTCGAGTGGTACAGAGGAGAAACAAAATAACTCAATAAAGAAAAAACACGATGACACTGTGATACCGGCATTGTGGTGGTTGGTGTCGTGATTATGACGTAGTAATAGGTCTTTTGCAGGAAACAGTCACATCACTGATACATCACTTCAATAACAAATGAATTGAGCTCGAGATCCCATGGGAAAGGCTTTACAGGATGGCAAACAAACTTCCAAAAGTTTTAGAAAGATGGACAATCGATTGGAGGTGGAAAATAGCATTTATAAACAGGTTTTACTAATAACACTACCGATCTTCAAGCAAATGAAGTCATAAGTTTGCCACCCAGTACAACCACGTGATTGGTTCATTTAAACCAATCAGGATGTCTCAGCGGTGTGTGTTTCCTTGCAGTGGTCCACTGTGGCACAGTTTTCGCAATGCTGACCTGTTGGCGGAAGTGATGAAATGTCTAGAGCGTGGAGAGGTGTGCAGTGCTGTCATCATCTGGAGGAGACACCAGGTAGAATTGCTTCTCTACACACATCTTAATGGAAAAATCCATCCATTTATAAACTTTGAAGCTCTATGTAAAATGTTTGGAAAATGTCTGTCGAGGTACAAATTTACAAACATTTTACAGAGTAGAAACTTCCTCTAAATTTACTACTCGGTAAAATCATAGTTAATAGAGTGGAATGGTTAGGAAACTCAGGGACCTTCTTTGTTATATGTCTTTGTTAGCTTTTTTCAACCACTACCGTGCACAAAACACAATAGAAATTCCAACATGTTAATCAATCAGCCAATAGAAACGTGTGAGTTCAGTCGTTCAGGGAACGCTAATGAACTATGATCGTGCACAATCTTATGTCTTACCCCTTCCAACCTAAATCGCAGCGCCTTTGTTAGCCCTTTTGAAGTTTGCCGGGTTTCCTAACCATTCCACTCTATTAACTATGGTAAAATGTTTGGAAAATAATGTTTACGTATATTTTGAACAAATTACACTTGACTGGATTTTTCTTTTTCTTTTTTACATTTTTATATCGTTATATATACCCTGATTGAATCACCTAAATAACAACATGCCTGGTGAGATGTGCAAGTTGAATAAGCATAGAGTTCTGTTCAGGCCGAACGAAAAACAGAGTGATTTACTTTCTTATGTTCTCTCAAAATATAAACCTTGAGTTTTCACGTTGTGTGCAACTTCATTCATTTTCACGTGCAGTTATTGTATTTTGTAATTAATTCCTAGACTTTCTTAATGTCTCTAACATTATGAGATGTGAAAGTATACTTAATAATTAGCCATGTAAAGAGCCATCTGCCATTGTTGTTCTATTTTCTTAATATGTTCTCTTTTAAGCCTGGCTCACTTTAATCACAGAAGCACCACGTGCAAGCAACATACGCAGTTCTGTAATTGTGATTATTAGTTACGACACTGCATGTGTGTATGGTGTGAACCAGGCTTTACTCTTTATACCCAGAGTCAATTTGAGGCAGGTATCAGCGTGGACAAGTTGGAGTCTCTTCTTGGTTCGATTCGTCAAGAGTTACGGTCATCACTTATCGTGCTGTGGCTGCGAGATGATCTTGTTCCTTTTGTCATGCGGGTACTACCTCAAGGGACTGTGAGTACTGGAAAAATGACTACATTGTATGTCAATTGGTGTTGCGCATGTGTGGAGTCGATGTTCGTTTTGTGGATTTTGTATACAAACAGTTAGTGTCCGCCTCCTCGATACAGTTAGTGTCCGCCTCCTCGATACAGTTAGTGTCCGCCTCCTCGATACAGTTAGTGTCCGCCTCCTCGATACAGTTAGTGTCCGCCTCCTCGATACAGTTAGTGTCCGCCTCCTCGATACAGTTAGTCTCTGCCTCCTCGATACAGTTAGTCTCCGCCTCCTCGATACAGTTAGTGTCCGCCTCCTCGATACAGTTAGTCTCCGCCTCCTCGATACAGTTAGTCTCCGCCTCCTCGATACAGTTAGTTTCCGCCTCCTCGATACAGTTAGTCTCCGCCTCCTCGATACTTGGTTGAAATGATACGCAATATTGTCCTTGAAGACTACGTCTATACGCAGTTTGTAAGTAATTTAATATTAACTATCAATGTGGGCAAGGTTGGTCAGTTGTTATGAAAATCGCTGAAAGTAACTGTGTCTGGTCAGGGATCCCTCTCACCGTGACACAGCTCTTTAATATGTGATATAAAGTAACTGTGTCTGGTCAGGGATCCCTCTCACCGTGACACAGCTCTTTAATATGTGATATAAAGTAACTGTGTCTGGTCAGGGATCCCTCTCACCGTGACACAGCTCTTTAATATGTGATATAAAGTAACCGTGTCTGGTCAGGGATCCCTCTCACCGTGACACAGCTCTTTAATATGTGATATAAAGTAACCGTGTCTGGTCAGGGATCCCTCTCACCGTGACACAGCTCTTTAATATGTGATATACAGTAACTGTGTCTGGTCAGGGATCCCTCTCACCGTGACACAGCTCTTTAATATGTGATATAAAGTAACTGTGTCTGGTCAGGGATCCCTCTCACCGTGACACAGCTCTTTAATATGTGATATAAAGTAACTGTGTCTGGTCAGGGATCCCTCTCACCGTGACACAGCTCTTTAATATGTGATATAAAGTAACCGTGTCTGGTCAGGGATCCCTCTCACCGTGACACAGCTCTTTAATATGTGATATAAAGTAACCGTGTCTGGTCAGGGATCCCTCTCACCGTGACACAGCTCTTTAATATGTGATATAAAGTAACTGTGTCTGGTCAGGGATCCCTCTCACCGTGACACAGCTCTTTAATATGTGATATAAAGTAACCGTGTCTGGTCAGGGATCCCTCTCACCGTGACACAGCTCTTTAATATGTGATATACAGTAACTGTGTCTGGTCAGGGATCCCTCTCACCGTGACACAGCTCTTTAATATGTGATATAAAGTAACTGTGTCTGGTCAGGGATCCCTCTCACCGTGACACAGCTCTTTAATATGTGATATAAAGTAACTGTGTCTGGTCAGGGATCCCTCTCACCGTGACACAGCTCTTTAATATGTGATATAAAGTAACCGTGTCTGGTCAGGGATCCCTCTCACCGTGACACAGCTCTTTAATATGTGATATAAAGTAACCGTGTCTGGTCAGGGATCCCTCTCACCGTGACACAGCTCTTTAATATGTGATATAAAGTAACTGTGTCTGGTCAGGGATCCCTCTCACCGTGACACAGCTCTTTAATATGTGATATAAAGTAACTGTGTCTGGTCAGGGATCCCTCTCACCGTGACACAGCTCTTTAATATGTGATATAAAGTAACTGTGTCTGGTCAGGGATCCCTCTCACCGTGACACAGCTCTTTAATATGTGATATAAAGTAACTGTGTCTGGTCAGGGATCCCTCTCACCGTGACACAGCTCTTTAATATGTGATATAAAGTAACTGTGTCTGGTCAGGGATCCCTCTCACCGTGACACAGCTCTTTAATATGTGATATAAAGTAACTGTGTCTGGTCAGGGATCCCTCTCACCGTGACACAGCTCTTTAATATGTGATATACAGTAACTGTGTCTGGTCAGGGATCCCTCTCACCGTGACACAGCTCTTTAATATGTGATATACAGTAACTGTGTCTGGTCAGGGATCCCTCTCACCGTGACACAGCTCTTTAATATGTGATATACAGTAACTGTGTCTGGTCAGGGATCTCTCTCACCGTGACACAGCTCTTTAATATGTGATATAAAGTAACTGTGTCTGGTCAGGGATCCCTCTCACCGTGACACAGCTCTTTAATATGTGATATACAGTAACCGTGTCTGGTCAGGGATCCCTCTCACCGTGACACAGCTCTTTAATATGTGATATAAAGTAACCGTGTCTGGTCAGGGATCCCTCTCACCGTGACACAGCTCTTTAATATGTGATATAAAGTAACTGTGTCTGGTCAGGGATCCCTCTCACCGTGACACAGCTCTTTAATATGTGATATAAAGTAACCGTGTCTGGTCAGGGATCCCTCTCACCGTGACACAGCTCTTTAATATGTGATATACAGTAACTGTGTCTGGTCAGGGATCCCTCTCACCGTGACACAGCTCTTTAATATGTGATATACAGTAACTGTGTCTGGTCAGGGATCCCTCTCACCGTGACACAGCTCTTTAATATGTGATATAAAGTAACTGTCTGGTCAGGGAGGCCCTCTCACCGTGACACAGCTCTTTAATATGTGATATAAAGTAACTGTGTCTGGTAAGGGAGGCCCTCTCACCGTGACACAGCTCTTTAATATGTGATATAAAGTGCACGAGACCTTGAAGGTGATCATTTAGAATGGGTTGTTAACTAGCGCTTTGTACAGCTGTACTCTTATTGGTCAAAAAGAGTTTGATTGATGACGAAATATACCCAAATTTTAAAATCAGCCTAGAATCAATCCACGAGGCGTGTGACTGGAGCATGATATAAATAGCCTAGACAATATTTAATATCGATGTCGGCTTATGACTGTCGCATGTGGCTATTTCCAACAAAACTTTGAACAAGGAGGAATCTCAAAATACTTAAAGAAATTTAATTGACTGTAAACCCGTTTGTTGATGGTGCAGTCGATGGTTTATTTCTAACGCTGTTAAAGGCGTTGTCAGTGTACTCGTAAGAAAATCCTCTGCATATTTGATTAGGTGTACCATTTATTATTGTAATGTTCCCTACATGTATATGACATACATGTAGAAGTACAAATGGAGATAGTTGTTGCAAATGTGGATCCCATGCGAGAAGCACTGATACAAAGCCATATTCTGTAAATTAGGCCTAATCGGAAAATTGTACCTGTTATAACAGGATCTTCTTGCTTCGTGGTTAGAACAAAGAGCAAGACACATGGAGTTATCTGAGAAGGTAAAAGTGTTAATTTTATATAAATAAAATGTCAATAAATCATTCTGTCATGGATAACGTTGTTTTACCAGGATCTAACCCACTTGTGGAATCCATATTTTACTCATGCGCGTTACATACGGAAAATACGCCACTCAGGTCCCGGATGTATGACGTCATTCTCCCGCCTCTTTCTTTTACTACGTTGTCTCTCTTTATTACAACATGGTGGCTTCTTGCGTCATTGACGTTTCAGAACACGCACTAGCGACATAAGCAGACACGGTAATAGATTACAGGCTTGGCGCCAGGATTTGGGACAAAATGACAAATGGGGGCAAAAATGGGGAAATAATTTCGGAATAAGGTCCGGAAAAGTCACAAAACAAATGTGAAAAATGTTTGTGACTCCGAAGGTGAGAACGTTTATATTGTAACGAGTGATATCCATCTAAATTGACGTGATGTGAGAGTGAAGGGGAGGGGAGGGTAGTTCCTTAGGGAGGGGGGGGGGGATTATATTGGGGTCCCACTATATGACAACCCTTCATTGATCATTAGCAGGGCCGGCTTGTTTTTATCTCACACTTGTGAGTAGAACAAGTACAGCTAATGATAAATACGACACTGCATCTATGTCTCGCTATTGAAAACCAGGCTCGAGTATCGTTCATATAATGTAAAGAACATTACAGAGTGGCTTAAAGATATGCACTAACTCATGAAGTATTATTCATATAATGTAAAGTACATTACAGAGTGGCTTAAAGATATGCACTCACTCATGAAGTATTGTTCATATAATGTAAAGAGCATTACAGAGTGGCTTAAATATATGTTCTCACTCATGAAGTATCGTTCATATAATGTAAACAACATTACAGAGTGGCTTAAAGATATGCACTCATGAAGTATCGTTCATATAATGTAAAGAACATTACATAGTGGCTTAAAGATATGCACTCACTCATGAAGTATCGTTCATATAATGTAAAGAACATTACATAGTGGCTTAAAGATATGCACTCACTCATGAAGTATCGTTCATATAATGTAAAGAACATTACATAGTGGCTTAAAGATATGTTCTCACTCATGATGTATCGTTCATATAATGTAAAGAACATTACATAGTGGCTTAAAGATATGTTCTCACTCATGAAGTATCGTTCATATAATGAAAGAACATTACATAGTGGCTTAAAGATATGCACTCACTCATGATGTATCGTTCATATAATGTAAAGAACATTACAGAGTGACTTAAAGATATGCACTCACTCATGAAGTATCGTTCATATAATGTAAAGAGCATTACATAGTGGCTTAAAGATATGTTCTCACTCATGATGTATCGTTCATATAATGAAAGAACATTACATAGTGGCTTAAAGATATGCACTCACTCATGAAGTATCGTTCATATAATGTAAAGAACATTACATAGTGGCTTAAAGATATGCACTCACTCATGAAGTATCGTTCATATAATGTAAAGAACATTACATAGTGGCTTAAAGATATGCACTCACTCATGAAGTATCGTTCATATAATGTAAAGAACATTACATAGTGGCTTAAAGATATGCTCTCACTCATGAAGTATCGTTCATATAATGTAAAGAACATTACATAGTGGCTTAAAGATATGCACTCCCTCATGAAGTATCGTTCATATAATGTAAAGAACATTACATAGTGGCTTAAAGATATGCACTCACTCATGAAGTATCGTTCATATAATGTAAAGAACATTACATAGTGGCTTAAAGATATGCACTCACTCATGAAGTATCGTTCATATAATGTAAAGAACATTACATAGTGGCTTAAAGATATGCACTCACTCATGAAGTATCGTTCATATAATGTAAAGAACATTACATAGTGGCTTAAAGATATGCACTCACTCATGAAGTATCGTTCATATAATGTAAAGAACATTACATAGTGGCTTAAAGATATGCACTCACTCATGAAGTATCGTTCATATAATGAAAGAACATTACATAGTGGCTTAAAGATATGCACTCCCTCATGAAGTATTGTTCATATAATGTAAAGAGCATTACATACCAATCATGTACATTGCGCATGATTGGTAGTGTGGCCTTTAGAATTTCTCACAACCCTAAACCCTAACCCACACCCCATATTTAATATACATACCTCTTCTTAAAACATCTCCATTTTTCCAGAGGGAGGGGCGTGTTGCACGTTGTCTTTCAATCTTTAATGCGATGCTGTCATTTAACTTCATAGTTTTTCTCCTTTCTAATTCTATCAAATTTATCCAGAATGGATGGCCAAAGAATGCCCTGGAAGTTGCGAGCGTTCTACAGGTGCACTCTCTGTTTGTATCTGGTGTTGCCATGGAGACCGGCAAGGACGTCACAGCACCGTCTGAAAAACAGGTTTGAATGAATTGATATGAGAACATATAATAGGGGGCAACTCGCACGGTCTCATTGGTTCATCCGACGCGCTCGTAAATACAGGAATTGCTTTCAAACCTAAAGCCTAACCCGAACCATAAACGTACCCTAACCATATCGAAAACAAGTTCCCAGGTAAACGACAAGTCCTCACTCACTAGGGCTAGAGTTCACAGGCAAACAAGAAGAGAGAGAAAAACGAGGTTTTCTGGGCATCGAACCCATATCCATCTGTGAGCAAAGCAAAGGTGATAACCACTACACTAAGTGAACATCCACCCTGGCTCAAAGTGTGACACATTTTCAGCTGTATATGCTTGATTAGTGTCCAATCATCTGGCTGCCAAGGGCAGTTTGGGTATCTGTTGAGCAATTCCTGTCCTTAGAAACTCTGTTTATCCGTGGCCTTTAATTGGAGGAAAGTATGAGAGCGATACTGAGTGGGACAAAGGAAAATCATCGTTACCACGCCGTGTTCAAATGAGTGCACAGTTAGATTTAACAACAGATGAACCAGAATGTGAGTTTGGCATTTTATCGCAAGTTAAAGTAAGACAAATACAGGTGGCAGTTCATATACACGTAGTATGCAGTATAACTTTAATATAATGTTTGATCTTCTCAGGTTGTAGCTTTGTAAGGTATCAACATTACAAACGAGTATTTAACTTAGCCCCTTGTGATTGTCGTCAGCGTCCTTTTGAGCAAATCTCCATTAATTGGTTACTTCAAACCTAGACTTGCCTAGATCCTGTAAAAACTAGTGTAGGTTTGCGTCGGCAGGGAATTAACACTGCCATGAACGCATGAAAATCTAATACGGCTGTATATTTGTACTCGTCATTCGTATATGGCTCGCCTTTAAGTTGTTTATTATATAAATTCTGCCAAGAAATTAATGTTCTTTCCATAATAACCACAAACTTTGCATGCCCGCTCGAGAAATGGTATTTACCATATATGGTGATGGAAAGCTATTTAGATGTAACTACCCGAAAGACGGTCTCATATTTGGTGCTGTCGTACCGACTAACAGTCTATGTATACATGTATTATACACTAACAGTCGATTATTAGCAATGTTAACTGACGTGAGAAGCGTGATAGGAAACACACACACAGGAGACACGTGAACGGGATTTTACTTAGCATGTGCCAAACAGGTATTCGAAACCGGTTTTCAACAATACACAGAGAGAGAACCGGCGGGAAAATAGTTCACAATCGTCGTAGTTGTTTTGTTGACTAGAAATGTAATTAGTAAGTTGTAGAGTATCTATTCCATAACAAGCGAGTGGCAGCTGACGCTTCGAGCCCTTCGTCACCTGCAGCTCCTTCCCAGAACAGTTAGCATACGTTAATCGATTTTCAGTCGATAATACCAGTGTTTTTGCCTCAAACCTTGATAGGCTCCACGGAATGGACTTGCACGCCTTGCAGAGCTTGTTCGTCACTTGAGGGAGCTGCTCGATCTTCACACCAAGTACAGCTGTCGCATTAGCCTGTCGGAGTTTACTCAGGTTAGTCGCGTTGGGAAAGAAATACGACTATACCGTAACCGTACCTCGACCGTAACTCCGTAACTGGATCGTATCAAAAGGATAAAAACAATGGGGAAATCATTTCAATGGCACGGCATGTCGTACAGTAACCGTGCCGTAGGTAATGACCGCAACTTGCCTCCGCTCTCTGTGCTGTACGACACTCTCACCGCATCCATGTTCATTTACCTTTCTTGATCGTTTAACCCTGTAAGACCTAAAGTGATCAACATCTAACTTCTCTTTAAGAACAAAGTGAAGCAGGCAGGTCATTAGAATGTTGGAATTGATCACCTGATGTAACACCACATTCTGTTAACCGACACTACGAGGAATATGTGACGACCAGTAGGGAGAACCTGGATGTTATTTGGGACTGAAAGGTTTATAGCCCACGTTTGATGTGTGCTTTTCTCGTCACATACAAAGGTTTCAATATGAGGCTTCGGGGTAAATTAAATGTATTCTTTTCTCTGAGAATGGAATACATTTATTGTACCTCCGAGCCTCATTAAAACCTTTGTGTAACAAGTGAAGCAAGTGTTTCCTTCATGGCAGTACATTGTACTATTTTTCCTCCAAGATGTAATGCCGTTCCCAAAAATCTTTGATTGAAAAAAATGAAAGTGATTAAACTCAGACATTGGTTAGTACCACCATTCTCCACTCATGTAACATCATTCCTTAAGAGGAACAGAGGAAGCATATATTGAAAGTGGGTTATTGTTTTGGCATCAGGAAACGACCAGTACACTAGTATTTCGACTGCTGGACGGTGTGAAGGCAGCTGAACTGATTTCCCAGGCCATGACTAAGTACATCGGACCTTATCTTACACATCACAGCCTTGACAAGGACCGTGTGCTGCTCGACTATGTGAAGGTATGGTCGCGTCATGTGTTACTTTGTTTTACTTTCTACAAGTTAACCTCTGTCATGAAGACGTCGAGATAAAACATGTTTTTGTTATAGTAGGCTATGTATTTCAGCATAGCTGGCGGGAGCCTGCTTTCAACTCCACACACACTCCCCACTACATTCATACATTTTTATACATACATGTACTACTCTCAAACTCACATGTTGATTTTTACGGGAGGGAGGAAACCGGAGAAAACCCTCGTGGCAAGAACAACACAACAAACAAACTGAACTCACATATGACACCAGGTCCGACTCGAACTCGGGCCACAGCGGCGAGAGGCGAGCGCTAACACACTGTGCCACCCATGTACCTTACTATGCCGAACCTGCACCTTCAGGTTTAACTGGTTTATGGCTGTTTTCCTTATAAGCACAATATAAACTCGCGAACAGTCGCCATCAGTTTGTGATCAAGCTATTGCAAACTGTTTGCGAGTTATTACGTTAATATGGAAAACAACCTAGAGAACAGCCTGGTTCCATCTTTACGTATTTGTATGTGCCTGTCGGCAACGCGTCGGTGGTGTAACATAAAAGTATTTCGATTAACTGGGTCATATCACAAACACTTTGCGATCAAGCCAACTGTTTGCGAGTTATTATGTTTATGTGGAAACAGCCTTTTTATGTGTATTGATATATATAGAAAATGCATTCATAGGGAAATCCAAAATATACACCACCTGAACTCGTGGAAACTGTGCTTGTGTTTTTGGCAAAATCGCTGTGCCCATATAAAAGCCATAGCGTAACGAATACTGTAAACTGATTTGAAAAGAGTTTGTTGATTTGTTTAAGAATCTCTACACCAAGATCACCGGGTCTTACTCATATTTATCCAACTCACTGTGGGAGGCCAGGGTTATTGCTGTCATATCCTGTATAAAGAACAAGAAGGTGAGTTCTTGCCACTAAGCTCGCAACAGAAGATCCATCCTGCAGTTTACTTTCGTGACCTTCATTTTTGCTGAAGTAGAGCTTTATCGGGTAAATATTGTGTTTAAAGCAAAAAGACTTAACCAGTCTAATCTTCTCTAATAAGTGACGTAATAATCATAAAGAGTGAATGTGAGGCAAAAATAAAGCAACACTGCAAAACTAAGGTAACGTTAGTCCCCACTATACTACTGTGTTATAAGGCCAGAAATAACCCGTCACGTTCCCAAAATCAGAAAAACACGGTGCAATGTGCGTGCAATCGGCACACTTTACCTTCAGTGTCCATTCCAAACTGATTAAGATGTGAAAATGACCATCAAATGATAACTTTATAATTTCATGACATATATATAGTGTGTACGCATTTCCAAGAGTGTTTTGATTTTACCCTTGCTACTTCAAAGAAGAACCTTTGACCTTTCCGTGTGATACGCATGTGCCCCTCCAAAGAAAGATTTCTTGAATAGCCGAACTTCACTCAGTGGTGTAGTTCACTTTTTTTGGGGCATACTGATTGAAATATTAACTGTTTTTACTGTTTTTTTAGGCCTATTGTCAGGCTACTCTAGAGGTTATGCGTCATTCTGTGGTACCGTGGAGTGATGCAGTTGAGAGACTCGTAAAAGATGTTATGGCTGCATACCCTAAGTAAGTCACTGGCTGCATACTCTAAGTGGTGTTTTCACCAGAATTTTGTAGTTTGGAGTCCAAAGACAAACTGTGGAATATTTCAGAAACACAATGGGTATAAATTTTAGGATTCTCATTAGCATTCGATGATATTCTTATTCGAATACACAGCTTCTATAATTTACCATTGTTTTCCCCTTAGAACTAAGTTTAACAGCTAGTTTTTTCTGAATTGCACCTTGGTAGTGCGCCATTTCGAAAATTAATGCGAGAATATCGCAAACGGCACGGTCTGGTGAGAACACTCCTAAGTAAGTCACTGGCTGCAGACCCTAAGCGTGTCACTGGCTGCAGACCCTAAGCGTGTCACTGGCTGCAGACCCTAAGCGTGTCACTGCCTGCAGACCCTAAGCGTGTCACTGGCTGCAGACCCTAAGCGTGTCACTGGCTGCAGACCCTAAGTCACGTGGACTGAAAGCACGCGACTGCAAGCTAGCGTGACCTTCGCACTCACTTGTGATCAAGCTCTCAGCGGAGAGCGAAAGCTTAAAGTGCAAGGAGCGCCATAAAACAACACGAACTCTTTTTGCCCAAAATTATATTTCTGGAATACTTCAGTGGTTTACTTAGTTTTCTTTGAGAGGCAAGAGCAGAAATTAAACTAGAATAAATGCTTCCTGAATTGCGGGATTGATTCATCTTGTGATGTCACAATGGAAACCTACGGGATTTTATTGTAGTAGTTTTCTCTAGGGAGGGAGTTGATTCATCTTATGACATTACATATGAGAAGTAACCAAAATTAGAGATTAAATGCCAGAAATGTTACAAAATTTGCAAGATTAATACCTTTTTATGAGAAACAAACACAATAGTACAATATTTTTATATTTGACACGATACTTGCACTTTAACACTTTAAAGTTATGTTTCATTCAAATTTCCTATACAGAGTTCTCAAAAGTTTTAATTTCATTCGAGATTTACATTTATCTGTAGAGATGAGTCTTCATCATTGCATATTATAAACCCTTTTATTGACAGTAGCATTATAATGTGCTCAAGGATTGTATACCACGCACCAAGTTTTACTTTTCTTCAAAAGTTAATGTTTTAAGAACATTACTGGGCCTGTGCAGGAATGCAATCACGTGGTTGTACTCGATGGCAACAACATCTGACTACATTTATTTAAATGTACTTGTACGAGATCGGTAGTGCTATTAGCAAAACCTGTTTGTAAGTGCAATTTTCCACCTCCAATCAATTGTCGATCTTTCTAAAACTGTGTTTTTGAAAATTGTTTGCCATCCAGTAAGGCCTTTTCCATGGGATTACGAGCGCAATTCATTGGTTATTGAAGTGATATATCAGCATGTGACTGTTTCCTGTAAAGCCGTTCCCTTGGATCACGAGTGCAATTCATAGGTTATTGACGTGATATATCAGCACGTGACTGTTTCCTGTATAGCCTTTCCCTTGGATCACGAGTGCAATTCATAGGTTATTGACGTGATATATCAGCACGTGACTGTTTCCTGTATATCCTTTCCCTTGGATCACGAGTGCAATTCATAGGTTATTGATGTGATATATCAGCACGTGACTGTTTCCTGTATAGCCTTTCCCTTGGATCACGAGTGCAATTCATAGGTTATTGACGTGATATATCAGCACGTGACTTTACTGCAAAAGGCCTATTACATCAGCACATTGTTCAGATATTGCAGTACATATTAGCTCCGTAACCAGTGTAATATTTTATTTGTTTTCTCTGTCAGTAACTTGTATCTAAAGGAACAATGTCGGTTTGTTGAACTCAAGAAAGTACTACGTCTGTATGGTGTGAAGAGTACAAACGTCCCTGATGCTGCTAAAGCAAAGGTAACCTATATTATTTAACATATAGATGTCAGTGTGCCGTGTGTCTATGGTGTGAAGAGTACAAACGTACCTGATGCTGCTAAAGCAAAGGTAACCTATATTATTTAACATATAGATGTCAGTGTGCCGTGTGTCTGTATGGTGTGAAGAGTACAAACGTACCTGATGCTGCTAAAGCAAAGGTAACCTATAATATTATTTAACATATAGATGTCAGTGTGCCGTGTGTCTGTATGGTGTGAAGAGTACAAACGTCCCTGATGCTGCTAAAGCAAAGGTAACCTATAATATTATTTAACATATAGATGTCAGTGTGCCGTGTGTCTGTATGGTGTGAAGAGTACAAACGTACCTGATGCTGCTAAAGCAAAGGTAACCTATAATATTATTTAACATATAGATGTCAGTGTGCCGTGTGTCTGTATGGTGTGAAGAGTACAAACGTACCTGATGCTGCTAAAGCAAAGGTAACCTATATTATTTAACATATAGATGTCAGTGTGCCGTGTGTCTGTATGGTGTGAAGAGTACAAACGTACCTGATGCTGCTAAAGCAAAGGTAACCTATATTATTTAACATATAGATGTCAGTGTGCCGTGTGTCTGTATGGTGTGAAGAGTACAAACGTACCTGATGCTGCTAAAGCAAAGGTAACCTATATTATTTAACATATAGATGTCAGTGTGCCGTGTGTCTGTATGGTGTGAAGAGTACAAACGTACCTGATGCTGCTAAAGCAAAGGTAACCTATATTATTTAACATATAGATGTCAGTGTGCCGTGTGTCTGTATGGTGTGAAGAGTACAAACGTCCCTGATGCTGCTAAAGCAAAGGTAACCTATAATATTATTTAACATATAGATGTCAGTGTGCCGTGTGTCTATGGTGTGAAGAGTACAAACGTACCTGATGCTGCTAAAGCAAAGGTAACCTATATTATTTAACATATAGATGTCAGTGTGCCGTGTGTCTGTATGGTGTGAAGAGTACAAACGTCCCTGATGCTGCTAAAGCAAAGGTAACCTATATTATTTAACATATAGATGTCAGTGTGCCGTGTGTCTGTATGGTGTGAAGAGTACAAACGTCCCTGATGCTGCTAAAGCAAAGGTAACCTATATTATTTAACATATAGATGTCAGTGTGCCGTGTGTCTGTATGGTGTGAAGAGTACAAACGTACCTGATGCTGCTAAAGCAAAGGTAACCTATATTATTTAACATATAGATGTCAGTGTGCCGTGTGTCTGTATGGTGTGAAGAGTACAAACGTACCTGATGCTGCTAAAGCAAAGGTAACCTATAATATTATTTAACATATAGATGTCAGTGTGCCGTGTGTCTGTATGGTGTGAAGAGTACAAACGTCCCTGATGCTGCTAAAGCAAAGGTAACCTATAATATTATTTAACATATAGATGTCAGTGTGCCGTGTGTCTGTATGGTGTGAAGAGTACAAACGTACCTGATGCTGCTAAAGCAAAGGTAACCTATAATATTATTTAACATATAGATGTCAGTGTGCCGTGTGTCTGTATGGTGTGAAGAGTACAAACGTACCTGATGCTGCTAAAGCAAAGGTAACCTATATTATTTAACATATAGATGTCAGTGTGCCGTGTGTCTGTATGGTGTGAAGAGTACAAACGTACCTGATGCTGCTAAAGCAAAGGTAACCTATAATATTATTTAACATATAGATGTCAGTGTGCCGTGTGTCTGTATGGTGTGAAGAGTACAAACGTACCTGATGCTGCTAAAGCAAAGGTAACCTATATTATTTAACATATAGATGTCAGTGTGCCGTGTGTCTGTATGGTGTGAAGAGTACAAACGTACCTGATGCTGCTAAAGCAAAGGTAACCTATATTATTTAACATATAGATGTCAGTGTGCCGTGTGTCTGTATGGTGTGAAGAGTACAAACGTCCCTGATGCTGCTAAAGCAAAGGTAACCTATAATATTATTTAACATATAGATGTCAGTGTGCCGTGTGTCTATGGTGTGAAGAGTACAAACGTACCTGATGCTGCTAAAGCAAAGGTAACCTATATTATTTAACATATAGATGTCAGTGTGCCGTGTGTCTGTATGGTGTGAAGAGTACAAACGTCCCTGATGCTGCTAAAGCAAAGGTAACCTATATTATTTAACATATAGATGTCAGTGTGCCGTGTGTCTGTATGGTGTGAAGAGTACAAACGTACCTGATGCTGCTAAAGCAAAGGTAACCTATATTATTTAACATATAGATGTCAGTGTGCCGTGTGTCTGTATGGTGTGAAGAGTACAAACGTACCTGATGCTGCTAAAGCAAAGGTAACCTATATTATTTAACATATAGATGTCAGTGTGCCGTGTGTCTGTATGGTGTGAAGAGTACAAACGTACCTGATGCTGCTAAAGCAAAGGTAACCTATAATATTATTTAACATATAGATGTCAGTGTGCCGTGTGTCTGTATGGTGTGAAGAGTACAAACGTACCTGATGCTGCTAAAGCAAAGGTAACCTATAATATTATTTAACATATAGATGTCAGTGTGCCGTGTGTCTGTATGGTGTGAAGAGTACAAACGTACCTGATGCTGCTAAAGCAAAGGTAACCTATATTATTTAACGTGTAGATGTCAGTGTGCCGTGTGTCTGTATGGTGTGAAGAGTACAAACGTCCCTGATGCTGCTAAAGCAAAGGTAACCTATATTATTTAACATATAGATGTCAGTGTGCCGTGTGTCTGTATGGTGTGAAGAGTACAAACGTACCTGATGCTGCTAAAGCAAAGGTAACCTATATTATTTAACATATAGATGTCAGTGTGCCGTGTGTCTGTATGGTGTGAAGAGTACAAACGTACCTGATGCTGCTAAAGCAAAGGTAACCTATATTATTTAACATATAGATGTCAGTGTGCCGTGTGTCTGTATGGTGTGAAGAGTACAAACGTACCTGATGCTGCTAAAGCAAAGGTAACCTATAATATTATTTAACATATAGATGTCAGTGTGCCGTGTGTCTGTATGGTGTGAAGAGTACAAACGTCCCTGATGCTGCTAAAGCAAAGGTAACCTATAATATTATTTAACATATAGATGTCAGTGTGCCGTGTGTCTGTATGGTGTGAAGAGTACAAACGTACCTGATGCTGCTAAAGCAAAGGTAACCTATAATATTATTTAACATATAGATGTCAGTGTGCCGTGTGTCTGTATGGTGTGAAGAGTACAAACGTACCTGATGCTGCTAAAGCAAAGGTAACCTATATTATTTAACATATAGATGTCAGTGTGCCGTGTGTCTGTATGGTGTGAAGAGTACAAACGTACCTGATGCTGCTAAAGCAAAGGTAACCTATATTATTTAACATATAGATGTCAGTGTGCCGTGTGTCTGTATGGTGTGAAGAGTACAAACGTACCTGATGCTGCTAAAGCAAAGGTAACCTATATTATTTAACATATAGATGTCAGTGTGCCGTGTGTCTGTATGGTGTGAAGAGTACAAACGTACCTGATGCTGCTAAAGCAAAGGTAACCTATATTATTTAACATATAGATGTCAGTGTGCCGTGTGTCTGTATGGTGTGAAGAGTACAAACGTCCCTGATGCTGCTAAAGCAAAGGTAACCTATAATATTATTTAACATATAGATGTCAGTGTGCCGTGTGTCTGTATGGTGTGAAGAGTACAAACGTACCTGATGCTGCTAAAGCAAAGGTAACCTATATTATTTAACATATAGATGTCAGTGTGCTGTGTGTCTGTATGGTGTGAAGAGTACAAACGTACCTGATGCTGCTAAAGCAAAGGTAACCTATATTATTTAACATATAGATGTCAGTGTGCCGTGTGTCTGTATGGTGTGAAGAGTACAAACGTCCCTGATGCTGCTAAAGCAAAGGTAACCTATAATATTATTTAACATATAGATGTCAGTGTGCTGTGTGTCTGTATGGTGTGAAGAGTACAAACGTACCTGATGCTGCTAAAGCAAAGGTAACCTATATTATTTAACATATGGATGTCAGTGTGCCGTGTGTCTGTATGGTGTGAAGAGTACAAACGTACCTGATGCTGCTAAAGCAAAGGTAACCTATATTATTTAACATATAGATGTCAGTGTGCCGTGTGTCGGTCCTCTTGTTCATGTGCAGAGGATGTCACAACGTGAATAAAGAAGGACAGACCAACGTCGAAGTGACAGCTATTTCTTTTATAGCGGAGCTCTATACACATAGAAAATCAATAACAAAAAAAAAAAAATTTAAGAAAACAAAAAAGATAACCCATGCAAGGCAAAAACGTTTCACACTGCGCGCCTTGCTCGTTACGTGTGCCTCACCCGGTCGCGCTACAAAAAATAGTGAGCTTAGGCAACATCGATAGCAACGTCTAGGACGACCACATAAAACAATACCCACAATAGCTGCACATGAAATTCACGCAGTTGCCTACATTTTCACCGTTCTCTGCAAAAACACAACGTGAGAATTTCAAATTCCACGTTTAAAAGAAAACGCGAACGTAAGAAAGTAAATCACCCCGTTTTTCGTTCGGCGTGAACGGAACTATATGCTCATCGTATTTTTCGAAGATGTGGATATGAAAAGTAATGCAAGACTTACTATTTCCAAAACGAGAGCTAGTTTTTCATCAGGGTTTCCAAACCGAGAACAATGGAAGCACGAGGCCGCTTCGGTCGAGTGCTTTTATTGTTTCGAGGTGTTTGGAACCCCTGATGAAAAACGAAGCTCGAGTTTTGGAAATTGCTTCTCCAACTGAAACAATACCTGTATTAATAGATTATTAGGGAGTATTGTTTGTCTGGTATTTAGCTGCATTCAGTTATTGTCATTACGTTTTCTCTGGTTTACTTCAACAAGCGTTCCTTAGTGTAGTGGGCATGTCAGAGGACTAGAACAAGGGAAGACTAGAGTCATGAGGTCGGCGGTTCGGTTCCGTGCGCTGAATTTTATTTCTCTCTTTTCCTTTACTTCAACTTATGTAAAGCTGCAGTTAGAATGTAATCCCTATGACTTTAGTAAATTTCAAGTGTCGTGAATCATTAGAGTTATGAATATGTAGATTAGTAAAGTGGTATATACCAGTTGCACTATTGATTGTTATACAGGTTTTCACAGGGTATCCAACTGCATGCACATGGTGTGGTATACGTCTGGTGATTAGTGGCCTACCATCTGAATAATTCATGAGTTTGAGAAGAATAAAGGAAATAATAAACACGAAATTTCGGCCAAAAAAAAGCAATTTCTCACGTCTGGTTGCTTAAGCTCTTTAATGTGTGCGTAGTGGGCGGTCAAATAACCCATGCTGAAACTCGTTGGACGTGGGTTCGACCGTTAGGGACCTTTTTTTTCGTGTTTTGGTAAACGTAAACTGTTTGTTTGTTTCTCTTCCATACTCTTTTTCAATAACAGTTGCACTTGGTCACATTCTATTTACTAACAAACCAGAACGAGCACGTGACCTTGTGACGTCATATGTGCATCTGTACTGTAATAGATCATGCCAGGCTATCGACCAATCAGAGCGTGCCCTGTTGCGGGTTTAATATAAAACAATGAAAACCACCATGGAACGAGCTCGCTCACTTGTTTTCATCTTTTTTGGTTGACTGCTACAAACGATTATTTTACAACTGCTCAGTTTCTCGTTTTCTGATTGGTTGATTGCCATTGGAAATAAGAGGACATTCCATTTTTTCTTCAGTCGATCGTGAGGGTCATCCTAACTAGAGACGAGCCCACAGCGATGGAGGATGCCCTCAAGGTACGTTTCATTAGGTTCTCATCTTCTTTTCCTAAGAGAATGTTGATTTAAGATGTCCGTTGGTGTCACGTGTGGTGTTAGGGTTAAATGCACTTTGTCATAGTGCTGACTCAATGTACGATTGGTGGCTGTCAATTGGCTACAAACAGTAAGTCTCTGCTCAATGCTTAATTGAAATGATAGGCAATATGTTTCTTGAAGACTATGACTATAGGCACTTTGTTAGTTTGCATGTGCACGAGGTTCATCAGTTAATTTGAAAATCGCTGAAAATAACCGTGTCTGGCCGGACAGCCTCTCACCGTGATGCATCCCCTTTAAAGTATAGGTTGCGTGACTTGTGTCGTTACACAGTGACATCGGTGTGACACATTGTTGCATGTAAACTGGCTTTAAGACAGACAGCGTCCGTTTATTAACCTATTTATGCTAGCTATTGGTATTATTCCTCTGCAGGTTGTCAGTGCTTACAGTCATCTTACGGAGTCTGATGCTTACGTCTTTAGATTACAGAAATTATGTCACGAAGACAGGGTGAGGGTTGGGCAAGTTTTATTTTCACATTAGATTGCAAGTATCATGTTAAAAACTAAAATGTATATCGAACTGTTGTCGTTTGTGACATCCCAAGATAAAGATAAGATAAGATATGTATTTCAACTCTGGGGATTGAGGCTTGTTAAAACCTCTAGCAAGTACATGCTAATTTGCCGAGACTATCTACTTACAGTTAGTACGTACATAAATTGAAATCTTATATACAATTACATATAATTACATTATATTAACCATAACTAGTATTAATTACAAATGGACTATATAAGTAGTAGATAAAATATTCGCGTCCGATCTGTATGGGCATTTACAATGGCGAGCCGCTTCGGCGAATAGATATCTAAAAACCATTGATATGCACGACATATAATTTTAACCTTTGATTTCTTCCACCTTGCTATCGATGTGGGATGAATTAGTTTCTCACAAAAACATATCCCACATCGAAGAGACTGTGTATGCAATAAGAGAGCAGAGCGTAGCGTGCAGAAAAACAGGTCCCACATGGAATAGATGGTGTGTACGTAATAAGAGAGCAGATGTACTTTGTCATTTCACCCCTCCCGGGATAGGGGAAGTCAGTGATCGGTCGTGACTTCCCTCACTAGCTTAGCTAGTATTCTGTACCTGATACAGAATACTACTACAGCTATAACGGCCATGGGGTCTGTATCACGGACCATGGTGTCTGTATCGCGGACCATGGGGTCTGTATATCGATACAGAACCTGATGTTTTATTAATCAGGTTTGTACGGGGATATACAGAGGCGATCATTCAGCGCATGGGATTGGCTAGTACCCTTATGAATTATTAATGAATTTTACAAGTAACCATTATAAGTTTTTGAAGTCATTTAATAAACTCGCAGCACATGTTTTATCAGGTCAAACTCTCGGGCTGCGCGCTCGAGTCTTAAACCTGATAAAACACTGCTGCTCGTTTATTAAACAGTACTTCTCACATATGTTGTATGATACTTTAACGTAGTGATCTCATTGAAATTTCAGGCTTCGGATTGCATAGAATTGCTAAAGTCGTTACCCAGTCACAATGCTGGTCAGTATGCAGACGAGGTCATCACTTGGTTGTGTGGAATCCTTAGTGAAGATCTCTATCCTGAACTGGTAAGGAACGGTAACAATATTTACGTTACTTTACACACAAACGTACCGTAGAATCCCATCTATCCCACCCAATTTCACTCTATGCCCAGTACTCCCGTGTATAACCCCCTACAAAACAAATTGTGTAACTCGTTACAAATAATTCTGCCCTGTTGTTTACATGGGTACGGTAGTTTTGGTTTATTGTAAACTAGAATATTAATGGCCGTTATTAAAATAGTGGGCCCGGTTGTTCAAAGGGTGGATAAGTATTAACTAAACTAGCTTATTTATCCACTGCCCTGTACCTGTAGCTCTGTACTACAGTAAAAATAATCTGAGTGTTGGCTGTTTTTCCACGGTTATTTTCCCTGCCATAATAACCCTGTACATAAATCCCCCCGTGTATAACACCCCGCTATGATGAATAGTCCCCGGGATTCTATGGTATGTACACATACATCTATTTAAAAAAGGTTGCATGTTGCATTGCGCATGGTGCATATTGCATATTATATTGTGCATATTGCATTACGCGTTCCAATACATATTCATTAATAAGAAACTTTAAATTTATAGTGTATGTGTTTAGTCTTATAAGTATTCAATTCCACAACAATATGAGATTCACTCTTTGTCAAGATTTATTTTGCATTTGCTGGACACGGTCTTTGAATGCACAATGCAACCCCTTCTGAAATAGGTGTATACACCCAACATCTCACAATACCCTTTATAGCGTCCTTCTACAAGTCCAATATTGTAAGCATTGCTTAATACTTTGATCAGTTCTTACTGGACACATTTAAATGACGTGCATCGCTAAAGTACAGCATCTCGCTAAAATATTAATATGTAATAGAATGAGTGGCCATGCTATAGGCGAATCTTTGTTTACGTTTTTTTCCTCATTAGCATACACCAAACTTCAAGCGACGTACATACAAACAAACAGAGTTTATAAATCGAAAGAGGTTGTCACACTTGATAATCACTGAAAATTTGAGAGCGATATGATATATATATTTTGAGGAATGAGCGTTTAAAAATCTCAACATTTACAAAGAATGTATGGCTATCAGCAACCCTTACTCTTGCCCCCCTGCCCAGATTTGAAAGTTTAAGTTTAAAATTATCTTTCAACTGATGTAGTCTGTTTGTTTGTAGCTTGAAATTTAATTTATGTTAATGCGACAAAAATGTGAACAATGACGTCAGCAAGGATTCGCCATATTGGCATATTAAGATCCCAGGATATTTAGATCCGATTTTACACAGACACAAATTTCATGAATGACTTCTAAACGTTTACTTCTAAAAGATAATGTTGATGAAATTTCTTGCTTATAGCTATATGCGTCACTGACATGCACAGTTACAGTACGGAGCAACGACATAGGGTCCCACATTGATGGCCCGGTCATGTAGGAATAACAGTGATCTTTTGATCTGTTTGTGATCCCATATCGGGTCGTTGCACTTATGACGTCAGTTTGGTAACACAACCCGGTGTCCTGCCTTATTGAGTTGAGGTATTCACACGGGTCTTTATACCAATTTTCACTTATGAGTTAGGGGTGCAGCCCTGCTAATGTTGGGCCAGTTCCCAAGGAAACCAATGTCTCTACTATTGATCAGCTTAGACCCATATATGTTACTGACATTATTATGAGACTGTTTGAGCAATTAGTTCTAGCTAAGGAGTTAAAGAAACCAGATCAGTTTGCCAATAAGGAAAACTGTGGAGCTAAAAATTGCTCTACTCTACAACCAACATACCTGGATAAAATGGCTGGGTGGCTCTGCTAATTTTGTCAGAGTCTTGTCATTCGATTTCTCGAAGGCTTTGACACAGTCTCCCACGGCGTAGTAATTAACAAACTGAAGTCTGTACCAGATATTAACCCTTATGTAGTTAACTGGGTCATTGAATTTTGAAAGGCCGACAGCAAAGGATATGTGCATACTTTCTACCTATTAATCATGGAGTGCCTCAAGGGTACTGTACTTGGGCCGGTGCTTTTCGCCATTATGGTTAATGATATTAGTACGGTTTTTGAAGGTAGCTTAATGATCAAATATGCAGGTGACATTACCTGTAGTCTACCAGTAGTTCCAAGTGTTTCATGCAGTGCCTTAAGAGGTGAGCAGTGGAGAATTTGATGACCCTTAACTTAGATAAGACTAAGGAGCTTGTTTTTAAGACTAAATCAAGTAAGCCACCACCTGAGCTAGTTAGTGACATGAAGCAAGTATCCTCATTGAAATTGCTGGGGATAACTTTCCAGGACAGTCCCAATAACTGGGACCTGCAATTCGATAATCTAATGGGCAGGGCCCTTAAAATAATGCATATTCTCAGAGTAAGTACGGCTAATGGTTATTGTATACAGGACCTGCATTACGTATTTAATACCCTGATGTCTTTATTCACATACTGTATAAGAGTATGGGGAGTAGCCTCATATACCAAGAGCTCTCAAGTTTGGGTACATTCAGCAGATTACACCAATTGAGCAGCTTAATTGTAAATGAGAGAGATTCGAAGTTGTGGAACAATATCGTTGATGCTCCTGTGCACCCGCTACATGATCTCCTACTACCTCGTAGAAATCGCATTCTTCGCTCTATGTCACATCCCTTTCTACTTCCATAAGTGAACACAGAAAGGTTTAAGAAAGCGGCCGCCTGAGAAGGGTTTTATAAATACATGTAGGTGATATGATCATGTAAACTTCAACGTTTGTTTAAAGTATTTTTAATAAAGACTATTATTATTATTATTTATAAGGAATGACTGGGAGGGTCTTTATACAGACTTCACTAGAGAGTGTCGAACCCATAACTTTCCGTCAATGAAGCCAACATGATAACCACTACACTAAGCGAACATCCACCCTCAAAGTATGACTCAGTTCAATGCTTGATTAATACCCAGTCGTCTAGCGGTAAAGGGCAGTTTGAATCTGTTGAACAATTCCTTAGGAACTCTGCTTGAGTACACATGCCATTCTTATTTGACAGGATTCAGCAAACGAGCACATCACAGTTGCATGCACGGTCATCACCCTTCTCAAGTTCACGAAGAAGCTTGGTAGGCTATTAAAAAAACTTGCTCCAGTTTTTCCATACTGTGGAGTCCATTTGTTCAGTAAGACTTGAGTGGTCAGAAGTGCTCTGCACCAACTCTGTTGTGTTATTGAGTGTGTTATTTTAGGGTTAGGCTATTGTTGGGGTCGCCAATAACATTTCAGTTTCTGGGAAGTGCTTGTCATCCCTATAAGACCTCCACCAGCAATTGTTTGCTATTTGTCACTAATTTTTTCAGCAACGTGGTCTGATCCACTAGCAATAAGCCATCTAGCAATATAGTTGCGAGTTGTCATGAGATTTGTATTTCTAACAATCTAGTGCGTAGGCCTAACCTCCAAAGTCACCGACAGATCTCAAAGTGCTGTTTTGTAAACAAAGTTCTGAAAATCGTGAATTCTAATTATCAGCGTGTTTTTTTTCCTAGACTTGCCCACCTACCATGACGTTGAGGAGTTGCTGTCGCACCTAACTAGTATCTCCTCTCTCCAGGTTATGTAAAAAAAAAGTAAAATTTGGTTCATAAGTAATTGTATAACGTTGTCTTGTATAAGGACGTTAAATCGTACGTCCAGCAGTGGACGAACCTCGTGGATATGCCAGTGGTTAATCTCAATGTTATCATCACCATCATCAGCCTAGTCCCAATGCCTTCTGGCTGGTGTTTTTCTTAGTGGTTAATGAGTTCCCTGTGGTTTGTACTGGTTTGTGACGTCACGGCTTAGCGGTGACGTCACAAACCAGTACAAACCACAGGGATCCCATTAAACCACTCAGACAAGATACCAGCCAGAAGGCCTTGGGACTAGGCTGCATCGTCATCATCACCATCGTCACATTACCATCGTCATCATCTTTGTTGTCGTCATTGTTATCATTATTTCCATTACAACTAGAGTTTATCAAAAGAAATTAAACTAACTTGGGGATTTAGACGCACACGATTTATTTGTCTCACTTTGTTTTTAATTATTATTCCAGAAAGAATTTTCAGAATTCCTGTCCTTGGATAAGTACCAAGATATTGATGAAAGGAGAGAATTGTCCCACAAGTATCTGAGGATCTATTTTGAAACAGAAGAAATGCCACAGCATAAGGTAACTACTTTAAAACAAGCGGGGAAATATGATAACTTATATCTATTCTACTAAAGAAAGTATTTGGTGTATTTTTAAAGAGGATGAGTGAACTTTAGTAAACGGGTCAGTGTGACACTGGTTTCGATGGAAGTAGGAGAGGAATAACAGACTAATTGTTTCGATTGTTGTGTGACACTGGCTTTTGAAGTGCAGTTCGATGGAAGTAGGAGAGGAATAACAGACTAATTGTTTCGATTGTTGTGTGACACTGGCTTTTGAAGTGCAGTTCGATGGAAGTAGGAGAGGAATAACAGACTAATTGTTTCGATTGTTGTGTGACACGTGACGACCACCTATGGACTCACCTATTAAATTATTTCATTCGTGGTTTATGGAATGATTTCTCATGTAGACGAACAAAGCCAAGGAAGAAAAAGAAGCGAAAACCGCGAAGATTACATTAACGAGGCTAAAGAGGTGAGGTCGGTTTCTCATCAGTTCTATCCAGAAAACTATAATCTTTCCGACAAGATGTGTAGAGCCTCTCATTGTGTTTCAGGTTATGTCAATTGATAGGGTTATCAAGAGAGGAACTGATGTACGAGCTGGCTACAAGGGCGCTGTCATGTGGAGATGTCCACTGTACCCTTGACATATGCAGGTAACTTGTGAATGATAAAATGGCCGTGGTGGCGCAGTAGTCATGCGCTTCGCCTCTTACCTCTGTGGCCCGCGTTTGATTCCCAATCGCTGCGCCATATGTGAGTTGAGTTTGTTGCTATCTCGTCCTTGCTCCGAGGGTTCTCTGGTTTTCCTCCTTCCTCAAAAACCAATCTAAATTCCAATTTGTCGGAGGAGTTCGTGTCACTGATTAGTAGACCCCATCTAGGGCGATGTTGGCCTCCTGTGACATCCCATAATTAGCATATTGGAAATAGAAACCTCTATAACTCATAGATGCAACACTTATATCAAGAAATATTGTACTATTCACCTATTAACTTGATGTAGAAACGATTTTAAAGATAAAAATGTTCGGCTTTTAGGCACTTTAAGGATAGTCCTATTAATGAAATAACGTAACCATGCAGTTCACAGCTAACAATCAAATATTGCACAACCTAAACATTATATATTGAATTTACATTTAGGGAGTTGTTGGAGCACGTGACTGATTCATGTGCTGCGCATGTCCTGTACAAACTCGCCCATGGTCTGTGCCAGCAAATGGCTGAGGGTCTCGTGAGCGACAGCAACAAGAACGCACTCGATACAGACTTCACTCGGCAAGTGCATCGATTACTGCAGCAGACTGTCACCTTATGCGACCCAGGTAAATAAGTTTTGTTTAACGATGTAATTATAACAAATAATATATTTAGAACTATTAAAAGTAACTTACAGTTGTAACAAAAGGCATTCAATAGAGACGAGGTGGCATAAAAGAAACCACAAGCCTTATTAAGTATTAGGCTTCCTTGCTGTGTTCAGCAAAAGAAGTCAACAAGCGCATATAAATGTTGGCTACAAAATTGTTTCTATTGAGAGTAACTGAATAATTTTTGGATGAATTACTTGAGTTACTGCCTGTTAATTAGAAATAAAGTCAATTCATTTTTGAAAATATTCAAGCTGGACGAGTTAACAATGTAGTTTGGAAGAGAATTCTATAATTTCAGGACGGTCACGATATTGTCCGGTAGACTTTGGCAGGAGAGAGAACTTAATGTTTCAAAAACATTGTACAAGTAGGATTTATAAGCTCGAATTCTTCTCACCTCATGTCTCCTGTTAGATCTCCTCTGTGATTGTCTTGAGCTTTGCAAGTGCAGTGCGATAGCTGACGAGGTTTACTCTCAGTGTGAGACGGGCGAGTATGGCTTCTCCGTGCAGACCATTACCAACAGGTATAGACTACGTGGCCTGCTTCCATTTTGGTTTTTGAATTAATGATCTTTATCATCATTAACATGATAATACGTGATAATGACAATAACGATAATAACCTTCCGCTTAGTTCAGTGGTTAAGCTCCGGTGTGCCGTGCGGGAGGTCACGGTTCAAACCCCGGCCGGACCAACACTCAGGGTCTTAAAATAACTGAGTAGAAGGTGCTGCCTTTGTGAAACAATCTCGTTCTCGAACTGCAAATGATTAGACCTTCACGTCTTCTCGGATAAGGACGTTAAATTGTCGACCTCAAGTCACACCAGACTCTCACGAGTTACCGACGTTAAATAAAGTTGCTTTACTGTACTCTACTGTACTCTACTGTACTCTACTCTACTCTACTCTACTCTACTCTACTCTACTCTACTCTACTCTACTCTACTCTACTCTACTCTACTCTACTCTACTCTACTCTACTCTACTCTACTCTACTCTACTCTACTCTACTCTACTCTACTCTACTCTACTCTACTCTATACTCTACTCTACTCTACTCTACACTCTACACTCTACACTCTACACTCTACACTCTACACTCTACACTCTACACTCTACACTCTACACTCTATACTCTATACTCTATACTCTATACTCTATACTCTATACTCTATACTCTATACTCTACTCTTCTATACTCTACTCTTCTATACTCTATACTCTACTCTTCTATACTCTATACTCTATACTCTACTCTTCTATACTCTACTCTTCTATACTCTACTCTTCTATACTCTACTCTTCTATACTCTATACTCTATACTCTATACTCTATACTCTATACTCTATACTCTATACTCTATACTCTATAATGTACTCTACTCTATAATGTACTCTACTCTATAATGTACTCTACTCTATAATGTACTCTATACTGTACTCTACTCTATAATGTACTCTACTGTACTCGACTCGACTCGACTCGACTCGACTCGACTTTACGTTACGTTACGTTACGTTACGTTACGTTACGTTACTTTACGTTACTTTACGTTACTTTACCTCGTTCTGAAACTGCTCAGTTCGAGGCTGACCTTACCAAACCTATTGTTTGTAACCAACATGGCCGCCATGTGAGAAGGGATAACATGTGTGCATGTCTTTGTCTCTTGTACACTGTAGTTCTAAAAAAGACATGTTAAGTGAGTGGACATTTGGCAAGAGGTTCAAAGAAGATGGTCTTGTCCTGGACTCAACCTTGGCCCTTCCTCTAGCTGGTAAATTCAGCATGGCAAGCATTCCACCAGGTAAACCACCACTTAGGGCAGTCAAACAAACGCGCTACTAATGAATCGCTCAATAGACTTCATACTCAATCTCTAATTATAACCCGAACCTGAACCAGAACTTACCCTAACCACTTGGAAAACAAGTTCCCAAGTAAACTACGAGGTTTTAGGGCTAGGGTCCAGAAAACAGAAGAGAACAAAAATATATAGAGAGAGAGAGAGCATAAAATGCGAGGTTTTTTTGGATTGCGAACCCATAAGCTTCTGTCATCAAAGTCAACGTGATAACCACCCTACTAAGCGAACATCCACCCTCGAAGTGTGACAAATTATCAGCTCAATGTTTGATTAATGCAAGTCCTTTAACAGCCAAGCGGGGCAGCTTTGGTGCATTGTATCCGTTGAGCAATTCCTGTCCTTGGGTACTCTAGCCAAACACGACATTTGACACACCTTGGATTTCCTATGAAATTATAGCACGGTTTCGGTCAGTATTCCTAATTGATTACACTTTTCAAAGGCAAGAAGTGAAAACGTTAAGAGGAAAATGAACAGAAAATTGCCGGTTTGGGATATATTACATTTTGGACAAAGTGTAAATTTTGGACTATATTGACAAGAGTTTTTGCAGTTGTAAATATGGAGACCAAACTCAAAAAGTTGAATTGATAGATGCCACTGTAAGAGCTTCAGTAAATTACGGTACGTATATTTGCGGTAACAAGTAACCATCCATCTCGCGTGAGAAGGCAGTATATAAACTAGCCAAACTCATTAAACTTGACGAGTACCAAGTGCGTATTTGATTAGATTTCTAACATTTATTTTTAATATGACCAGAAAGTAGCAATCGCGATTTTTTTTACTTATTTTACTTTTATTTCACACTTCGCAGTTGTTTACAGTGTTGATAGTGTATACAAGATATGCTTATGGGAGGTGATAAATAAACTAAGTATCAAGATTTGGGAAATGCCTAGAGTCTAAATAAACCGTGAGGTTTTCGAGTTAGACACTAGTCATCTTATGTAAAATTTGTTATGTAGGCATCAATAAACATACGAATACTTACAACAATAGCAATACTTACAACAATAGCAATACTTACAACAATAGCAGTACTTACAACAATAGCAATACTTACAACAATAGCAATACTTACAACAATAGCAATACTTACAACAATAGCAATACTTACAACAATAGCAATACTTACGACAATAGCAATACTTACAACAATAGCAATACTTACGACAATAGCAATACTTACAACAATAGCAATACTTACAACAATAGCAATACTTACGACAATAGCAATACTTACAACAATAGGTCGTGACCAAGCTTTTAAGGTGAAGACACGAAAGTCAAGAATTTTTTTCTAATAGTAGAAAGCGTTTAACCGTTTTCTGGAAACTGAAATTTGCTAGTTTATTTTATATCAGTTGATAATTTCTGCCATAAGTCCGTTGCCATAGCAGAAATAGTCTGTTAACCAAGATTAATCTTGAAACGTGTCAAATAGTCCAATTAGTTCTTGAAAGGTAACCAAGCCTTAGCCTCGCAAGTAGGCTGGAGGTGTACTGCACTGATACCAACCCTCTTTCTATGAATATGGATAGATTTTGATTATCATGCTAACTAGATACAAGCCATGGAGGATGGAGTTAACCCTGCACTGATACAAACCCTCTTTCTATGAATATGGATAGATTTTGATTATCATGCTAACTAGATACAAGCCATGGAGGATGGAGTTAACCCTGCACTGATACAAACCCTCTTTCTATGAATATGGATAGATTTTGATTATCATGCTAACTAGATACAAGCCATGGAGGATGGAGTTGATCCTGATACAAACCCTCTTTCTATGAATATGGATAGATTTTGATTATCATGCTAACTAGATACAAGCCATGGAGGATGGAGTTGACCCTGCACTGATACCAACCCTCTTTCTATGAATATGGATATATTTTTTGATTATCATGCTAACTACATGTAGATACAAGCCATGGAGGACGGAGTTGACCCTGCACTGATACCAACCCTCTTTCTATGAATATGGATAGATTTTTTGATTATCATGCTAACTAGATACAAGCCTCTAACTAAACTGAGTTAACTCCAGCCTCGATGTCACCAAAGGCTTGGTTACCTTTCAAAATGGCGGTCAAGAACTACGAATTGGACTATTAACAGCCATCGACTCTAACATGCACAGACATGACCTAATATCTTATGGATTTTTCTTTTCAAAGCTCAAATGGTCGAGCACCACAAGCTGCAGTTCTACCAGTCCAGGGTAGCAGGGCGACTTGCGTCCAACCTCGGTAAGTGTAGATAACTACCAGTGGCGAAAACATGAATCAGGATGAATGGGATTACGCTTGCTTATATTAATACTTAATAAACTGAAACTGGGAGGAAAAACACCTTGTAAACCTAGATAGATAGAGATAGATAGAGATAGACTGGTTTACAAGACAGCCGTGTGTTCATCGTAAGTGTGTTAAAAAGTAAGAACAATTTCATATAAAATACAAAATACAGCACTTATTTGGACTCTAATTTGCTGAATTCGATTCCCGCGAGGGTACTGTGTAATAACTTGTGTATGTTCTTGACAGAAAACAGTGAAGATGCCGAGGAAGTTGTCCCCAGGCCTTCTCGATTGATCCAAGTGAGCGCGTCTGGGCTGAACATCATTCGATATCTTCAGGAGAACAACCTGTACAAGCTGGCACTGAGATATGCCACCGAGGTGAACCATTAAACTTTACCTAATAGAATGAGTAGCCGTGGAGAACAACCTGTACAAACTGGCACTGAGATATGCCACCGAGGTGAACCATTAAACTTTACCTAATAGAATGAGTAGCCGTGGAGAACAACCTGTACAAACTGGCACTGAGATATGCCACTGACGTGAACCATTAAACTTTACCTAATAGAATGAGTAGCCGTGGAGAACAAACTGGCACTGAGGTATGCCACCGAGGTGAACCGTTAAACTTTACCTAATAGAATGAGTAGCCGTGGAGAACAACCTGTACAAACTGGCACTGAGATATGCCACCGAGGTGAACCATTAAACTTTACCTAATAGAATGAGTAGCCGTGGAGAACAACCTGTACAAACTGGCACTGAGATATGCCACCGAGGTGAACCGTTAAACTTTACCTTATAGAATGAGTAGTCGTGCTTTATCGGATTTAGATGTACAGAGTCGTGTTTTCCAGTTATTTTGGATTTTACCTATTTCGGCCGAGAAACTTGAAGCAAAAGTTTATGCAAATCAGGACGCACAATGATTTCTTTTGTTTTCCTTCTTGAATCATGAATGAGTTTAATAATTATTATATGGAATGTCGTTATTCTCGCCATGTTCGTTTTGAATATCTTCGGTTTAAAGTCTAGGGCTTGAGGGACAGCAACAGTAACTAAGGGGAGGAGCTAATCTAGCGGCTGTGGAACTATGAAGTACATGTAGAGTGGGGAATTCGTAATGATAGGCTGTCATTTGTGGGTGGCTCCGTATATTTTTTTCCATTCATCAAACTGAATGCAGGACTACTACATGGAAGTAATAAAACTATGATCTCTCCTTTCCCCATTGCTCTTTCTTTCTGCACTCATACAGATCCAAAAATGTTTTTTAAATGTTAAATATTTTCTTCACCTCAGAGAAATGAGACTCATCCACATACACTCCTTACTATACATTCATATATTCTCTGCCCTCAATACTCAACTCACAAGGTGATTTTACTCTATGTATAGACACGCATTTTACTTTTGTTCTGCTCTAGACACTGGGAGTATGTCTACAGCACTACGCCAGCAATTGTTATTCACTTAGTAAGGTAAGTACTACAAAGTGATACATCTTGTACAGAGATCATATAAGAGTCTACAGGAGCGCTGCGAGTAATGTTAACTATGTTTTTAGATATTGAATTTAAAACGTTAAGTGACGCTGCTTTATAACAAAGCACAAACAGTGACCACAGTCTGTTGCTTTGTTATCCTGGTTGCAATTTTCAAACAGTAACGAAACCTGACTAAGTCACCATACTAGAGTCAGTATTTCCAGTGCTTTCGTGTGACTTGGTTTGCTAGATTATTTAACAGATCGATAGTTTATCGTGGCGTGGTCTCTTATTTACCACGTTTTTTTGTCATCTCATGGTGAAACTGTTGTCATTCACGTGGCGCTATCTCTACTCGTCCCAACTATGAGATATCCTTCTTTCTGGGAGCCATTGCTTTCGTGTGACTTGGTTTGCTAGATTATTTAACAGATCGATAGTTTATCGTGGCGTGGTCTCTTATTTACCACGTTTTTTGTCATCTCATGGTCAAACTGTTGTGATTCACGTGGCGCTATCTCTACTCGACCCAGCTATGAGTGTCCATCTTCCCAGAAGCCAATCCACGATACGGAAAGAGATGGTGGCTGTACATTTGCCCACAATCCCTTGCGAACCTAACACAGTCCAACTAACACGTAGAAACCCCCTACTCTCTTCGATGACAGTGTTTTGGCAACAGGACATGTTCTGGCTTATTTATAAGATTTAAAACCTCTCCTGCGATTTTATAACGAATTTAACGTTTTTCACGAGAAATGAATTATGGGTAAAAGTGCAAGGCGCCATCTTGTTTCGTTGGATTGAGCAGTAATTTATTCGTAATTTATTCGTAAAATGAAGTGTTTTACATGTCGTGCATGGTTTTCTATTTTTAACCTGGAAGTTCCGGTATAGAAGGGCCATGGCCAGGCCATTGACATCTTCAGTTGTCACTCAACATTGTAGAGTGCACATCTCTGCGATGCTCCGCTTGAGTGCTACCTGCTGATTGCTTATCACGCGAAATTAAAAACGGAAATGTTAAACTTCAGAGCAAGGACTATAGACTTCGTGAATAGTAATAAAATAACATTGGCGGTCATTAATGAACAACTATCTTCCCTCGGTTCAATGTTTGTTTAATTTTAAACTTTAAAACCTAGCATTCTAACAGGATAGCACTGATCACTCGCTTACTCTTTCACTGCTCTGCAATTTGTATTTCAAATATTTAGGTCCAAATGCGTGAAAACAGGAGGGTAACCCTGTGATAGCGGAACCTCTTATTTAATCAGTTAATGGTGTTTACGATCAGTTTCAATAGTGACAGTACTTTGAATGCAGTAATGTATCTTATTATATTTGATGTTTAGGATGGTGTGCTTCCACCCTCTATTGTGGCCGAGAAACAGCATATGAGCAAGATTTCTCAGATGGGCCTTGATATAACAGTCGAGCTAACTGGAGGACTACTTGTTAAGGTACAAAGTAATGACCTCCTATAGTCACTACAAAATTACATACAAAGCCTTAACATCGTTCACACACATGACTGGAATATTACCAAACTGCCCAAATCGGTAGACATGGCGGCCATTTTTAAAACGTTTAATTATGCGATTTAGAACATTTTTGGTAAAAAAAATCTCCGGATATGAAGTTGACTTGGATTCATTCAAGTTTATCTTTTCAATTTTGTAATACTATGAATGTTGGCTTTAAATCTGCCGGCGTAATCATGTCACTGATCACTATAAATGGAATACATTTCTCTTTCAACCTTTCCCTCTCTTCCTTTCCAAATACTTTTTTTGTGTTATATGGATACAAATTTAAATGAGAGAAGTATAGCAGCACTAGTTATTTTTTTTAAAGCCTGGTTCACACTAGCTACAAAAGCATATGTACAAACAACATACTCATACGCAGTAATGTACTGATCATTAGTGGCTATTGTTCACACCTGTGAGTAGTACAAGTATCGCTAATGATCAATTAGCCATTTCGGAGTTTAGGAAAGGACTGGGACCGAGAAAATAATTTTCTGAATACGAAATGAACCCCATCACAGAAAGAACACACTAAAATTAGCAAGTTTACCTTGTTTGAGAAAGTTTGGATCAATGTGAACTGAAGTGAAGCCTCCAAAATCTCAAAAATTGGACGGAATGTTGGTTTTTGGGACGTTGTCCCCCAAAGCCATAAATTCTCTGTTATTTTCCCGATTTAGGAAATCTCACCACATTTTTGTTACCACACCATTCTTCCTTAAATTCAGGAAACCTACTAATTTTAATGTGTTCTTTCTTGAGATGGGGTACATTTCTTAATCAGATTAATTTTTCACACGTTGTCCCATATGTACTTTACTTACAAGTTCGTGCGAAAGTTTGCGTGAAACGTAGCCCCGCATATTGTTGTGTTGAGAAAATGACGTCACGTCCGCTGGAATTAGCTCTGTCATAGCTCTGTCCCAGGAACGGATTCGAGTAATGGCGGACATAAAAACTCAAGATTCGGATCCCAATAAATAAGACTTCCCATCGTCATATCAAAAAACGATGTGGATAGGAAAAATATAGCAACTTTACTTTACAATTACGAAAAAATATCAGAATCTCAAAATTTGATCGTAGTACCTTCAACAATAGCAAATGTAATACAAAGACAACACGGTGTAAACCCTGTTGGTCCAGTAAAACATGTTCAAAGAGCTCATTTGTGTAACTAGATGCTATGTAGGCTAGTTATTCGTAGTTTATGGCGTTATATTTTGTTGATAGGTGTTGAACTGCAAATCTGTTGACCATGACCTCGGATTGGGCTACCTGTGTTCGACACCACATAAGCTTGCACTCGAGAAGCTCACATCCAAGACGTACTTTTCTGGCCAAAACTATGCTAAGATAAAGGTATGGTTTAAGGATAGATAGCATGACTAATAGAAGAATGAATTCTCAAGCAGTTGGGACAACAACAATAACAATCTTTATGTTGCTATGTTATAACACAAATGATGGGAACATTCTAAGAACGTGGCTAATAGACTTGAGATCAGCGTAGATCGAATTTTATTTGTTAAATAATAATATTTTGTACAACTGAAATAAGGTACAGGCTACCTGAAATAACCACAGGGACAGTTACTTGAGATGTAGCCGAATGAGATTTAAATATCCTGAGAATAATGTCAATCATATTCCATATGAATGTATATTTTGCGTTTGTAATTTCATTCAGGGTACAAGTATGTATGCGAATAATATCGATACTTTGCAGTTGTAATGAGCTCTTCATCGTAGAGCAACCATAGTGATTGAAAGTGAAACATAAAGGGGCTGTGTCGTAGTCAGAGGCCTTTATATTAGCAGTCCGGGCCGGACACAGCTATTTTCAACACTTTTCTGAACTGCGAACATCTGGGATGGCTCAAATGAATAGACATAGTCTGCAAGGAAAATATTGCGTATTATTTTAATCAAGCATTGATGGAGGAGACTTTAACGGCTTGTAGCCAATCAACAGCCACCAATCGAGCATAAACATTGTTTACATGAAGGGAGGGTAACCTTGGTGCTATGACTAGTAACATTGTTGTTAATGTGCGAAACAGTCTCGTGGGCTTACAAAACAATGAAGATAACCCTAGTGCTAGGGTGAACCTCCCTTAGCTCCAGACCCTCAAGTGACTAATGCCCTTGTCTTGCCCTATTTAAAGGCATTTGCGAAGGTTGGGGAAGACTATGCGCAGTTGATAAATGAGCCAGGTATCCTTGAACACTGTCAGAAGGTGGCCCAGAATGCCACATGGGGACAAAGGCTGAGCAACATGAAGGTAATCACAGTAAAGGGACACTGGCAGTTGAATGTTTAAAACAAAACTACAAAAATACTCCCTGAGATAGGATAAAAATGCCATATGTCTTGGTGTTTTTCAAACTTTCTCGATAGAGGTGGCAAAGATTAAAGTGGATTACAACAACTTATTAAAGCAACATGGTTTCGGTAACAGTGAACCGATTTCAAGTTGCTCTAAATGTCTCCCAGAAGCAGTATTTTTCATCCACTCGAATCTTTGCCATCCTTCATCAAAATTGTTTTAGATTTTCTCCAGTATCCCTGGTAAGCACACTCTTCTAATCTTAGTAGTTATTTTTGTCTTTCATCATGAGAAAGTTTGTCATGTGGGGGTTGACAGTGTCCATTTAACATGAATCAATAATGTTATCTTCTGACTAGGATCGGTGAATGCGAGTCCTTGCATAACTTGTTTATTATATTGATGAGTAATGGGGCTGACATGCTGACCAAATGTACATTGATACGCTTAACTCCAGCGGATGTACTCACATATATATGGGTATATGCCGCCAAATAGGGTAGTTTCCGAGCTGTTTTAGCCTGAAATAGGGTTATGAATTTTGCCTTTTTAGTCTGGAATAGGGTCTGATTTTGACCTGTTAATTTATTTGTTATTTTGACATTGATCTTCAAAACTAATTGAGAAAGAGAACAAACCACGACACAAAGTGGCACTTACATAACATGCTTCAAGTCCTTACAAAGTGTCACTTGCATAACATGCTTCAAGTCCTTACAAAGTGGCACTTACATAACATGCTTCAAGTCCTTACAAAGTGGCACTTGCATAACATGCTTCAAGTCCTTACAAAGTGTCACTTGCATAACATGCTTCAAGTCCTTACAAAGTGGCACTTGCATAACATGCTTCAAGTCCTTACAAAGTGGCACTTACATAACATGCTTCAAGTCCTTACAAAGTGTCACTTGCATAACATGCTTCAAGTCCTTACAAAGTGTCACTTGCATAACATGCTTCAAGTCCTTACAAAGTGGCACTTGCATAACATGCTTCAAGTCCTTACAAAGTGGCACTTGCATAACATGCTTCAAGTCCTTACAAAGTGGCACTTGCATAACATGCTTCAACTCCTTACAAAGTGGCACTTGCATAACATGCTTCAACTCCTTACAAAGTGGCACTTGCGTAACATGCTTCAACTCCTTACAAAGTGGCACTTGCATAACATGCTTCAACTCCTTTAATAACCTACATATTTTCGGGGTAATGTCTGACAAAGAGTATGGAAAATAATTTAGTTTGTTGTGAAATAGGTTCAGGTTTTGAGACCTGTGTGGCACACAGCTACCCAAAACAAATTCCGAAGAGTACCCCCTCCCCCCTGTCCCCCCGTCTCCCCCAGTCCCCCCCCCCCCCCACCTGTCCCCTCCCCGGGCGCAACTAATCCCTCATGTGTCCCGGCATAGTGCTTTTTGAGCTTCATTAAAGCATTGACGCGCTGAACTATCCCTTATCTCACTGTCTTTTAACTTCGCCATTCATACATTAATGCACACTACTTCCTCTTCCCTTGACATTTTTCTTCGTGTTTAGTTAGTACTGACTGCCTATGCCAATACTCCTCTTGGGAAATGGTAAACTACTCATTTGCTTGAACTCATTGTTGTCCTCAGATCTACATCAAGGACGTCTACAGAGTTAACCGTGAAGAGGTTATTCGTCTGTTATCAGAGTTAATGCAAGATAGGAATATTAGCATCGAGATGATATTGGACTTCTGCAGGTATTATCATTTGAACTTACAATCCTGGAGCCAATAACACTTTTACACGTGTATTTTACAAGGCTGGCGTTTGTTTTGTGGCGTAGTAACAATGGACAGACTTGTAAAATACCTGTCAAACGTTTATTGTGTGGGTTCCTGGACAAAAGTGCTGACACGCTGTCTATTTCTCTCTCCATGCCGTTTCTGTATTCAATAGGCACACTTTTCGTGCATCCAATCCATGCAACTTTAAAAGCATGATTATAAAGGACCGGTCGAACGAGATCTAGTGGTGATGATTGTTGATGGCAAAAAGACTCAAAGTTGATAATAGCTGTCAAGAGTATCGCCCTGCATGCAGAGAAAATAAATTCTGCCGAAATCTTGTCAAGTTTATATTGAGCATGCTCGAGCGTTGCCTGGATACAATTTCGAGCCCAGGCTGAATCGAGTGCGGCCTCGAGATCGTGCTCAACAATACATGCACTGCATGTAAAAAACAGACTGATTAGACCAGAAGTTGGGCTGCGACTTGATAGGATTTCGGCAGAGCCTTCCTTTCTCTTTACTCTGTTAACGGGAAGAATGCTCTGCTCGCAGGGTGGAGTCTATTAGAAGTGGTGGTCAATATTGTTGATAACAAGATTTATGCTCTTCTCTGCCTGACAACAACTTATACGAGCTTAATGTAGTGTAATCCAGTACTTGGTACATGTACCTGTATAGGGTACAAAGTATTCTTTTGATGCCAATAATGCTGGAAAAGGTATATGTGTTACATCTTTCAGATCGTTTAAAGTAGACGAAAATGAGGCGTTATTGATGTACGTTAAGATGCAGCTACTGCCCTCATGCCCACCCGATGACCACGATCCCTCCAGTCCTGGGGCAGATCTGGAGTACGAACATAAAGTGGTGGCAGTGGTGAAACAAATATCCCCACAGCCACTGTTTCAACTTCTTCTAGATGTCGGCAAAAAGGTAAAGGCAAATAGGTTTACGTTGTTGCATAGAATATGTTGGCTTGGTGTGCGTGGTAAACTGTTCTGTTCTCTTAACAGAAGTTGTTTCACTGATAATAAAATTTCGCGGCCTTTTTAAATACACAACAATTTGACACTGCTGCTAGCTTAGTACAAACATGGTACACATCTGAAAGGCGCTGTGTCGTGGTTTTGCGCATGTCTGTGGCTTCAAACAGTTCACGTTCCCTCTCTTAATGCTTGATTGAAAGGATATGCAATGTTTTCATTGAAGACTAGATCTACGTACAGTTTGTTAATTATTTTTAATAATAATAATAATGTTTAGTTCTTATATAGCGCAATTCTCCTAAGAAAGCCCGAATGCGCTTTACAATCAAGATGTTACAATTCAAAAATACGCCATGAATCTAGTTACAATTCAAATATAATGAAACGAAAAACATGTATATGAATATAAATAAATGTGAATATAGGTAATGAACTATGTAAACTATGACTAAAAATTGAAATAAAAATTGAAGTAGAAGTAGAGTGCAAACAATAAAAGCATGCGACAACACCAACCAAACAGCACAAAACAGCACCAATTAAACAAGAAAAGGGAATGATGTTGGCACTATTCAGTACTATTCAGCTAAAACAGCCGCCGCATGCCCATACCGTCCGCACTCTAAGAAAGCAAAAGTAAATAGTTATCATTAAAATTAGAAAAAAGCCTTCCTAAAAAGATGGGTCTTGAGCCTGGACTTAAAGATACTGACAGACGGACTGATCTTAATTTCAAGGGGATTTTGGTCCAGATACAGAAAAAGCTGTTTTACACATTTACTTTGATTTCATCCATCCCACACGTGTGCTAAGATAGTCAGTTTATATGAAAACTACTGAAAAGCGAAGCTCCCAATTATCTGAATTGAAGTAACGACCGAAAATAACGATAAACTATGTAAAGAAAAAAAAAGATAAATACACAAAAATAACTGGTAGAATAAAGGGATATCAGGGCAAAAGATTCAGAAGAAAAGAGAAGATAATGGAAAAATGCCAAAAAAACTATGAAATTTTGAGCGCGCTTGCTAGTTGTTCGAAATGACGTGCTCAGATTGTGTCAACAGCGCACGCACTCTAAAATTGAAAACTTTTCATTTAAATCACAGATAATGGCCTGCATTTTCTCATTTTTCTAAGGCTTCATTATAAAATGTTAGCCAGAAATACAGGGAGGTTAAAGCTAGTGTAAATTTACGTCAAAATCCCTAAAAAAACTTTGGTTTAGAGATACTTTGTGAAAATGTTTGTGCTGCTGAGGCAAAATCATCTGGTCAAGTGACAGTTTGGAAAGGCATTCCGATCCTACTTGGGCCAAGGTTTCAATCCCGGATTCGTGGTTTTAGCAGTGACGTGCATGTACAGCACATTTTCAGGCACGTCGCACGTCCGAGTTCGAGCGCGAGAGAAACAGGAAGTCGTTCAATTTTTCCTGTCATCCTATATGTCTGGTGCTCCTTCAGCCCATGTGGGAGCTCCGCTAAAAATGATGGTAAAAGTTACTTAGAATAGAAGAACTAATCTAGCTGAGTAACTTACACAATACGATTGTAAATAATATATGGTCGTGGAATTAATAGATGGTACTAACAATTGCAAGAAACAATTTAAGGAATTTATCAATCATTTGGTAATTAAGTAAGTACAAAGGAAAAGAGAGAAAGAGGGTAAAGCAGACGGGTGGTACCTCATGCAAGAACATTTTATCATAGGTATGAACATGAATGGTAAATTATGCATTTGATCAGGAAAACATAGTGTAAGACTGGTGAGATCAGTTTTAATTTTCTTATTAAATTCCCCATTTATATAAGGTGTATTGAATGTTTTGTAATGGAGGTATATTTTTATAAGGAACTGTTCAGTAAATAATAAATAAAAGTGAATTGATTGAACCATAATCATCGCAAGATTTGCCTATGCGAATACGTTTAACAAACACACATGTAGTCACAGGGACAGGAGGTCTTGCATCGAATACTAACCAGTAGCTCTATTTGCCGGCAGGTTGACCAGTATGATTACGACAGGATCATGGTCATATTGAAATTGACCAAGGAATATGCTCCTGCTGATGCCATAAGCGCCGTTGATAAGGTAACGTATCGTATTCAAGGAATCACACGGTGCCCACATCCTCTTAAAGGGACACTGTTAATCGAACCTTCGAGTTTCTTTAAAACAACAAAAATAACACCCTGCCAACTTTGTTGTATTGCACTGAGCGGTTAACGTCTTTTTTCCATAGGGTATTACTCTGCTGGAGTATCTTTTTCATTACGAGAGAAAGGCTCCTCCTTCCAAGTACGAGAAGACATTTTCCTACTCAAGCAAGGCAGCAGACAAAGATGAGGTTTGTTTACGTTGCTGTTCTTGAATAGGATCGAAACTTGCTCCTCTTAATTAAAACAACAATAAGGGCATATTTAATGTTCTTTTCTTATTTGAATCCTCATCTAACGTATGAAAGAAACTTACCATATAAATTTTCATTAAACTCGAATTTAAGTTTTCGTAATTCACAAAGTTTTCAATGAAATGTTCTACAGTGTCATCCGTGACATATTGTCATAGAAAACCCCAAATAGAAAACAAAGGACAAAAGGCCACGTGTGTTTGCTTCCCCCCGATGAGGGCACAGTTTTGAACCACGACTGTACCAGCGCTCAGGTTTTCGAAATAGCTGCATGCGGAGATGGTGCTGTCTTCTTGGATAGGCAAGTAAAATTGAAGGACCAACCGTCAGCATCGAATTAACAAAGTAAATCAAGTAACCGTCATTGAAAGGATGTTTCTTTTATTTGACAGATTGGTTTGACGTCCGAGAAGCCCCTGTCGCTCCTGTCCAAGAAAAGGCTTCCTTTCCACCCACTCCTGTATGGTGAACCTTGGAAAGTTATTTGTAAGTTGAATAAGAGCAGTGTTATTTCAAGGTATTATACAATCTTGTCTTATCCTCCTATCGGTTAGCTCAGTGGTTAAGCGCTGGTCTAATGTGTGGGAAGTTGATGGTATTATACAATCTTGTCTTATCCTCCTATCGGTTAGGTCAGTGGTTAAGCGCTGGTCTAGTGTGTGGGGAGTTGATGGTTCTCAAGGTCTTAAAATAGTAGAATGTGCTGCTTTTGTGAAATAACAAACATTCGTGAGTCTCGGACGGAGGCCAAATGTCCCTCTCTTTGGCCCAATCTCACTTCTTTGTTAAACTCACTTCTCTTCATGATTCATGTAAAACCGGCAGACTGAATCTTACAACGTCGCATGATCGAATCCACTATGCATGTCCAATTGTTTGTTGTCACTGTTCATCACGTGATGCTCTTCACAAACACATAATTACAGCAATTTTTGAAGAGATTCATTTAGTTTTTGTCAAAAAAACGCTTCTGGTGTATAAGAATAATACTATTAGGAAGAAGTTAATAAATAGAGTCAGGGCTCGAAATAAACACTCACAACTGGCGAGTGGTGCCTTTTCTTTGAGTTTGCGAGCTGAAAAAATCCACTGGCAAACGTTTGTGAGTAAACATTTCCCTCTGCTGGATTTTTGAATAAGAAATAACAATTCTCTGTAAATTCAAGATCAAAAATAGTTACTGCTGAAATGAGAACGATACCAGAAACGGATTTGGCGTTGGGACGGGCACTGTGTCGGCCAGCGGTTTTAATTCAAGCGTAATTCAAGTGCAATTTGTCTGCGCAGTGGTCACTTGTTCCTCGTGGTTTTAGATTCGCTTTAATTTCAAAGCTTCCTGTATCAAAATCACTGCTAAAAAGTTGCTAGTGACTTTGCTTGTTTTGCTAGTCGAAAAAAATTACAAGCACATATTTGCCAGTAGACAAAAAAGTTAAGTGTACGTGACGCCGTGACGCGGTACACTTCCCCTCATCAGTAGCAAGGTAAAAAATAATAAAACCAGCCTCCTATGAGGCTATACTCACGCCTGTGACAAGACGGGTTGAATTTTAAACCCCTACTCTTCCCTCTTCTCACCACAGGTAACCCGTATCATGATATGAGGCTTAAAAACAATAGTCTAAAATATTAGATGTAACAAGAGCCTCCACATAGACCAAATTCATAATGGCGCCTCCTAACTTGCATAATTTGGAAGATAAATTTGTAGAGGGAAACCAATGCTACCACATGAAAGACCAATAATAATACCAGTAATATACCAGTAATATGTAGAATTGCTGTCTAGTTAGCGATTTCAAATGCTGAAAAAACATGAAAGCGAGGCTGGAAAGGCCTCCGTTGTTTTTCCCATACAAATCTTTCTAATTTCAAATGGCTGTAACTTCATTGATTTTTAAGCTACAACCTTCGAATGTCATAAGGTCACTAATTTTAACATGCTCTTTCACATGGTAATGTTTTCTGTACATGTGGATAATCTGTTGAAAAAGAAATACATATTTATGAATAAAGTCTATAGATAAAACCAAGCGTCGCCTTAAAGATCGCTTCAATGAACACCGCCGCCCTGTTGACAAATCTAGTAACAAGTCTAAAGCTACTGCCGTTTCGGATCATTTTCTAACTAACAACCACTCTCCCGATGACATTGTATTTATCATTTACATCGTATATCCGTTATGCGTCATTCTCTTGGGTTCTTGGTGTTCTACCACGCCCACTCATTACATATATCTTATATTTTGTAGTCTCATATTCGTATATTTGTATTTGCAACGTTTTCTTTTTTATATTTTCCACAACTTGTAAACCCTGAAGAAGGTTGGCCGTGCCAGCCGAAATATTGGTAAAATATAATTATTCCCAAACCGTACAAATCATCCTTGCATCGTTCTATTATTACTTGTATAATTTTGTTGATTAGATCCCGCCAAGATGATCCGGTGTTTTCCTATTAATTATTATAAGTATACCATGACAAGAGCCGAGGGAGAGTTTGTTGAAGTCCCGAGGCTGCTGCTGCCGAACTCTCCCGAGGCTTGAGGAGAAATTTAATCACTAATTTCCCGAATTGTCATGGTATAACTTTGTAATACTCTGATCGCCGAGAAATGGAACAAATCTCTGAGAAGTTTAGTTTTCTCTGCCTAAACTAAAGACGTCGCAGTTGAGTTGCTGTCGAAAACGTTTTAAAGCTCGATTGAATGACCTTGACTTCCCCTGGGGACAAGTGTGTTGTTTTTTAGAAGAATAGCAGTAAAACACAATGTAATTATGTGCTTGACTAAATATTTAAAGGTCATGCGTATTGACTCTTCTTAATATTTATGCGCATATAATTAGCTACTCGAAAATGAGGCTATCCCCGCATCGTTGCTTAGCTGAAAAGCAAAATGGCGTCGCGGACGGAACATTGCTGTGTTCCTCTATGCGTTAGAGACAAAAGGAAAAATCCTGAATTGTCCTTTCGAACTCGGATGCACGTTGCGGCATCCACGATGCGGGGATAGCCTCGTTTTCTAGTAGTGAATTAGATATGTGCATAAATATTAAGAAGAGTGAATATGGTTTTTCAGTATCCCACATGGAAGAAGCGGGTTTTAGAAATAAGAGAAGAACGTGCAGATTGAAATACGTGATCCCACATGGATTACGTTGAAGGTTATGATGATGCCAGGTCAGTTTGGGTTCAATTTTTTCACCCTGGAGCGCAGGGCTATTCGTGCCAGAGGGGAGCAAGAGTTGATGCTTTTTACCCTCCCATGTCCAGCCTGCATTGTCTTCTAGTTTTCCCTCATTACGATGCAAGGGAAAATTTCCCTGTTGAAGACAATGCATATTTCTAAATTTCCCTTGCGTTTGTAATGAGCCGGGGAATTTAGAGATTAAATGTGCGTGAACAAACAAAGGAATCCGAGGCGATCATGGTATTATTACGTAATATATACAACACTGTCAGCCGTGTTGTATCACATATCCAAACATTGAGAACTGAACTTGAAAAACGACGCGAAGCGGAGTTTTTTAAACTCAGTTCGAGGTGTTTGGATATGTGATAAAACACGGCTGACAGTGTTGTATATGGCTTCTCCAACGAATTTACCATTGAAGAGAAAACGGAGAAGAAAGTTTGGATAATTTATGCAAGTGTTTCATCACATATCCAAACTCCTTCACGCTTGTGATTTTCTCTGTAATATTCTCATTAATTATTCCTGAGTTTGAGAATGTAATGTATTGGACGTGGAGAATAGAGATGCAAAAAGCTATGTGCAAATCACTTTTATTTTTTAATACACGCTTTACTTTTCTTCGACAAAATTCGTGTTGGTAGCTACGGTAAATGCTGCAATTTTCATTCGCGCGAGCATTGCAACAAGGGATGCAATCCTCCTACAATCTTCATCAATCTTTGAATGATTAGCTGTTAGTATTTCTTGCCTGAAGCCAACATGTAGATGACGTAATTATTGTGGAATTTTAATTGTAATTGAATTGTAATTAGCCGGTAACAAAACGAGTGGGGGACTGGAACCGAGTCAGTAAAACTAATTCAATTAATAACTAGTCAAAGTGAGCATTATTTTCCAAAAGCACAGATCAAACTTAGCTAGTCTAGAAAGTTTGGTGAACTTTGGCTCAATATTGACGATGCTAGAAGGCATCGAATATGTCAATTTTCCCATACAAACTCTCTTATTAATTAACGTTGTCCCTCCAAACCATACATTCATTGTAAAATTTTGGAGGGACAAAGAAATGTCAATTGCTTATAATTCAGACACGATTCACTTGAATTACATCAAACTTGGCACAAATGCTAATTTCAACATGCTCTATGATGTGATGAACTTCATTTTAGAATTAGAGTAATTCTGATAAACTAGGTCCCAGTCCCCTGCTCGTTTTGTTACCGGCCAATTATTGTAGAATTGGCTTAATGGCTTGATGTAATTTGCGAGCCGAATTTAAGACTCGGCCACTACCGAGTAATAAGTAGAGCTGACATTAAAAAACAGAGCAGAAGTAAGTGCAATTTGATTCCTTAATAAACGAAATGTGGCAGACGTTAATAATGTTTTCCAGTAGACTGCCAAGGGCTTACGTGTACATGCATTTTAAATGTCAGGATCTACGGGGCAGCCAATGAGATTGGAATATTCTAACGAACACAGATCGCTGGCCAATCGATAAAAGTTGAGTTTTAGTTGCCAAGCACTTTACATCGTATTGTAAAGTATTGATTTCGTAATTGGTTATCCAAATATATTATGTACTATTAAAGATGATAAATTTAAAAATAAGCGTTTTTGATTATCTATTTTTGATTTAATAAATTTGACGGAAATTCCGAATATTATCACTATCGCGCAATAATTAACGCGCAATGATTGTTTATCGATTTCCCCCTATGACCTCGTTTAACGCGCTCTCAAATGTTGTCCTTCTTATCTAAAATGTAATTGAAGTTGACACGTTCGTTGAGAGTTCGCTGTCTTGTTCTTAGTGAATTCAGACTCGCTTTCTCGCGTAAGCTCATTAACAGTCCTCATGCTGTTCCTGTGGAAACTGGCCCTGTGGGATCCCTGTGGTTTATTCCCTGTGACGTCAGAGGATTGGTGCAAGCATATTTGTGTAAATGCTCTTCGGTACTCTCGGCTTCGTAGAGTGTAAATAGCGGGATTTATTACAGCGTCCACGTAAGCGAGAAATGAGATTGCTTCGGCCGCCTGCTGGTTAGGCCCGTTGCTAACTTGGTGTAGAACCATGACCATGATTGGTAGATAGCACACTATGAACGCTCCAATTACCATGCCTGAAACAAACCACACAACATCAGCGATACATTGAATATTGATCAGATAGTGACCATGATTGGTAGCTAGCACATGATGAACGCTCCAATTACCATCCCTAAACTTATGGGGAGCCGGGGTGGTGCAGTGGTTAAGCGCTTCGCCTCTCACCTCTGTGGCCCAGGTTCGATCCCCGGATGCGGCGTCATATGTGAGTTGAGTTTGTTGGTATCTTGCCCTTGCTCCGAGGGTTTTTCTCCGGGTTTTCCGGTTTTCCTCCCTCCACAAAAACCAACACGCTAAATTCCAATTCGATCTATGGATTAGCCGGGTCCTGGCTTTGTACAGCCCCAATGGCTGTTTCAGGTCCCGCTAGAAATTCAAAGGTTTTTGTTTAAAACTGACAAACCACACACATCAGTGATACATTGATTAGTTAGTCTTAATGAATGAATGTTTATTTATTAAAACACTGTATCTATTCAAGTTACACTTGGTTTCCAGGAGAACTGTTACAATAAGTAAATAATAAATATTTATGTAAATAATAAATATGTTAAATATGTACGTTAAAAATATATTATATACAGTCGACAAATATCGATATTTTGGAGCTCCCTTCGAAATATGTTTAGACTATTTGCCTCTTGGAAAACTGGGCAAAGAGTTCCAAATTTTGGCTACACTGTAAGAAAAACATTTTAGTGCTTCTGTTCGAGGCCTTGGGATATGAAAGTTTGTATTTGAATGCAAAAAATGCAACCTAATGAAGCTTTTCTTGCTTTAAAGACCTAGAAAAAGCCCTAAAAGGAAACTTAAAACACTTGAGTGATGACGGGGTATTCTTACTAATGATCAATCCCCCAAATACGGTGCAAAAAATGATGGCAAAATATATTTACGAAAGTCTCGAACTTTAATAGGAACAAATAATTAAACCCGTGTTGTACGTATCATATAGCTATTTTAACTTAACTTAATGAAGGTAATATAAATATTCTTGTTATTTGGATATATACCGATGTAGTTCAATCTACAAGGTCCAAATAAAGTTATGTCTATGTCTTACAATGAAACGCTTAGTTGAACCGAGATGTTTTAATATTTTCGCCGTTCTCAGTTATGCGGTCAGAACTGATTAGGAGAAAAACAGCCACTCCACGCGTTAAAGTTAAAAGAATTAATACAAACATTCAGGTCATGGATAAGGAAAAATAGTCTACAGTCCACTAGCCAACAGTCCAAAACTCCAGTCCAAATATTAGTTTATATGTCGAAAACTGATCGACTTCTAGTAATGTTCTCAAAATCTAGTTACAACGAGTCATGAACAATCTGTAAGGAGTAAGTAGCTCTTAGACAACAGCCATGTGCATGCCTCGTGGACATCAGTGACCTTTGAGTTCGTGACCTATCTAGCATAAGGTTTCTACTTCGCTCAACACGGTCTTACCTCAGTGGTTTAAGCCGCTGGTCTGTAGTGAGGGAGATCGCGGGTTCAAAACCCGGCCGGACCAGCACTCAGGGTCTTAAAATAACTGAGCAGAAGGTGCTGCCTTTATGAAACAATTTCGTTCAAGAGTCTATATAATCCGTACCTATCCGAATCTTAGATTGACGGCTTTCGGATAACATATTGAAATCCAATTCAGTCCAAAAGGTACCCCTTTCGGGCGGAGCCTCCCCCGCGTAGAGTCTAAATGTGATCCTACTTTAGATCTGATATTAAATTGACAATCAAACTCTTCGACACTTTGATAAAACCAATCTTGCTCTATGGAAGCGAAATCTGGGGGACCGATAGCAAAAGATCTAGCGAAAATGATCCGATAGAAATAGTGCATACAAAATTTTGCAAGTTACTATTAGGAACCAGCAGAACATCAGTCAATAATGGATGTAGAGCAGAGCTTGGTAGATATCCTTTGAGATGTGAATTAACATTCAGAAGTATTAACTATTGGACAAAATTGTTTACCAGGGACGAGCCAATGCTTACAAAAAATATGTATCTCGACAGTATGCAATCAAGCAACCCAGTTTTTTGGAGTTACAAAATTAAGCGAACCGTACAAAGCCTAGGCTATGGTGATATATGGACACTCCAAAATAATACTCCAGATTTTAGGGAATTTCTGAAGAATATAAAGCAACGACTAAAAGACACAGAACTACAAATTTGGTTAAGTGATATATTTAATGACCAACGACAGAATCCAAACCAGAGTAACAAACTACGAGTTTATCGAACATTCAAAACGAAGTATGAATTCGAAAACTATTTGGATCTTGTCAGAAATATCAAACATAGAATTACGTTCACCAAATTAAGAATAAGCAATCATTGCCTTCAAATTGAAAAAGGAAGACACCTTAAACCTTATCTAAAACCAGAAGAACGAATTTGCCCAACATGCAAACAAGAAATGGAAGACGAAATTCACTTCCTGCTGAGATGCAAAACTTACCAGACAATCGGGCATGATTTCTTATCCTCCTTAAAAACTCTAACGAAATTAGATAGCAGAAAAATGACAGAAAAAGAACTATTCTCGGTAATCATTGATCCCCCGAGACAAGTCACAACAGTAGCAGCAAAATATGTTTATGATTGTATGGACATGCGATCCACCATAATTTCAGCACAAATAATGTAAGCTAATTTAATGATAACTATATATATATTATGTTTTTAAGATTACAGAACAATCTATCCGTCATTAACCAACTTTTTAAATTTGTTAGCAGTCATCTGATGTACCAATGTAGTACAAAGAGCTAATGAATAAAGTCTGTCTGTCTGTCTGTTATAGGGAGTACCCCCCCTTTCGGGAATCCGGCCCTGGCTACGTTAATGTCTGTCTGTCTGTCTGTCTGTCTGTTAATGTGAGTTGTTTACGAAAAAAGTTACTACAGTTTGCAGACTGAGGACTTGTATAATGTTTCTTTTTGTGCTCATGTTTCCAGTGAAACCTCTACTAAATAACGCTAAATTTCATTACTGCTAAGCACGCGTAGAGCTGTGCTTAACCGTTGTTCGTTTGTGAAAGGCGTGAACTTCTCTTGTCAGAGGAAAAGGTACTATTTATGGTTTTGATGTTTTGTCTCTCTTTCCTTTTCCATAAACAGCGCTAAAGAAAAAAAAACATTTCCAAGAATGTAAACAACGGACAGCTTGCCAAAACAATAACCATTCCAAGCACCTAAAACAACTGAGCACACAGACATTTAGTCTTGCGTCTAATATTGTCGAACATTCGTTTGTATAACAGTAGCTGCCAAGTCATCCAAACATCCGATACATTAGAAGGCTATTTTTGGTACCCGAAAACAAGCTAAGGAGTTCCTTTACTTTACAATGTTCAGTTTTGGTCTTCAGTTCTGAAAATTATTCTATAATTCAGTTTTATAGGAAAGTAGTTCAGGATTAAAATAAATTCCAGATTGTAGCAACGTATGAGTGGTTTTACATCAAAAAGACAACGAAATTCTATTGAATCGTATTCTAACGTGATGCAGATCTTTGAAAACTCGACGGTATCGACATTTTGAGATACTGATTATAATGTACTAAAAAATGATAGAAAAAGATCAAATCACCTACAGTTGAAGATTCAAGATTCAAGGAAACACAACGCACGGGTTGTTTTTGCTGTTCTCGTGTCATTTATCAGGTTGGAAAGTTTACTGGATATTCGGTTAATATAATGTAGTTATACCCGGCGACCTTGGTGGAATTTGCGGTAGTTGTATATGGTCCATCACGAGTTGTACTACTCAGGAATGTCTCAGAAGCATGAGCTCAAGCTCCTTCGCAAGTACTTTTAGTTAAACAGCGAAGACCAATAACCTTTACGCTAAGTGAATATAACGGAACGGTTCTGACTGAGTTCATTATGGAGACTGGTCAGACTAACGAGTCTCCGATAACCAAGTGAGTAGTGAGTACTGTAGTTCATAACTTGAGTGTAAAATAGTGACCGTGGGAAATGCCTCGTGTTTGAGTATTTGAAATATCCCATCTATGGTGGAGATATCACTGAAAGACTTCAATTCTCGTTTTTCTCTGAACTGGACACATTTGGTGTTCTCTTTTAAATGGAAGCTTGCTGCGTTGCTGGTAAATGAATTACGACGATCCTATCGGCTTCGGAACCTCGGTCATTATAAAGCATTCAATCACCGAGACATCTGTTGGTACGTATAGCACAAAAACCTAGCACAAGGCCCATCAGTTGGTAGCACAAAAACCTAGCACAAAGCTCATCAGTTGGTAACACACAAACCTAGCACAAGGCTGATCAGTTGGTAGCACAAAAACCTAGCACAAGGCTGATCAGTTGGTAGCACACAAACCTAGCACAAGGCTGATCAGTTGGTAGCACACAAACCTAGCACAAGGCTGATCAGTTGGTAGCACAAAAACCTAGCACAAGGCTGATGGTAACACACAAACCTAGCACAAGGCTGATCAGTTGCTAACACAAAACCCTAGCACAAGGCTGATCAGTTGGTAACACAAAAACCTAGCACAAGGCTGATCAGTTCAACCTTTTCTTCATTATGATTCGCTACGATGAGCGTAAGACCTAAACATTGCATCAAAAAGTATGTTTCTTGTTTCTGCCACCGGCCTGTAAAGGGCTTTGGCTTCACAGCCAGCAAGCCATGATTTTAATGTGTGTATAGCTCATGAGATGTCCCTAATATTACAGGAGCATACATCAACGTACATATATACACCCTGTATTGTTGAGGCAGGCTTAATGCAGACAGTGTAAATAAAACGACTAATAATAATAATCTATATTAATGAAATGGCTGACAATACATGAAAATACAATTATAATACACTACACCTCTTAGTTTAACATTCCCAATTACACAAGAATTGAATTAAATCTGAACTGGGTATAAAAATTGCTATTACATCTTAATAATATTAAAAAGGAATACCCTTATAGGTCTAAGTAATAATAATAATCTATTCCAGTTATTTACTTCAGTAGTAAATCAATTCCTGCTGCTATCTTCTCCATGTTTGTGTGGGGCACATGCTCGCCGTATTTACTACAAATCATCCATAGACTGCCAGATAACCTAACTAATAGAGCCCTGCTTACAGCTGCAAACTGGAAACGTTTAACTAATATTTACAAAATAAAACGTTTAACATTTACGTACACAGTTTATTATAATTTAGCTTCCTCCTAAAGCTGTTGTCAACCAGTTTACTAAGAACACTACAGGCCACCATAATCTCAGAAGATCTGAACAAGTTTTAATACCTAGGTACTATTTACATAAGGGAGAACTTCCCTGAGATTTAGGGAATGATCATACTAGCCTAGCTCTAACACGTCAGCTTTCGGTAAAATAACAGTTCTAGGATAGTGAGGCCGTCGGACGTACATATGTTTAGGGTTAGGATAGTGAGGCCGTAGGACGTACATATGTTTCGAGAGTCGTCAGATCTCCTATCAATTGTCTCCTCGCCTAACAGTTTCGAAAGTCGCACATCTTGCATTTTCAAACGTTGGCCCCTTCTTGTCGTGTATTCATCTGATTGTGATTTACAATAAAGAGAGGTTTTCGTTTGTCTCATATTTTCAAGCTATAGAGTTTATTAGTTGGCTAGCCGGATAATGCGGCTGTATTTTTACGAGTCATAAGTGTTTTGGTGAGCCTTTAGGAGAGTTTATTATACGAATTTGCAAAGAACTGTACTATGCGGGCTACTATGAAGCTATTTTATCTTTAGTTACCCAATATGGTCTCGTATTTCTTTCGTTCTTGTGCATATTGCTTGCGTTCTTGCCAGATTTGTATAATAAAATAATTCAATCGATGATGCACTCACTCCTCGACATTCCGCAGTAATGGCGTCCAACGGTCACTACAACTACAGCGGGTCATGTAAAGATGTCTACGTGCAATGACACGGCTTGTTAGTCTAATGTTTTCTTAAAGAGACAGGCACAGACGTGTGGAATTTTAAAAGGAAAATCAGTGACCTGCACATTTCGATTGTATCTAACTCTCCCAGGACAACCGAACAGTCTCAAAGTGACCAGTACAGCTTGCTAGTGTAGTGCAGAGTTTAAAAAAAATTATATTCACTTTACTCAAACCCAAAATATTGGGGGGAAAAACAATATTAGGAGGATATCATGGAAGTGTCGCAGTTCAACGCATGTTCGTCTGTTAGAAGATTCGTACACACCTGACGGCCCTATAAAGACGACCAAAATATCTTAACAGAACTGAGATCATATGTGCCCTGAGAAATAAAAGCAAGAGTTATACTTCTTACCATCTCCAGTCCTTGTTTTTGACAATCGCTCTTGATAGCAACTAACATATAATTCAAAAGCCGCTCCTCACGAGGTAAACCTCAGATAAACAGTACGCAAACTCTCCTGAACTGTGCCTCAGAAACCACATGCGGTTTACTGGGCTTGAAAAGGTTCAGTTTGGTTCAACGGCAATGAGGAGCGAAGTAAAAGATCCAAGATTCTCTTGATAAATTTGCGAGGAAAACAACCTGCCTACTTTTCTAGCATTACATTAAAGCAGATCTTAATGCTCATCAAACCGTGAAAAAATACATTTTCACGTGACTCGATCCTAAGAGAAGTTCATGTTATACAAGAAAACTCGTAAAGGTTTGTACTGCTCAGTTTTGCAGATCGAAATAAAATGTACTGCATACTAAATCGACAGGGTGAATTTTCTTTTTAGAGTATAAGGGTTGCAGTTCTAAGTTATTGGAACTGGATTTGTAATTTTACATGCAATGTTGGAATTTTCTTCCTCCATTTTCTGAGGTATCGCGGAAAGGGGCAGTGGCTCAACTGGCGAACAGATCACTTTTGTATGTACATGGCCGCAATGATGACCAATGATTACCAATGTATAAGGACGAGGAAACCGTTCTTGTCTATCTTACTAAAATTGTCTACTGAACTAGCAACCCTAAACTGGCTTACTGAGTGAACACGGCTTTCCTATTTGAAAAAAAAACACCATTTTTTCCTCTCATGTGCTTTGACACTAGCTTCCCAAGAACTGTAAGTGACATGCGATAAAGGTAGACCAAAAACGTATTTAACTGAATCAAGAGTGTTGGAGCACAAGTACGAACTTCCAAACTGTTAGTGCCTTTTTGTAAGGCAGCAAAAAGGTAGTTTTCCCACAGACGCGGCGGCGTTATGTCGCGCTAAGTTGAAGACACGGTTTATTCTCTTCATTACTGATCAGGAAATATGTTTTTTCTTGTGAATGGTTTCTTGTGAATGTGGACTCGACCAAACAAACTTTATCGCCGCTTGAAAAATAAACTTTATCTCTTGGCGCAAGCCCATTTTTACTATCTGGACAAGCGTCTGGAGCAAACTTCTGTAAGTATCTCGCGGTATTTTCAAAGACAGAAACACTCCTTAATTTCTAGTTTCACTCACCTACGGTTTTAGCCCATTTCATTTCCCGCAGCCTAGAATATCCACTGCGCCTGCTCATATTACCCACGTGATCCACTCGGTTGGAGTGGTCCCGAGTTACTTTGGCAATTCTGATATACGCCACGATCATACAGAGAAGAGGTACCGCAAACAGGAACGCAGCATTCAGGTACATGTGGATTTTAAGGCGACTGTCGATCTCGTGGGTAACGAAGTCTGTGCAGCCGAAAAAAATACTTCGTATGATGTACTCTTCGCTGTCTCCCATAAGAACGGGAATTACACCGACCGAAAAACTGGGCACGAGCCAGACCAGCGTGAGAACGAGCGCCATTCGTCTCGAAGTGACCATCATTCGATAGTGGAGCGGGTAGAACACGGCTATGTACCTGTCGATGCTTAGGATAAACAAATGAAGTATGCTCACATAGACTAGTATGCCAAATAGTTTGGCAAAAGCATCACAAGCATTTATCGAGTCTTTACCTTCGCCGAATAAAGTCAACACTCGGAAGACTGCAATAAAAATCATAAGTAAATCAGATATAGAGAGGCTCGCTAGGGCGGAATTGCGAACTGTACTGCGGAGCTGGCGATCCTTTAGAACCACTACACAGACGCTTGTATTTCCAATTATGTTGAGCCCCACAAGAAGGATTAGAAACACTGTCTTAATGACGTTTCCTGTTTCTGCATTCGGTGACTGAGTAGTGAATTCTGTTTCGTTATTTATGGGAGCAGGAATGGATAGAGTTTGGTTCAAGACTGCGGTTTGCATCTCTGCTACTATCCCTGTAGGACTCCTTTCATTCAAAAGGCCTTGACCTGTCTAGTTCTGATTTTTTCAGCTTTGCTGTAATATATAACGACGATTGCTGTTTATGTGTACATGCCCTCGGGGTTTTGTTCCTCTATCCGTGTCGCTGCTTTGACGAAAATGGAGAGCCCTTCAAGTCTGTACCGTATTTATGCGGAGGCCATGGCACGAGTCAACATCCTGTGGTATTCACCGTACAAGACAAGATTGGATTTCCCTCATTCGATATCTGTCGCTCTTTAATGGTGTTATCGTAACCTAAATTCGACTGTCTGCCCAATTGGTAGACCTCTGGAGGGTTTAGCCACAAGACCAGACACGTAAATAGAGTTGTTTATTTTTGATATCTATTTTTATTTCAAAATCAGTTTGTCCTATATAAACTATCAAGACCTGTTGCCCCCTGGGCGGTACACCATAATTATACAATGACGCGTCCTGCTCGAGACAAGACACGTAAGCCTAGTAGCGGTGATGTGCGGCAATTAATCTACGGTCATGTGGTTTCCAGGAGGGAAATGACGCGGTAACCTTCGGGATCGTCAAATAACTGACAGCTCTTCACGAACAAATAACTTTATTTTGTCCAATAATCGTCCAATAATTGTTTGAAAACATCGATTTGGCTTTCTCTTCTTTGGAAATTAAATAAAAATATAGTTCTACATATGGATAATAGATATAGCAATTATTTTTTGTTAAACAGGTAGAAATAATAGTATCCAGAAATAGAAACGGAAGTTATATAAATACGCACTGGTGGGGTTCGAAGAACTGAGTAACTTATTTACTGAAAGCTAACTTTCTAAACGATCATTGCGGTGGTTTGGTTGTTAAATTGGCACTCGTGATAGCTGTAGTCTTTGAATCGGAACGTGAACCCAACAATATATCATGTATCACGCAATTAAAGCTCGCTAACGGACAATTCGGTACTTTTGCCCAAAACATACTGATGTTATTTATTATTACACTAGGTTTACAGTATTTTTGGGGGGAAATAATTATTATTTGATATGTTCAGCTGTGGTTAGTTACTTCCTGTTTTCTGTAACTTCCGTTCATCATTCTACAATCCTCTAATCGACATAAAAAGCTACAATGGCAGGCGAAATTAATTGGGACACTGCTTGCTTTTAGAAACCATTCTTTAAATAACCCCCCCCCCCCCCCCCCCCCCCCCCTTCAATGTTGTTTTAGGTACACGTTCAATCTGAAATTCATTCATTGGTGGTTGTGGACCTGAACATGAGCTGCTTTTTAGACAATACTTTTGGTGAAAAATTGTTTAAAAGGTGCGTGGTTGGCTTTCGGAACCAAATGCGAAGTCATGTATTTAAAGTAAGACGGGACGCACAATTTGTATTGTCGCCACTGCATTCAAAGGATATCAAGATTAGCTTAATTTTGGTTCCACTTTCCGTCGAATTGGTAAACATTTTAAGAAAGCTAAAAATACGTCTTTCAACTTAAAAGGTCAGATAAAATTCAGCACAATATCATATCGCATCTCAAGAGTATTCAAGACTCGAAGATATTTTACGTCTCTTATCTGGAAATTACTATTTTTAACACATCGATGAAGGAATTGCCACATTTTTGTTATTATTTCACGTAAAATTTCCATTTCCCGTGACAGTGCTTTTTAAGCCGTCTAGAGTTAGTTATCTTTACACTGGATACAAATTAGTGGCCAACAAGCTACTAAGCAGACTGAAAGATCAACAAATTGAGTTGGCAAGGTTAACGTCAACATTTACCGGCATTTGGACGAGAGAACGACCTGTACAACGGCTTATCAAGACTATAATTTTCACTAACGTTTTGAAACTACAGAAATTAAAACATCGATTGGCAGACCATTATAAATTATTGTTGAGATCTATATATCTATCTCTAACGTTTTCGGGAACGACAGAGAACAGCAGCGATGGAAGACTCGTAAGCACTGCTGCAGACATCAGTTCACCAATGTAAGAAAAATAGTCTATAAACTGAGCAATTTACAAGACCACGAACGCTATATTGAGAGATATTCTTGAAGATGCATTAACGATCTTTATAAAATAACCCAGAGAAAACTCGCGCTCTGATTGGCTGAAAGCTGTGTTTGTATGAGAGTCTGTGAATGGCAAACAAGACCACGAACGCTATATTGAGAGATATTCTTGAAGATGCATTAACGATCTTTACAAAATAACCCAGAGAAAACTCGCGCTCTGATTGGCTGAAAGCTGTGTTTGTATGAGAGTCTGTGAATGGCAAACAATTAATAATGAATCAAATTATAAAATAATTTAGATAGTACGCGCGTTCTGATTGGCTGATAGCCATGTTTTCATTAGCCTATACAAAACATGGAAATGACGTCACACTCGGTAAGTTTGGGAGAATTCGAGAGCAGGTCACTCGACCTGCGGTCTCGTGTTTGTTCTGCTCTCGAATTCTCCCAAACTTACCTCGCGGTTTGCATGAGCCAGTGTAAACACGGAAGATCTGTTTCATTTCTTAAATAAAATTAATTTTCCATGTTTTTATTCTCTGTTAAAAACACTTGGGATGTTGGGAGAACAAAGAAAACTTAAATCACGAGCCACTAGGCGAGTGATTTTCCGCTGTTTTTTCTGCCTTCTCCCAACATCCCAATTGATGGAAAATGAATGTATTGCTTTTATAAAATAATGAACCGGGAAAACACGAAATAAATATTACGCACGCACGATCAGAAAATCAATTCTCCTAAAAGTCATCAGAAATCAACCGAGGGTGAGTTTGCACAGCACGCCGGGAAATTTCCAAAGACAGAACTGAGAGAAACGAAAGTACAACATTCCTCGAAAAGAATAACTTAGATTCAAAACATTTTTTGACGGATATTTAAGCAAAGGCGCAAGGAATAAAACAAAGTCTACAGAGAGAAATAGGCAATCCCTTTATGTAGGACGACACTAATTTTTACCAAAAATACAATAGAATACAACACAATACAATTCAATATAACAATAGAACGCAACACAATACAATACAATTCAATACAACAATAGAACGCAACACAATACAATACAATAGAATACAATTTGGTAGCAATTCGTGTCCTACATGAAGGGACGGCCGAGAAATGTTTAAAGTGTTTCATCAGGGGATCCAAATATTGAGAAAACAATTGAAACCCGAGAGGCGTAGCGAACAATGAGTGTTAAGTAATGGTCCGCGCAAGAGGTAGGCATATGTTATGCATGGATGTACAAAGGTGCTAATTGTGGTTTTGTTTCAATCTTCCACCTCATTGGCTTAGACATTAAAATCTATCTAAAATTGAAGAAGAAGAACATTTTTTCTCATTTTGTAAACAGATTTGAATTGCATCTAGTGAAAACTCTCATAACTTTCAATATGACGAACTTTCAATATGGGAACATTTTTCAATTGAACGTTTTCTTGGTTATTGTTTTGCACTCTTCTGATTGGACAAAACGTTTTCACACAAAAGAACTCTACCTTTAAAATGCATTTTTAGTGGATATAATTTCAAAAAATTATGATTTAAGGGTCGATGAGTTGTCAGTATGAAAAACAGAAAATACTAAAGTGGGGAAAGCAAATTGCATCTGAACAATAGAATTGTGCCTACCTCTTGCGCGGACTGTTACTTAATAGACCCTTTCAGAGTTTCGCTCTTTGCCTCGGCTGCTCGCCTTTTGGGTAATATTTGGGTTGAAGCTACTGACTCTCAAAAGTATGCTCTACTTATTTATGGGCCTAGTGACATTTCAGTGAATTTTAAAACTAAATCTCAGTTTTTTTGTAGAGTTCAAAGTTTCATTGTTGACACTGGGAGATTCACTGCTTTAACCTAATTTTTGTTACGTATACTCTTTGTTTTTCTATATTATAGGCCATTCTCAAATTCCTATGTAAACCCCCTTGATGAGCGCACAATAGTGCTGCTCTTGGGGTAACGTAGCGAGAAAATATGTTTAAATAAATAAAAAATAATAAAACCCAACACGCTAAATTCCAATTCGATCTGTGGTTAAGCTGGGTCCTGGCTATTTATGATTGTTTCAGGTCCCGTTAAAAAGTTTTTTTGCGTAAATAAGAGTTCATTTAAAGGGGCACGGTTACTAAGCCACCCAAACTTGAAAAGTGAGCCACCGTTTTCAATTCCAACGCAACGAACTCAGAGGTTGTCACAAGTTGATTCATTCAGCCTATATTATTCTATCGCTCTCGAATCCATTATTTTAGGATATTGTTCTATATTTAGTAGAAATGTTCGTATTCAGATGTAGTTATCGACAAGACCTTTGAGCATCAATGGTGCCGGACTCAACTGCCAACTGGCCATGGTGGACGAAGGAAAAAAATATGGCCGCACAAAGGTTTTACAGAGCCCGAAAGCACATTGGAGAACGTGCCAGGAAGGTCCAGAAGAGTATATACCTTGTCTGGAACATTTACGGAGCCTGAAACGATTTCGAGTTTACCGGGCCCGTAAAGTTACGCTTCGCTTGTTCGTTTACATTTAATTAGATAGATTTGCATGAGAAAAACAATGGAGGCCGTTCTAGCCTCGCTTTCATGTTTTTCCAGCATTAGAAATGCCTAAAACTCAACAGCAATTCTATACATTGCTCTAAAACTGAACTAGTTTTAATATTATCTTTCATGGGGTAGCATTTGTTTCCTTCAACAGATTAATCTTCCAAATTATGCGAATTCGGAGGCGGCCATTATGAATGTGGCGTTGCACCATTCCTTTCCCTTAGTTGTAGACAAGACTGTATGGCTTCCCATTGTATTTAACATGTAAAATAGCTTTTTCTTGAGTGCATATGTTCTGTCATTCCAGCTTCAGAGTTGTCGGAAGAAACTGTCCCGAATTTAATAGGTTTTGCGAAAGTGCTAAAGGTAAGAAAGACGAAAGCTTGAAACGTTCGAGTTACATACGACTAAATACAGGAACGACTACATGCATACGACTAAATACATGGACTGACCCCTGACCCAGTGCACTAACCTAGTTCACTAATGACGACTAAATACATGGACTGACCCAGTGCACTAACCTACAGTGTAGTTCACTAATGACGACTAAATACATGGACTGACCCCTGACCCAGTGCACTAACCTAGTTCACTAATGACGACTAAATACATGGACTGACCCCTGACCCAGTGCACTAACCTAGTTCACTAATGACGACTAAATACATGGACTGACCCCTGACCCAGTGCACTAACGTAGTTCACTAATGACGACTAAATACATGGACTGACCCCTGACCCCTGACCCAGTGCACTAACCTAGTTCACTAATGACGACTAAATACATGGACTGACCCCTGACCCAGTGCACTAACCTTGTTCACTAATGACGACTAAATACATGGACTGACCCCTGACCCAGTGCACTAACCTTGTTCACTAATGTTGGACTCAGAATTATTTTCTTGTACGCTGTAACTTTTAATTTTGAACAAAGTAATCGATGATCAACAATAATATAAAGTGAGCTGTAAGAAACTTATTTAGAGACTTGGTACTGTGTAATGAACCTGAAGTAACGCCATGTGTTAGCTCGTACATTCTCTTGCTGTATTTTTTTGAGGGGAGAGGGGTGGGCGCTAAATCGAGGAAAGGCCCTTTGTTCAAATTGTTAAAGGAGAGAGGTTAATCGAGGGAAAACAATTACGTTTACAATGTTTCTTTGTTTGTTTTTCCAAAGGACTTATTTCTCTGATACGGCTCGGGTGAGTTATTTGGTATACGACTACTAGTTTTTTATTTATATTTGTTCTTCAGCTTTCTAGTGACCAGATGTACCTGGTAGCTATTCAGAACCTATTCAAGCTTCCTCCCGGAACAAGAAGTGGTTCTGATTCTCAGGAGTCTCCATTAGATATGACGATCTCGGACATTGACTCCCCAGAATCGCTGAAGAGGTTTGACTTTGAGAGAGCGAGAGGCTTGCTGTTTGCTGTCAAGAACAAGGAGATGGCCACTGCAGCTGCAAAGTGGATTGCCCAACAACTGCCGCTAGGTAACATAAAACGTTATTTAAAGGATAAACCAGTGTGCATTGCGCGCCGAAATCCCAGTGTGCATTTCGCGCCGAAATCCCAGTGGCCACCATTTTGTAGGGACCCGAAATTCAGATGTCGCGAAAATCTCGTGGGGAAAAACAAGGAATGAGATTCACTGGCTTTATTTATTGTTGCTTAATATATGGCAGTGACTTTTAAAAATTCAAACAAATGGCACGCTGCTTCGGAGGACAGATATTTGAAAGTTCCCGGATAATAACAGATGCGTGCAATGTACACTGGTCGAGATACCACTAGTTAAGTGATAGTTTTCTAACTGTAAGGAAAGGTTTCCAAACCTTAACGTTTTTCTTCTTGGACACATCTTCAGATTCATTGCTTATTATTTTTTCGATTGAATAACTCCTTTGACATTGGATTAAGCCGAGAGCGAACTATTTTCCGATTCTTTATAGCCAGCGGCAACAAGTGTTACATTTTGAACCTCGATGCCACTAAATAAGCAATGATTTGTTACGCTCGGTGTATTTTCGAGTTTTAAAGATGGTTTTATGAATAAGCTACTCTTGTAATTTAATGCCTGTACAAACGAACGCAACATTGTTGGACGATGTTGGACGAATATTTAACACACACAAAATATTGCCCAACATGGTGGCCAAACGAGCACAACATGTATCCAACAATATTGGACGATGTTTAACAGAATGTTTAACAGCAATCATACTTCATCCAACATCATCCAACACATGGTGGCCAAACGAGTACAACATGTATCCAACAATATTCGACGATGTTTAACAGAATGTTTAACAGAAATCACACTTCATCCAACATCATCCAACACATGGTGGCCAAACGAGTCCAACGTGTATCCAACAATATTCGACGATGTTTAACAGAATGTTTAACAGCAATCACACTTCATCCAACATCATCCAACACATGGTGGCCAAATGAGTCCAACGTGTATCCAACAATATTCGACGATGTTTAACAGAATGTTTAACAGAAATCACACTTCATCCAACATCATCCAACACATGGTGGCCAAATGAGTCCAACGTGTATCCAACAATATTCGACGATGTTTAACAGAATGTTTAACAGCAATCACACTTCATCCAACATCATTCAACACATGGTGGCCAAACGAGTACAACGTGTATCCAACAATATTCGACGATGTTTAACAGAATGTTTAACAGAAATCACACTTCATCCAACATCATCTAACACATGGTGGCCAAACGAGTCCAACGTGTATCCAACAATATTCGACGATGTTTAACAGAATGTTTAACAGAAATCATACTTCATCCAACATCATCCAACACATGGTGGCCAAACGAGTCCAACGTGTATCCAACAATATTCGACGATGTTTAACAGAATGTTTAACAGAAATCACACTTCATCCAACATCATCTAACACATGGTGCCAAACGAGTCCAACGTGTATCCAACAATATTCGACGATGTTTAACAGAATGTTTAACAGAAATCACACTTCATCCAACATCATCCAACACATGGTGGCCAAACGAGTCCAACGTGTATCCAACAATATTCGACGATGTTTAACAGAATGTTTAACAGCAATCATACTTCATCCAACATCATCCAACACATGGTGGCCAAACGAGTCCAACGTGTATCCAACAATATTCGACGATGTTTAACAGAATGTTTAACAGAAATCACACTTCATCCAACATCATCTAACACATGGTGCCAAACGAGTCCAACGTGTATCCAACAATATTCGACGATGTTTAACAGAATGTTTAACAGAAATCACACTTCATCCAACACATGGTGGCCAAACGAGTCCAACGTGTATCCAACAATATTCGACGATGTTTAACAGAATGTTTAACAGAAATCACACTTCATCCAACATCATTCAACACATGGTGGCCAAACGAGTCCAACGTGTATCCAACAATATTCGACGATGTTTAACAGAATGTTTAACAGAAATCACACTTCATCCAACATCATCTAACACATGGTGCCAAACGAGTCCAACGTGTATCCAACAATATTCGACGATGTTTAACAGAATGTTTAACAGAAATCACACTTCATCCAACATCATCCAACACATGGTGGCCAAACGAGTCCAACGTGTATCCAACAATATTCGACGATGTTTAACAGAATGTTTAACAGAAATCACACTTCATCCAACATCATCTAACACATGGTGGCCAAACGAGTCCAACGTGTATCCAACCATATTCGACGATGTTTAACAGAATGTTTAACAGAAATCACACTTCATCCAACATCATCCAACACATGGTGGCCAAACGAGTCCAACGTGTATCCAACAATATTCGACGATGTTTAACAGAATGTTTAACAGAAATCACACTTCATCCAACATCATCTAACACATGGTGCCAAACGAGTCCAACGTGTATCCAACCATATTCGACGATGTTTAACAGAATGTTTAACAGAAATCACACTTCATCCAACATCATTCAACACATGGTGGCCAAACGAGTACAACGTGTATCCAACAATATTCGACGATGTTTAACAGAATGTTTAACAGCAATCACACTTCATCCAACATCATTCAACACATGGTGGCCAAACGAGTACAACGTGTATCCAACAATATTCGACGATGTTTAACAGAATGTTTAACAGAAATCACACTTCATCCAACATCATTCAACACATGGTGGCCAAACGAGTACAACGTGTATCCAACAATATTCGACGATGTTTAACAGAATGTTTAACAGAAATCACACTTCATCCAACATCATCCAACACATGGAGGCCAAACGAGTACAACATGTATCCAACAATATTCGACGATGTTTAACAGAAATCACACTTCATCCAACATCATTCAACAATATTCGACGATGTTGGATGCCGATGTTGGATGCCGATGTTGGATGCCGATGTTGGACTCGTTTGGTCGGGGCTTTCATTTTTGTGCATTTTGTAACGTAAAAGTATTTATAGCATCATTTATAGAACAAATACGTTGTTTTCTTTTGATCAAGAAGGCTATCCTGATGATTTGTTCTCCTCAGGGGAGGAGAAGATAAAGGTACTTAAAGCGTGCGTCGATCTGGCAAAAGACTGGAAATCAAGCTGCTCTCCCGAGGTAAGTGTGTTGGAGTTCATCTTATATCCCTGTCATGGGACCCTTATTTAACATAACTGAGGGGGGAGGGGAGGAGGAGCAACATGCATTTTCTATTAATAACCATACCCTCGCCCATTAGAAATGAATTAAGTGATGTGGCAGAATTAAAACCATGGTTTCTGTACTCGACGCGACGACTGCAATGCGGCATAAACTGCGGAGGGCTGTCGGTTCGTGAGGTTTACAACTGGTATATAAATATAAAGAAATTTAGGTTAATCTACTATTGTTTACTGTATTAATAAGGACGCTGACCAGGCGGTTGCTCAGTTAAATGAAGCTCTTCAGGAACTGTACGTCTGGTGCCTCAATAACAGGCTTACGCCACACCCAAACAAGTGCGAGGCTATGCTAATTATGCGTTCTAGTTATACTATGAGACCGATTGCACCCTTGAGAATAGGGAACTCTCAAATTAAGTGGGTTAAGAAATCCCGACTATTAGGCATGACGGTTGATAATAACTTAAGTTGGATCCCACATACAGTAGAACTGAAAAAGAGTTATGCTAATAAATTAGGGCTACTGAAAAGATCTAGATTTCTGCCAAAACATGTACTAGAGAAACTCTATTGCTCAGTTATACTGCCTTCGGTGAACTATGGCATGGTGTTGTGGGGGAGTTGTTATAATTCGGATAGTATTACATCACTTGAGAAGCTTCATAGTAGAGCCGCAAAAATTATATACAATCTCCCCAGAGACACATCTTACGCAGATGCCCTTCAGCTTGCCAGTTAGTATTCACTCAGTATTTATCATAAGCTTGTATTGTTTAAGACAATGCACAAGGCATTCCACGCTAGGTTACCAGATTTTTTATGCGATCAAATATTAGTTAAGAGGACTGGCCGTTATAATCTAAGAGTAGCGGATTCCCTTGAAATACTGCGTTTTAATACTAAGTTCCTTCAACATTCAGTTCAGTATAGTGGATCAGTTTTATGGAATAGTGTTATTTCTAGTGATCAGTCAATAGTATATGCAGGACATAAGGGTCTAGAGTGTCGTTTAAATAAATTAGAGGTGTTTGAGCAGTTCAAGTTTAACACAACATCTGCCTCTTCTACTAGATTTAAGAGTGATGACTTAATTTACTGGTGAGTCCACTCATTAACTGAGGCCTAGTATGAATGTATTGTACTTTAGAAAAACACTTTAGGAGCTCTGTAGTACTCTTAGCACCATCATTTATTAGTAAGTTCAATTTAGTAATTTGAAGTTTATTTACTTATTACAGTTATTACATTTGTAAGTATTCTTAGTAATTTTTAGTATTGTAAATAGATGTACAGTTATATTATTCTTAGTAGTAGACACACGACCCCATAAGCCTAATGTGCTTTAATCATAATCGTGTTTAAATAAAGGCAATCTATCTATCTATCTATCTATCTAATGTCTATTAAATTACAAGTTTGCTAAAAAATCTAATAATTACAAAATTATTAAAATCCTACTAATTACTAAATCAGTAAAATCATTAGCATAATATTCCTTAAATGGCGTCCTTTCAATGGTTGAAGTATAGTTTAATAAACGAGCAGCAGTGTTTTCTCAGAAATAAAAAGTCCAGGGCGCAGCTCGAGAGTTTTTAGATCTGATAAAACACGTGCTGCGAGTTTATTAAACAGCTTCAAAAACGTTACTTCTAAAAGATAATAATTTTCAGAAATTTAGATGAAAAGTGAAGAATAACTTGTTTATAGCTACGTTGTGCGTCAGTGACATGCGCAGTTGGAATACGGAGCAAAAATTTAGGGCCCATAATGTTAGGCTGGTTGCGTGTGAATAACTGTGAGTCAAGGGGTCTTTGTTTTTGAGCTCCTCGAGTCATTGCACTTAGACCGTTGGTTGAGCAACCCTGAGTCTTGTTATAAACTGAGATTCACCTTAGGATCTTTTCAAGGATCTTCACTGTACGAGTGAGGGTCTTTATAAAGATTCATGGTGAAGCCCTTGGTTTTATAAGGATTGACTAGGGAGGGTCTTTGTACAACTTTTCACTCTACGAGTGTGGCCCTATATAAAACTTCATGGTTGAGGCCTTTTTCCTTTGTTGAACACTTAACTGCACGCAACTCAGCTATTTATAGCTCGGGCTTATAAGCACTTTAAGTCGAAACTTCAAGATGAATCTTAACCAATCAGAAATAACTGTGTTACCACGTGTTTGTATTCTTTAGGAAACTGAAAAGGCGAATGTAACGTACAACCGCCTGTTGGAGCTGTGTCGGGGCGTGTCCACAGAGCACGTGCTCCATAAGTACGATATTGCTGAACCATCCCTGGTCTCCATGGTTGTACAACCTGCTAAACTGGTTTGTCAGCTTTATGAGAAGTACGGTGCACGAGATCCCTCCGCAAGTAATCACCCACCCGGTACGTGAATACACGAATAATTGTCCATTTTTCTATAGATGCCGCAGGATCGAGTTTCAGTTTATATATTAGGGACCTTACGCAACCAGGACGGCAACGTCAAGGACGACGGCATAAAACAATACCCTTAATTACAAAATACAATAACTGCATGTGAAAATGCACGCAGTCACCTACATTACAACCGTTGTCTGCTAAAACACAACGTGAAAACCCCAAAGTTTACGTTTACAAGAGAACGCAAACGTAAGAAAGTAAATCACTCTGTTTTTCGTTCGGCGTGAGCAAAACTTTATGCTTATCATATTTTTCGAAGGCCTGGATGTGAAACGTAATTAAAAGTGAATAAAGGAACCGTAAAACACCAGATTTCGGGAGAAAACACTTCTCTACCTCCCGTCGTCACTGCCGTCGCCGTCCTGGTTGCGTAAGGTCCCTAATATTATTTTCGTACAGCTATATCAGGAAATGTTGTCTCACGTGTGCAGCACACGCAATCAAACCTTGAGATAAGGTAACTCCGTCATCTTTTCATTGAACTGAATACTTATGTTACACCTTGACTGAACAAACCTACCGCCGTAATGGATGATTAAATCAAGACTGTATTTTGAGCCACACAGTTAAAAATTCCCACTTCTGACAAATCTTTTCCCAATTTTGTTTGTGCATAGCACTTTCCTTCTCAATCTGAGCTTTCTCTCTCAAGAGGATAAGGAACCTATCAAAGTAGAAAGGAAAGCGGTGCAGACGTAATACTGGGCAATAATTAAGGCATAATTAAAAAGCTTACCATATTTCATTTTTTGGATCTGACCATACAGGATATATGCTGTGCTTTGAACCACTGTGTCTAAAGTGTCTTTGTTCCACCAGCTCACAAAACGCTCCCGAAACATTTTGACATGGGTGCAATATACGAAAAGGTGTTCTATTGTGTGTTTCTCATTACATATTAAGTAAAATTTATCCCTGTTTTTAATTTTAGATTTGAAAAGGAAATCGTTTGTTGCCAAAGTACTATGATTAATCTTATATTGAAATAAGTTAAGCTTAATCGCTTTTGTGGCTCTAAGAGGCGCCGTGGTTTATACATTTTTTCCTCCGCTGTTGAAGCTGTAAATTGGAGCTCAACAAGAGTATTTCTTGCCTTTTTGGTGGCCTTTTTGCTCGCTACCTGGTATGCATGCTGTGCTCCTGTTAGGGCCGCGCTGCTGTTATTCGAAAATTCGTAATTTCGAAAGAAAACACTTTTCCTGCCGTGTCGTTACTGCCGTTGCCATCCTTGGAGCGTAAGGTCGCTATTAGTACATTATGTGGCAACATGAGTTTTTCTATTCATAGACATTCACAAGGCGTCGAACGAAGTGACGGCCATCAGCAACAGCAACGTCGATAAGATACGTCTTTATCTACTGGAGGTGAGTACTAGATAAGATACGTCTCTATCTACTGGAGGTGAGTACCAGATAAGATACGTCTTTATCTACTGGAGGTGAGTACCAGATAAGATACGTCTTTATCTACTGGAGGTGAGTACCAGATAAGATACGTCTTTATCTACTGGAGGTGAGTACCAGATAAGATACGTCTTTATCTACTGGAGGTGAGTACCAGATAAGATACGTCTTTATCTACTGGAGGTGAGTACTAGATAAGATACGTCTTTATCTACTGGAGGTGAATACCAGATAAGATACGTCTTTATCTACTGGAGGTGAGTACTAGATAAGATACGTCTTTATCTACTGGAGGTGAGTACCAGATAAGATACGTCTTTATCTACTGGAGGTGAGTACCAGATAAGATACGTCTTTATGTACTGGAGGTGAGTACCAGATAAGATACTTCTTTATCTACTGCAGGTGAGTACTAGATAAGATACGTCTTTATCTACTGGAGGTGAGTACCAGATAAGATACGTCTTTATCTACTGGAGGTGAGTACTAGATAAGATACGTCTTTATCTACTGCAGGTGAGTACTAGATAAGATACGTCTTTATCTACTGGAGGTGAGTACTAGATAAGATACGTCTTTATCTACTGGAGGTGAGTACCAGATAAGATACGTCTTTATCTACTGGAGGTGAGTACTAGATAAGATACGTCTTTATCTACTGGAGGTGAGTACCAGATAAGATACGTCTTTATCTACTGGAGGTGAGTACCAGATAAGATACGTCTTTATCTACTGGAGGTGAGTACTAGATAAGATACGTCTTTATCTACTGGAGGTGAGTACCAGATAAGATACGTCTTTATCTACTGGAGGTGAGTACTAGATAAGATACGTCTTTATCTACTGGAGGTGAGTACTAGATAAGATACGTCTTTATCTACTGCAGGTGAGTACCAGATAAGATACGTCTTTATCTACTGGAGGTGAGTACTAGATAAGATACGTCTTTATCTACTGGAGGTGAGTACCAGATAAGATACGTCTTTATCTACTGGAGGTGAGTACCAGATAAGATACGTCTTTATCTACTGCAGGTGAGTACTAGATAAGATACGTCTTTATCTACTGCAGGTGAGTACTAGATAAGTTACGTCTTTATCTACTGGAGGTGAGTACTACAAGCTATTTCCTCTTCACTTTCTTGATGTTCAAATACTGAGGGCCGATTTTTCAAACGAAGCCTAAATCTTAGACGCCGTATATCTATTGTTTTGAACACCTCTGTACAATAGATAGACGCGTTTAACACCTCTGTACATAGTTAATAGAGTGGAATGGTTAAGAAACCCAGCGACCTTCTTTGTTATATGTAGTTATGATATAAAATCATGTTTGCCGCGTAGCACTAGTAAGTGTAAAGAATGTGATAATTAGTGGTAAGCTGTAGTGCTAAGTGTGCACGCCCTACGAGGGAAAGAGAAAAAATCTCTGACCCAAGTGGGACTCCAAAATCCAGCCAAACTACGCGAAACAAAGTCTCTTGTTTCTTTTAAGAAACAAGTTGCGACCACCACTCTCCTTAGTGACTAATGTGATTATTTATTTATTCATCTAGTAGTTATCATTTGATAGGATACCTTTTATAATTTATAATTTATGACCCAGAAAAATTGTAAATAGGAATAATTTTAATATATTAGCTTAGCCTAGACATATCGCAATTTTGTAATTAGAATATTTTTTACCACACGGCTTCTATGGAAATCAGATTATATCTGTTAGAATTCTCCGTGTTTTTAAATAAAGTTGATGATGATGACCCACGATTGCTCTTATCTGACTTGATAGCTCAGTTGGTAGAGCGCCAGACATGTAACCTGGAGGTCGTTGGGTTCGAGTCCCACTTGGGTCAGAGATTTTATCTCTTTTCCTCGTAGGGCGTGCACACTTAGCACTACAGCTTACCACTTTATATCACCTTCTTTGTTATAGGTCATTTTCCGCTTTTTTCAACCGTAACCGTGTACAAAACACAATAGATACTGGAATATGTTACTCAATCAACCAATAGAAACGTGTGGTTCAGGGGAACTATGACCGTGCACAATCTTTTATCTTATCCCCTTCCAACTGTATCGTCCACGAGTATGCATGGTTTGAAAATGTTCATTAAAGTTCGATTACCCTTTCCATCACTTGGCTTATTCTTAAAATCACATTCAACAGTAGACTAACGGAAATTCAAACTTTAGGAAAGAGGTCCCTTTATGTCTGATGTACCACTACCACATCACTGGAAATACTGGACCTCCTCCTTGGCATGGAAATTTGTTGGGAAATAGTTGTAATTTCCATGGTTTTGCAGGATTGTAATGTGGTGGAAATACCATTTCCAAGATATTTCCATGCCAAGGAAGAGGTGCAGTTTCTCCAGTACATAATTCAGGCAAATAACAATCTATTTATGTTGGATACTCATTTGCATCATAGACATCACTCATCATAAGTTCTCCCTTTTTATTTTCTTCATGGATTTACTTAATCTCATTTTAATAAATTATGTAGCCAGTAGAGGCGCTTTTTAAACTCTACACGTTTTGTATGTAAATTAAGGATCCTAACTCGCGGTCCGCAATCTCTACCACCAGAATATTTTGCGTTCTTTGTTCCTATAATGTAGACCATTGTCTTGTTATTCTGAGAGGAGTTTCAAAATCTGAATAAAGAAAAAAATCGAAAAGGATTCTGGTAGTTCTAGTACTGCAGCCATCGCCAAAAGCACAACCAATAATTATTGTGTATACTGTGAAACCATCAATTTGTTAAGCTTAAAGTAAAGTTACTATGGCATACACTGTTCTATTAACCTCTGTTCACTTTTGGTTTTATTCTTAAGAAATGGCTTCCTGCTTCTCCTGGCTCAACCAGTACCACTATGATGAACGATGCAGCCAACCACGTGCGTGTTCATACAGCTCACTTCTACTTTAACAACTTATCAAACTACTCGGATCATGTGTACTATACGCAATGTTGTCCGTGGGTCGGTCGAGGGTTGGCCGACATATCGGTCGACAGTCGGTTGTGTGCCTGTCGACTGCTGACCGACACCTCAGTCGATTATCTCCTGTTGTTTATCTGTCAGCCGATAGTGGGTGGGTGGTATATCGGTAAGGTGTTGGTCATGTCGGTGGGTATCAGTGAGATGTTAAGTTATGATTAAACTATTCTGCATACGCATGTTTTCGCTCAAATAAGCCGACTCGTTTACTATATAGAATGTAATTCAATTTAAGTAGGAGCCTTCCTTTCTGTTGCGGTATAAAATGCCCCTTTATGCAATTAAATCTCTCTTGGTGACATTAAATCCTGTCAAGCGCAATATTTAAAATCTCTGGTAAACGACATTGCTGTAAGCGACCTGATATTTTGTTGGGATTGTGATTGCAATGATTTGGATTTCGTGTTTCTTTAGTGTGTTTTTAAAATCCGCTCGGGCGAGATAGATTACGTTACAGATAAAGATGCATTTTATTTACAACATTTGGGCGTAACGCCACAGGAAACAAGCAATAGGACTCAAGGTCCCCTACGAGGCTTGTCTCCGCCATGTCAGTGGACCTACGATTTTACGTCCTTATCCGAGAAGACGTGAAGGTCTAACCATTTGCAGTTGGTTCACAAAGGCAGCACCTTCTACTCAGTTATTTTAAGACCCTGAGTGTTGGTCCGGCCGGGGTTTGAACCCGCGACCTCCCGCTCGACAGACCGGAGCTTAACCACTGAGCTAACCGAGAGGCGGTTTGTACAGCACATGGCACATTCGATTGTATAGCCGCTGATAGGTTTTACTTTACAAACAGACGTTGCGTTATAGAGCGCGGTAAAATAACCCCTCTCCCGGATCGACTCCCTATATAACGTCTACAGCGACGTTCCGTTGGGACAGGGTATGGTTTTCAAGCAGTTTAGTCTGGTATATAAATCACTATATCGCACCGTCCTTTGGTGTATTATTTAGTGTAGTTGACAAGCACGCAACGTATGCACGAAAGGGATATTTTGAAGTTAAAAGCGACGCGCTTTAATGACCCTAACGATTGGTCTGCTTTTAGGAAATGTCGCAACTCTGTTAGCAACGAAATTAAGCACGCTAAGGAGATGCATTACAAAAATGCTTTTTATGAAAATAAGGAGAACTCACACAAGACTTGGGGCATTATGAATGAGCTTACTGCGAGAAAAGCAAACAGCTCCCACATAAAAAATATCAAACAAAACGGCACTTCCATTAGTAATTTGCATCAGCTGTCTGAGGCCGACATTCCAAGTGAGCATGAACATTGACTCAGTTTGTAGTAATGGCTCCTGTGATTACACTAAGGTTCTGCTTACAGTCGAACCTCCCATGAGGGGACTCCCTCGGGACCACATTTAATATCAAATGTAAAATGTTATAAATATTTAACAACCTATGTCCTTTTATTGTATTAACTTTAACATTGTTTGCTACTTGTATCTCCCCAATGTTATATTGCTTGATACTTTTTACGGTGGTACAATGTACTTTCTCATTTGACCTGCTGAAAGGCAAGATTTCCGAATCCGCATAAACGGCTAGATGACAGCTTGTTGAACAGCTTATGTTTTGAGAATTGTATCCTTCTGTTGATTCCTGGACATTTTAATTTTCATTATTATCTAAGGTGTCCCCTTATGGGAGGTTAAAATTAACCCTAGGCACTCTAAAGGGAAAGTGCTCCCGTTTCCTTTCAATGGGCTATAAATGCAGTATTTATATGAAAGTTATGCCGGGACCAAATTTAATGTCCACTTACGGAAAGCTCCCTAGGGACTGGTCATAAATTATCAGGGGGAGGGGGTGAAGAAAAGGAAAGGGTAATAATTTTTTGAACCCCCAAAAATGGAGGGTCCTAAGAAAATAGGCCCTTCCATGGCAATGGGCTCCTAGCCCTTCCCCTATAATCCACTTTTTTCAATGAGTAAAAGAGGGAGGAGTGGCATAATATTGTCGGGGGAGGGTTATATATTTTTAGACTTTTTGATTTCCTTCTCCACCGCTGCTAATGTATGACCAGTCCCTTTACGGGAAGTGTTCCCTCACTTCCCTTTACGGGAAGTGTCCCCTTTCGGGAGTGTCGCCTTATGGGAGGTTTCCCCTCACGGAAGGTGTTCTCTCATGGGAGGTGTTCCCTTGCAGGTGGTGTTCTCTTACTGGAGGTGTTTCCTCACGAGAGGTGTTTCCTCATGGGTGGTGTCCCCTCACGGGAGGTTTTACCTTACGGGAGGTTTTACCTTACGGGAGGTTTTACCTTACGGGAGGTGTTCCCTTGCGAGATGTGCTTCCTCGCGGGTGGTGTTTCCTCACGGGTGGTGTTTCCTTACGGGAGGTGTTCCCTCACGGAAGGTGTTCTCTCATGGGAGGTGTTCTCTTGCAGGCGGTGTTCTCTTACTAGAGGTGTTTCCTCATGGGAGGTGTCCCCTCACGGGAGGTTTTACCTTACGGGAGGTTTTACCTTATGGGAGGTGTCCCCTCACGGGAGGTGTTCCCTTGCGAGAGGTGCTTCCTCACGGGTGGTGTTTCCTTACGGGTGGTGTGCCCTGATGGGAGGTGTGCCCTTGTGGGAGGTGTCCTCTTAAGTGAGATATTCCCTCGGGGAGGTGTTTCCTCGAAAGAGGTTCCAAAGTATTTCCCAAAGCCGTTAAAGTAGTGCTATCGTCGTTGACAGTATTTATCTGAATTTTGTGAATCAAGAAAAGAATTGTAAAACTAAATTCGCTGTAGGTTTCTATCAACAGTCTTAGCGTTTTCTTGCTAGCTAGTATTTGGTGGTTTGGGTGTCTGCTTACTATTACGTGCTATCGTTTGTTGGTTTTTAGTTGTCCTTTAGTGGAGATGAAACAAGCGAGAATGATGAGGACGCGATGAATTTAAAGAGGTAGGAAACGTAGATAACAATTTGTGTGGATTTCCTCCACAAACATTAATGAACACATTAGTACTAAAGCCTTGGTCAAACTATCAAACACTGTTGGGCTACATTGGTGGGTGGCGGCAAAACGCTGTCAAACAGATGCTTCTCGGTCACAACTTTGTTGGAATACTGGCCAGACACTACAACATTTGTTGGTCGAACAGAAATGTTGGACCAAAAGCAAACTTCATTCAACATTTGATCAAGCAAGAAATGTTGGGAAAACGCGATCCAACATGGGACGACAAACACGATCCAACATGGGACGACAAACACGATCCAACATGGGACGACAAACACGATCCAACATGGGAGGACAAACACGATCCAACATGGGAAGACAAACACGATCCAACATGGGATGACAAACACGATCATGGGATGACATGATCATGCAATCCACCATCCAACATGGGATGACATGATCATGCAATCCACCATCCAACATGGGATGACATGATCATGCAATCCAACATGGGATGACATGATCATGCAATCCAACATGGGATGACATGATCATGCAATCCAACATGGGATGACATGATCATGCAATCCAACATGGGATGACATGATCATGCAATCCACCATCCAACATGGGATGACATGATCATGCAATCCAACATGGGATGACATGATCATGCAATCCACCATCCAACATGGGATGACATGATCATGCAATCCAACATGGGATGACATGATCATGCAATCCACCATCCAACATGGGATGACATGATCATGCAATCCAACATGGGATGACATGATCATGCAATCCACCATCCAACATGGGATGACATGATCATGCAATCCAACATGGGATGACATGATCATGCAATCCAACATTGGATGACACGATCATGCAATCCAACGTCGTTCGATAGTTTGGCTGTGGCATAATATCATCAATTAACCCGTGTGCTAAATAGCCCATCTTAGCAAATCAGGAATAAGCATGATTGAATAATTAGCAGTGAATGATTGCATGATTACAATTGTTGTAAGCGGAAACGTTCTGTCAATGTAGCATTTTACCAGTCTTGTGAAAGACTGCTTGGGTTGCCTCATTACGCTCGCGATTGTGTCGTGTTTGTTTCATTTTTTATGAATCAATGACGCAGAGGTAAAATCAGTGGGTGTTATTTACGGAAATATACTCTGTGTACTGATATGCTATCTCTTCACCAGAGTCATCTACCTTCTACAGTACACACCTCTGGATGATGGTGTCATGTTTCTTCTTAACTATGCTTATAAGGTAACCTGTGATCATAGCAGGTTTGTTTGGCATTCTATGCTTATATTCTATGCTACCTGTTACCATAGGAGGTTTGTTTGAAATTCCTATACTATCCTTCAATAAATGGCTCTAAGTGTGCTCCCGGTTATCTTGAGAACAAATGGATCTTATTGTAAGCTCTATTTGGGCCGTTATCATAATGGTTAGGAAGCATACCATGTTCAGAAATCATCCGTGAAATTCAGGGAATCTGATTGTTGTCGGACAGTGGAATATGACCGATTATTTCGCAAAAATGGCTGATACATTTTCAACATGCAGCACACTGGTGAGATTGCTGTCTGTTCCTTCCGTTCGAGATTTTCCCAAAAACCGATTACTTACTATTCTTGCTGTCCTACTATATTGTTGTCCTATTGATCTAACCGTAGCTAAGACAACTGACATATGGTATAAAATTCCAAGAAAATTATTTTATTAAAATGTGTAACATGTGCTGAATAGATAATCTTGAACAGCTCACAAAGATAAGCAGCATTCCCTGCTCTCTTTTGTAGGACGTTCTCTGTGTTATCAATGAAACTGCTTACACAGGTGTAGAAGTGTGCATATGTGTGCTATATTGAACACATAGGTTCCATTCTGTCGTGCGTCTGTCCTCTTATGGATGAACAGATGATGTCACAATGTGACGAGAACAAAGAAGTGCGCCACGAGACGCAGTCGAGTAACTAATGTTCTCTTCACGTTTGGATGTCAGGTGTGCATCTCTACTCTAATAGACTAATAGATCAATACTGTCGACCAATCAGAGAGCGCATTTCGACCTGTTTATAGTATATATTCTCATAATACAGCAAATATCATCAACCAACATTACCAGCCTGTGTAGACTGCGAGCTCTTCGTGCGCTCTTTGCCATCGCCCAGGATGACGCCATTGCAGAGGTGTGCAAAAAGCCTATTGACTCCATCAGGTGAGTGCGTGAACTACTATTTGAAAAATTTGATTACGGTTAAAGTTAACCCGTTTCAAGTTGCTATAAATTTATATTACATCCAATAAAATCCTCGCCATCCTTCATCTAAATTGTGTAAAATTTCCGCCAGTATATCTGGAAATCATACCCTCCTAATATTTTGTCTTTCGTCATGAGACAGTTTATTATGTGGGGGTTGACACCGCCTCACTGGTTAGCTCAGTTGGTAGAGCACGGTCTAGAGTGCGGGAGGACGGGGGTTCGAATCCCGACCGCGTCCTTGGGCAGGGACGTTTATAACCCGTTGGCGTTGTCTCCTTCTACTTCTAATCAGTATTTGAAAGGGACGTGAAAGAACCTGTTGTACTACTCGAAAAAGAGATGGGATTGTCACCCAGTCTGGCCATTGCACTAACCACACACTCAACATCGTAAACTGCGTGGCAGCTATTAGCGCCGTAAGCAGTCCGAAATAATTCTCCGACGGGATATGTCAGTAATATGCAAACATGTATTGTTTTTTCTCCATGCAGTACGTGTAGTCACTGGTGTACCTAACCAACCGTACATCATGTATTGTTATTTCTCCAGGCAGTACAAGGAGTCACTACTATACCTAGGCAGCCGTACATCATGTTCTGTTTTTTCTCCAGGCAGTACATGCAGTCACTGGTATACCTAGCAGAACTGGAAGCACTTCACATACAACAGTCTCTCAGTGCCTTCCAGAAGTGTAATAAAGAGGGACTTGTGAGAGGTCTATGGCGTAATCACAACCACGAGAAAAGGGTACATATACCGAAAGAAACAAGGGCCGTACTGTAAATTAGGGACCGGTCATTATTAACGGGAGGAGGCGGTCGGTGAGAAACGTACAGAATATATTTAAAACATGTTTTTGGTGAGAGTTTCGAGGAACAGCTAATGTCCAACGACAAATATTAGGGCATATTTCAACACCGCAAAGTAGGTTATTGTATTTATAATCCTACAAATATTTTATTTTACGGAATCCCTTGCGCGCGCTACGATCACAGGGGATGTACTCACTGGTACGCTCACAGGAGGTGTATTCACTGGTACGCTCACAGGGGGTGTATTCACTGGTACGCTCACAGGGGGTGTATTCACTGATACGCTCACAGGGGGTGTATTCACTGGTACGCTCGCAGGGGGTGTATTCACTGGTACGCTCACAGGAGGTGTATTCACTGGTACGCTCACAGGGGGTGTATTCACTGATACGCTCACAGGGGGTGTATTCACTGGTACGCTCACAGGGGGTGTATTCACTGGTACGCTCACAGGAGGTGTATTCACTGGTACGCTCACAGGGGGTGTATTCACTGGTACGCTCACAGGAGGTGTATTCACTGGTACGCTCACAGGGGGTATTTTACTGGTACGCTCACAGGGGGTATTTTACTGGTACGCTCACAGGGGGTATTTTACTGGTACGCTCACAGGGGGTGTATTCGCTGATATTTGTTGTCTGGTGTAGAGGAAATATCGGTCCACGTGACGCGTTCCACCAATCACGCAGGAGAGAACATATTTGATGGTCTTTAAAGCCCGGTATTACATGCACGCGACATCTTTAGTTGGTATCTAATCCCAAGTAATACAGGTGCAGGTGACCTGTTACTGCATCGTGTTATAGACAGCCATTTTTTACATGTTTTTTGATCTATGAAAATGTCGCACTTGTGAGAACCAATCAAATGGTACGTTTTTAGGGTGTTTTCATGTTATAAAGAGACGCGATTATATAAAGTGATTTGCCTTTTCGTTTTGCAGGCGGTGCGTCTGGTTGCTGAATTATGTCTGGAGAATAGCATCCACGATCCACAACTATGGAACAGTGTACTACAGCAACTACTCAGCTTTGGAATGGTAAGTCGACACACGTTCTGTTACGCTAAAGCATGGACCACATTAGCAAGTTTTCCTTGACAAGTATTATTTGCTCGTGTGTACGGGTCAACAGGTTTTCCTTGACAAGTGTTCCTTGACAAGTTGTATATGCTCGTGTCTATGGCAAAACATGACAATTTTGTCTTGGTGGCAGCGGAATATCTAGAGTAGTGTGGTAGTTTTGAGAGCAGTTTGAAAACTACATTCCCAGTGGTTTGGTCCACGGCGTTTCAAATAAATAATTCATTTCAGTTCGTCATTACTCCTCAACTCGGCTGGAGCGTAATACTGGTGTTTCCCTGATGGCAGATCGAATTCTCTTTTTTCCAAGAATAAGAGAGAGGAAAATAAAGTAGTTACATTTCAAATAGAGTTTTTGAGCTTTCGAAGAAAGATTTCTGAACTTGAACCCAGATTGAAATATTCCCAGATCGAACACACTTTTAAATACCGAACCGAACCACTGAGAAAACACGGTACATTTGCAAAAGTGAATAAAGGCCATATGTATATAGCGCCATATCACCACAATCTCATGGCGCTTTACATATTACTGACATATTGTAAGTGATTTGTTTTGACTGTTTAAGATGGGCTCTTAGGCACTGTGAGGTGATGTCTTGTAGTGGAGGGTGCTTGATGTGAGATGACGTCTGGTACTGGAGGGTGTTTGATGTGAGGCGACGTGTGGTACTGGAGGGTGCTTGATGTGAGGTGATGTGTGGTACTGGAGGGTGCTTGATGTGAGGTGACGTGTGGTACTGGAGGGTGCTTGATGTGAGGTGACGTGTGGTACTGGAGGGTGCTTGATGTGAGGTGATGTGTGGTACTGGAGGGTGCTTGATGTGAGGTGACGTGTGGTACTGGAGGGTGCTTGATGTGAGGTGACGTGTGGTACTGGAGGGTGCTTGATGTGAGGTGACGTGTGGTACTGGAGGGTGCTTGATGTGAGGTGATGTGTGGTACTGGAGGGTGCTTGATGTGAGGTGACGTGTGGTACTGGAGGGTGCTTGATGTGAGGTGATGTGTGGTACTGGAGGGTGCTTGATGTGAGGTGACGTGTGGTACTGGAGGGTGCTTGATGTGAGGTGACGTGTGGTACTGGAGGGTGCTTGATGTGAGGTGATGTGTGGTACTGGAGGGTGCTTGATGTGAGGTGACGTGTGGTACTGGAGGGTGCTTGATGTGAGGTGACGTGTGGTACTGGAGGGTGCTTGATGTGAGGTGACGTCTGGTACTGGAGGGTGCTTGATGTGAGGTGATGTGTGGTACTGGAGGGTGCTTGATGTGAGGTGACGTGTGGTACTGGAGGGTGCTTGATGTGAGGTGACGTGTGGTACTGGAGGGTGCTTGATGTGAGGTGATGTGTGGTACTGGAGGGTGCTTGATGTGAGGTGACGTGTGGTACTGGAGGGTGCTTGATGTGAGGTGACGTGTGGTACTGGAGGGTGCTTGATGTGAGGTGATATTGGTACTGGAGGGTGCTTGAAGAGGATGACGTTGTGTTAGGAGAGACGGTCCTACATGTGTATGCATCAGTATCTACTAAGAATTGTTGGCCTCTACTAAAAATAATGATGTAAATTAAAAGAAACACATCTTTTTTAGATCAAATATCTTCGTCGAGTGCTTGTTAGGCTGGCTGGAGTCCCTGATTTGTGGCAGGTAAGATATATCAGATTAATAATAATACTCTTTACTGGAATATAATAAATACATACATTATTATTTAATACTCTTTATTTCAAACAAAGGTTTACAATCAATATAAATAACAATAAAACTAACACCCGCCCAACCTCGATGTTTGAATTCGAAGTCATATTCTTGCGGAAGGAGGTAATGGATGAACACTACTGCTTATGACTCTTCTCCAAAGCTAATAGTCTCAATTATTCATGATGTCCTCAAATGGGGCACTGTAAATCGGATTGAACCTTCAAGTTTTTTAAACCAAAACTACTCAAATAGCTCTGTGTATCATTCACTGGTGGCTCTCGACAGTCTCGTAATAGAGTTGTTATTGTTGAATCCATTCAGGTGTCATGTCTGCCTCACATCTGGAGGAGTGTGTTATTGGCTCCATTCAAGCCTGGTACGTAACTCAACTTTGTAACATCTTTTTCTCTAAGAAAATTAATTGATTAATATTTCTGCGTACTTTTTCGCTAACATAGCACAGCAAGGAAACAAGCGATGTATTCTTTGGGGAGCAGACAATGGATATATCTGTACAATAGTCCAGTTTCCGTTCAAGAATTACCGCTGGATGTGATGACTACAGACGCCTCACCTTGATGTTAAATATTCGTAAATACCAGCGGCAAGATGACCTATTCACAACTCTGTCTATTGTTGTAGGTTCAACTTCTGTACCTTCTCGCTGCATGGTATTGTAAACATTTTACATCCGAATGAGACAAACGTCGAGTGCGTGCGTCTGCAGTCATTGCACACAGCGGTATTTAGCAATACCAGAATGCATTACTCTCCAATTCCCAGTACTTTGATAGTGGTCAATGTTCTCCTGTGTCATTGTATGTGATTAGGAATCTTCGGAAAACCGTACACTACAATACAATAAACTTTGTTAAATGTGTGATTATGTTATAGCACGTACTAACTGGGGAGAGTAGAATGTAAAAGACTCACTAAATAAACCAAAATTATGTATAAAGATTGTCCCCATTCCCAAACTCACTACTCTATCTCTCTTAGTTTCCCCGCCATTGTCTGAGGAGGAGCTAAACTCTTGCCAAGAATCGGCAGCATTGCTTCAAAGGTGTGACTGAACTTTTGTTTCATCTTTCATCTTCTGATTTGTTTCATCTTTCATCTTCTGATTTGTTTCATCTTTGATTTCGAAAAACAATGTTAAGCTGTATAAGGGACTATGTCATGGTGTTGTACATGTATGGAGTCAATGTTAGATTGGTGGCTGTTAATAGGTTACAAACAGTTAAAGGCGCTATGTCATGGTGTTGTACATGTATGGAGTCAATGTTCGATTGGTGGCTGTTAATTGGCTACAAACAGTTAAAAGGGCTATGTCATGGTGTTGTACATGTATGGAGGCAATGTTAGATTGGTGGCTGTTAATTGGCTACAAACAGTTAAAAGGGTAGCCTGGGAAACCAGCCGACTCTTATCGCTCCCCACTCGCGAAAGAGACGTCTGGGAAGTGAGGCAGAAAATGCCATACTGATGACGTAGCAGATAGCCGTTTCACGATGCATAAATTAGTTGCAATTCTCAGAAGCCGAATGCGAACAACAGAGTTCTTTTCAAGGAATATAACTACCGTGGCTGCTCGTTTGCTTGGCAGTTGATCACCGTCACGAACAACTCATGAAATTCAAGCCTATTTAACGTGTGCCGGTGCTGTTGTTGGCTCCTTTGCAGACTGAGTTCTTTCAGCGGCTAGTAAAGCGAAATGTCGTACTGTCAAAACATTTACAAGAAAGGTACTGACTACTGTCATAGTTGTTTATAATTTCATATCAGTAAACCTACATACACTGAGCTATCACAAAACACTGGATGAGTTGTTGTTGCGGCGGATAAATCGTTCAGACAGTGAATCTGGGCTATGAATAAACATAATTACATGTAAGTGTGCTATGAATCACGAACCAAGTGTGATATGAATCAATCACCCAAGCAAACGGGCAGCCTCGGTAGTATACCTGAACATAACCGCTGCATTCTGTAGCTAACCTCTTCGGCTACTGACCTGACAAAAGAGCTGGCTTGAAAAGTGGACTGCTGTGCTGTGTGTAGGTTTTGAAATTATACACAACTATTATGTTTTGACAGTAGTAGGCCAAATTCTCTTGACCGGGCCGAGCCGCTGAAAGAACGAAGCAAGCGAGCTACCAACACACGCTAAATATATAGGCTTGAATTTCATGGTTGTTCATGACGGTGATCCACTGCCAAGCAAACGAGCAGCCTCGATAGTTATATTCCTTGAAAAGAACTCTGTTGTTCGCTTCCCAGGCTATTAAAAGGGCTATGTCATGGTGTTGTACATGTATGGAGTCAATGTTCAATTGGCGGCTGTTAATTGACTACAAGCAGTCAGTCTCCACCCTTAATACTTAATTGACATGATATGCAATATTTTCCTTGAAGACCGATGTCCATACACAGTTTGTTAGTCATTTTTGGATATTTGCTTTGCTTGTAACCATCCCACATGTGTACGCGGGGTTCGTCAGTTCATATCAAAATCGCTGATAATAACTGTGTCCGGCCCAGACTGCGAATATAACGGCCTCTCGCTATTATTTCAATAAAAATAACTGCATTTAAAATGCATAAAAGATCTACACAGTGCACAAAACTTCCAAGTATCGGTTTCAATAGGTACCGGCGATTTTATCCATCTACTTTGAATATTTCGCCACCTACTTTTGCAATTTAAATCGCTCGAGAGGCTCATTTGGCACTCTTGTTACATCAGCTGCCTACTATATATTTTGTATCCCTCCTACTTTAAAAGATATCGAAACCACTGGGCTTTGTTTCTTTGGTAGATGCCCGCTACTGCTAGACCTGGACATAGCAGCTATTGCGGCTCAATTCCATCGCGTCGGGTTACAAGCCCACGCCTTATCGTGCCTCATGCTTGTACCATCCAGTACAGTACGACAGCAACACATCAAGGTACACTTCTTTATCTAACGTGCAAGTTAGAGCGGATTTCCTGTGAGTGGGACAAAAATACGGCACGTCCGTAGCCTTACCGTAACCGTACCGTAACTCTGTGATTCGATTGGATCAGAAAGACAATAGGGAAACCATTTCAACGTCACGGCATGTCGTACAGTAATCGTGCCGTAAGTTATTGCCGTGACTTGTCCACTCTTACGAAATCCACTCTATACTGTTCTCTATTTTATGTAGTGTATACTTCAGGGGCAATCCAGTTGGATTTCTATGAAATTTGCAGGATATGTAATGTATGTTTTAAGGTAGCGTTTGGGAATTCAAATATTTCAACGGCGAGAAGCTGTTCAAGCCGAAAGAAAAGAGAGCGAGGCTTAATTTTAGCTGGTGCCTGCAAAAGTATCGTTCTTCATATTCCGAAATCTGCTGCTCTATCAGAGCGAGTCTGTCGCCGTTCCTGTGGAAGGAAGATTCGAAATGCAGTAGAGAACTACACCTTTGTTTCAGAAAGTTTGCAGGATAAAGATAACTAAGATAAAGAGAACTCGTTGTCGCTGAATATAAACACTGCCAACCACAAAACACAGGAACGAAGTTCTGCCAAAAGAAGCGCTAAAAACCATCCACGCAGCGTTACGCAATCATCAAAGCAGCTCGTATTTTCGGAAGCACAAGTCTGTTCCTCGAACACACCGATCCATGTTTCAACCGCAAGACGCTTGTGGAGTGCAGGGTTCTTCAGCTGATCGCGAAATTCGCTCATTACTTCTTCCGCAGAACTAAACAGCAATTTGAAGTTGCACTTCTGTAGTTCCTCGGGTTTTAGGTCTGAACGTTCGGAACCAGGAACTTAACTGGTTCAATTGATTCTTTCACAATATTAGCCAAAAGGAGCAATAACGAAAACGACAAGCCAGCCATCATTTTCGACGTCTTTAACACTAGTGAATGCTTGGAATATCCTACTTTTTCCAAACCCAGTTGGGATTACAGCTAGAACATCTCTTCCAGACAAAAGATCTCTAATAGCCTTGCTCCTGTTCGGCTTTCTTTAAATTCATCGCTGAGGGAATTCTCGATTTTATCGCATGCCATACATGAATAAAATTTAATGATTTCTGTCAATCACGCATTTTAGCCAATAGCAATACGCGGCCTTCTGAGGCCGAGAGTTATCAAAATAACCATGGCTTGTCGGCAGGCTCTCTCTTCCTCTCCTCCCCACTCCCTCCCCCCTCTCTTTTTTCTCTCGCCCCAACCCCCCTAAGCTCCGCTTGCTGCGCTCCGATACTCCAGAGCTGCAACGCAGGCTAACAGACTTCTGTCACGTCATATTGAATTTGCTTTGAATTGAATAGTACATTTGTATGATGACGTCACATACTACAACTACCAGAATTCTTTGCGCGAATCCTTTTGTTCCTCAAATTTGGACCATTGTCTTGAAATTCTTAAAGTGCCTATGAACAATATATTTTTATTTTAGATATCAATTCTAAATCAAGTGAATAGTAGAATGGTAAAATATATTTTGCTTTGAATGCTGTGCCGCTGAGTTAAGGAGGTTTTAATATCCAAAATGCTAATTACATGACGTCAGGGGAGGTATCTGCAATCACTTCTTAGAGGTTGTGAATGGGCGTTTCTACTGATATAGGAAAACAAATTTCAAACATCATTTTATTTCAAGCATGGGTATAACACTGATAATTTGAGAAATCGTTTAATTGTAACAAAAAAATGTATAATAATTAATGCCTCCCCTGACGTCATGTAATTAGCATTTTGGATATTTAAACCTCCTTAACTCAGCGGCACAGCATTCAAAGCAAAATATATTAACATTCTACTATTCACTTGATTTAGAATTGATATCTAAAATGAAAATTTATTGTTCATTGGCACTTTAAAGGAGTATAAAAATCTGAATGAGAGAATATTTGAAAAGTATTCTGGTAGTTGACGCCATTATGAAAATATCCTAATGGAACGTGCTTGAAAAACGAAATTGAAAACATTGGACTAATTTTTAGTTTTTAGTAAAATGTCATGCTGAGATGTAATAAAGACTTCAACTTGAGTGTAGTGCGTGGTAAATACGTAGTCTGGACAGACATGGCACGAAATACAGTGTTTGTAGGACAATTGGATGTAAAATAGTTTGCTCTATTTCTAAAGTAAGGTAACACAACCTATTATCGGACAGTTTATTTTGATCGCTTCCAGTCGTATAACGAAGAGGGCTATTGCCAACGTTTCTCTTCCTTCGTGATCTTTAATAGTTGTGACTACGTTTGCATTACCTGATTCTTTTCGAATTTCCCTATTCTCCCTTAAAATCGACTGAAGATATCCGTTGTTGACAAACCCATTATCCGACAGATTAACCTATTATCGGACAAGCAATACCCATTATCGGACAATCTATGGATGTGCGCTTTGTATTTAGAGTTATTCAGCGACTATTTAGGCCTGTAAAACGTACTTCATTTTGGGCAAGCGTGGCGGGAATAAGCGTTATTTCATTTTTGACACATTTTCTATTGTTATTCGATAGCCTTCATTTTACTAAGATCCCAGTGAATTTCAATATATTTAAAGGCTTTTATATGGAGGTCTTTATATGATATCAAGACCTTGAATATCTAATGAGCCCTATAAAGGTCTTTATATTGATATTTATTTGTTTACATGCGTGCCTGGGAATTCGTTCTATCCGATAATAGGTTGTGTTACTTTATTTAACTTCATATTTTAAAAATTGGTATGGAGGTTGTGTAACTGTTACTGCCTTGTCATTCATATTATGTTTGTAATAGCTCTGCATTTTTAAAGTCATCGAATTCTATTTTTAGTCATGGAAACATCATGGACGTTTGTTCCCAAGTTTCTGTGCGAACCCTGTCAGTAAACTACGCCAACATATAACAATGTATCAGTTAACTGGATTGCCCCCTTAACCAATAAACCACACGTTACTATTAGTAACCAATAAACCACACGTTACTATTAGTAACCAATAAACCACACTTTACTATCAGTAACCAATAAACCACACGTTACTATCAGTAACCAATAAACCACACGTTACTATTAGTAACCAATAAACCACACGTTACTATCAGTAACCAATAAACCACACGTTACTATTAGTAACCAATAAACCACACGTTACTATTAGTAACCAATAAACCACACGTTACTATTAGTAACCAATAAACCACACGTTACTATTAGTAACCAATAAACCACACGTTACTATTAGTAACCAATAAACCACACGTTACTATTAGTAACCAATAAACCACACGTTACTATTAGTAACCAATAAACCACACGTTACTATTAGTAACCAATAAACCACACGTTAATATTAGTAACCAATAAACCACACGTTACTATCAGTAACCAATAAACCACACGTTACTATCAGTAACCAATAAACCACACGTTACTATTAGTAACCAATAAACCACACGTTACTATTAGTAACCAATAAACCACACGTTACTATCAGTAACCAATAAACCACACGTTACTATTAGTAACCAATAAACCACACGTTACTATTAGTAACCAATAAACCACACGTTACTATTAGTAACCAATAAACCACACGTTACTATTAGTAACCAATAAACCACACGTTACTATCAGTAACCAATAAACCACACGTTACTATTAGTAACCAATAAACCACACATTATTAGTAACCAATAAACCACACGTTACTATTAGTAACCAATAAACCACACGTTACTATTAGTAACCAATAAACCACACGTTACTATTAGTAACCAATAAACCACACGTTACTATTAGTAACTGGCGAAATACGCGTGATGAACACATCGAAGTCATGAATAATTAATTAGGTCAACAACCACTACAGGCGACGTATTTCGTCACTGCATAAGGTTTGATACCCGGTAAAGGCCGTGTAACACTGACTTGTCAAGTGCATGAATCTTGATATCCAATCAAATGACAGATCAAGATCAATAGTGATCGCACTCGTTTTTGATTTTTTGGGGAACTCCACTAATAGGTTTTTTGTCAAACTTTCAGGTTTTGTTGGATACAAAATGCGTTGTTGAGATCCTTGACCAGCTGCAACAGCAACGAGAGCATGCGCAGACGCTATTGCATGCTGACATGGTGAGGATAATAGGGACATTGTGCCTCATTGACAAAAACGGCCCACAGCGTCATGTTAACTGCTGACAGTGCTCCTTCAGTCGAAAATAGAATACCACGGGGATTATATTCAATTTGTTTTCCTGACAGAACTTCATTACAGGACGCTTAAATAGAAGCAAGTATTGTAAAATAAAATAGACTTTTGAATGATGTGCAAAAGTGTTTATAAGAAAACGTGGAAATTTCTAAAGGTTGGAGCTCTGGCATCTAGTGAATATTTAACCAAACAACAAGATTGTGTACATTTCATATGAGAATGTTTCAATATCATACCTGTTACTTTGTAATTAACTCGTCATAATTGTACAGCAATTGTATAGAAAACTAACATTTGTTTTGTGTTTGGAAGAGCAACTCAATCCAGCTCAGATTTCACCCATTTATTGACACTCGTAATATCTCATACATACACTGGAACTTTGATGATCTTGTGTTGAATACTAAAAAAATGCGAGAATCCAAACCTCTCCATAATTTCCACATGTTTTCTTGCACCTTATTCAAAATACTGGAAAGAAACTCGAACTGGTCTATTAATGTGGATCGAAGGAAAAGACATTGTGTACGATACCTACACTAACAGAATGTTCTTTTGTTACTCTAATTTAGACCATTGTCTTGGTATTCTCAGAGGAGAGAATAGACCTTATGCATGATACCTACACTACCATAATGTTCTCTTGTTACTCTAATTTAGACCATTGTGTTGGTATTCTCAGAGGAGAGAATAGACCTTATGCATGATACATGATTTTAGAAGTGCCACTCTGGCATTCAAATGTATGACTGATTCCGCACCAGGTTATTTAATATCTAAATTCACGAAGCGCTTCAATATTAGTGGTCGTGAAACTCGAAACTCGCAATTATTACAAATCCCCTTATTCAAATCTGCGAGTGGTCAGAGAAGTTTTTATTACAGAACAGTAAAAATATGGAACTCACTAGATAACGAACTGAAATTAAGTAAAGACGTTTTAAGTTTCAAGCGAAAGCTGAAGAGCAAATTATATCAAACTCAAAATAGGTTAAATTACTGATAGATGTAATTCAAATTATCATGTACACTGTAGTTGTATTGTATTTGTATTTTGTCTTTGAAAAGCCTTTTTAAGGAAAGATAAAATGAAGTATGACGTATGAAGTATACCTACACTACCATAATGTTCTTTTGTTACTCTAATTTAGACCATTCTCTTGGTATTCTCAGAGGACAGGAATGTTGTGTCGAAGTGAGGCCTGGTGGTGATCACTAAAGCATGACGTCATCATGACCTATTTTAGAACCTTTAACCAAAGATAAATTCTTTTTGCAAACCGAAAGCGAAATTTTTTTACTATCTTTGTTTTAGGTTGAAAGAGAGGTGTTTACATACATCGAGACAACAAATCAGCACGAGGTCTGAGCTTTCTTTTATGTAATCTCTTTTTACTTTTGTCTATTAAAATTAACAATTCTCAGTAAAAATAGAATGAAAAACGAGTTTTTAAAGTCACTTTTATTGCGTTGTTTCAGTTGTTACTTGGTTCTGCCCACTTTGATAAACTGGTCCGCCATCTGATCACCGTGAACAACATCCGGGGTCTTCTCATGAAGACTCTACAAGCACAGAGGTAACACTGTGTTGTGTAATTCAACAGCTGGAAATTAGCTCCTCCCATCTTAGGTCATCTTAGTTACTGTTGCTGTAGACCTATCCCACGCGGCTCTCATCTTGGAATAAACCTATTGTTAATGCTTACCCAGCCTCGGTCTCAAACGTGTTTAACCGAAGCTGGATAAGCATGAAGGTACCAGCACCGGCTAATGGCATAACCTTCTGAATATTTTGTAATATTTTTGGTCAGGCACAATTTTATTGGTTTTAACTAGAGGAATAGAAGTGTATATTTCAATCTACGATTTTGCGTAAGGTACAAGAGAAAAAATGATATTTCTTTTTTTGGATACCAAGAGGCGATATTGAATTAACACCTTGGACAGAAAAAAATTAACACAAACTTGAGGAGGAACCGTTTGTTTTGACATAATTTCGCTCTATTTCAATAGAGTTTTGTTGAAAAACAATACAATTTAGCCGGTGCAGCTGGTGCCTTAAAGGAGAACTGAAGCCTAAAATCAACTTTAGCTCAATGAGTAGATCTAAACATGAAAAGACTAATACCAAAATGCGTCAAAGGAAAGAAAATCTGCAAATCTTTCTCCCAACCGCCGCTAAGTACCGACGGCTCAATAAATTAGTTTTGTCATGTTGTTCTCGGCTTTGAATAGATGGACTAACGACTGATAATTGCGCACTATTGTGCTTTCTTTGTGCTGAAAGTGTGGTTGTTTTCCTTGGTATGCATGACGTACGATACGGGGAAAAAAGCATTGAATTGAGCCGTCAAACAAACTAGCTTTATCAGCGGAGAATCGGCTATTTTTCGACCTTCAAAACGTATTTCCTCTTTTTAGACGTGCACCACAAAGAAATAAAATAGCAGAACTTGTTTATTTCGAATACATATTTGTATAGACGTTGGGTTGATTTAAGGGTTCAGTTCCCTTTAACAATAGGTTTATTTCGAATACATATTTGTATAGACGTAGGGTTGATTTAAGGGTTCAGTTCCCCTTTAACAATAGGTTTATTTCGAATACATATTTGTATAGACGTTGTGTTGATGTGAGGGTTCAGTTCCCTTTAACAATAGGTTTATTTCGAATACATATTTGTATAGACGTTGGGTTGATGTGAGGGTTCAGTTCCCTTTAACAATAGGTTTATTTCGAATACATATTTGTATAGACGTTGGGTTGATGTGAGGGTTCAGTTCCCTTTAACAATAGGTTTATTTCGAATCCATATTTGTATAGACGTTGGGTTGATGTGAGGGTTCAGTTCCCCTTTAACAATAGGTTTATTTCGAATCCATATTTGTATAGACGTTGGGTTGATGTGAGGGTTCAGTTCCCCTTTAACAATAGGTTTATTTCGAATCCATATTTGTATAAACGTTGGGTTGAGGGTTCAGTTCCCTTTAGCAATAGGTTTATTTCAAGATGGCCGCCGCGTACGAGAAACGCTGAGTTCGAAGATAGTCTTCGTAACATTCTGAATGATTTATCGATTTCCTATCTTTTGCTGAGTTTGTGTTTTCATCTGACGAGTTTGTGGGAAAAGATGGCCGCGTATTTTCCCCGGAGGACATTGCTGCGTACTGATTGGTCTGAAGTGTATTGATTGACAGGTGTGGAACTATGAATTGTCTGAAATGACAGCTTTGGAAACCTGCTTGCCAGCGTTAATCTCTGGGTCCTAGAATAGTGCTAGATATGTACTCTGAACAGTCTCTGGTTAGCGATTTAATGCCGGGGTAGGTCGAACCTCTTCTCATATTTTAATTGAAAACCAACCTCGAAAATCCTTCATTGAATTTGTAACGGGACCTGAAACAACCATAACAGGCTGATCAAAGCCAGGATCCGGGTAATTCAGATCGATTTGAAATTTAGCGTGTTGGTTTTTGTGGAGGGAGGAAAACCGGAGAACCCGGAGAAAAACTCTCTGAGCAAGAGCGAGATGCCAACAAACTCAACTCTCATATGGCGCCACGTACGTCCGGGAATCGAACCTGCGCCACAGAGGTGAGAGGCGAAGCGCTTAACCACTGCACCACCTCGGCTTATTCGTTTGAATTTTAAAAAGCCTGGCTTTCTCCCTTTTCCAGGCTACTATATTAAAGCTGAAAAGCATTATTTCATGAAATTACCCAAGTTTTCCACTCTGTATCTTTTTTGAACTGAAAAGAAAAGAAATGGCTGTAAAGCGTAGTCCACACGAGCAAGTTTTCCTTGACAAGTTTTGCCTTGACAAGTCTCCTTGTTGAAAAACTGGCGTGCCAGTTATTGAACAAGGCAACTTGTCAAGGAAAACTTGTCAAGGAAAACTTGCTCGTGTGGACTACGCATAACTGGGTTAATCACTGTGGCATTTGTTTTCAGGCTGCAAAATGCTGAGCAGTTGGTTCAGTTGTACCATCAAGTCCACCCTAATACGGCCTCGGGACGCTTCGTAGCGGGCTCCAGTGAACTGAGCAGTTTCGAAGAACTATGGGTAGGTGGTGTAACGTCAGCGCTTCAGGTGTTGTTCTACTAGGGTGGGGTAGGGGCTTCTACTAGAGTGGGGTGGGGGTCGCAAGGGCAACATCACACACGTCATCAATTCAAGTCTTGATATTTGATTGAGAAGAGGTTAGTGGTAGCCGAGCACAACGACGGTATGGCGTCTTGTTTGGTCAATACTTACAGGGAACCTCCACGTCTTGTTTGGTCAATACTTACAGGGAACCTCCACGTCTTGTTTGGTCAATACTTACAGGGAACCTCCAATGACAGACAATATTTGCTCTCCCGTTATGAATGCTTAAATATATTGCTATGGTTGTTTTCTGTAATTTGTAATTTTCCTGTCCTTAAAACTCATTTGAATTTCTGGGAAGCAGCCATCTTGGATATCACGATGTCACAGAGTTGCCTGTATTATCACACAAGAAAAGACAATAGGATCCAAGATAGCGACGCGCGGAAAATTCAATTGAGTTTTATGGACATGAGAATAGTTTGTAGGGGGAGGGGGATGGAGGCTGCAAGGGCAAAATCACTCGGGGCTCATTATCTTATCAAAATCTGTACCTTTCTCGTGAATTTCTCAATAAAATAGTAAGCTAAAAGATATACAACAAGAGGCCTGGGTTAGGTTAGTCGTGTGTTACGTGACAATTTTGATACAACACAAATAATATTCGCTTTCGCGAGATACGTTTTGCGCCAAAGGGTGTTAATTCCCGTACATAGTTGACCTAGTTTAATTCTACGATTGGCGTGTACTTGTAGGCTTTCCTGGAGACGAACAAGCTGTTGGAGGCGGCACTGCCATACTTACCGCAGCCAGAACAGGATGAAGAGAATGAAGAAGAAGGGTTCGAGACACTGGATTTAGAAGTTTATGATTACACAGCGGCGCTAACATAACTGTCAGGTTCGGCTTCTTGTTTGGTCGTTTTGACTACTTAAAGGTCGGTGGGGAAGAGTGAGATGTTGCATGACACACACACAGTCCTTTCACGGCATTTTAGAGCATAGTCACAGCTTCCTGAATGGATTAATCCTTGTTGATGACTTGTAGCAAGCTTCAGAAGGCATCATTGAAACATTGAATCCAAATAATAGCTGTTTTCTGTTTTTGAAAATGATAAACTAAACAAGACTTGAGTTCGGGTTTAGTGTTAACTTTTAGAACACTTTGTCGTGTGCAACGTCCTACTACTTAAAGTGCCAATGAAATGAAAAAATGGATCCCTTTTTATTTTATTTTATTAAATTCTAGGTTTCTTAGTCATTTAGTGCAAATAAAAATCAACATGGAGAGAGCGAACATATCTTTTTTTCGTATCGAAGTCAGGCCGAATTACCAATTTTTATGCCGTTAAAGTATGGTAATCACATGCGTGACGTCACAAGGTATATTCCTCGCCATAAATACTACAAAATAAGTGCATTTTTTGGCCAGTTTTCAATTTAAATATGTAATACTTTGAGACACCTTGAAGATGGCCATATGTTTTTATAGAATCCTTGCAATCGGCTTTGTGAATATAACTGCGCAGACCTAGTGACGTCACGCATGTGATTAGCATATCTTTAACGGCGTAAAAATTGTCGCCAGATTTTGGCAATTCCGCCTGACTTCGATACGAAATAAAATTATGTTCGTGCTCTCCAAACTGATTTTTATTTGTACAAAATGGCTAAGGAAGTCTATAATTAAATTAAATAAAACAAAACGGGATCAATGTTTTCATTTCACAGGCACTTTAAGTACTGCTACGGCTGAGAACGATAGCATGGACGGCAAAGGGATGGAATTGATTAACTGATAACTTTTGAAGTTTGAAATTAGTATTGATCAAACTATTAACTTGGTTTCATTTCGAAGAAAATTGTGAGGAAAGTTCTCAGATTTGTGATTTAAAATATTGTTTTCCCCTTCCCTGTTGGTTATATGGTGTTTTCTAAGTAAAAACGGCCAACAGCATACAGTTTCCTTTATTTCTGTTTGTAACTTTGATTGTGGACATCTCAGACAGACTTAGGCATATTCAAACAAAATCGTATGTGAGATATGCTCATTGCCGCAGCCTATTGCATTTTGCTATCGTTCTTAGGCGAATCATTACTTAAGAACGTCACATAAGAGACAGACAGTACTTAAGACATATTCAAACACAATCGTATGTGACGATATGCTCATTGCCGCGGCCTATTGCATTTTGCTATCGTTCTTAGGCGAATCATTACTTAATAACATCACATAAGAGACAGACAGCACTTAAGACATATTCAAACACAATCGTTTGACTGGCTTTTATATAAATTTAAATGATTTTGCTTATTTTCAAAATTAGAATTAACTTGTTCATCAAGTGTTTTTTCATGTAAAAAGTAAATTGCATGGCTGCTTGGAGATAATCTATCTTCTCGTGCGGTAACTCGCTCCTTCGCTCACTCGGGCGTTCTCAAGCTCTCAGATCAATTCCGTATTGTCGCGTGGCCATATGATATCCTCTAGAAAACCAACGCTGCATGAATACGAATAAACAACATTTCAAAAACTCATGCATAATTAATGAGCATTTTGTCCAATCAGATGAAGCAAATCAGTCACGTGCATGCTCCTTTATACCTGATAAAATCTCATCATTCTAAAAGGCCCGCGGAGGGATTTGAATTCTGTCCCAGAGGGAACGGGGTTAATGATTGAGACAATGGCATTTCTATTGATGTTGCAGCTTTCTCATTGAATTGCAAATTAGGATGAACCTTTTATATAAAGAATACCAATGAACATGAAATTTTATATAAAATTTCATCCTAATTAAGAATTCACTGATAAAGACCCAAAGAAAGCAAAAAGTACACGGAACATAAGGTACCTAGATAATAAATTTTGCACTAAATTTACTAATATCAGCAGACTACCGAGATACACAGATAATATTTTTAAAATGAAGTTATCCAACTACCATTACTTGTTTACCGAGCCACTGTTTAGTTCCAATTATTAAACCAAACTCAAAGCCGCCAAATAATAAAAACGTGCATTAAACTTACATATTTTGTGCCGGAGTCAAAAAATTTAGAGTCTGCCGTCATATCAGTCACATCGCGTTCCAAGTCTTGAACTTTATCGAGGTAAACCACGACACCAAATCCTTCAAGTGCAGGTTCAGTTCTTGCATTGCGAACATGATGCCGCTTCAAACAACATAGTATGGTAATTTCTTCATGTCATTCCCTTGAGATTTTCGTAATTGCAGGCGGTGATTACCTCGAATATTTTGCATGGCATTGTGAATACAAAGGTTCAATGGTTCATTAAGTGAACCATTCCCTTGAGATGTGCGTCTTTCTTTCATTGCATTCTTAAAGCGTTTTTGAAGCCGTTTAAAACACTCACAGCACGTGTTTTATCAAGTCTAAAAATTCTCGGGCTTCGCCCTCGAATTTTTAAACTTGATAAAACACTGCTGTTCGTGTTTTAAACAGTACTTCATAGATTCAAAGTTTATTACAAAAATATTTTGTAACAACGTGCACGTTTGTATTAACCGTTCTGGACCTTAAATATGACCTGTCACCTAACAGTTGATATGTACAACATAACTTATCAAAATTACAAATATATCTGGATATTAAAAATATCAGAGCGTATCATTTAAATAATCTTAGGGTCTGTTTACATGAAGGGAGGTTGACGCTAGTGCTAGATCCAGCAGCAGTTTTCGATATGCAAACAGTCTCGAGGGATTACAATACAATGAAGATAGCCCTAGTGCTAGGACCAGCAGCACTGTTGTCGACATGCATTGTAATCCCTCGAGACTGTTTTTAGGTATTAAGTAATGGTCCAGATAAGAACTGTAGTAGAATCTATTGTTCTGCGGCAATGAGCCTCCCCCACATACGATTTTGCTTGAATATGCCTTAAGTGCTTTAGGAGGTAGCTATAGTCTAAACTACGTCTCGAAAATAAAGTATTTTTATGCCATTGGCTCTTTTTTTCTGTGAAAACGCAGAGAAGCCATCATTCAGCCAATCGGATATAGAGAAAACAAAGGATTTTTCAATCGCAAATTTGAGAACTTTCCCCACACACGATATTCTTCAAAATTAAACCATAGTTAGTTTGATCAAACATAAATTCAAACCACAAAAAATATTGAATTAAAATGTATTATTTCGATGGGTTTCTATTGAATTTATAAGTATCAACCAATGAAATTACGAGAAAGAATAATGGAAAATTAACACCTTTTAACATTCCTTGCCGTAGACACTACAGTTCTTATCTGGACCATTACTTAAAATACAATGAATATAGCTCTATTGCTAGGGTCAGTCTCCCTTCATATAAACAGGCCCTTGAAACGAGAGAAGATGCGGTTGTTGTACTGCAATAACTAACTACGTCTAGTGTTTATAATGTTAATGGAACCATCTCGCGCAATTTGGTCTGAAATCATACTATACTCGTGATTACAAATCAAATTGCGCGACACAATTATATTTCCAGTTAATTATATCCAACCTCAAAGTCTACTACAGCAACAAAATGCCACTTAGATGTTTTTATATTGTTTTTCACTTTGAAATGGCTTCTAAAATCTTTTGCTTTGATTGGCTGGTTTGCGAGGTCCCTTGCTTTTCTATTGGTTAGGCATAACTGTACTTTTTCCAACCAATCAGATTGCAGGAAAACCGCGATTCAAAATTAATATAATTAAGGAATATAATTAATTAATTAATTCATAACAACCGAGCATAGATTGAAATGGCTGTGAAACATTGTTTCGAAGGACGTGATCTGCTATTTCTACTTTAGTATGCGATGTTTGTTTTACAGTAATGTGAAGCCTTTATCCGCCACCCGCTACGTATTATTTTATGCGTAAGCTAAACGTTCGAGCATTGTTGGTTCCAACACTGTTAGACGTTTTAGCACCCCATGTTTAGTATCCCATGTTGGACCAACAGTGTTGGAATGTTTAGCCTTAGCTTTAGAGTAATTGCACTAAACTCCTGATAGTAATAATCTGTTAATCTTAAGGAACAACAGAAATCAATAGCGCCTATAAATCTAGTCACTGTTTCACGGGTTAAAGTGCATATGAGCCCTAGCTAGTTATCATTGATTTAAAGGTTAAAGTGCATATGCGCCCTAGCTAGTTATCATTGATTTAAAGGTCAAACTGGAAAACAAAATGACCGACATAGAAAAAAATATATTAACGTCCGCCATTTTGGTTGATTACGAATTCAAATTTCAATGACATCATTCAAGTCACAAGCCAATCCTAGTTCCTTTTGCTCTGTTTTTATGTCCGCTCTACTTATTACAGCCGTTTTCGTTGTTACGCGATGGGATTCTTATACTTTCCGGAGCATTGCAATGGGCTTCCGTCAATCATCGAAGTGGGATGAGGAAGCCACTGCCATGTTCCGGTGGGAAAGTATCAAAAGCCCGTCGCGTAACAACGAAAACGGCTGTAAAATATATTTCAATACAATTGCAAGAATCAAATATCTGACGCCTGAAAAACAACTGAACAAATAATCAAATTCAATGTTTTTTCAACTGATTAGATAACGTTCCTTAAATGGCGTCATTTCGAGGATTGGTAATGTATTTTATAGCAATATTACGACCATAAATCACAAAATTGTTGAACAAGATTTTAAAACAAATTACTGCACCCAAACCAACGATTTGTGGCGAGTGCTTCAAAGGGAACCAGCTCCACCGGAAAACAATGCGCTCAAATGTGGGTTATGGATATCTAATGATGTGTTTGGCTCCTGTAAATTGTACACTACATGTCAGTTATGGACCGATTTTCCTGTCCAGAAAACTCATTTGAATTCCCGGGCACCGCCATCTTGATCTTATGACGTCCCACGGTTGCCGCTAACAATAGGGAAACCATGTGACGTCATAATATCCAAGATGGCGGTGCCAGAGAAATTCAATTGAGTTCTATTCCCATGGAAATCGGTCCATAACTGACATCTAGTGTACAATTTACAGGAAACAAACACAGCATTAGATATCCATAACAAACATTGAGAGCAAACATGGTTTTCCAGTGGATGTTCTCTTTTGGAACAATCACTCTACTTTCTCAGACGTCACGTGCCATCGCGTAACATTTTACAGTACTCTTATATATGATAGTTTCTATTAAAAAAAGGTAAATTGCTCTCTGATGCATATTGTATCAAGTTTTGTCACATAAATTATAATGGTAATCAAAATAGTGGTCTTATGCAATCGAACCTGCGATCTTTTAATCCCCACCTCTGACACCAAAATCAAGGTGAACCTTTCGCAGCGCTACATTACGATACACAGAGCGCTGGTTACCTTCTCGCCACCAGATTTCGTCGTCTCTCTGTGATTACTATTGGAATCCTTTGCACCTTTGAGCGAGTCCCTTGAGCTCTTTGTGACCGACTCTTTTGTCCCTTTACCTGAGTCACTACTCCCTGACCCTTTGGAGCCCTTTGAGTTCAGGGACTCTTTAGATAGTGCCCTTGGAAGAGGCACATGTGACCCTGATGAACTACAGACAGCACCTATCCGAGAGGGTCTAAGGACCCGTGAGTTCCTTATATCTGTTGCTGTTTTGCGAAGAATTTCATCCACTGATGGCGTAACTGTGTCAAGTTCCGCGCTTTTTCTGGCAAGTTCTAACTGCGAGTCCAAGTTCTTGACCTTTTGCAGCAATCGCTTGTTTTCAGAACCCAAGACAGCCATCTGAGATGATATGAATAATTATGTGTATTACTTTACAAGAACAATGATGAGCAAAAAGAATTACTAGCAACAGAAGACTGGAATAGAGAGAAGACGATGTTAAACGACGGGTACGGATCACCACTCTGCCATTTATGAAGCTGGCTTTAAAAGGATACGACCTATTACAGCCGAGAAAATCGAAGCAAAAGTTTATGTAAATCAGGACGAAATCAGATTTACAGATCAGTTATCGCACATTGATTTCCGGCTTTGCTTTTCCTTCATGAATTATTAAAGACCCTGTGTCCGAGCCTATGGTGCTTTGCGCCAATGTTATGATTAGTTTGTTTATCAACGGCCGCATAAATTAAAGGCCAGCTTTTAGGCGAACTAAAATGCTCTCGATTGTTTCATAAAATAAGTACCCATATACTTTGGATAACGAATTTCATAATTTCTACCGGATTAGAAACCCAATCGAGCCCACGAATTTTCTCCGGATGCTTCGAATATGATTTTAACAGTACTCGGCAGGAAGCCAGTTGTTCTGTCTTTATATTCTAATTAGGTTTACGAGTGCGAGGATTATTTGTCGAGTCGCTTCGCCTCGCTGTCTCGGTCCTTTCTCCGGAATTCCTCTACTCGCCACTCTAGACCGGGCGGATTCGAAGAAATATTCGAACTAAAGTTTCATTTTAAAAAGAATATATTCAAAAGTTAAGATAAGTTAAGTTAAGCATATATACCTATGAATAATTACACGATGGCCCAAACTAGGGATGGATTTCGAAAGATTCGAGAGTCACATAACAACAACGATCTTTCTGATTTTCGTAGCCTACGGAAATGATTTGCGCGCGCAAAGCACCATGGGCTCGGACACAGGGTCTTTAAGTAGTTTGATAATTGTGATTAAAGTGCCGGATAATTTGTTTCACGACCGCGCAGTTTGGGGTCTTCGTCGAGTGACGTAAGATCAGGCAAACAGCCATTGTTCACCAGCGCTTGTTGTAGGTTCTATTGTTTTGGATTCCTGATCTTACGTCACATACAATGTACAAGGCCAATGCTTCTAGTTAGTGTACTGTCACTCGGTCGTGAAGAGCCGGGTCGATTTTCGCCTTTTTTAGCCAACTTCACAGGTCGTAGACAAATCAAGGATTGGCAAGCAAAACAAAACTTTTTTGGCAGAATTACTCTAAAGATTAGGAGGCTTTATAGGGGAACATGGGTTAGGGTTACTTTAAGTCAGGGCCATATATAGTGTTTCATAACTGGATACCACTTTAGAACAAAAGGAGTCCATACAGCTATTTCAATTAATATTGTCTGGGAGATAGGGCATTAGGGAAAAGGGAATATGGTATTAGGGAATAAGGCATTAGGGAATATGGCATTAGGGAATATACCCTGGATACCAGAGGCCGGCTCGAAATCGTCGGGGCAAGCGAAGCGAGACCAGCTGAAATCAAGCCTCTGGCCGCCCGAGTAGAGATTTCGTTCAGAATCTATACCTCGTCCCCGACTGGTTGATTGAGTTGTGGCCATGGAAACTGAGGCATTCGGATCAAAGGAACATTTTGATTGGCTTTCACTTTGAGATCGTGTTACAAACCGGTTCACGAGTCCTGACAGATTATACACAAACGTTCATGTTTCACAGTGCTGTACAATTTGAGTTAGCCTCGAAATAAACGAGTTGAAGGCTGTTCATATTCTTGAAGCAGTACGGCCTACTGGCTAAGGAAAATCGCTGATTTTCCAACTCATACCTGGTATTTGTTTCTTCCTTCACGTTGGTGGTTTGCCCTCTACTGATATGCCCCGATTTACTCCCACATAATAGAGCTAGTACAACGAGGAATCAAAGCATGCTCATTGGGAGATCCAAACATCAAACTCGACGAAGTAAATCGAGGAGAATTTTCCTTTATCTTCGCAAATCCCGACAACGGCATGTTTTATATGTTTTGAATCACACACTACTGCACCACTAGAAAGTGACATGCAAATTAACCGGTGAGTCGAAACCAGTTTGACTGGACTTGTAAACATAAAAGCGAGGCTGTGGGCATTAGATTGAGGCTGGCTATTCGAGCGGCCAGAGAGGCTCAACGGTCGTCACGCAAAACAAAACTCCTTCGATCGCTGCACATTACACTGAGTATATTCGTACCTGAGCCCCTCTGGAACCATGGTATAGGGAATAAGGCATTTTGAAAATGTCGGACACAGGCTAAAAATGGATAAATAAACCGTAAGATAAGTAGACTAAGTAGTCAAGGTCATATAACTCGTACCATAATTCATTTTGACCTGGGAATACCCTATTCCCTAATGTCCTATTCCCTATCTCCCAGACAACATTAATTGAAATAGCTGTATATATGCATTAAAATTGTGAACTTTAATCTCCTGGTGTTGCATATTTGTGTTGATATCAGCCTCACCGTTTTTTTAGTGTCTCCGAGTTCCTCGTCTTTACTTTCCACTGCTTTCTTGAGTGTAAACAGTTCCTCTAGTAGTTGTCTGTTTTGGTACTTCAGTTCTTCTATCCTGAGGTCGACTCCCCTACTCATCGTACTCACTCGACTTGCACTCCTAAACGTACAACAAATATATTAACGTTGATATAAATACTTTGTAATGGAGTTTTTTTACCGACAACGCCACCATGTTGAAATAAAAATGTTATGGGATGCCCGGGGAGGGCAATTTTTTTATTTGGGCCCCAGTTCAGATCAGTGAGCAACTTTACCATGAGGCCTTGCGCGCCCAATCCAAGATGGCGGACTTGGGGAAAGGAAATTGTTCTCGGGGTGGTGCTAGTAAAAATGTTTACAATACAATACAATACAATATTCTTTATTTACAGAGGGAAGACACATTAACCTTACATAGTTATCTAACATGCGGCCCTCTATGTTACAAAAAAAAAAAAACGTAATGGAAAAGAAAGGAAGTATGGGAAAAAATTAACGCACGAGCTACATTACAAGATATAATGAGTAATTGGAATCAATGTAAAGATAATTAATATGAAATAAAATCAAAAACAAATATACTTATAGCCAGGTTTCATTTACAACTTTGAAGACGTAATTCAAGAAACCACGTGATATTGCCATAATAAAGGGGGGAGTGGGTCAGTAACAAATAATACGCAGTGGGTTGATAGCGGGAACAATTGTTCACGGAAGATTTATTACGAATTCGGCACCGGCTTCAGTTGCAGTCGGATCGTGGGGAGATTTTCAGTATTCTTACTAAACTGGATTTCTAAATGGAGCCGAATAACCCCCTTCCGGACATCAACCGAAAAGCTGCAAGTTGAAAGGTGAGAATTTTAAGTTTCCTTATTAAAAAAATTAAGACCTTGTAATCTTTAATTACTTATGATTCTTTTCCGATTGTGCAAAGCAATTAGTCTCTTCCTGAGTGAGAACATTAGGGGGTCAAGCTTAATAAATACCCTAAGTGCTATAACGGTAAAACAAAGTGAATGTTAAAAAACTAATTTCCTTACGCAAGGAACAAAGTATATTTTATAAACATTTTGTCGTTATATAGATACATCGAACAATAATGTGTGGTTTGCCATTATCTGTTATAAATTCAGATAAAAACAATGGGAAACCATCATTTCAGTGTCACGGCATGTCGTAACGTAACCGAGTTGTAAGTCGTTGCGTAACCTGCCCACTCATATGAAATCTGATCTAATGACACGTGTCACTGATGGACACCGGACACAAAGTAAATTTGAAAGGCTCCGCGGTAAAGATAACTTGAAATAGTTCAAGCTTATTTGAGGCTTATTTGAATGGATGATTTGTTTAAACAAAAATCACCTAGCAATAGGTCTGAACATCTTAACAATTAGACTGATAACAGTCGATAGAAAACAAGAGCGAGAGTCTAATTGTTTTAACCAAGCTACGGTTATTAGCTGTCGATTTATGTAGAGAAAAACCTGTGAAAAACAAGTTACGCGAGTGTGCCGTCAAGACTAAAGTTAATTTTATACTTATTTCATTGACTTTTAACAATAATAAAAATAACTTCATTTCTTTAACCACGGTAGCTACATTCAGTAAACGTTTCGTGCAAAACAAACTGGTTTTCAAGTAGGCCATGCCCTTATAACTGTACACTATTTACATATAAGCTAAACCTAGTCTAGTAGACAAATTAATATATTTTAACCTCAAACTAACAAGCTAAGATAATTAAATGCGGATGCATCGCTCTTGCAAGTCAATAACTCTTTTAAAGGCATTAAAGATGAGCCCCTAACACAATCAGAAAGGGAATTCCATAGCGCAGCCCCGCCGTATGAGATGCTACGTTTTTTTTAAATCGGTTCTTGCCTTAAGCAAAACAAGATTGTGAACCTCTCAGATTATGGTTCAGACGTTTTGGTGAACAAATTAGCTAAATAGTCAGTTGTCATTAGCGATTTTATACTACATAAGAACTGAATTTGAACGTAGCCTTCTTTCCTCCAATTAAGTTTTACGAATACGTCAGCAGAAGGAGTGTTGTAACTCGAGAAGGTAATTTATTCGCGCTGCACGGTTTTGCAATTTTTGGAGCTCACCCTAAGTACTTTGCCACAGTTTCCCCATACGGCGGAGCAATAATAAAAATGCGGTACGACTATGGAGTTATAAACATCTATCAAGGCCTTACCAGGTAAATATGTTCGTATGCGGCGTCACATCGTTAGGGCATTAGAAACCTTCTTTACTATTTTATCGATATGAAAGCTTCAATTCAGTTTATCGTCTATAATAACCCCAAGTGAGGGTTTAGGAGTGACCCTCTGTGTTAGCGTTAGATATCGAAATAACTGGATCACCAACAATACTGGAAAGTTTTAGGGTAGAACCAATCACCATATACTTCATTTTGAAGCATTAAATATGCAGGCAGTTTTCTTGCAACCATTTCTCGATATTGGTAAGTTCTGCATTCATTTAAGTTTTCAATTTCCAAGGGGGTTCCAGTTATTATTCTATTGATATCATCAGCATACATATTAGGGGTTGACTGGGAAACAAAGTTATATTAAGAAAATCGTTAATATAGAGGATAAACAGAATGGGCCCAAGAACAGAGCTTTCAGTGAATAACTCCATGGGTGATTAACCGGCTGGGTTTCGACGTAACCCCATTAACACAGCAATGTTGATAGCAATTTGATAAATAAGACTTAAACCGTGAGAGATAAACCTTGACCCCATAACAAGAAAGCTTTCTCAACAAAATGTCATGATCAACAGTGTCGAAAGCTTTTTTAAATCCACAAATAATGCACCATTTAACAGACCCTCATCGATGTTAGTAAACCAAAGGTCTGCAGCTTTAAGGAACGCAGTAAGTATGGAGTGCAGAGGTCTAAAGCCAGATTGGTTTGAGGTTAAAAGGTCATTCTCTGTTAAATAATTATAAAACTGATCGAAAACAATCCTCTCGAATACTCTAGAAACAACTGGTAGAATCGAATCGAGCGATAATTAGATTGCTATGCTGATCTGCTTTATAGACGGGTTACACGTTTATTTTTCCATTCAGGAAAAATACCAGAATCCATAGATTTATAAAAAAAAAAATAGATCTCTATAAGCACGATGCGCATGAGGACAACGTTTGACCGCTGAGTGATACTGAAGACTCACCTAGATCGCCGGTCTGGTAGAGGTGTTAGAGGTGGAAGAGTATCCTCTTGCTCCGACCGCTGCATTTGTCTTTCAAGGCCTCTTGTCTTGTTTAGTAACCTCTCTTTCTTTGCCTCTAGTTCTTGAGATAATGTTTCTAGCTCCTGCCGCGAGAACGAAGAGAAATTGCGAGCTGAGTGAAAACACCATGATTTGCTTCAGTTTACCGAACATGATGTCAATCATTAATGTTTCGCCAGCCTACTTGTCAAGTTTTGGCGCCAGTCTCGCCAGGATCCATAGCATTGTTGCCATAGACTTCTTGTCTAATTTTAATTGAAAACAGGGGCGGCGTTACCGTGTGGAAAAAAGCAAATATCGTTCCTTCAAAATGCCAGAATGGGGCATTTTGACCCAATTTGGGGGTTTCGCAACTTTTTTTCTTCTCCGGGTTCTCCGGTTTTCCTCCCTCCGTAAAACACAATACGCTCAATTCCAATTCGATCTGAGGATTAGCCGGATCCTGACTTTGATCAGCCCCTATGGTTGTTTCAGGTCCTGACTTTGATCAGCCCCTATGGTTGTTTCAGGTCCTGACTTTGATCAGCCCCTATGGTTGTTTCAGGTCCTGACTTTGATCAGCCCCTGTGGTTGTTTCAGGTCCTGACTTTGATCAGCCCCTATGGTTGTTTCAGGTCCTGACTTTGATCAGCCCCTATGGTTGTTTCAGGTCCTGACTTTGATCAGCCCCTACGGTTGTTTCAGGTCCTGACTTTGATCAGCCCCTATGGTTGTTTCAGGTCCTGACTTTGATCAGCCCCTATGGTTGTTTCAGGTCCCGTTAGAAATTTAATATTTGTCCCATCAACAATGTTACTATAGCGCCGTGCCTGTAAAAGTTTTATTTCCAGTGAACATGAGTTATGAAATTAAAAGGCGTAAAAGCAAAGCAGATATAGATGAAGATCTTCTACAATATACGTATAGTTTAAAAGAACGAATTTAATTCAATGGCACCTGAGTAAACAGCAAACTCTTGGCGAGACTTTGGCGAGACTGGAGCCAAAAAACTTGACAATTAGGCGAACAAAACATGTTTCGATCACGTTTGTTCATGGCTAGGTGCAAACGATGGTATTCAATGGCCTTGGACACTGCAGGCAATTGAACATTCAAGTTTCTTTAAAACAAATCTACAAAAATAACACCCTGAGATATTAAAGAAATTCCATGTGAATGTCCTGATATGCTTTTCAAACTTTTTCGACAGAGGATGGCAATGATTAAAGTGGATTACAAATAGATTATTCTAGATTTCGGTTACAGTGAACTGATTTCAAGTTGCTCTAAATTTCTCTTAAAAACAGTATTCTTTATCCACTTGAATCTTTGCCCGGCATCCTTCATCAAAATTGTCTCAATGTTTTCAGTCCAGTATCCCTGGAACGCACACGCTAAATTCCAATTCGATCTGTGGATTAGCCGGGTCCTGGCTTTTGATCAACCCCTATGGTTGTTTCAGGTCCCGTTAGAAATTCAGAGCTACTAACCTGAGTAGTTATTTTATCTTTCGTCATGAGAAATGTATTCATTTGGGGCCGTTAACAATGCCCCTTTAGAGGCTACTTTTCATGCACGTTATATGGCTCACATGACGCCCACATACTCTTCGTTCCTTTCATCATTTCTCGGCCGGGTGTGCATGGAAGGGACTCGGACGAAGTCACAAGAATGTTCGGAACAATAAATTATATTAATCAAGAATAAATTATTCTTAAGATTTAATCTGACTTATTTAAAAGTGTAACAAGGTCTTTCGTTTTTCATATGCAAGATCAATTCACATTTGAAACACCATTTGAATGAATATAATTATGAATGAATATTTATGAACAATATTTATAGCCTGTTTCAATTTAGTGGGTTGTGACCAATCAGAGCGTGCGCTTCGGTTAATCATCGCCTAAAAGCGGTTTCCACGAGACGTCCACGTACGCGGCTTTTCATCCAATCACAACAGCTGTTCTACTTACCTTTTGTAGCTCGCTGAGGTCCTCTTCCTTGCTGTTACACACGGCGTGTCTTCTGTTGAGATACTCTTCGCATTCGCGAATCTACAGACAGAAAACGACTGAGTAAGCAACGAGAGAACCGAACATCCGTAAAGAAGGTCATAGAGGAGGAGACATCTGTATCCATCGCGCATGTTCGTGAATCTTGTTTTTGAGTGCGTGTGTACTGAAAAAACTGGTATTCTTCCATAGGATAGATGTTTGTTGGAAATTTGATGGAAAACGGGAGTGAAAATGGGCGGGAAAGAAGGGAGGACTATCCACCAGGCATCGTGTGTCCCGAATTCAACGCAAGCTTTGGTATAGAAAGCCCTTGCCATTCACTACGGAATGTACCTTATTGAAAGGATTAACAAAGAACGACGTAATACTATGGGTAGTCTCAAAGCCGCCTCTAGTCGCGGGCTCACTTCTCGCCCTCCCACTCCCCGCTAGACGTCTCTCGGGGGAAGGGAGGTGCATGGGTCCGCGAGCAACGAGAGCCGGCTGTTTTCATACTCACCTCGCGTTCTTGTTCAGCTGCTTGTTGCTTTCTATGCTCCAAATCAGCCTCTTTCTCGGTAATTAGAGCCTAAAACACCAACAACTGAATGTTACTGCAATGGATCTTTAAAAAGTCAGTGCAACTTTACAAAGGATCAACGTTTGAGTCCATAGGAACGCCGCATTGTCCATATACTACATCTCGACATAATTGACATAGACTAGTGTAGCACACCTCGTGTTCCTGGTAACGTTGTCTTCGTTCTTCCAACTTTTTCTCGTTTTGGAATTCCTCAAGCTCTTCTTCGAATTTAAGTCTGTGGAAAAATAAGCTCCACTTACTAGGCATAGTGGAAAACTGTCATGCATTGTAAACTGAAAAATGAGCTCCACTTACTAGACAACGAGTAAAATATGTCATGCATTGTAAACTGAAAAATCAGCTCCACTTACTAGACAACGAGTAAAATCTGTCATGCATTGTAAACTGAAAAATCAGCTCCACTTACTAGACAACGAGTAAAATCTGTCATGCATTGTAAACTGAAAAATGAGTGGTTCTTGGATTATAAAAGACAATGAGCTGGAATAAATGCAATGCAACACGAACAGAAGATGGAACGGAATGGAAATTACACTATCTGTCAATTGTCCTAGCTAGGATTAGATACATAGGAGAATAATTTAGTACGGCAGTAAGGACAGTAATTCAGTGTTTTTCGAGAAAACCTCGAAAAGAAGGAGACATTATTTTCTGAAAAGAGCGGTCATAGAATGCAATGCGACGACAATCTCAATCCCTGACTTAACCCGTGAAATAGATACAAGACAATTAGACATTACTAGCCACTTATTGATTGTTTTCTTTTGTTCCATTTCGACCAATAGATGCTTACTATTAGATATTAAGTAAGGTTAAGTAAAATTACTCTCCACTGCAGCTCGTTGTAACTTTTGTTCGCAATTCATGTACCTATTAAGACTAGAATAGGCCTTTTACAGAAAACAGTCACGTGCTGATATATCACTTCAATATTAACCAATGAATTGACCTCGTGATCCCATGGGAAAGGCTTTACTGGATGGCAAACAAACTTCAAAACGCTGTTGTTTTTTTCAAGATCGACAATCGATTGGAGGTGAAAAATAACATTAACAAACAGGTTTTACTAATAACGAATAACACGAAGTCAGTTTTTTTTTGCATCCAGTACAACCACTGCACCCATTGCTATGTTAAATCCCTAACTTATAGCCATAGCAGTACCCACAGATTGTAGCCACATGCCGTCGTGCAGTACACTTAAGGGTACACGCAATTAAGTACACTTAAGGGTACACGAGCGATTTTGTTTGCATGCAGAGGCGACGCGACTTTCTCTCAAACTGTCGCATCCCTGCACGTGTACCACTCTTACACAGGCGACACGATAGCTGAAAAAATCATGAAAAAAAGTCGCGATAAATTCAATGAGTGAATTTTTTGCGACAAATAGTACAGACTTGTCACTGGTGTAGTCACCCGAAAACGTGTCGTCCGGCGCCTGCGACGCGACAATACCGTATCTGGCGAATAAGGAGCAAATACGAAATCGAGGCAATAAAGTAATTGTAGCCACCACCCGGCGCGCAATGGAGACGCGACAATACCGTATCTAGCGAATAAGGAGCAAATACGAAATCGAGGCAATAAAGTAATTGGTAGCCACCACCCGGCGCGCAATGGAGACGCGACAATACCGTATCTAGCGAATAAGGATCAAATACGAAATCGAGGCAATAAAGTAATTGGTAGCCACCACCCGGCGCGCAATGGAGACGCGACAGGTTGCGTCGTCTGACTGCAAGCAAACAATCGATCGTAAAGTTGCGGCTTTACTGACAAAGTGATTCACTTACGTTTGTTCTTCTCTTCTTCTGCCAATCTCGTTAATCTCCGTTGAATACTGTAGTCGTCTTTCCTTCAGATCTGTTTTCAACTGCTCCATCTTTAATTGCAAAGTAATCATATTTAGAGCGATTTTCGATTGAGTATCGAAAAGGCGATTGCTTTCGAATTTGATTGGTTAGTTATCCATAATTGCGTTTACTTTGTCTCATGATTGATTAGTTATCCATGAGTGCGTTGACTTTTGCTCCTGATTGGTTCAAGTAAAACCAGTCACTTCTTGATTGGGTCACTGCGCTTTTACTTGCTCCCGTGATTGGCCAAAACAAATTAGGATATTAGGTATGGAGTGAATGCCGCCTGTATTAAAGCATGCCATAGCAAGTAATACTTAGCAGTGCTACAAAATTATTGACATTTAAATACAGGAAAAATCACGAAAACGAGGCTAGTCAGTCATAACTGGTCCAAACCCTTTATGTAAAACTATTGAACTCGCGCGATAACTTAGTACCACTTTTGCTATCACCCCTAAAATTCACAGTATCGCTGATCTTTAACGTGGTAGCATTTACTGCTCTGTATACTATTCAAACAAGATTCGCCATTTTGGATAGGGTATAATGGCCATTTTTTTATTAGGTCCAAGAAGTGTATTCTAATTCTCTTATCATTGAACGAAAAACACTTAATGATACAGTGAACGAAGAAAGCCAAGACTCAACCTTTGAAAGGCATGTTTTAACTAACCTCGTGTCTCGTCTCTTCCCGTGTTTTCCTGAGGTTTTCACTGAGGTCCGACAGGTGCCTCTGAACCGAGTCTCGTCGGTTTTTCAGTGATTGCTCGAGCTGACCCAGCTGTTGCCATTCATACAGAAATGAATACATCACATTAGCTAAAGTAACCGCTGTACGCGATGACTACAGACGCATTTGCCCAGTCCCCTTAGTCTAATGCTAAAGTTCAATATTCATAAATAACAGCGAGTTGGGCCACTCGCATCTCTGCGTATTATTGGAGTTTCCATATTTACACCTTTTCGTTGGTATTTATGAATATTTAACTTCAGAGTGAGGCTGGCTTAGGACTAAAACGTATTTTAAGTCGTAGCTAGCAGAGTACTTAACAAAATGCACAGTAATAATACCGTCAAGTCCCGGTTATAAGCCCTGGCTTCTACAACTTCATGAAGAGATATAAGGTGCTTATAACCGGAAGGGGGGTTTATAACCGGGATCAGAAAAAAATGTTTGGAAGTGCGTTAAAAAACTCGTTTAAAGCTTTTTGACACCAGTCTCTCCACTTTAAAGAGATGAGGACAGGGTTAAGGAGAAGGGGGCTTATACCCAGGATGAATTTTATGTTACCAGATGATGGGCCTAAAACCCGAAGGGCTTATAAACATGGGAGCTTATAACCGGGATTTTACGGTATATCCGTACCTGTGCCTCCTGGTCATTTAACTTCTTGTCTCCATATGATTGGCTGCTAACTATCTCCTGATGGTTGTATGCAAGATTTCTTTCCTTGCTTTCCTCTGTTCCATTGACCGTTAAACCATTCGTACCGTTATTATTGGCTTCTTTATTTTGCTCCAAACTCTTATCAACAAGGAAACCAAACTTGCCCAGACTATGGTTACTTCCATCTTCACTTGTCTCCGTGTCGTATTCATAATCATCTTCTTCTTCCTCCTCTTCTTCTCCCTCATCATCATCATCATCATCATCATCATCATCTCCTTCTTCTTCTCCTTCTTCTTCGTCATCGTAAATGTCTTCAGAGTCATTGCCATTCATGACGTCATAGCCAACCAGGTTAATGTTGTTTGACAGGAGGCTGTACCGACTGCCTTCATCATCAGAGGACAAGCTGTTGGGCTGTGTGTAGCTGTAGGAGAATTCTTCGTTCTTGTCCATGTTAAAGTGCACTCGTTTCTCTCCCTATAAGAGATAATGTGCACAGATCGTGACGCGAACAAAAACGTACATGACTGTTGTTCTCGTCACGTTTTGACATGTCAAAATAACATCTTTTTTCCCCCAATAATTAGCGAGAAAAAGGAGGCTACGAAATGATTTCGCCTAAAACGTGACGTCATCTGTATTCTTATTTATTTATTTTTTATTTTTTTATTTAATAGCTTAACTCAGGCTGAGAAACAGACTCTAGGTCCAAACGAACTCAGCCTGAGACAAATACGAATACACTGACAATACATTACAGATAGAACTATGAATAATGTATTAAGCATGAAATGTAAAATATATGATGCAAAAAAATAATATAATAATAGTGTACATTTGTACATTTGGTCGGCCGGCCAAGTACAAGTAAATAAGCGCAGAAAAAAGTTAGCGGCAACAAATAGTAGATGTGTTAGTAGATCGGCATTTAGAACAGATAGTTTTATAGGTTCTAATGCGATCAGGGTCAAAAGTGGAAAGCAAAAGCGCAAGATAGTGAGCTCGTAGCAATGTTTTGAAAGAAGAAATTGAACTACAGGACTTAATATTTAAAGGCAGCGAGTTCCATAGAATAACTATGCGATTAAAGAAAGAATCCCTATAAGTAGATGTTTTGCATGGGTTAAGCTTGTAGTCTGAACCAGTAGTGCTTCTTGTAGATCTTGATGAAAGCGAGCATGGAGTTACATAACTAGATAGATCGGTATTGTTAAGCTTAAGGCGACACTTAAACAAATATATGAGGTCTAGATATTCTACCAATCAGAGCGGTAGCGCGCATTTCACACTGTTGTTTATTTAAGCAATAGACCACTCATATTTCAATGTGTTTACTGGCGAAATAAAGCACGCGGGATGTTGGAAGAACACAAGAAATGCTTGAAAATCACAAGCCAAGCATTTCAAGCGTTCTCCCAATATCCCAAGTGCTTTATTTCGCCAGTAAACACATTGAAATGTGTGGTGTATTGCTTTTACGATATAACTACGACACAACGCAAGCAGACGTGCCGATTTCTGTGTTTACCGGCACAATAAACCATAGATTTTTGAGTCTATAAGCCATTTATTTTTCTTTCTCCTTTCTAGGTTTTCTTAATCTTTTCTTCTTCCACAATAATATTAGGGGGAAAATTAACATTTTACACAATCACTTTGCTTCTCGACCCTGGGATCGAAATGGCTTCTAACTCGTCTGCATTTTGTATATTTTGGTCAGCAGAAGTTAAAAAGAAATGGAGGATGGTCGATGCATTCTAACATACGGTATGTTTGGGGGAAATTCGGTGTAGAAGGAAAACAATAATGGGAATTTATGGGTGATCCATGGACCAAGCGTCAGCATTTTGTCGCTACCCCCGTTAGATAAAATGTGAACCTTCTCGCATGTGAAATAAGGTGGTATAACTTACTTTAAGCTAATTAAGTTAAGATAATATGAGATTGAAAAGCTCGCAGGTTTCTGACTTCTTATTTAAGTTTCAATTGGTTTGCCAAAAGATTAGTTCGACAAGTTAGAATGTGCAAACCCAGGGAAGCCAGGGGAGAGAGAAGAAAAAGAGTAAAGTGAAACTCCCCTCCCCTCTCCTCTTCACCTACGTTGTCGTCTCACTAATTGACCCCACCAAAATGTTTTCAGTGCAGGAACCTATATGATATGAAAGACACTTGCCTCAGTACGTGAATTTTTTTTTAAGTACGTGGATGTTCAGAGGTAAACTTATATAAAAGCATTTAGTACCTTTTTGATGCTATTTTTGCCATTTCTTATCCTGTCTGCAGCCTCTAACAAATTATCCAGTTGTGAATCTGAAGAGCACTGTATATAAAGGAAAAGTTAAAATATGTTAAAACTCGATACAGAATATGAGTACCTGATTGGTAGTCCAGGTAAAGCGACTGAATTTCTGCGGTGCAATAAGTAGAGTTTATAGCATACTCGACAAAATATCTGGATTCTGATTGGTCAATGACAAGTGCATCTACAGATTATTGAGTGCACAGTCGCGTGCTCTCAGAAAAAGGCTCGTGCAATTATTAGAACTTTCAAAATATCACTCAGTGCCTATAAATCAAGTATGGCAAGCGCAGTTCGTGCGAGTTTTGGTTTATAATTTACTGAGAAAACATTTGCTGAAAGCATGCGACTGTGCACTCAATAACCTGTAGATCGTCACTGACCAATCAGACTCCAGATACTTTATTTGTTGAGTATGTTATAAATCCGTTTTCCAATCAAAATAATGAAAATGTGAAAACCTAAGTACTTAAACAACGTTTCTTTGTGAAGTGCACTGTTATAGCGTGAATCGAATTTTTGATGAGTAAAGATCAGGTAAAATAAACAAACAAACTAAGGAAAGGACCTTAAAGAAAGACTTGGAAAAACCCAAAAAAGCCAGAACATCATGACCACGACACCGATAAGTAATGTTTGACTCAGTTCAGTAGTAAACATCATGACCACAGGGTTAGTAATGACTCAGCTCAGTAGTAAACATGATGACCACAGGGTAAGTAATGACTCAGCTCAGTAGTAAACATCATGACCACAGGGTTAGTAATGACTCAGCTCAGTAGTAAACATCATGACCACAGGGTTAGTAATGACTCAGCTCAGTAGTAAACACCATGACCACAGGGTTAGTAATGACTCAGCTCAGTAGTAAACATCATGACCACAGGGTAAGTAATGACTCAGCTCAGTAGTAAACACCATGACCACAGGGTAAGTAATGACTCAGCTCAGTAGTAAACATGATGACCACAGGGTAAGTAATGACTCAGCTCAGTAGTAAACGAGTTCGGAATATTAAAAATAGCGGTAGAGAGGTAAAAAAAGGCTAAAATATATTTATTTTTCAAATCTTTTTTTTCTATAATCAGCATTTCCTCGTAAAATGCGACTTGAAAAAACATTAAAGCGACCGTAAAAGAAAAACGGAAAAGACTATAGTAAGCAATATTATCACATAAGTCGTTTTCATGTTAACCCCTTCAATTACCTCAGAGTTAGAGCGCTCTTTTCTTCCAAAGTACGATATGTCGCCATTTAAGTATTGACGAGAGTCCTTGACAGCTTTGTCTAGAGGTTTGGTGCTTCTAAGTGCCTGAAAAGTCAATCATCACACAACAGAGTAAAGAAATATAGACAAAGATATCCTGGTAAGCCACTCAGTCTGGCAGCCCCTTATTTTCCCTTCAGAGTACCACATATTTGGGTACATTCGAGAAGAGAGAGGATGGGAGAATATTTATTGTCCCCATTCTCCCTGCTTGAACACATCCAAAACATATTTTTGGGGATCAAGGGAACACAGAAAATAATTTCTGGGAACAAGTGAAATTGACGAATTAAATTAAGGGGAACAATTCAATATATTACAAGATTCAAGATTCATTTATTTGCACATAATTATCGGTCCTTATCTTACATTAACATATAAATATACATACATATATAAGTAAAAATAAAAGAATAGGTATGTTTAGAAAAATGTGCGTAGTGGCCAAAGTAGCAATGGCTTTCGAGTTGGCCACTACATTGATAAAACTAAATGAGGAGAGAAATAGACATAGCTAATAAATAATAATAAAGAATAGTATGAAGTGACATTTTAAATAAATTCATGTAGTTATGTATAGATTTTGAAGGACATTACATTATTGTTTGATCTTATCTTAGAAAAAAAAAAGAGAATAAAAATGTCAATATAAATATCTGATTTGTATATAATTTGTCTTGCATATATAAAGCACACATTTCAATATTATGACTGTTTATCTAGTAAAAACTGTATGTACTGCTTCTTAAAGCTACTGGGGAACAAGGGAGAAATTGTATTTTTTTATAAGGAACAAGGGAACATAACATGTACCCCCCCCCCCCCCCCTGGGAGGGCCTCAATGTGATGCCTAAGAAATTCTATGATAACCAACATCTGTCAAACTCGAAAGGTATGCTAAAACCTGCATCAAACCTGTATGTCTTGAAATGTGATAACCATTGATCTATCTATTTCCCCGGTAGTCCACCCACCTAGGAAAATACCTCACTCCAAATGCAGTAAGCTGAAACTAGAACTTGATAATATGGAGGCTGTTGGTATTATAGAGAAAGTCCCTATAAATGAGCCAGCAGACTGGGTAAATAGTACCGTGCCAGTAGACAAGCCAAAATGATCTATTCGTGTGTGTTTAGACCCGAGGGACCTGAACTGGGCTATAAAACACGAACATTACCCTTTACCAACTGTAGAGGAGATTGCAGCCAGGAACACTGGAGCAAAGTTGTTTTCAACTCTTGATGCTGAGAAAGCCTTCTACCAGATTAAGCTATACGATGAAAGCAAAAATCTGTTGACATTTAATACCCCCATTGGTAGGTACGGCTACCTGAGGATGCCGGGTATCGAATCTGCCCAGAAGTCTACCAACAAAGAATGGAGCTAGTCTTTGAAGGTTTAGACGTAGTAGGGATGATGATGGACGACATATTAGTGCATGGACGGAAAAAACAAGGCTACGAAAAAACGACCTCAAGAGGTGAAAGCTACGCTTTAAAGGACATGGATTGCTGATCGATGACCGCAAAGCACAGACAAGCTCAGCGCAAGCTAGCGGAATGGAAGAACAATTTAAAGACCACACAATCACAACGAGTGAGCGAAAATACTTCTATTGCGGATTTAGTCACAGAAAGAAACGACGAATAAATTATCTCGTATCCACCTGAAACCAATAACTCGTTCTGCACATTCGTGCATCCACGAGTTAAATTACTATTGTGTATGGAATAAACGACCTATTCATAGCTTGATTATGTATAGAACCTTCGCTTGATAATGGCTAATTGTGTTGACGCATGCAGTCTAATTAGTTCTGGAACTTCCAATCTAAACAAGATTGCGTGACAAAGTTATTATTTAGTGTAGCTAAATCGAATTGATCTTTAAATCAAAATGCCCGCTGAACTTTGAAATCACATATCGAAGAGGTTAAAATGAGTTTTTATCTGGTCCACATCGGCGCAGAATTGAGTTTTGGGGAATCTAACACTAGCCAAATGTAACTTGCAAACGTTTTATCAAACATAAACAGTGCATGACCCGGAGGTCAACTGGCTGGAAGGTCAAAGAAAACACGTTTTTTTAGGATGGAACCTATGTGAATATATTACGTTATTTCAGTTCAGTTCGATAAAGTGAAATAATTTCGGTAAATACTAAGTCACATTTGGATATATTAAACTCCATTCTGTCTTGTTCTGAAAAAAAAGGAAAACTTATTTAAAATGACTGTGAATGTAAAACCATTCATGCCAGAGGTTTCGCTTTTCTTTGAGCAGAATAGAAATATCTTGAACAGATGAAGAAATATTCTTCCCTTCAACTATATTTGACGATGAAATTCGCAGCCTAGAGGAAGATCATGCTACTCAAAGCGATGAATAGTTTTTAAATCAGTGATGTAGAAGGGATTGAAGCTGAGGAGGATGAACATCGTGCTGTAGACAACGCGCCCATTCATGTTCATGAAAAGTCTTGGCGTTGACTTCCACACGAGTGGCTTATGAAGACAAGTCTCTTTGCAAATCAAAAAGCAAATTATTTTGTTATACTAAAAATCACGTGACCGATGACTTCATCGTTACGTCATCAACACTAAGTGAATCGTGGGGAAAAAATACCTTTAAACTGTCTGGCAATAGATATGAGCGAGATATGGGCATGTACTTAAAATCACGTGAGCGATGACGTCATCGGTACGTCATTACCACTAGGTGCTTGATAGGGACCCACTACCATATCTGCCCAGGTTTGAGCCGGCTGGCATTAGAAATGAGGGAGATATCTGCATGTACTTAATATCACGTGACCGATGACGTCATCACCTCTAAGTGATTTGTGGGGACCCAGTACCATGCCTGTCCAGGTTTGAGCGGGCTGGCATTAAAAACGAGGGAGATATGGGCATTTACTTAAAATCACTTAAAATCATCGTTACGTCATCACCACTAAGTGATTGATAGGGACCCACTGCCATGTCTGTCCAGGTTTGCAGTGTCTGGCATTAGGAAGGCACCGTCAATACATCTTCTCCTGCATGACCAAATCTTTCAATTCTTGGACTCGTACCATAAACATCCGTGAATATATCTTCAGAATATCGAACACTATTCGGACAGCCATTGAAGAGTGCCCGATGTACACAGAAAAAAACGATCTCCACACCATAAAACGATGAACAAATTAGCTACTGACCCACTCCAATAACTCGTGTTCTGCGCTTGCGCGCAAAACGGTGACCTTGAACTCGTGTAAGACACAGTGAGACATTCTCGACCCCAGACCCTTCTCTTATTTCTTACTGCGCATGCTCGACGAAATCGTAAGGCTCTGGGAAACTCCAGATATGCAAATGAGTTTGTAGCCAAAATCTGGCTACAGTGTCCTCACAGCGCATGCTCAAACCTTCAGAAATAAAATGGCGGACAACTCGATGTTTGAACTGGCGACTTAGTTTGTTTATATTAGAAAGGCAGAGAAAGACTGTTTTTTTTTCTTGAAACCACAGCAGAAAATGATTATAGAAGCCATTGTTTGTCCAAGAAAGGATGTTTTCGGCGTGCTGCCCATATAGGATTCGGCTGGGGTATGGGTTTACTACGGCCACAGGTAGCCCAAGCTTGGGATCTGTATAATATTTAACAGCATTTGTATGGGATTTTTTAGTTTTCCATGTACAACGTAAATCTTGAATAAAACTCGACAAAAACCTATACAGTGTCTTCTTGTGTTCCTTAACTATGTCTGTGCCATGTTACAGCGAATTTCAGCAAAATATTCCCTTAAAACCCTAACCCGTTAGGGTTTTAAGGGAATATTTTGCTGAAATTCACTGTAACATGGCAGCATTTTCCATCTTTCTAAGCTAGGCTCACAAATGGATGCAAAGTGGGTTTCCCCAGCCCTGTGAAATCCCTTCCCCAGTCCTCCAGGCAACTGTTTTTCCCCCCTCCCTTGAAATACCGCGTTTTAATACTAAGTTCCTTCAACATTCAGTTCAGTATAGTGGATCAGTTTTATGGAATAGTGTTATTTCTAGTGATCAGTCAATAGTATATGCAGGACATAAGGATCTTGAGTGTCGTTTAAATAAATTAGCGGTGTTTGAGCAGTTCAAGTTTAACACTACATCTGCCTCTTCTACTAGATTTAAGTGTGATGACTTCATTTACTTGTGAGTCCACACATTAACTGAGGCCTAGTATGAATGTATTGTACTTTAGAAAAACATTTTAGCAGCTCTGTAGTACTCTTAGCATCATTATTTATTAGTAAGTTCGATTAGTTATTCGAAGTTTATTTACTTATTACAGTTATTACATTTGTAAGTATTCTTAGTAATGTTTAGTATTGTAAATAGATGTACAGTTATATTATTCTTTGTCTGCTTAGTAGTAGACACACGACCCCATAATAAGCCTTGTGCTTCAATGATAATCGTGTTTAAATATAAAAGGCAATCTATCTATGCACCATGCATGCACCATGGCCAGTCATTTGAATCCCCTGCTCCAACTTTCTGTGGCCATGAGTGTTTGTTTTCCTTATATTCATATTCTTGAATCTTTCCCACAATTTCGGCTCTGTCTAGGTGTATCAACGTCCTCAAATTCAAAACAATGAACTACAGCAAAATAATACCCTGTCAGAAATACAAAGAACCCTAACCCCAGAATACAATAGTTCACGTTGATATACAACTAGAAAGGCCACGTCTTGGATTACGTCTCCATAAAAAAAACTAGTTAACATATGTTTTCCATAACTCCTGGAAGCTCAAGATCAATATATATATCGAGGGAAAAGCTGTCCATTCCCAGCAGATTACTTTAAAATCCAAGTACGAAGACTGACAGTGACAACTGAACAAGGGATCACACTCTACTTTGTTATTCTAAGCTCAAAATACAAGTTCAATCTCATTTAATGTAGGAGAAAGGGATACTTACTACATAGTTGTTGATTTTCAATGCTAAATATTAAAATTATCCGGCTACTTGACGAAATATCAGACATAAAAGACACGCTCGTGACTCCTGTTTGCGCGCCCGCATTTTGTCTTTCTTCCTTTCAAGTTCAAATGCAAATTACGCGCGCACGTCATCTGTATTGTGTTATTAAACACCAATCAGGGCACTTTAAATTTTGGAGTTTCCCAGAGCCTTACGATTTCGTCGAGCATGCGCAGTAAGAAATAAGAGAAGGGTCTGGGGTCGAGAATGACAGTGAGGGAGCTTCGAGCTGGAGCTCGTATTTGTAGTTCGTACTACGCGAAATAAAGTTGTGTTTAGAACTAAACGCGGCAATGGCTGGGATTCGAGCTCAAACTGTGAGAGTAAGTGGGATAATTTCGAGTTATTCAGTGGATTTTGGCGAGAAATGTCTCTGAAAAAGCCAGCGACAAGTGGCGCCGAAACAGCTACAACTTCAAGAGAAATTAAGGTAAAAACTGAAGCTGTTTCTAGTGGAAGTACAGAGGCAACAGTGAGAAATATGAGACCGCCAAGAGTTTATTCAGTCGGCCCGCACAATTTCAAGACATGGTGGTCACAATTCAATCAGTACATTAACCTCGTTAAAGTTAAAGAAGTTGATCGAAAAGCCTATCTGGTCTCTTTGTTAGACCAGCCAGCGTACAGGGCCGTGGAATTATTACGATTACCAGAAGAACTTTCGTTTGAAGCATTCACTGCATTACGCAGCGCGTTGATTCGGGCAAATCCAAAGAAGATTACAAATTTCAACTTCGAGCTTGACGTCAAAAACGTAATGACGATATCGACAGTTACGCAGATTGTTTAATGGAACTGGTTGATAATGCCTATCCCGATGCAGCGTATAGCTTTAAAGTAGAACTTGCATGAGACCAATTTATTCAAGGGGTTGAGATAAGCGACGATATAAGGGAGATAACTTAGTTTTCAAATTAGGCACTTTGGCACCTCACGGTATTAATGAACGCTTTTCGTTCATTTAATTTCAGAAATATTTAATTTCAGAATTCACGTATTCACTCACACTTAGATCAGCATGTTTCCTTAGTTTACTCATCAACACTTCCTGTTACAACTATTAGCATTTCTATTGTTGGCGCACTTTTCTTTGATCCCAAATGATCCGAGTACATGTTTCCTCAGCGGTTATCATGCACTCAACACTATATAAAAAGTTTTCCCACCCACAATTCCCTCTTTTGCTCTGACGAAGGGCTAGCGCTCGAAACGTCAGCTGCTACTCGCTTTCCACGGCGGTTAGCATACCTCAATCGACTTTATTTGATTATATACCAGGGTATTTATGACCATGCAGTCAGTTCGCACTGTACACCACATGGAGAGCGCCCGTAAATCGTGTAAATCTAGCCAATCCGGGGGGAAATCCAGATCAGTAAATGCAGTAGCTGCATCATCAATGACTTAGGAAATGCTTGTCATTGCGTCCGGCTGCTTTGCACAGGGGACAAGACCGGCTTTGACGTTTGGGGACTGATGGGTGGGGCGGTTTATACGGTACTCGGATTGAACGCTGTCTGAACTTAGAAGCAGTTGCTCGCAAAACTTTAGAGTCAGAGTCCGTTCGGATCTCTTCCAAAAGCGAATCTAAGGCTTGGGATATTTCAGGCTTGAGGGATACGAGGGTCCTAGACCCGAGATCAGTGCCGTAGCGTCGCTTCACTAAGTTTGGAAGGTCTGTATGGATTAGCTTTAACCAGGTGAGGACGATCATATTCTCCAAAGTGGGGGCATTTCTTCATCAATAGTGACAATTTCACCGTGGTTTTTAACGATGGTATTACGGGAAATGACGGGGCAATAATTTGTTATTTGGCCCAGCATTAACTCAAGGTGAGTGCACTTCTGTTGTGCTGTTCCACGGGTGGCTAAAGGGATCCCTTCTCCATCATCTTGGAAGTTACGCAGAGGCGATTGGCCGGATTTCTTTGGCCAAGTAATGCCGTCAGCCAAGTAGCTTGCAAAATTTTGGTCAAGGGATAGGGTATAGTGAAGGTTTTTGTCTCCAGGCTTCGTAAGATGTAATTGTTTCATGTTTTGTGAGCGACCACTGTTTTGGAGCTCGGGTAGCCATGTCTTTTATTGTATAGTACGGGCTACATAATACAGAGAAAGTATACTTTCCTGTTAGGTGTGACTAGTCCTCGTGTACCCAGATATCGCTTAAAGTGCACCTAACCCATTTTGCAATTTTTATACATATGAATCTTTGAAAGGTTTTGAGTACTTCTGTAAAGAAAGTTTTGGCTTACATAGAATACTCTATGTTCGATGCTTGTTTGAAATTGTGAAAATTTGACCTTTCCTGACCCATGACCGCGTAAGAAAAAGACTGGGTCGATTCTTGATCTTACGTCATCTAATTCATTCCACTTTGCAATAATTTGAATAAATATTTAGCAGCTTGTCTAAAATAACTGTTTTCTTTACTAACAACTCACAGACTGTGTATATTATCTATATATCGATGTTGTTGTAATAGAAAGGCGACATGGATAATAATGCATTAATCAGGTGACGTAAGATCAAGAATCGACCCAGTCTTTTTCTTACGCGGTCATGGGTCAGGAAAGGTCAAATTTTCACCATTTCAAACAAGCATAGAACATAGAGTTTTCTATGTAAGCCAAAAATTTCTTCGCAGAAGTACCCAAAACCTTTCAAAGATTCATATGTATAAAAATTGCAAAAGGGGTTAGTTGCACTTTAAGCTGTCTCGTTACGTTCTTGAGTGAACTGATTCGTTTTGGTACTTATACGGTTGACCAGGTGAGTCGTGGGGACTGCGCTGCCACCACGCCAGTGAGGAGAGAAATACTTGTGAAGTAACGAACGAGAAACTTTATTTACACACGTTTTCAAGATGGCGGTCCAACAACAACGAACGAAGCAAGATGCAACGCGAATGTGCGGCTGCATGCCAACAATGTCTGCTGGCAGTCAATAACTGCTGGCGCTGAGGGAAATGGACAAATAGAGAACTTTCATCGTACACTGAAGAACATGCTTAAGACCAGGATAGATGGCGAACCAGACCGGTGGGATGAACACTTAAATTTTTGCATAATGGCATACCGCAGTAGTATTCACTCTTCGACAGGACACACTCCATTTGAGCTCATGTTTGGGAGGGAGATGCGATTTCTGCTTGATGTTATGATGGGAGAAGTGTCACAGAAGTCGTGTCAGAGAAGTTTACATACTTTGAGTTTGTCGGTGAGCTGCATACCCGGCATCTAGTGCAAGCATATCAAGACGTGAGAAACAACCTGCATGTGGCTCAACGGCGTCAAAAGGATGATTTCGGTAAAGGCGTCAAATACATGGGGTATGAGTCTGGAGACCTTGTTCTACGCTATCGCCCTCAGCTCAAACCTGGAGAAGCCAGTAAGTTTCACGGTAATTGGCAGGGTCCATACGCTGTTATGGAACGCATAACTGAAGTAACGTACGAATAAGAAGGCAGAATAGCTCATCAAGAAATTCGGTTGTTGCCACTTCAATAACCTTCGGGTATATAGGAGAAAGTCAGAACCGCACAACTCTATGGAGCTAGCTGCTCATCGCAGTGTCGCCCAAGAGGATGTTGTTGCAGAGGATCAGAGAAGCCAAACGGAAGATGTCGAAGAAAGTGGTCCCGATAAGGTTGGGTGGATTCACGATATAGGCGATGACTCTGGATATGATAGTGCAGTGAATGTCCAGGAGCCAGAGGAGGAAGTGAGTACACAGGACCTTATGGACAAGGGCTCTGAAGTTAGTAGTGACAAGATACCTACTAGTTTTGAAACGAGGGATGTTGCTCTACACACGGAAAGTTCTGAGGGCAGCGAAGAGTGCGACTCTAATGTTAGCGAATCCGTGGAAATAGAGTTGGCAACACCCTACTAGAGTAAGACATCCTCCAGATCGATATGGAGAGTGGGTTGTTAACAGTGTGCAAATCACCAAGTTAATTTCGGGAATGAACAACCGCGTCAGGGTGTTAGAGATCCAAGCGGAGGCTGATAAAATTGGAATTACAAGAGTTAAGCCGCAGTTGCTGAAGAAAGCACGGATGCTTCGAGAGAAACTGAAAAACTGCGAATTCAGAGGACTCAGACTGATTTTGAACCATTTCATGTAGTTGTTACTGTTAGAAACTGTAAACCAGGTGGTTCCCTTTCTGCGGTGGGGATGATGTGAGATATTATAGGTAAATTCATTGCCTGACGAGGGAATTCCACGTTAAATTTCACGCGAAAAACCGATATCGCACGAATCGCGTAGCGATTTAGTATTTAGTGATTTGCGAAAATAAAGAATATAGTCAGTTTGAAAGTTGCTGAAATTCCCGCCACGCGCCAGGAACCCATTGCGTGGTAAACTAACGTGCTATGGGATTCTACAGGAAATATCCGCGCGTACGGGTGGAAATACGTCACATTGACCTTTATTTAGAAAACGGCGACCTTGAACTCGTGAAAGACACAGTGAGAGAGCTTCGAGCTAGAGCTCCTGTTTGAAGTTCGTACAACGCGAAATAAGGTTGTGTTTAGAACTAAACTTCACAATACCTTACTCGACTTTAGTTGATTATATTATGAAGGACATCTAGGTATCACCAAGTCATTCAAGAGAGCAAGTAATTGAACAGCTCCCTGAACCTCGGGCTTACAAGACAGAGAATGGAGTACAGGAGAAATCGGATACAACTTATGAAGACTGGAGTGAAAAAACTCCCAGAAACAGGAACGCAGCAATTTTGGACTTCCCAGAACTTCTGAGATAGAAGTAGAAGACAGGCCTGCCCGAAAGGAGTTGCCTACCAAGGAGACGCTGACTGGTGTCCAGACAACCAGAAAGGGCCGAGTCATCAAAGAGGAAAGATTTAAGGACTATGTTAAATACTAACCATTTGAACCATTGTTATTATCGATACTAATTACTGAACAGGTCAAACCTCATGGTTGAACTATACTTTATTTAAAAGAGAAGAAGGGATATGACATGATGTTACTGATGTATGTTAATTGTGCATACATGTAGATGCATGCGCAGAATAATGTATGCTTCTTGAACCTGCCATCTTGCAACATATCCTCACTCTAGAATTACCATTGGCTTTTGCTCTTTAATTATCAATAATCGCTAATTCTGGAACGCAAATTAAACAATGACATTCTTAAAACCAGTCAAAGATAAAGATAAACAATTGTCCAAATCCGAACGGCGGTAGACGCGCTTAGTGTAGTGGTCGTGACGCCTGCACTACCAAGCCGACAATACGCAAATGAGCAGCCTCGTTCCCAGGGGTCTTTACGCGCCTAATCAAAGATTTTCGACGCCATCTTTGATTAGGCGCGTAAAGACCCCTGGGAACGAGGCTGGCAAATGAGTTCGAGCACGGTACGAGTAGGAGCGCTCAAAACATTTTTTTCTCTCGTTTACCTTCTCTTCTTGTTTACTTGTGAACCCTAGCTCTAGGCGAGTGAGAACCTGTCGTTTACCTGTGAACCCGTCCGATGGTTAGGGTTTGGTTTATTATTCGGGTTAGGATTTGTCGTAGAATTACCAACAATCGGTATTTCAAGCGTCTTTGCCATTTACTGATTATTGGTAATTCTAGAGCGAATTGTTGAGATGTACATGTAATTTGTATAAGGGGACTCGGGAGGGTTGTCACAAATTATAAAAAAAAATCCAGAGGAGGAGTGGGAGGATTTTTGTTCTTTTTAATGTCCCCCCCCCCCCCCTCTGAATCCCAAAAAATACTTTTATACATTACTTTTATACATTGTACATGTAATCTTGACAACTGCAGTTCAAAAAAGTGTACTAATGTTGTAATATTTTTGAAGGTGCAAAAAATTGAACCAGGGGTTAATACTGAACAACATATACTCTGAAGGGAAAAGGGGGTACTGCTTGCAGTCTAAATATGCCACTTGCATTTACAATGTCCTGTACTTTTATATTTAATAAATAGACAACATGTTCCATATTTCCCTAGAGTTAATTATAGCAATATGAGTGGAAGTCCCAAAACTACTAAATATTTATAGTACACAAAAGGAAAATTGTTAATTCTTTTAACATGATAATCAAAACATATAATGTTTATTCTCCTAACAATTAAGCTCATGATAAGAGCATGCACAATATTTCTATGATTATATAGTTATTGAACAACAATTGGCCTTCAGCCAATCAGAGCATGCAATTTGTGTTATTTTATAATTTATTTATTGACACCTACAATGTGATTGATGCTTCTAGAGTAATTATATTGGCAATCATTTTCTACTGAAAGAGTATTAATGAGTGAATTTTAAATAAGTTCCACTCAGCATCATGCAGAATGTAGAATCATAAATCTACATGTACTAGAACTGACAATTGCAGTTAGCTTCAGGCGCACCAATATGTCAGTATATTGGTCTTCATTTTATATGGTTAAATTCAATTTATTCATCATCCACTTCAATCTCTGAGTGCAGTCTGATAGGTTACAGTATATAGGACCTACAGTAGTTGATTGATGAATAAGACATCAACTACAGTAGGCTGTCATATCAAACAATTGTTGTCGTTCAGAGTAATATTTGGGCCTGAATAGATGCTAGTGAGGCATACGCTCATCCTTTTCAAATTTTGCTATCGATTTTTTTAATAGCACTTCCTGTAGCCTACGTTGTATCCGCCTCTCTTCTGCCGGCTCGCTACACTTTTTGAACATGTTCTAGTATTCGACGATCCGTCCTGCTTTCCAAATATGGAATATATTGACCATACATGGAATATCATAGGGAGCTCTCAGGAACGACACTTTTCTCAATAAATTGTTTGATATGAACCTCTTCTTCAAGTCATAATTATACAGAAGCCCATAACCATTTGCAGCCAGCTACTTTCATCTGCCGCTGATAAAAGTATTGAAAAAAGCAAATACAGCCACCTACTTTTCATTCACAGCTGATAATATTATTCCAAAATTGAATATTTTTTAGAGATCCATCTAGGTATACAGTGGAATCCCGTTATAACAAAGTGCAAAGGATTGGTAAAGTTAAGGTTTGTTATATTGAGGATTCCTCAGGCTGATAAACAACTCCCGGTTATTAAACACTTTTCGAGCTAAAGCATCAAAATGTTCATTACACTGTATATTGGGGTTTTCTACATTGTACTAACAGTTCAACAACATTGTTAGAACTTGTATTAGTGACTCGGGCAATTACTACAAGAGAACAATATATATGGTGTGCTGAAATAAACAACATATATCCAGCTGTTCACAGTGGTTTACATTTGTCAAGAATATGTAACTGAAAGTTGAGCCATCCCAGAGGAATTAAAGAATCAAAGAGAGTTAATTAGTTGTGCAAATGAAACAATAATTATTCCTTATATCCAGGTAGATTTCAAGATTGGGCCTCAAAATTGTGTTTGTTGTGATGGGGATTTTGTTATAACCATACAAACTACTGTATATTTGCTGGGCTGAAAATAACATGTTCGTTATATCAAGGACTTCATTATACGTAACCAGGTTTGTTATAACAGGGTTCCACTGTAAGTCATTAGAAATTAAACCTGAATATCAACTATTATTAGAACAGTGATAATTATATACATGTACTTGTTCGTGACATGTTCATAATGACTTTAACAACAAACATTTAAAAATAATGGCATATTATATGAAGAGGGAAAGTAACAAAGTTACCATATTCTAATTTCTCAGGTGGTATAGCTAGCAGTTACTACATGTACCTTGAAAAATGTATCCCTATATTTTTATGAAGCTTATATTAATTTGTATTATCCCCAAACCTAATGAATGCATACAGCATATTGAATTTAAATCCCTTAATTTCAATAAAAGAATATTTCTTTAGTCTAGAAACCAAATAATGGCAAAGAAACATTGAAATTTGCATCCAAGTCAGTTATATTAAGTAATGGTCCAGATAAGATATGCTTTAGGTGTCTATATACAGTCCAAACTATATCTCGAAAATAAAAGTATTTGTTATGTTATTGGCTCTTTTTTCTGTGAAAACACAGAGAAGCCACCATCCAGCCAATCGGATATAGAGAAAACAAAGGATTTTTCAATCGCAAATTTGAGAACTTTCCCCACGCATGATATTCTTTGAAATTAATCCATAGTTAGTTTGATCAAAAATAAATTCAAACCACAAAAAAATGAAAATGCATTATTTCGATGGATTTCTATTGAATTTATAAGTATCAACCAATGGCATTATGAAAAAGAATAAATAAATAGAAAATTAACACCTTTTAACATTCCTTGCCGTAGACACTAATTTAATGCATATTCAAGCAAAATCGTATGTGGGGGAGGCTCATTGCTGCAGAACAATGAATTCTACTACAGTTCTTATCTGGACCATTACTTAATGTCATTTTCAAAATATATCAAAGGGAAGTCTAAAGTCTACATGTATAATTGTACACATGAATAATAACAAACATCCACAAATCTGGAGTACAATTTCCTGTTGCAATGTTTTTTATCTCCATCGAAAAACATTAACGTGAAACTCAAATTTACCTGCAACATACAGTGCACTTGATACAGGGGAGATGATACAACGCCCTGTAGGACTTGATACAGGGGGATGATACAACTCTCTATAGGACTTGATACAGGGGCGATGATACAACTCCCTGTAGAACTTGACACAGGGGGTATGATATAATTCCCTGTAGGACTTGATACAGGGGGGATGATACAACTCCCTGTAGGACTTAATTGATATAGGGGGGATGATACAACTCCCTGTAGGACCTGATACAGGGGGGATGATACAACTCCCTGTAGGACTTGATATAGGGGGATGATACAACTCTCTATAGGACTTGATACAGGGGCAATCATACAACTCCCTGTAGGACTTAATTGATACATGGGGATGATACAGCTCCCTGTAGGGCTTGATACAGGGGGGTGATACAACTCCCTGTAGGACTTGATACAGCAGGATGATACAACTCCCTATAGGACTTGATACAGGGGGATGATACAACTCCCTATAGGACGTGATACAGGGGGATGATACAACTCCCTGTAGGACTTGATACAGGGGGGTGATACAATGTAGGACATGATACAGGGAGGATGATACAACTCCCTGTAGGACTTAATACAGGTGGATGATCGCTTTTGGAATTGACGGACTCATACATAAATAAATAATAAATAATCTATTTTATGTTGAAGATACAGGAAGCTGTTACTGGGTCTCCCAAGCCAGAGTCTTATGTTTAGTATTCCAATGAACTCCGGGGAATTGGAATTGGAATTTAGGTTGGTTTTTGAGGAGGGAGGAAAACCGGAAAACCCGGAGAAAAACCCTCGGAGCAAGGGCGAGATACCAACAAACTCAAATCACATACATTGTATGCAGGCGCCATGTCCGGGATTCGAACCTGGGCCACAGAGGTGAGAGGCAAAGTGCTTAACCACTGTGCCACCCCGGCTCCCCAATAACAGTTAACAATTAGAATTGTTTTCTTGCAGAGATTGTATTTCAGAACCTTATTCCCAGGGGAGGCAGGAACCGGGAATACATTAGAATAGTTAGTCTGGTAGACATTGAAGTGGTTTCTCAACACCAGTTTCAGCCTTGTCAAATAAATGTGTAACAGTGAGGACATGCAAGTCACTGCATATCATTCAACTTGTATCCACTTTCAGCATTCTCGATAGGAACATTCAAAGTAAAATTTTACATTTTATTATTCACGATGCCAACAAAAAAATTATGTTACAGGTATACGTGCAACATAAAAGTGACATTTCACATTTGAAATATAAAAATACATATAATACGGCTGTGACAATCACATGTTCATGTCAAACATAATTTATAGCTTGGTGAATAATAAACAATATTACGTGGCCGCTTGGAGAGACTGAAGATAAAAAACGTATCTTCATTCAACCATGTATATAATATTCTCGATATATATTCAAGCTGATCAAAATATATTGTAAGTATGTTTCAGTGGGTCCCACTTCAAATTTAAACACAATTGCCAAACATTCTTTGAAATGTGACAACTGAAATATTGAAAAAACAGATTCCAATTGAATTGTATTATTTTTCTACCAAAACTGCTTAGTACGTACTACACATTTGTGCTATTTAAATGGTCCCTTATTACAGATACTTGTACAATATCATGTTCACCTTTTATAGCCAGTAGCTCAACGACATTTGCATACAGTGTTTTTCTCTACTAAAAAAGATGGCATCTCATCCCCAGATAAAAAGTGTTGTGTAATTCGATCCCTTTTGTGATTTTCAATAATATGTCTTACCCTCTGGAAAATGCTACCATGGAGTGAAATTTAGAAATGTGTACAGTCCCTGGCAATTAAGTGTGGAATACATTTTACTGTATGCAATAAACACATGTGGCACATGCTAGCGTATGTGGTTCGTACGGTGTGAAAAACTTTTGTCAGGGACTGTATTTCTACCTTGTTTCGTATGGGATACCATTAAAATGCTGATCGATAAACCAATTTGATGCACCGGTTCAAAGTCAATTACCGTTTGTAGCGACTGTGTGTTTGGCAAAATCGGTTGAATGTATGTAGAACAAGTAAATAAATAGGTCCAAATTATTATAAAGCACAATGACAGGCTGGTTTCTTTTTGTTTGTACAATAAAACGATTACTAGTATATGCATTGGCTTGAATACACGTATGCGTAGTTCACAACCATGCAACCATGGGTTTGAACGTTCGGTTGACTGAAATACAACAAATCGAACAGTGGATCATTCAGGGATATCCGTTGATAAATCAATAGAGCCGATGATAAAACAGGTCAATACAGCTTTGAAGGGCAGAAACGAACTCTCGAACAAAACAATCAACCCGTTCGATATTAAAAATACACAACCATTCGGCAAACAGTGGGAGCGAGTTTAACAAACAATCTTCACAATTTTGTTCGATTTTGTGCCTAGATTGTGCAAAAAGCTTAAAAATAATGGACAGTCATTAAATATCGAAAATTGTGCAGGCCAGGAAAACGAGTAATAGATTTCTGTGTTTATAGGTTTTACACCTGAGAGTCCGATAAACCCCGTGAAACAGATCAGCTAGTTATAGCAATTTACATTTGTTTGGAATGGCGTTAAAACTTAGCGGCCAAACCGCTATCAATTATTTATTGAAGTGGCCTAAACTGCAGCAACTTTATGTGACTTTAAACAAAGAAATAAACCTTAAAAGCCACGCGAGGATTCGGTTCTAATGCAGTCAAGAAGTAAAGTCAAGAAACATACTACATACCTCGGTTGCTTGTACATATAATCTCATTCGAACACTTCATCAACTCACCTCCGAATATGTAGGCTTCCTTTCCACTAATAAACTAGAATCACTCATTTCTACCATGTTGCCCCTTCAGCTACCCCATATTGGACCAAAGCCTCGAAGAATTAAGCGTTTTGATCAAGCATTTTAAAAAGATTTGATCATTTAACTGGGCTTCATAAACGGCCGCTGGTCGAACTAGGTCCTGTGGGACCTTGGGATTGTCACCATTGACAACGAATTACCGTTCCGCATGTGTGGTTACTTAATGAATTTTTAATGAATCATCGATTTCTCTGGAAATTTTTCGGTAGCGGTGTTCCAGATTTCCCAGACCTAAGCTCGAAAATCAACCGAAATAGACCGATCCCAGACCGCGGAGCTCAAAAACCATATCATATAGCGCGGCACATATCCGTATACCTTATATAGGGGAGTACCCCCGGGGAGGGGACGTTTATAAGCCGTTGGCTTTGTCTCCTTCTACTTCGAATCAGTATTTGAAGGGAACGTGAAAGAACCTGTTGTACTACTCGAATAAGAGCAGGGGATTGTCACCCGGTACAGGAGCCTGGCCATTCACACGCAACATTGTAATCTACGTGACAGCTAATTAGCGCCGTAAATCACTGATGGGATATGTCAGTAATATATAAAGCGTGTGGTGGTATGACGCCATTATTTATTATTATGCTAATGAGTTGAAAATGAATTGAATAATAATTTCTTCATTCATACAGTTCTTGTTTAGGTGTCCGGACATTTGATACATACAATCTGATACATACAATATTTTGCTCATTTACATGTTTAACCACAGGGGAAGACATTCAGTTGATCCTTTACATATTATTGGGGGAGGCATTCAGTTGATCCTTTACGTACATATTACCGGGGGAGGCATTCAGTTGATCCTTTACATATTACAAGGGGATTGGTTCAGTTTATTCTTTACATATTACAGGGGAGGGGTTCAGTTGATTCTGTGCATATTACAGTGAACCAACACCATTAATTGTTATACTGGTTCCATTCCAACACGTTTGGCAGAGATGTAGATATTAGATTATAATAAATAATAATAATAAATTATTTCTATAGCGCCATAATCCACTAGTTGCCCTATGGCGCTTTACAATGAATACTGGTAAAAATATATATAAAGTTAAAATATAATTGATATTAAACGATCTAGTATGTATACCACTAAAACTACTGAGACAACTTAAAACTACTATAAAAATCATTAATTATAAGCACAATTAAAAAGATATGTCTTTAACGTAGATTTAAAACTGCCAATACACGGGCTCATTCTAATCTTAGCTGGTAATGAGTTCCATAACTTAGGTGCAGCAACTGAGAAGGCTCGGTCACCATAGCTCTTCAAATTAGACATAGGAACAGTTAATAAATATTGCGAAGACGATCTCAAGGTACGTGTAGGAATGTAGGCGTGAAGCATACTACTAATGTACGGTGGAGCTAATTTATTTAGAGCCTTATATGTAAGTAAAAGTATTTTAAAAACAATACGCTGCCCCACAGGTAGCCAGTGGAGTTGCTTGAGGACAGGAGTAATATGATCATGTTTTGATTTACCGGTAATTAAACACATCGTTCAGGGAGAGATGATGAAACATGAAGTAACGGTGGATAAATAAAGACTCCATCTACCCCGGGGCAAGAGTAGCCCAGTAATCCTGCATGAGTATGTGAAAAATAAGTGTATTCACAGGGAAAACCGCTGACGTACCGCAGACTCGTCATGACCGGAATACAGTTGAACCTCCCGTAAGCGACCACCCTCGGGACTTGGAAAAGTCGTTGCTTACGAAAGGTGGTCGCTTACGAGAGTAACCACCACAGGAAGCCCAAATTTTAGTAATATGATATCTGGTCTCTATGGAAAGGAAATATCAATACAAGAACATATTTTATCACTACAGTTTATTATTATGGGTTTGTAGTGCTCCAACCTCAAAACCTTTAAAATTTTCGGCGAACATGAACTTCAACAGATAAACGGGAATTGATAGTGTCAAAAAATATTTACAGTTTATGGCTTGAAAAACCTTTTAATCGAGTATTGTGTGAACGATTTCAGTTGTATGGTCGCTTACCGGAGGTAAAATAACAAAGAATAATCCAACGCCCAAGCCCAAAAGGTGGTCGCGGTCGCTTACGAGAGGTATTCAATGCAGTGATTTGACTGAGAGACAAAACGGGCTTTTGGTAAGTGGTCGCTTAAGAGAGGTGGTCGCACAAGAGAGGTTCCACTGTAGTTGAATTGGCGATGATATCATGTGGCAGTAATAGTTAATCTGAGGCAAACTGAAATGGAGCGAAACAAATACATGTGATTATTGTAATTGTAATATTCGGTGAATAATCTCTGGGGATGCCTTCGAGTGAAATCTCTGAATTTCTAACGGAACATGAAACAACCGATACGGGCTGATCAAAGCCAGGACCCGGCTAAACCACAGATCGAATTGGAATTTAGCGTGATCACCAGAAAGTCGTTTATATCGTTTTTTTAGCCACTGGAATATTAAATGTATCCTGAATATCATACGTCAACAAGCGTCTGTAGCTTACAGTGCAAAATATGCCTGAACCACGTACTATTCCTCATCTATTCTTATTCCAGAATACATGTACGGTCAATGCACGTGACCTAACTATATGATGAATGAGAGCATTTCCCCTGCAAGGAGGGGGTGGCCAACTTAAAAACAAGAAACTAAAATAAATGCAACATCATGAATCACAACATGCATTATTATTAAAATACGCGGCCAAATATAAAACCGCCCTTATGGAAATGCGCTTGTATCGGGCTGCAAACTATCTCTAGCGATCTCTAGCGAGCCCTCATTGGCACTTGCTTCATCATCCTGACGCGGGAAGCCATTCAGGTGTAAAGCCAGACGCACTCACGGAACTCAAAGCAAACCTTGAAGATGAAAAAAAATTGCCAGAATTCATACATACATACATATCTTTAATATAAGTTCCTAGAAGAGCTTTTCAACATATATTTACAATTAAATTAAAATAAGTTAAACTAGGAGAAACTATAAATTTGTTAAAATACTTATCGATAAAATTGCATAAAACTATCTATCTAAGATTAATGACTACCTTATTATAGGAAATTAACAATGCACTTTATTAACGCGATTTTACAAAATTCGCGTTAATTTAATGTATCTTAATTAATGTCGATGTAAATTTAATGCACGCTATTTTACAACATTGTTATTTTAAAGCACCTTTATTTCATTACAAAACCTTATTAGTTCATGACTCCTCTATTGGCTCTTCAGAGTCACTATCTGACAGGACGTCTTCGTTTAAAATCGAGTTCAAAATGTCTTTTGATTGATCTTGATACTCCTCTGTCTCCCCGAGAGGATAGCTCACTTCTTCTGGCTTCAAACCCAAATTTTCGGCTTTAAAAAAAACTTAGAAACATCCGTGCACTTGTCTTGGAAGGTTTTATTGACGGAAGCCAAAACGCAGTTTGGCGTTCAGAAATGTAAAGTGCGAGTTTGCAGAATTATGAAAATCGCAGTAAATAAAGCAAGATGCTTATCGAAAAATTCGCGTTAATTTAATGCATGTAAACATAACTTTTGAAAAATTCGCGTTAATTTAGTGTAACGTAAATTTTCTTCGCGTTGTCAACGTGCATTGTTAATTTCCTATAATAAGGTAATAGAATTCATTTGTCCTTGTATTGTAATAATAGTACTAATAAAATGATTTTGTTGGGTCATAGTCGTTTATTTTTCCGACCTTGTAGTATCATATACCCTCCAAATTGATATCGTCTAGAGCAAGGAGCTCGAGCATGGCATAAATAACTTTTACTGATTAATACTGTGGCGCGTTGCATTTGAGTCAGTATTTGTGGCTGCCCCAATGGCGACCACTCCAAGTTTGGTGGCTTGCTCGCACAATAAACACTTTCAACGCTCGGTTGGCTCGATAAGTTTACTAGAAGCTCCAATAGCTTAACGACCACTGTAAACTTGTACATACAAACGAAATCCTGTTTGTTACTTGTAAGTAAACGAACCAATAACGATATAAAGAGAGAGAGAGAGAGGTTGAAAAATCGTTTGTTCCCCAGTTGGTGCAGAGCGAGCGAAACTGGAATTTTCAATACCTCGTGTCCGCACCGAACCGAGGCGCACGCGTGACGTAACAGGAAGTAAAAAATGTGACCTGAACCGGAAATGAACAAAGGCAAGCGATTCGGCCGTTACATACCGGCCCCTAATTGTCTACACAGTTCCTGTGACAATTACTAACAATATAAACCTTAACGGACGAAACTGTTAACGTCTTAATATGGTGTAGCTGTTCGCTGGTACACATGACCAGCTGATAAGCATGCAAAATTCTTACAATATATAAGCTCCCAAGACTTCGTAAGTTCCCAATGTCTAAAATTGAATAGCATTACAAGTTATGCTTAGTTCCTGGAGTAAGACACCTTGTCATATGCTGTAATAGCTTTGGGAAGTGCTTACAAAACGCATTTACAAAAATAACAATCTAAGCAAAATAAGGTCCTAAGATTAATGTTTTTTCACAGTAACGTCTGGACCCAATACTGAAAGCGCTCTCCCTCTTTTAAACCTATTAGACATTCTAACTGTAAATAATGTTTACCGCCTCCACGCCCTCAAATTTACGCATTTGTGGCATAAAGGGCTTTTGCCAAGCCTATTTGATGATCTTTTTCAATATGCCAGTGACCGGCATACATACAACACAAGGTATGCATCCAAACAAAATTTATGTAAACCACGTGTTCGTACAAATACTGGAAAACAAATGTTTTCCTACCAGGCAATTGATCTTTGGCACGAGATACCTCACCATCTGAAAGACCTCAGTACATTTTCCTTTACCAAAGAAATAAAACATTATTTACTGTCAGAACAACGCCCAAAGAAACTTAAATAGATACGTTCTTCATTTTTAAAAGTCATTAGTTACCTTTACACTAAACATTATTTATTAGTCCCAGTTCCTCTTCCTTGCTGCTTCTAACTCGAAAACCTCACGGTTCCCTTAGCCTCTAGGCTCAAACAAACATTCTATTTTCCTTTGTCTTCTCCTTTTATAACTTATAATGTATATTATATCATTCTTGTAATTTATAGTGTGAGCCAATAAAAGATTGTTGTTGTTGTTGTTGTTGTTGTCCTAATCTCGTCTAGCCACCGTTTTCAGATTCTAACAGAAGACAGAGCTTTGTGATAGGTCGCTCTAGCGTGCTCGTCTTGGTCTTTACTTTCACACGGCGCACGAACCCGTTCCTATCCGGCATGGTCACCCTGCCCATCTGCCATGAGTTTCTAGGTGCTGCGTCATCCACAAGAAGAACGATATCTCCTTCAGACAGATTCCTCCTAGGTCTGACCCACTTCTGTCTCTCCTGGAGCTGGGTAAGGTACTCTCTGGATCATCGTTTCCAGAAAATATCTGCCATATATTGGACTTGTCTCCATCTGCGTCTAACGTACATATCCTTGCGATCGAAGACGCCGGGAGGTAGACTGGGCTTGGTCTTTAACAGCAATAAGCAATTAGGCGTCAAGGCTTCTAAGTCATTAGGATCGCTGGAGACTGGAGTAATAGGACTATCATTAATCGTTGCTTCTACATCACAAAGTAAGGTCCAGTCCCTCGTCATCTAGTGTCTGTTCCTTCAGTATGGCGGCCAGGATCTTCCTAACAGTCCTTATCTGGCGTTCCCATACACCACCGTGGTGAGATCCTGTTGGCGTAGCCAGACTCGCTAGCGTCAGCAAAGTGATATAGCTCGGCCGACTTAATTTTGCCGAATCCTGCTGGTTTCAAGCACCTATCAACCTTAAACTCCTCAATCCTCTGGAGGTCCGACATCCAATTTCGCCACTGCGCGAGGTACTTATCTGGGATAGGATCGTCCCAGCCTATCTTAAGACGACACAAATGTTGTAGAATTATTCTGGCTGGTAGGATGAACGGAGCAAGCAAGCCCAAAGGGTCATAAACATAGCTGGTAATGGACAGGATACATCTCCTGGTAGCACGACGCTCTTGAACTGCTATTTCAAATTCAAACTTATCTGACTCGACGCTCCATTGCTCTTTCAATGGGGAGCGAGTCTTGATCCAGGTCGAGGTCCTTAACTTCCTTTGCTCGTCTTTCTTCCGGGATCGACGACAAGACCGTGCGATCGTTAGAGATCCATTTAGTCAGGTTGAATCCTCCCTTGGCACAAGCTGCTTGGAGATCACTTGCTAGGGATACAGCTTGACCTTCAGTTGGGACTGACTTTAGTAGGTCGTCTACGTACACATTGCTTAAGATGGTATTTGCGACGTCCGATCCGAACTCGTCTCTGCAGTCTTCAGCAGTCTGCCTAAGTGCCAGATTTGCGCAGCTTGGGGATGATACCGATCCAAACAAGTGCACGACCATTCTGTACTCCTGGATATCCTGGGTGAGATCTCCCTCTGGTCACCAGAGGAAACGAAGCAGATCACAATCCTCAGACGGCACCTTTACCTGATAGAACATCGACTCAATGTCGGCCATCATAGCAACTTGCTCCTGGCGAAATTTGGTCAGCACTCCTATAAGAGAATTCGTCATGTTTGGACCTTGGAGAAGGCATCCGTTCAGCGAGGAGCCCTGGTAACTGGCTGCACAGTCGAAGACAACTCTTATCTTGCCTTTGCGTGGGTGGTATACACCATGGTGGGGTATGTACCACACCCTACCGTCATCTCTCGTCAACTCGTCTTGGGGGACCCGTTCGGCGTACCCTTTCTCGATTACGTTGCTCATAAAGGTTAGGTATTCCTCGTAGAACTTCGCGTCCTTATCGAACTTACGCTTCAAGTGGCGCACACGCTGTTCCGCCAGCACGGTTATCCGGCATGGACACTTCCCTGTTTCTAAGTGGCAGCCCTATGCTGTAGTGTCCGTATTTCTGGGTAAGAGTTTCGTTTGCATATTCCATAAACTGATGTTCCTCTCTTGACCTTTCTGGTTCGTCGTCTATCGCGCGCTCACTGAAGTCGTGATTGAACTGGTTCGTCAGTTGTTGCTCGAGAGTGGTGACGCTCGTCCTGTATGAGTGTACGTGATAACTTTCGGAACACCTGAGCGGCCCATTTATAGCCCATCAAAGTATGGTCTTTACCGCGTATGGTCCGCCGTCCTTGCTGTTTATTATCTCCCATGGCTCCATTGCCTTCGGTGCATTCGCGCCAATCAGTAGATCTACTTTGGCGTCTAAACTCGGTACGCGAAGCTTGCTTAAGTGTGGCCACTTATCCACGTCAGGTTATGTAGGAATGTTCTCTTGCGAGGCTGGTATCGCAGGCTGCGTATAGACTTCTGGAAGCTCCACTACCTCGGTAGCATCTAAGCTGCTTACTTCCATGTTGGAAATCACAGAAGTTTCGACGTGTTTTTCTTGACTCATTGTATGCAGTATATAGTATCCTTTTCCTTCTTCCGTTAGCATTAAGGCGTCGGGCCAGGTTCTCAGTGCAAAACGTTGCGCAGCTTCCGTTGTCTAGGAAGGCGTATGTTTCTATGAACTTATCGCTGTTCTTGAGCTTCACCCTAACTGGGACTATACTTAAGGCGTTGTCTTGGTCTCCGGCCCCAGTACTAGCACACGCAGTCTGATGTACGCCTTCGTGGCCGGCACTTCCGTTTGTGTTAGTTTGACTCGACGCTTCATCAGTACTAGACCTTTCCTTCCTTTCGTTATCTTCTTGGCTCTTGAAGTGGAGTACCGTTGGGTGAAAGAGCGAGCACGCTTCACACTTGAGTCGCTGGGTGCATTCGCGTGAAGTATGACCACGTTTCAGACAACCAAAACAAAGACCTTTAGATTTTAGAAAATTAAGCTTCTCAGTGTTCTTCTTGCCTTTAAGGCGCCGACATTCTTCCATCGTATGGTCTCCTGAACTGTAAGCGCATTGTTTCGCGAATGCATTGCACCGATCCCTTTCTGACGCATCACGCTTCGAAGGACTAGCTAGCTTTGCGTCCGCTGCGTCAGAAACCTTTGAGGCGTTGACATTGGTAACACAATCAGTTATCTCGCTTGTTACCTTTATTATAATGGCGCGGGAATTTCTCGTTGCGCTCACCGTCCGATATCGATCCAAACACCGGGTCTGCTGTTATCTTAGCCTGTCTATTTACGAAGTGAGTCAGATCACTGAAATTAGCTCTGCGCTGTTGCCTATCCTGAATGTCATATGCTAGGGTTCGCCATGCACTTATCCCTCAATTTATATGGAAGCCTGGAAAGGATGATCTGCAAGTTTTTGCGATGGTCAAGTTGCTCCATAAGCTTAATATCGCTCATCGCATTGCAGCATTCGATTAGAAAAAGCGAGTAGCTAGAGAGCGCGGCGGCGTCTTCAGATTTAATCACGGGCCAATTCAGCGCCTTGTCCACCTGAGCAGTTGCAATTTTGTATTCGTTGCCAAACTCCCTCTCGAGTAACCTTCGTGCAGTTTCGTAGCCCTTTCTGGGTTCCATATACATACAGCTTCTAACAATACCCTGTGCTTCCCCCCTAGTGTATTGCTCCAAGTAATAAAGTTTGTCCTTGAAGCTGTCAGTTTTATCCACAATAACGTGCTCAAAGGCGCGCTCAAATAACTTGTATTCCAATGGATTCCCACCAAAAACAGGTACTTCACTCTTTGGAAGTGCAGATATTACATGCTGCTTAACTAGCATTTCAGTTATGTCATTTTGGCGCCGTATAAGGTCATTAAATCCTTCCTCGCTGGCTGATGAGCGTTGTCCATTTGTATCGTACGTGGTATTTGCCTTATTGTGCTCTGTAAGTGGGCTTTCCATACAAGGTCCATGCTTGCTTGTAACATGCGAAGGCTGCTGCGCTTGCGATACACTTATTGTGGGAGTGGAAAGCAGTGTAGGAGGAGAAAACATTGTGTCCAATGTCTGCGGAGTTGGCATAACTGGGACTTGTTGCTCTTTATTATTATCACGGGAGCAAATACCTTCAACGATTTGTTGAATCGGAGACGGAGTGTATTCCTGGGCAAATGGGTTTAGGTATTTTGGGGCAGGAGCACTGGGCGTGGAGTGTGCTTGGGGCATCTCAGGCTTAGCAAGGCTTTGCATACCTAGCTGTTCATAGACAGATGCTCTTGCCTTGGCTGCTGCTAATTCAGTTTTAATTTTAAGTGCCCTTTGTTTCATTAGCATTTGAACTTTAAGCGCCTTTTCCCTGGCTTCGAGCTCTAACTTCTCAATTTCCAACGCTTCAGTTTGGTATAAAGCAGCTACACGAGCGCCGAGTTCAGCTAGTTTGAGCTCTTCTTTCAGCCTGGCAGACACAACAGACACATTCGAATGGTGCCGACTAGCGACAGAGGACGATGGCTTTCCAATAGAAAGGCAACTAAGCCCGATTTGCGAGATGCTATCGCTCGGTTCTACTATAATTTCTTCGGCCTTCTGCTCTACTATAATTATTTGGGCCCTTTGCCCCTCTTCGACGGCATTAATACTGCTTTGAGCCTGATCAGATGCCATTTTGATTCAAACAGACAGAAATAGCTTGCGACAACAACAGTACAATCAATATTTATAAGCAACGACTTATCTGGTACTTCTTCGAGGTTCTGGGCTTGTAAAACTGATTTCTTCTTTGTCTTCCAGGATAACTTCTAGGGTCTTCTGGTTGGTTGTGAACTTCCTTCCAATTAGGAGTTGAGATTTTTCAACTAAATGTGGCTGCCCCAATGGCGACTACTCCAAGTTTGGTGGCTTGCTCGCACAATAAACACTTTCAACGCTCGGTTGGCTCGATAAGTTTACTAGAAGCTCCAATAGCTTAACGACCACTGTAAACTTGTACATACAAACGAAATCCTGTTTGTTACTTGTAAGTAAACGAACCAATAACGATATAAAGAGAGAGAGAGAGAGAGAGGTTGAAAAATCGTTTGTTCCCCAGTTGGTGCAGAGCGAGCGAAACTGGAATTTTCAATACCTCGTGTCCGCACCGAGGCACACGCGTGACGTAACAGGAAGTAAAAAATGTGACCTGAACCGGAAATGAACAAAGGCAAGCGATTCGGCCGTTACAGTATTGTTTGTGAGGAAATGGAATCAGTGTACAATTCAACCCTCATTAATGTGGAAAATGTCGAGAACTTCCTTTCTTTACTTTAATTTAAACTATTCCTTTCTGAAATATTTCATTTATTTTGGGAATTCCAAATTAAGAATTATTGGAAGCAGTGAACAGAGCCAGGTATAGTTTATAACGGCAGGGTCCGCATGGTTATGATATTATTACTTTTGAAACTGATGTTTATATGTGGATTAGTATACGTAGATCACTATCATCCATAATCTAGTCTCCTTCGCAGCCGTTATGGTCTCTGTCAGAGCGTTGCGTGACAGAGCGTTGCGTGACAGAGACCATAACGGCTGCAAAGGAGACTGTCCATAATCCTGATCTAAGAAAACGTTTCCAGTATTCTTAACCCGCATACCACTGATATCCATTACATTTGTATGAGTTATATCAAAACTGGTGTTTTTTTCTCTTCGTTTTTTTTTTTTAGGCGACTATTGCGCATGCGCAATGTAGTCTTATGTAGAACTGAAGTTGGGGACTATGTACGTTTCTATCTAATCAACCGATAAAGGGCACAATTTAACCATATCAAAGTCATTGCGTACAAAAGCCTACATATCGAAATCCGGTGACTCACTTCCGGTATCGGCCCAGTCATCTCACTAAAAAATACATGGTTTTGGGAGCTTTTTTGCCTTCTAAAACAAATAAAATGATTTATGAAAAATATCTACCTTCAAATTAAAATTTAGTGACATCTAATCTGCAACCAATAACTGTTTGGAGCGATTATATTAAGATTTCGACTGAATAAATTTGAATTTGCTTTCGCGAGTGAAGCGAATTTTTACAAGGCGTTACTGAACGGATTTTCTACCGATGAATTCAGATAGGAGAATACATTTTTAATGTTTTAACGTATAGATCATCGAGGTTTCTTGAGTTTAGAGTGGTACAAATCGCTGTTAAATTTTCATTTCGTGCTATTTTTCTTGTGTGACCTTTGTAATGGCGGGAGCTGCAGTAGGAGAGATTTTGGAGCGGTCCGCAAAACGAAAGCAGATAATTCTCCTTCGTATAGTTCCAGTATTAACAGGTAAGCCACATTATATATATGAAACTTGTAATGCGACTGAAGTTGTTATCTCTCTAAAATAAAATCGCATTTCCTTCAAAGCGATGACCAATACCAAATTAAATGTCCTCTTCTGTGACTGTGTGCAATGATTTTGATATGAGGAGGGTACTGTTAAGTTAGGTAAGGAAACCGTAGAATAAAGATCTTTATCTACTTAATTATTCTTTAGTTAATATATTCAACAACAGAAATTAGTGTTATGTAATAGATAAAGAATGAGTAGCCGATCTTTATCCGATTTACAAACGCGAGCCGCTTCGGCGAGAGTTTGTAAATCTGATAAAGATCGGACACGAATTCTTTATCTTACTTATCAAACGTCTGTAGAGAGTCATGTAGAGAGTCATGTTTTCAGTTATTTTGGCGATACGACTTATTTTGGCCGAGAAAATCGAAGCCAAAGTTTATGTAAATCAGGACGAAATCTTTATCTGATTTAAAGATCGCTTATCGGTCGGTGATTTCCTTTGTTTTTGCTTCATGAATTATTAATGAGATTGATAATGCAAGTAAAAGGTTTTGATGTTTTGGCTCTTTGTAGTTTCTCAAATAAAAAGATTATTGTAATGAAAAGATCGAGGGACCCCGCCGGTGTGCTAAAAATGTAATAACTAAATCAAGGGATATGTTTGTGTTCTTGTCAAACTTTATACATTTGCATACACAGCCTTAGAATATCTAACGGTCAAGAGACGCAAAGCTCACACTGAAATCTTTCAGAGCTGCTTTGAACCGAGTCTGTCCGGCCGACAGTTTCATTTCACTGTCGTATTGCCAGGCGTAAAAGCAAACTTGAAAAGCTTATAAAGAAATACAAAGAAACATAAGAATATAAGGTAATATATACAAAACTGTTTTCAAACCCTGTGAACGTATTCGGTTGAACCAGAAGCTGTCATTCAAGTGCTAAGGGAAGTCAACTCAGACGAAGGTACGTGTCCAAACTGAATCAATATGGGAAATAGTCTTTATATGCACTATAGAGGTATAGGGATGTTATTGGTTACAAGGACGTTTACTATTAGCTCCGGCTGCCTGTGATTACGGGTCCACAAGGTGGTCAGCGGTTACGTACCAGTAGTATAGCCGGAGTCAAAATGATACCCGTTTTTTGGGAGACATAAAGCTCTATTACAGTGTTCTATTTTTTCACCCATTTATCATTTATGACACCCCCTTAGAGCTTTTGCTCGCTATATTACCCCTTTTTAGCCCCAAAACAGCTATTTTACACCGAATTGTCTCACAAGGTATGTATTCACCCTCAGTTTCGATATTGGTGGGCTGAGTTGTTGCTTTCGGGCGTTGTTTTATGATATTCGTTGCTAGAGAGTTCCTCCAAGCTATTAGGGACCGGCAGATATATACGAATAGACATCCTCATGGATAAAGCCACTTGTATCTGGTTGATGCTTGGAAAGGATTACGAGTGTAAAAGAAAGCGATCCAATACAGAGTATTGTGCTCAACATAATTATCAGATAAGAGAGGGAAGTAGATCACCAATACCCTGTTCGAAATGTGGGATTGGGTGTCGTACTAGTTATGGACTTTGCTCGAGGTGCGGTAAGAAAACGGGTCAATACCTCAAAGATAAAAAACGTTATACTAAGGTTCGCTTTGCAAAGGTGTTATTGGAATTGAAAAAGAACTACCCCCCAATCGATTAGAGCAGGACATTGACTGTCACAAAGCATTTAGAGATAACCATCATATAAGTATTGACAGAGGAAATTGTCGGAAGATATTGACTGTCAGAAAGCATTTAGAGATAACCAGCATATAAGTATTGACAGAGGAAATTGTCGGAAGATATTGACTGTCACACAACAATTAGAGACTACCACTCATATAAGTATTGACAGAGGAAATTGTCGGAAGATATTGACTGTCAGAAAGCATTTAGAGATAACCCATCATATAAGTATTGACAGAGCAGGGATATGTAGAAGATATCGACTGTCACACAACAATTAGAGACTACCACTCATATAAGTATTGGCAGAGGAAGTTGTTGGAAGATATTGACTGTCAGAAAAAGCATTTAGAGATAATCCATCATATAAGTATTGACAGCGCAGGGATATGTAGAAGATATCGACTGTCACACAACAATTAGAGACTACCACTCATATAAGTATTGACAGAGGAAATTGTCGGAAGATATTGACTGTCAGAAAGCATTTAGAGATAACCCATCATATAAGTATTGACAGAGCAGGGATATGTAGAAGATATCGACTGTCACACAACAATTAGAGACTACCACTCATATAAGTATTGGCAGAGGAAGTTGTTGGAAGATATTGACTGTCAGAAAAAGCATTTAGAGATAATCCATCATATAAGTATTGACAGCGCAGGGATATGTAGAAGATATCGACTGTCACACAACAATTAGAGACTACCACTCATATAAGTATTGGCAGAGGAAGTTGTTGGAAGATATTGACTACCGCTAACATAAGTATTGACAGAGCAGGTACACGCAGAAGATATCGAGCACCACACAACAATTAGAGATCGCCACTCATATAAGTATTAAAATCCGTCCCCGATGTGTTTGGGTTTCAACTACCCCGTTTCAACTACCGTGCTCTGGAGCTGCCCTGGAGGCCTGCAAACAACAGTAGAGCACTTCTTTTTTTTGTGCCACACCGAGGAAAGTGTTTGTGTACCACATGGCCTGGCTCCACGGATGGTAGTTGGAACGTATGCAAGATACCTGTTGAACACATGGAATATATAGGTATTGGGAATATACTTTTCTACTACTCCTACAACCAACATGGCACAGAAGTACGCATCCGCTGCAGACATGGGCCTCCGCTCCGTTGGCGAGCGCACAGACCGACACGTCCTACTGCAGAATGTCTTCGAAGGCAACCTCGCTTCCGACATCGCAGAAGTGGACTACCTTCCAGTTGGCCGTCCAGACGAACTCCGCACCGAGTTGCAGCCAGTCTCCGATGTCTTTGTCGACGATATCTACCTCTGGGGCCTGCTATCCAACACCCAGGTGTCTCGAACTCGCGCTGGAGGGAGCGCAGTATCGGCAGCAGGGGCAGTGGCAAAAGCCTTCCTTGCCAACATTCGTGCACATGCAACATCTGCAGGACTCCCAGCAACTCTGCACGTGCGCATTGTGGCAACTTGCCCCTACGAAGGTCGAGGCCGTTCGCTATACCGACAAACGGTTCTGGGGATCCTAGGCCAAGACTCCCACGTATTGGATGTCTACCAAGGAAAGAATCCCACCAGTCCAATACCAGCTGCCATTGTGGTTGCAAAAATCGATGTCGCCGACATCCAACTGGAAGAACTATTCGTTCGTCTACCCAATTTCCTCCGGGATCTACGTCTGGATGGCGTGGGCCTCTACGCTTTGGATGCTACACAGGACTTCTCGGGGTGCTATCTGCTATCGAAGCAAACCAAGACCCTATACGCAATCTACTGGGGAAACACTAGCACTGGACGCCTCTGCGGGGTATACAAAACCTACGAGGACCAAAACTTCGAAGTCCTCGAAAATAGCTACCTACCACTGTGGGTGTCTGCCTTCGGCTTCGTTGGGCTACCAATACATACTGTGGTCCTCGACCAAGACGAAGAAGGAGTCCACACCACACTGCAAACCTACAAGAAGCTCGAGGGTGGAACCTACCTAGCATGCAGCAAAGCCCCATTCGCACGACACAACGCTGCAGAATCGGAGCCAACCACGGGTCCTCGCCCATTGGCAGACACCGAGTTTGTACGCTGGAGATGGAACCGGAAGGTGTGGAATGGAAACCGCAAGCTACTACCCTTTCCGATTCTAGAGGTCCCCACTGCCCGCGAAGTATGCCTGCTATCGACCCACGACCGCCAAGCAAAGCTGGCCGAAGAAGCCTTGCTGCTACAGGAAAACAACTGGCGAGACACCATTGCATGCCAAAGGGAAGAGGCCCAGGCAGCCAAAGATGCCCAAAGACAGGAGATCGAGGACCGGAGAGCTACGGCACACACACAGCTGGAAGAGTTCGATGCACGGAAGAAAGCCCTAGAAGAGAGGATCCTACGATATAGGGAGCCCTTCGAAGCAGCTAGCCACGACTTCCGCACCAGAAAGAGTTCGCAGAAGCTCCTCGACCTGTGGACAGACCAAAGCCAACCCTTCCTACCAGCGCACATCCATGTATTGGGATTCCAAAACTTGCCACCCACTTCCACCAGGGCATTCGACTCCACGATTCTAGCAGTCTTGGTCTCGCGTGCAGCAGACTACAGCCTACACCCTGGATGGCCAACAAAAGAGCCAATGCTATGCTGGGCACCGACAAGTATGGCCAATATCTTGTCCAATGCTAGAACCACCGCACACTATCCTACAACACCCAATGGTCGCTATCCATTCCACATCTGCGAAGAGAAATATGCACCACTATCCTTTGTCCTCGAAGGTTTCGACACCCCATTTGGTGTCCATGGCTACCGCAGAGCAAAACTAGGCAAGTTCTATGCCCCGAAAACAGTGGGCGAGCAGTTCCAAGCTATGTGCATCGAAGAAGAGGCTGCGCTCCGGGTAGAAGCCGTAGCTGTCGACAAAGAGCTCCACCAACACGATTGCGCACAACAGATGCGAGTGCTACCCAAACCCAAAAATAGGGACTGCGCAAAGCTCGAAGAACTCCCACCAGACAGCGTGTTCCGTGTGGAAGCCATTGGCAGATACATATACCGGGGCATCCAAAAGTATGCCTTCGAGATCCAAGGGAGTTTGTATGCATCCAATGTATTTGCAGAAGTCCAACTCCAAGCCAACCCAGCTCTACTCGAGAAGCCCATACTGCTACGGACTCTGCAGCTTGGCGCAACCAAGACCAAGAACAAGGCTATGCGGCTTGCACTCGAACAGGCTCCCTAGTCGCCCACTATACACGCAACATATGCATCGGCTATCTCTTTGGACATCTGCTCTATGGCAACTTCGGGCACTCCCTCTCTTTGGCACGCCTTTCTAGCTTCGTGCTGGCAACAGAAGCGCAGCATACCCTGCTCCCACCTTGCTGCGTCTGGCGAATGATCTACTGCCTCCTGCATCCATTTCCTATTTCGAGCTATAGCATACGGTTCGAAGCACGGTAGAGCAGCACGGACTTTCTCGATATCCATGGTGTGGGATATATACCCATAGAAAGGCGAGTGTCCAAATGGAAAGAAGAACCAACCCGCAACCATATCTATTTGCAAAGACTAGCCAGTCGTCGAAACGCATAGACACCGCAAAAAAAAGATAGAAAACAAAATGCAAATACCAATAGATAGGAAACAAAATGCAAATACCAATAGATAGAAAACAAAATGCAAATACCAATAGATAGAAAACAAAATGCAAATACCAATAGATAGAAAACAAAATGCAAATACCAATAGATAGAAAACAAAAATGCAAATACCAATAGATAGAAAAACAAAATGCAAATACCAATAGATAGAAAAACAAAATACAAATACCAATAGATAGAAAACAAAATGCAAACGCATAGACACCACAAAAGATAGAAAACAAAAATGCAAACGCATATACTCCAACCAATAGATAGAAAACAAAATGCAAACGCATAGACTCCAACCAATAGATAGAAAACAAAATGCAAACGCATAGACTACGACCAACAGATAGAAAACAAAATGCAAACGCACAGACTACGACCAATAGACTTGCATTCGTTCGTTGGCCTTGCAGCTACAGATATCGTCCCTAGATATACATGTTGGAGAAACAGCTACATATATAGATATAGATACGATGCCACACAAAGCAGTTCTTTCGCCAGACCAGATCCAAAGTATTGCTTCGGGAGAGGTTGGTATTCGAGAGGCAGTACGACTCTACGGTATAGGACAAGGTAGAGCCTACCGAATCCAGAAAGGTTTGGAAACGCCTTCCATTGCTTCGACTATACAACCCGAGACCAAAATCCACGAGCCAATGCAGGATATAGCAATCCTAGATCGTATACTAGATCTAGAACAAAAAGTGCAAATCCTAGAGGAAAACCAACAATCCAATATAGTAGAAGATCCTATCCTAGAGTTGGAGATTCCAACCGAGCCAACGCAAGATGTAGCCCAACTACTAGAGTACATACAAGAACTAGAGACAGATCTAGATGTTGCAAATCTGCGAGCCGATATAGCAGAATCGAACCCCAAAGAAGTAGTATGGCCAAGTGTGCTTTTCTGCATCTTTGCTATATCCTCCGCAACCATAGAATATCGATTGGCAGAAAATAGCAAGCACACAGGGCCCTACAAATTGGAAGAAGAAAAGAGCAAACATATACAGCCCGCCAAATTGGAAGGAAGTAGACCAAACCCACATATACATAGACCACCACCCGACATGGAGTAGGAAATTGCCTATGTAGACCACCACAAACAAAGCAAAAAATAGAAAACGAGTAGCATCGCAAAAATAGAAAACAAGTAGCACAGCAAAAATAGAAAACGAATGGCAAAGCAAAAGTAGAAAACAAATAGCAAAGCAAAAGTAGAAAACAAATAGCATCGCAAAAATAGAAAACAAATAGCAAAGCAAAAGTAGAAAACAAATAGCAAAGCAAAAGTAGAAAACAAGTAGCATCGCAAAAATAGAAAACAAATAGAAAAACAAATGGCACCGCAAAAGATAGGAAAACGAATGGCACGGCAAAATACGAACCATAGCAAACAACGTCCAGCCTACAGGCCACCACCACGAATCTGCAGACAAATACAATCCATAGGCACCACAAAAGAACTACTATCTTTGGCGATTGCTTTCTCCAGGTACGTATGCGTAGTTTGTATGTTTGTACCTGTAGAGGCGATACGATACTAGTCCGGACTAGACCTTTGCTAGTTCTTTGCTAGTCCAGACTAGTATCGTATCGCCTCTACAGGTACGTATGCGTAGTATCGTGTCTCTGGATGTGTAGTATCTTGTCTACCCACATATGTTTGTACCTGTAGAGGCGATACGATACTAGTCCGGACTAGACCTTTGCTAGTTCTTTGCTAGTCCAGACTAGTATCGTATCGCCTCTACAGGTACGTATGCGTAGTATCGTGTCTCTGGATGTGTAGTATCTTGTCTACCCACATATGTTCGTACCTGTAGAGGCGATACGATACTAGTCTGGACTAGCAAAGAACTAGCAAAGGTCTAGTCCGGACTAGTATCGTATCGCCTCTACAGGTACAAACATATGTGGGTAGACAAGATACTACACATCCAGAGACACGATACTACGCATACGTACCTGTAGAGGCGATACGATACTAGTCTGGACTAGCAAAGAACTAGCAAAGGTCTAGTCCGGACTAGTATCGTATCGCCTCTACAGGTACAAACATATGTGGGTAGACAAGATACTACACATCCAGAGACGCGATACTACGCATACGTACCTGGAGAAAGCAATCGCCAAAGATAGTAGTTCTTTTGTGGTGCCTATGGATTGTATTTGTCTGCAGATTCGTGGTGGTGGCCTGTAGGCTGGACGTTGTTTGCTATGGTTCGTATTTTGCCGTGCCATTCGTTTTCCTATCTTTTGCGGTGCCATTTGTTTTTCTATTTGTTTTCTATTTTTGCGATGCTACTTGTTTTCTACTTTTGCTTTGCTATTTGTTTTCTACTTTTGCTTTGCTATTTGTTTTCTATTTTTGCGATGCTATTTGTTTTCTACTTTTGCTTTGCTATTTGTTTTCTACTTTTGCTTTGCCATTCGTTTTCTATTTTTGCTGTGCTACTTGTTTTCTATTTTTGCGATGCTACTCGTTTTCTATTTTTTGCTTTGTTTGTGGTGGTCTACATAGGCAATTTCCTACTCCATGTCGGGTGGTGGTCTATGTATATGTGGGTTTGGTCTACTTCCTTCCAATTTGGCGGGCTGTATATGTTTGCTCTTTTCTTCTTCCAATTTGTAGGGCCCTGTGTGCTTGCTATTTTCTGCCAATCGATATTCTATGGTTGCGGAGGATATAGCAAAGATGCAGAAAAGCACACTTGGCCATACTACTTCTTTGGGGTTCGATTCTGCTATATCGGCTCGCAGATTTGCAACATCTAGATCTGTCTCTAGTTCTTGTATGTACTCTAGTAGTTGGGCTACATCTTGCGTTGGCTCGGTTGGAATCTCCAACTCTAGGATAGGATCTTCTACTATATTGGATTGTTGGTTTTCCTCTAGGATTTGCACTTTTTGTTCTAGATCTAGTATACGATCTAGGATTGCTATATCCTGCATTGGCTCGTGGATTTTGGTCTCGGGTTGTATAGTCGAAGCAATGGAAGGCGTTTCCAAACCTTTCTGGATTCGGTAGGCTCTACCTTGTCCTATACCGTAGAGTCGTACTGCCTCTCGAATACCAACCTCTCCCGAAGCAATACTTTGGATCTGGTCTGGCGAAAGAACTGCTTTGTGTGGCATCGTATCTATATCTATATATGTAGCTGTTTCTCCAACATGTATATCTAGGGACGATATCTGTAGCTGCAAGGCCAACGAACGAATGCAAGTCTATTGGTCGTAGTCTGTGCGTTTGCATTTTGTTTTCTATCTGTTGGTCGTAGTCTATGCGTTTGCATTTTGTTTTCTATCTATTGGTTGGAGTCTATGCGTTTGCATTTTGTTTTCTATCTATTGGTTGGAGTCTATGCGTTTGCATTTTTGTTTTCTATCTTTTGTGGTGTCTATGCGTTTGCATTTTGTTTTCTATCTATTGGTATTTGTATTTTGTTTTTCTATCTATTGGTATTTGCATTTTGTTTTTCTATCTATTGGTATTTGCATTTTTGTTTTCTATCTATTGGTATTTGCATTTTGTTTTCTATCGATTGGTATTTGCATTTTGTTTTCTATCTATTGGTATTTGCATTTTGTTTTCTATCTATTGGTATTTGCATTTTGTTTCCTATCTATTGGTATTTGCATTTTGTTTTCTATCTTTTTTTTGCGGTGTCTATGCGTTTCGACGACTGGCTAGTCTTTGCAAATAGATATGGTTGCGGGTTGGTTCTTCTTTCCATTTGGACACTCGCCTTTCTATGGGTATATATCCCACACCATGGATATCGAGAAAGTCCGTGCTGCTCTACCGTGTTTCGAACCGTATGCTATAGCTCGAAATAGGAAATGGATGCAGGAGGCAGTAGATCATTCGCCAGACGCAGCAAGGTGGGAGCAGGGTATGCTGCGCTTCTGTTGCCAGCACGAAGCTAGAAAGGCGTGCCAAAGAGAGGGAGTGCCCGAAGTTGCCATAGAGCAGATGTCCAAAGAGATAGCCGATGCATATGTTGCGTGTATAGTGGGCGACTAGGGAGCCTGTTCGAGTGCAAGCCGCATAGCCTTGTTCTTGGTCTTGGTTGCGCCAAGCTGCAGAGTCCGTAGCAGTATGGGCTTCTCGAGTAGAGCTGGGTTGGCTTGGAGTTGGACTTCTGCAAATACATTGGATGCATACAAACTCCCTTGGATCTCGAAGGCATACTTTTGGATGCCCCGGTATATGTATCTGCCAATGGCTTCCACACGGAACACGCTGTCTGGTGGGAGTTCTTCGAGCTTTGCGCAGTCCCTATTTTTGGGTTTGGGTAGCACTCGCATCTGTTGTGCGCAATCGTGTTGGTGGAGCTCTTTGTCGACAGCTACGGCTTCTACCCGGAGCGCAGCCTCTTCTTCGATGCACATAGCTTGGAACTGCTCGCCCACTGTTTTCGGGGCATAGAACTTGCCTAGTTTTGCTCTGCGGTAGCCATGGACACCAAATGGGGTGTCGAAACCTTCGAGGACAAAGGATAGTGGTGCATATTTCTCTTCGCAGATGTGGAATGGATAGCGACCATTGGGTGTTGTAGGATAGTGTGCGGTGGTTCTAGCATTGGACAAGATATTGGCCATACTTGTCGGTGCCCAGCATAGCATTGGCTCTTTTGTTGGCCATCCAGGGTGTGGGCTGTAGTCTGCTGCACGCGAGACCAAGACTGCTAGAATCGTGGAGTCGAATGCCCTGGTGGAAGTGGGTGGCAAGTTTTGGAATCCCAATACATGGATGTGCGCTGGTAGGAAGGGTTGGCTTTGGTCTGTCCACAGGTCGAGGAGCTTCTGCGAACTCTTTCTGGTGCGGAAGTCGTGGCTAGCTGCTTCGAAGGGCTCCCTATATCGTAGGATCCTCTCTTCTAGGGCTTTCTTCCGTGCATCGAACTCTTCCAGCTGTGTGTGTGCCGTAGCTCTCCGGTCCTCGATCTCCTGTCTTTGGGCATCTTTGGCTGCCTGGGCCTCTTCCCTTTGGCATGCAATGGTGTCTCGCCAGTTGTTTTCCTGTAGCAGCAAGGCTTCTTCGGCCAGCTTTGCTTGGCGGTCGTGGGTCGATAGCAGGCATACTTCGCGGGCAGTGGGGACCTCTAGAATCGGAAAGGGTAGTAGCTTGCGGTTTCCATTCCACACCTTCCGGTTCCATCTCCAGCGTACAAACTCGGTGTCTGCCAATGGGCGAGGACCCGTGGTTGGCTCCGATTCTGCAGCGTTGTGTCGTGCGAATGGGGCTTTGCTGCATGCTAGGTAGGTTCCACCCTCGAGCTTCTTGTAGGTTTGCAGTGTGGTGTGGACTCCTTCTTCGTCTTGGTCGAGGACCACAGTCTGTATTGGTAGCCCAACGAAGCCGAAGGCAGACACCCACAGTGGTAGGTAGCTATTTTCGAGGACTTCGAAGTTTTGGTCCTCGTAGGTTTTGTATACCCCGCAGAGGCGTCCAGTGCTAGTGTTTCCCCAGTAGATTGCGTATAGGGTCTTGGTTTGCTTCGATAGCAGTATGGTGTTGCAGTGGATTGCCGATGCCAGAGCCGTCCACTGTGCTGCCAATGGTTGTATCCAGAAGAGGGGTGCCTCGCGGTTGCGCGATAGAGCGAGTACGTGTTCCACAGCTCCACGTGTGGCATCCAAACAGGCTTCCTCTGGCAATAGGCCATACAGAGAGACCTCGATTCGACAGATGCCACGAGCTTGTATCTCGGGGTGGGCGAATGTGTCCCCAAGTCGCTTGTCTGGGCATTTGCAATAGTTGGCGACGTTGTTGCCCAGAGTTTCCTGTACGCCTGCACACTCTAGCTGGCACACATATTTGTTGTAGTATTTGCCGCGCCACAACGAGCCACATGTTGGATTGCCAAGTAGGAAGGATAGACAGTTTTTGCCTACGGTGCTCTCGTTGGGGAGGATCCTGTCTGGTATGTCCTCCTCGTACATGTCTGGTGGTAGGAAGTTGTGCTCGAGCACGAGGTGGTCCAACAGCGCCTGTCTATCTAGGCACCCCGAGAAGTCCTGTGTAGCATCCAAAGCGTAGAGGCCCACGCCATCCAGACGTAGATCCCGGAGGAAATTGGGTAGACGAACGAATAGTTCTTCCAGTTGGATGTCGGCGACATCGATTTTTGCAACCACAATGGCAGCTGGTATTGGACTGGTGGGATTCTTTCCTTGGTAGACATCCAATACGTGGGAGTCTTGGCCTAGGATCCCCAGAACCGTTTGTCGGTATAGCGAACGGCCTCGACCTTCGTAGGGGCAAGTTGCCACAATGCGCACGTGCAGAGTTGCTGGGAGTCCTGCAGATGTTGCATGTGCACGAATGTTGGCAAGGAAGGCTTTTGCCACTGCCCCTGCTGCCGATACTGCGCTCCCTCCAGCGCGAGTTCGAGACACCTGGGTGTTGGATAGCAGGCCCCAGAGGTAGATATCGTCGACAAAGACATCGGAGACTGGCTGCAACTCGGTGCGGAGTTCGTCTGGACGGCCAACTGGAAGGTAGTCCACTTCTGCGATGTCGGAAGCGAGGTTGCCTTCGAAGACATTCTGCAGTAGGACGTGTCGGTCTGTGCGCTCGCCAACGGAGCGGAGGCCCATGTCTGCAGCGGATGCGTACTTCTGTGCCATGTTGGTTGTAGGAGTAGTAGAAAAGTATATTCCCAATACCTATATATTCCATGTGTTCAACAGGTATCTTGCATACGTTCCAACTACCATCCGTGGAGCCAGGCCATGTGGTACACAAACACTTTCCTCGGTGTGGCACAAAAAAAAGAAGTGCTCTACTGTTGTTTGCAGGCCTCCAGGGCAGCTCCAGAGCACGGTAGTTGAAACGGGGTAGTTGAAACCCAAACACATCGGGGACGGATTTTAATACTTATATGAGTGGCGATCTCTAATTGTTGTGTGGTGCTCGATATCTTCTGCGTGTACCTGCTCTGTCAATACTTATGTTAGCGGTAGTCAATATCTTCCAACAACTTCCTCTGCCAATACTTATATGAGTGGTAGTCTCTAATTGTTGTGTGACAGTCGATATCTTCTACATATCCCTGCGCTGTCAATACTTATATGATGGATTATCTCTAAATGCTTTTTCTGACAGTCAATATCTTCCAACAACTTCCTCTGCCAATACTTATATGAGTGGTAGTCTCTAATTGTTGTGTGACAGTCGATATCTTCTACATATCCCTGCTCTGTCAATACTTATATGATGGGTTATCTCTAAATGCTTTCTGACAGTCAATATCTTCCGACAATTTCCTCTGTCAATACTTATATGAGTGGTAGTCTCTAATTGTTGTGTGACAGTCGATATCTTCTACATATCCCTGCGCTGTCAATACTTATATGATGGATTATCTCTAAATGCTTTTTCTGACAGTCAATATCTTCCAACAACTTCCTCTGCCAATACTTATATGAGTGGTAGTCTCTAATTGTTGTGTGACAGTCGATATCTTCTACATATCCCTGCTCTGTCAATACTTATATGATGGGTTATCTCTAAATGCTTTCTGACAGTCAATATCTTCCGACAATTTCCTCTGTCAATACTTATATGAGTGGTAGTCTCTAATTGTTGTGTGACAGTCAATATCTTCCGACAATTTCCTCTGTCAATACTTATATGCTGGTTATCTCTAAATGCTTTCTGACAGTCAATATCTTCCGACAATTTCCTCTGTCAATACTTATATGATGGTTATCTCTAAATGCTTTGTGACAGTCAATGTCCTGCTCTAATCGATTGGGGGGTAGTTCTTTTTCAATTCCAATAACACCTTTGCAAAGCGAACCTTAGTATAACGTTTTTTATCTTTGAGGTATTGACCCGTTTTCTTACCGCACCTCGAGCAAAGTCCATAACTAGTACGACACCCAATCCCACATTTCGAACAGGGTATTGGTGATCTACTTCCCTCTCTTATCTGATAATTATGTTGAGCACAATACTCTGTATTGGATCGCTTTCTTTTACACTCGTAATCCTTTCCAAGCATCAACCAGATACAAGTGGCTTTATCCATGAGGATGTCTATTCGTATATATCTTCCGGCAATTTCCTCTGTCAATACTTATATGATGGTTATCTCTAAATGCTTCGTGACAGTCAATATCTTCCAACAATTTCCTCTGTCAATACTTATATGATGGTTATCTCTAAATGCTCGACATCCAATCCCACAGTTCGAGCAGGGTATTGGTGATCTACTTCCCTCTCTTATCTGATAATTATGTTGAGCACAATGCTCTGTATTATATCGCTTTCTTTTACACTCGTAATCCTTCCCAAGCATCAATCGGATACAAGTGGCTTTATCCATGAGACTGTCTATTCGTATATATCTGCCGGTCCCTAATAGCTTGGAGGAACTCTCTAGCAACGAATATCATAAAACAACGCCCGAAAGCAACAACTCAGCCCACCAATATCGAAACTGAGGGTGAATACATACCTTGTGAGACAATTCGGTGTAAAATAGCTGTTTTGGGGCTAAAAAGGGGTAATATAGCGAGCAAAAGCTCTAAGGGGGTGTCATAAATGATAAATGGGTGAAAAAATAGAACACTGTAATAGAGCTTTATGTCTCCCAAAAAACGGGTATCATTTTGACTCCGGCTATACTACTGTACCAGACATTCTCTTGGCCGCCATGTTTGTTTAGTCGTTTTGAGTTCCGTAGCAAGAGATCTAGTTGTATAAAGCCCACATATGACTGCCACTCGTCACCTTAGTTCGGCAACAATTTATACAACTATCTCCAATGGATAAAGTTCTGCGACCGGAACGCCTGGAGACGGATCCTAATAGTAGCGTGGCCTCGAAAAAGTGGCTTCATTGGAAACGAACCTTCGAGAACTTTCTAACGGTGTTTATATATTACCACCAGAGGACCTCGATAAGTTTGGCGTGTTAACTATGTGTCGCCTACGGTCTTCCAATACATCGAAGAGTGCACCGGTTATGAAGCCGCTATTGAGGTATTGCAAACTCTCTTCGTGAAGCCAACCAACGAAATTTACGCCCGCCATGTACAGAGTCTTCAGTACGATCGACCTCTGCAGCGCATATCATCAAGTGCCACTCAAGGACGAAGACAAGCCTTGTACAGCGGCTTTTGAAGCCCGAAACGGCCTTTGTCAGTTCACACGCCTGCCGTTTGGTGTCACCAACGGTGTAGCCTGTTTCCAAAGGGAAGTGATCCGTACAAGAGGAAAACTTAAAGGCAGTGTTCACTTATCTCGAAAACATAACCATCTGTGGGAAAAATCAAGACGAGCACGACACAAACCTGAAGTGTTTCCTTGAAGCTGCTAAGCGTAAGAACATTACCTACAATGATGACAAAAGCATCTTCTCAACCAAGTGCCTTCCAATCTTGGATACGTCATTGAAGAAGGGAGCATCCGTCCAGATCCTGAACGCTTACGACCCTTGCGAGAACTTCCCGTTCCAAATGATGCAAAGTCTCTGAACAGATGCCTAGGCTTATTCTCCTACTACTCACAATGGATTTCTACATTCTCAGATCGCAACAAGCTATTAAAGCTTTCAAAAGCCTCAAGAAGACGATAGAAGAAGCTGTCGTTACAGCCATCGATGAAAGTGCCCCATTCGAAGTTGAGACTGATGCCTCAGAGGTAGCACTAGCAGCCACCCTCAACCAAAATGGGAGACCCGTGGCTTTCTTTTCACGTACATTGCAAGGAAGTGAGCTCAAGCATGCGTCGATTGAGAGGAAGCCCAAGCGATAGTTGAAGCTGTACGACATTGGAGGCATTTTCTGTCTGGTAGACATTTCAATCCGCCTTAAGATGGATCAAAAGCCAGTGTCCTACATGTTTGACAAGCAGTACAAAGTGAAAATCAAGAATGATAAGATCTTGCGTTGGAAACTTGAGCTCTCCTGCTATAGCTTTGATATCATTTATCGACCAGGGAAGGACAATATCCCACCAGACACACTATCTCGAGCCACTTGCGCTGCTACAACAGACGAAGCACTGTATAAGCTTCACGGGTCACTCTGCCACCCAGGTATCACAAGATTTTGGCATTTTGTACGTACCAAAAACCTCCCTTATTCACTTGAGGATGTAAAGAAAGTGACAAATGCATGCACTATCTGTCATGAGTGTAAGCCAACATTCCAAAGCCCTAAAGAGGCCCATCTCATCAAAGCTACTCAACCATTTGAGAGAATCAACATCGACTTTAAAGGTCCTTTGCCAACAACTAATAATAACATGTACTTTCTCAACATAGTTGATGAATTCTCCGGGTTTCCTTTCGTGTTCTTATGCCCCAACGTCTCAACAACGACAGTGGTTAAGTGTCTAACTACGCTTTTCTCTCTCTTCGGAATGCCGGCGTATGTTCACTCAGACCGTGGAGCATCTTTCATGAGCCAGGAGCTACGAGCCTTCCTAACAGAAAAAGGGGTAGCTATGAGCCGTACTACTAGCTACAATCCAGCCGGCAATGGTCAAGTTGAGAGGTATAACGGCACAGTCTGGAAAGCGATCACCACGTGCCTAAAATCAAAGAACCTCCAAGCAAAGCATTGCCAGGATGTTCTTCCGGATGTGTTGCACTCAATCCGTTCACTCTTGTGTGTACAGCGACGAATGAGACACCACACGAGCGCTTCCTCGGCTTCTCACGACGATCATCTTCTGGCTGTTCCGTCCCCTCATGGTTGGCTACTCCTGGACCAGTCTTTGTCAAGCGTCAGGTCTGCACCAGCAAATTTGACCCTCTGGTTGATGAAGTGGAGCTGCTTCAAGCAAACCCTCACTACGCTCATGTACGCTATACAGATGGTCGGGAGACAACGGTATCAACGAAACACCTTGCTCCTCGAGGTCGGATGACGTTCCAACCCTTGCCGCAACCTGAACTGAGGGACACGTTCCGAATGACAACTCTGATGTAGGATCCCCTATCAGCCAAGCACCCAATGTACAGAATGTGATGTAAAGTGGTAAGCTGTAGTGATAAGTGTGCACGCACACATAGCGAGCCATAAAAAAACATGCTGCCTCAGTTTACGTCCGTCCAACCGACAACCCGCCACCCGCTCGCCCTGGAGAAAAATGCTACAAATAGTAGCGTTTAACGCTACGATAGCTCAGCTGACAACGCTCACTATAGCTTGAATGTCTGCCGTCTCAACTCGCTCTCCTTCACTCGGCGAAAGGCCGGACAGGCTGTCCCGCTACTCTCAACCGTCATCCCTAGCGCGCCTCTTACTGTGTACATCTGCCGATTTCGTTACGCCCCCATTGTTCTGTGGGACTGCTAGCTATTCAAAACGCTTGAATCGCCATTTTCTGTGAAGGAGTTATGGCGTACTAGATGCGAGAAGGATTACAGTTGAGAGTGGCTCTTCATTAAGAGTTCCCATTGTTTTTTCTAATTATTTTTACCCCGGAAATCATTTTATTTAGGCTTTCTTTCCTCATTGTGCATATGGTACTTCTCGCCTCAAGAAAAACAATCATCCACATCTGGTGTCGGACTCGCTTGCTCAGTGTAAGCCCACCACTACCAGATCACATTTCAATGTAACAAAAAAGAGTTTGTTTGTTTTTCTCTAATTTCAACCTTTTTCAACAAGCCGTGATCAGATAACAAGAGGCTGGGTACAGCCTTAACTCGGGCTGTATACACATAAGCGTTACCATTTTTACTCGGGCTGCCTGTGGCACGCACGAGTCTAAATCTGCAGGCCGTTATTTTTGTTCTGTGCAGCAAAATTTCTGCGCATGCGTTAAATTATGCATTAATTGTTGGCGCTAATAGATTTATCTCCAGTCCAGTCGCCATCTTAAGATTCTGCGGATGCTATTCTTGTTTGAGGTACGTTTCGTAGGTTTTATGCCACATTTCATCACATTTCATTTTACTCTCGGTCATAATACATACCAGCGCAAATGCCGTGATCGGTAGGCCAACACTAAAATAATTTTGACCGTGTTTTTGCCTGGTTTACCGATCTCGTACGATCTCTCTGTGTACGTTATACAGGTATACTGATTTATAGCGAAATATAGCAATTTACTAGCAAATATATATACCGTGGTTGAGCAGTTATGGGTTACTATCCTCTATCGAAGTCTGAAGACATCTGAACTCCTGAACTGTGAAAGCAACACTGTCGCTCGCCAACACGAAGCCAGAAATACACACTCAGCACAGAAGTCAGAATAATTTATGATGAGCCAAGCAATATGAAACCTCACGGCCGAGGCTTTGATTCGAGAAATTAAACTGAGGCTTCCAACAATTCCCTCATAGTTTATAGTTCTGTAATATAATGAGCAAACTGAAGTTTTGGGAATGAGGGTAAAGCTTTTAATTTGAGATCCAACAGGCATTTCAGTTGATAATCTTTAATCCAACAAATACCAATATGGACTAGGCACACAAATTGACATAACTCCATCACAGGATGGACAGGATACAACTTATAATATGGTACAAATATAAACATACATTTGAGACAATCATCTATTAGTACTCGGAACCTGCAGTATAACAGAACAGCAGACTAAATTGTAAACGTGTGTTACATGAATAAGTAGTGTTTAAATTAAAAGGTCAACTTCTTTAAGTTATATACGAGAAAAACACAAATATTAAACTACATATATACTAGGGGAGCAGAGAATGAAAGTCACCGCGCTACCGGCCACTCCTAAAGACTGCTAAATTCAGCTAATAATTATTTCCTTTGGTTATTACTAAGAGGATTTCAAATGAAAGTGTATTTCATCTTCAATCTCATGTAGCCCGAGTGAAAGCCCAGAGGGGCTCTTGTTTATTTCTATTTTCTACCTTCTTTACATTCCAGACATTCCAGTCTAAGGCGTGGTCACAGAGGAGGGGTGGTACTCCACTCCTATTATTTATTAGGAGTGGGGTAGGGGAGTTATCAGTCGCGGTGACTTTTTGCTCTCTGTTCCCCTAGTATATGTATGTAGTTTAATATTTTTGTTTTTCATGATATGTACATTAGATATGTTTTTCTCGTATCGGTAAATTAAAGAAATTGACCCTTTAACTGTAAACACTACTTATTCATGTAACACACGTCTACAATTTACAGTCTGCTGTTCTGTTGTACTGGAGGTTCCGAGTACTAAAATATGATTGTCTCAATGTTTATATTTATCCCATATCATAAGTTGTATCCTGTCCATCCTGCCGATAGAGCTGCCACTATATTTCACTACTGTTCTTTATACAGTCATGTTAATTGTATTCGTGGTCAATTCGTGTGCCTCTGTGTAACTTTATCTGCTATGTTCATAACTGAAATGCATGCTGGTTATCTCTAATTAAAAGCTTAAACTACCTTCATTCACAAAACTTCAGTCTGCTCACTAGTGTATATTACAGAGCTATAAAGGGAACTGTTCGAAGCCTTTCTCGAACCAAAACCTCGCTCGTGAGAGGATTCTAGTTTAACAGCTCTAGCGAAAGTTAAGCATGCGCCAATAATCTCGTCACTCGTGGTCTAGCGGTTACTGTTTGGGTAGGATTGTGTCAGTCGTTCTATAAATCTTAGCTTCCTGGATTCGATTCCTACGCTGAGCGCAGTGAAAAACATTTTTCAAGTAGAGGCTCCCCAATTCCTTGTAAAATTTATAAGTGCCGCTTCGGGTGCTCGGGAAATATTCTAAGTGTCAAATTATTCATAGCTAACAAAGGGAGTTTTGTGAGGTTGTTACACGGAGGTAAAGCCCCTATTTTAGAACTCTCCACTTACAACATCTAGGCACCTGAAGAAGGCTAGTTTGGCTAGCCGAAATAGAGTTGTTTAAAACTATATACACGTTGTTTCAGCTTTGCTATAGTCCTCAGGTAGAGTAAAAAATATATCCGTAGTCTGTGGCTTCTGGTTGACCTTTTCGACATTATGCGGCGCCATGGCGGCGCGGTGTTCAAGTATGTGCACTTGAACGATCGACTTGAACAGTGTGAGCTGATTGGTTGGGGGCGAAATACCTCGACTTGGAAAATAAAAATAACAAGAGCCCATCTGGGCTTTCACTCGGGCCACATGAGATTGAAGATGAAATACACTTTCATTTGAAATCCTCTTAGTAATATTAACGAAAGTGAAGAATTATTAGCTGAATTTAGCAGTCTTTAGGAGTGGCCGGTAGCGCGGTGACTTTTCATTCTCTGCTCCCCAAGCATATATGTAATTTAATTTTTTTGTTTTTCTCGTATGTTGACCTTTTAATTTAAACACTACTTATTCATGTAACACACGTTTACAATTTAGTCTGCTGTTCTGTTATACTGCAGGTTCCGAGTACTAATAGATGATTGTCTCAACTGTATGTTTATATTTGTACCATATATTATAAGTTGTAACCTGTCCATCCTGTGATGGAGCTAGCTATGTTAATGTGTGTGCCTCTATGTAACTTTATCTACTGTTCTTGCTATAGCGATACTTACTGTTTGTAAACACGACGTCATTTATATAATTGCATATATAATGTGGTTGGCAAAAAGACCGCGTGTTTGTATGACTTGTATGGGAACTAGCGATTTGGAACTCACAAAATACGGCTAAAGTCTCAATTCTGCTTCCAAATCCAAACATGGTTATCAAGCTCAATGAAGGATTCTTCAGTTTTCCCCATATTAACAGACATGTAACAGTATCTTAATCCAGTAGAGACTCTCTAGCTAGGTTATTCTGTCGTCAAACATGCCTTAGCTGTGTAGTTGACCTGACCCAAACTGTCAACAGTTTTACCATTGACAGATTGCCTAACATTACGGCCGGGAATAGATTTCTGACAATGACTCATCGATCGATACTCCTTGTCTCGTAATGACAATAATTCACTCTGTGATTAAGATTCTTGTAAACAGGTACTTTTGCTATTACTGGAAGCTTCACACTCTACATTTCTGGACAAATTACCTGCAGCAATCTTATAGTCAGCATAATGACCAAACACTGAAACATTCCCTTGGATCCACAATAAAAGACCAAAGTAGATCTTTAATTTAAGCTTACGTTTACCTTGAGTGAGTCGAGAGTTGAACATATTTGCTTGGCTCATCAGAAATTAATCTGTGCTGAGGCCTGAGGGTGTATTCTGGCTTCGTGTATATATCGCCAATCAGAGGACCAAGATAGTGAGCTGGGGTCTTCGCCGAGTGTTATGACGTGAGAAATTTTCGCAAGTTCCAAATTTAAAACAAGAGCGCCAGTTGAAATATCCTGAGCCTGTTGGAAGGCTTTCGCACGGTGAAGTTAAATAAAACATTAAATTGCTTACATTTGAGAGATGGGACTCCAAATTTGAGAGAAATTTCCTCGCGGGTCGACCATCTTGATTTACTGTATTAATTTCTGTAAATAAATTAACCTGGAGAGTGTTACGTGACCAGCACAGTGCAATCTGATTGGTGGTGAACTTGAAATTTAATACATGGGAACAAAGAAAAAATAACCGCATGGGTCAAAAGTCAAAATTTTGTTGCATGAAACAAAAATAATAATAACCGCTTGCATTTTAATGATGTCAATGTTTCTTTAAACAATGGTAATATCGAGACTGATCTCTATTCTAAACCCACAGATAAGCACCAGCATCTACTTTATTCATCTTGCCATCCACAACATACCAAAAAAGCCATCCCTTTTAGCTTAGCCCTCCGTTTACGACGTATCTGTTCTACTGACGAAGCTTTTAAGCACCGCACTGCTGAGCTTATCACATACCTCATTAAACGCGGCTATAACCGTTCCTTTCTTGCTAGACAAATACAACGCGCTGCCGACATCCCTCACGCTTTTGCTCTACAAACCAAAGACACACACAATTCTAACCGTATACCTTTTGTTATTACTTATAACCCATCACTTCCTCATATTTCTGAAATAACAAGAGCCCATCTGGGCTTTCACTCGGGCCACATGAGATTGAAGATGAAATACACTTTCATTTGAAATCCTCTTAGTATCAAGTCGTGCTTTAATTCGCCAGTGAGAACGTCGAAAAAACAGACTGGTCTATTAATCGCTTTTATGGCATGACTATGATAACGCAGGATTCGAACAACAGAATACTGGCACATTCAAGTGTATAAATGCAATACAATGACATATTCAGACTTTGAATTTGATTGAAAATAGATCAAAACCTCGGGGAAATGTCCGGCTAAAACTGTATGAATAAATGTGAAATGAAACATAAATTTCATAGCAAGAACAAAAATTGTAATTCCTATAAATGAGAAAGCTCTTCTATTAAGCCGCTTCTCATATACACAGACTGTTTCACAAAAAAACATTTGCGCTTATCGACACAAGAATTCAGTTGACCTTTCAAATAATTTATTCTGAGGTACGCATACTCTAAATCAGATGTTAAATAAAGCGATAATTAGAAGGAAAAGTACATTAACAGACAAACTGAGAGGAAATTTATTCAAATCAAAAAGAGTTTACTTACAGTACTTACGTAACTGACACCTTCGTGCACATATGCACTGAATCGGAATGAAAGTCGAAGCCTACCTCGAACTTAACTTTCAGCTAACCTGTTTCCTTTCATTCCACAATGAATAATAATCTCATAAAGTAAGCCCGTAGCTTTCAATAAATTTGCCAGTGTCTGAATGAAACAGCTAGATCTTTTCCAATTTCTCTCACGAGTCACGGCAGAAGACAGTCTCAAGCTACAAAACTTGAATTTTGATCCTCTTCACAGTAACGTAATTTAACGTCTCCGATCAATTCCTCTCTCTTTGCTGGCAGTTCATGCTTCTTGTTCGTGTACTTGCCCCACTGAGCCGTAACCACAAAACGAGCACAGCATTTCAGTTGGCATATACTGCGTACATCTGCTTAACTAATTAGATTTGTAAAAATCTTAGCGGATCATGTAAATATTCCGCTTGGCTCAAATATGAGGGTTTCTGCCGTCAAAGTTCATGTTTTGTTTCAGTTTTCCCCATATTAGCAGACTTGTATAATGTCTCGAGCTCTCCGAATCCAGTAGAAAGACTCTGGTTATTCTGTCGTAAAACATGGACCTGACCCAACTTTAGGTTGTATTGCATCATTGCCCACGATGGAATAGATTTCTGACAATGACTATTTGGAATTGATATCTCCTTGTCTCGCCTAGTCTGAGCTTGGAATTTTCTTATCTGAGCGCGCCTGAGGAAATCTAACCTTTGTTTGCGTGACCAGCACAGTGCAATCTGATTGGTTAGAATTTGACCTTTCACGCATGCGCAGAAGCAGTTTGACACTGATTAAAAATAATAATAATAACCACTTGCATTTTAAGACTCGGCGCTGCCCACAGGCAGCCCGAGTAATTAAGAAGAACTACAGCCTGCTACACTCCTCTGTCCGCTGCAAGAAAGTCTTTCAACACTTGCCACTTGTAGCCTTCAGACGCACCTCTAACCTCCGTGATTTACTAGTTAAAGCTAAACTCCCTTCTAACTAGACTGATCCTCAGCTCCCACCTGGCTCTTTCCGCTGTGGAAAGAACTGTTCTACTTGCCCCTACATCTGTGACGGACAAACCACTTATACTTTCTTCTCTACCGGTGAAAGACGCTCTATCAGAACTAATTTGACGTGTAACACAAAAAATCTAATCTACATGATTCAATGCAACCGCTGCAATTTACAATACATAGGTGAGACAAAACGACGTCTGAAAGACAGATTTAACGAACATCGACGGACCGTAGACAAGTCTAATAACATATCTAAACCTACTACAGCTGCTGAACATTTTCTCTCGACACCTAATCACACTGTTAATGACATGCAACTAATCCCCATCGAAAAAATGTTCTCTAATAGAGACTCAATTCGTAAGGCCAGAGAAGCTACTCTCATTACACAAGCTAGAACACTCGTACCTTATGGTCTCAACATCCGTGACGAGTCATACTAGCTGGTATATATATAACCTCATTATCTTGTTATTTCTATATTTATAGTGTCAATCATTTGTCATCTATTTCCTGTATTTCGTAACCCATATTTCCCCGTTCTAGTTAGTCACGTTCGCCAATGTAATAACATTTCTTCATATTACCTGAAGAAGGCTGGTTTGGCCAGCCGAAATATCGTTATAAACCTCTAAAATTTACGTTGTGTCGGCTTTGCTATTTTTAGTTTTGCATTTTAAGACTCGGTGCTGCCACAGGCAGCCCGAGTAACTAGAGCTCCGCCCATATACTGGCATATATTAATGTTTAGCTAAATAGTCATGTCATTTCAGGTCTACGATTAAACACAAGAGCATGGTAAAACGGGTTTGAGGAAATATCATTTTATTAGAGAACAGTAATGTATAATCATAATGATTTATACGTGACAACGTAATGAGCCAGTAGATCAGAATAGGAACTATTCTCCTATTATTCCCACTAAATACATATTACATAGAAACACAACCCGCATCAACTTACATAATGATAATACACAAACCGCACCAACTTACTTAATAGTTTTAGTTTTTAGGCAGCTCAATATTTCAATCCCTAAACTATGCATTTAGAATCTGCTTATTAATATACATAAAATAAAAATGTATTTTCATAGAACGCTCCAGGATTCTTCTTCGTCTCTATCGTTATATAGGCATAGACATTGAATATCAAACTTGGAGTGAAATGTTACCCAATCAATAAATCAATCAATCAATCAAGCTTTATTTATACTCATACATTTACATTTACAAAGAAGAATACAGAAACGAACAAAATATAGGAAAAGAAAATAATCTGCTGCTAATGGTACTTAAGACTTAGATGGAGTAAACGCTGCTTAGATTAACCATGAGGGCTATTCGAGCTAAGTAGCGTTAAAAATTGCTTTGAAAAATTTAGAACAAGATAGGCCAGGGGACAAAAACAACAATGTTTACTGAGCTACAGTACATAAGTATTATAGAACTACAAAATTAAATGTATAAAGATACCCACAATCATGTTATGGGTAACGTTCCCCGGATCAAACTCACGCGTCAGCATTCGTTGGCATCGGGATTGATCGCGTACGTGTGAATCAGTTATATTCTTCATAAAATATTGTGGTTTATCTTCTTTGTACCAACAAAACAAACAGAAATGAGAGTGATTTATGGCGCTATTACAACGTAAAACTCATGGCTTTTACGTGCAGTTATGATACATTTTGTTATTCAGTCGTTTGTTGTATCACGTCGTCATGGATACGAGAAAAATAAACCGGCGTTTCGCATCCGCAGACGCAAGATGTTTTGTGTGAATTACTGATACAACTCTGGATTTCTAACGAGACCTGAAACAACCATAGGGCTGATCAAAGGGCTGATTCTTGGCGTCACATTTTTACCATTTTTAATATAGATACACTGTACATATAGTTCCAATACTGATACGTTTGTCTTTTAGCTTGCTGTAAATTAATTATATTTTGTAATTGTTATTCAGAGTTTTTATATTTTTATATTTATTGTTTTTTAAAGTTTTCATATTTTTATATTGCTTGTTTTTCAGTTGTAATACTGTTATGTGTCTACCCTCTATAAATAAAGTTGATTATTATTATTATTATTATTATAAAGTCAGTATCCGGCTAATCGGAATTTAGCGCGTTGGTTTTTGTAGAGGTAGGAAAACCGGATAACCTTGAGAAAAACCCTCGGACCGAGGGTGAGATACCGGGACAATGGGAATCGAAGCCGGGTCACTGAGGTGAGAGGTAAAGAGCTTAACCACTGCGCCACTCCGGCTCCCCTGCAGCCAACAGTAGTGACAATATACCGCGGCGTTTGAGCAGTGTAGAGAGCTAGCAGTCATAACCCCTTTATAGCCAAAGAAAGGCACTGAAGTTGAAACCTGGGGGTGGGGTTCTTCCTATATTCGGCTGGTAGCGGTGATCGTCGTATTTTTTAGGGTTTGAAATCGGCGACTTAGTATTTTTTAGGGGTTGTCCAAGCGAAATCCATTTTTCAGGGTGATTTTTGTACCATGAGGTACATTTTAGGGTGGGAAAGTTTTCACGGTTTGATATTTTTTAGGGTATTTTTCGAGGTTTTCGGACGGGTACCTCTACCTTTTTACCTTGAAGAACCCCCCCCCCCCCCCCCCCCGGGAGTTGAAACTGCAACAATAAAGAGAATTATGATAGCCAACTCTAGCTGCTCAAGAGGCAGGGAGGGGCATCTCTGTTTCCTTATCACTCTGATCTATTACCATTTGCGTGGCTATCGACACACTCAGCTGAGAAAACCTTCAAAACGAATAACAGACAATTGAGCCTTATTGCAACTGAACGCGTAAAACTCAAGTGATCACAAGCGACAGAAATGCCAAAATTAGTCTCATTTTATAAACAATAGCACCAAACCGTGCGACTTTTGAATAAGCTGAAACTGGACAATTTTGAGACCCGAACTAACGAGAGAGTTGTTGTGATTCTATTTTCTGTGTTAATTTGGAGTTATTTTGGTTTGCATGGATTTTGTTACATGTAGCTATAATTGTCATTGATATTAAACTACTTTCATTCAGAAAATGAGACATGGATCGAAAAATAGAACCACAGAAAGTATCGAAGAGCATATCAATCAACTTTGTGCATTTGCCTTTGTTAGCTTATTTGATTTTCGGCGACCACATGTATAGAAAACATGAACATTACCATGTGAAAGAGCATGTAGACATTAGTGAACTTGTGAAATTTGAGTGCTGTTTAAGGTATGAAGTTTATATAATACAGCCATCTGAACTTAGAGAGATTTGTATGAGGAAAACATGTGCATGCCTATAACTCAACAGCAATTCACCACATTGCCCTAAAACTGAACACAGTTACTGGTTTTAATGTGGTAGCATTGGTTTTCCTCTACAGATTAATCTTCTGAATAGTCCAGTTTCGTATTCGAAAATTACCGCTGAATGCAATGACTACAGACGCATGTACGCAGGATTAGCCTCATTCTGAAGTTAAACATTCATAAACTGACCAGCGAGAAGGTGGGTTATTCACAACACTGTGTATTGTTGTAGTTTCACGTTTTGCACCTGGTTGGTATTAAAGAATGTTTAACTTCAGAATGAGGCTAAGCCTGCGTACATGCGTCTGTAATCATTGCATTCAGCAGTAATTTTCGAATACGAAACTGGACTTTTATGCACATTAGGAGGCGGCCATATTATGCAACTATATTTGTCATTGATATTAAACTACTTTCATTCAGAAAATGAGACATGGATCGAAGTATAGAGACACTGAAAGTCAGTGAAGAGCACACAATCAAGTCAGTGCCAAGGTTTGCCTGGTTTGGTGCTGTCAGGTTTAAACTGACACTGATTTTGGCATTTCTGTCGCTTGTGGTCACTTGAGTTTGACGCGTTCATTTGCGGTAAGAATTCAATTGTCTCTCATTCGTTTTGAAGGTTATCTTATCAGCTGTGTCGATAGCCACGCAAATGGTAACAGATCTCTGCGGGAACGGATAATATAAATGATAAGGAAACACCGTGGAGCAATAATCACAGCGGCAAGAATGGGAAAACAAAAGGATTTATCGTGAGATCATGAGAGTGATCAGTAGGCGATAGAAAACGGAAAGGAAGTAATGCAACAACAAAAGCGATTCGTGTTCAGAAGCGAAAAACATTTATAAATTTATAAATTTTGTAACTACGGAAAGGCTGCGAAAAGAAATGTTTGTTAACATGGCAATGTTCATGTTTTCTGTACATGTGAATAAACTATTGAAATGGGAATACGCAGTTATGAATAAGGTCTATACTAATATCACAAGATCACTGATGTCCACATGCTCTTTTACATGGCAGTGTTCATGTTTTCTGTACATGTGAATAAACTATTGAAATGGGAATACGCAGTTATGAATAAGGTCTATACTAATATCACAAGATCACTAATGTCCACATGCTCTTTTACATGGCAGTGTTCATGTTTTCTGTACATGTGAATAAACTATTGAAATGGGAATACGCAGTTATGAATAAGGTCTATACTAATATCACAAGATCACTAATGTCCACATGCTCTTTTACATGGCAGTGTTCATGTTTTCTGTACATGTGAATAAACTATTGAAACGGGAATATGCATTTATGAATAAGGTCTATGACAGTCAATACGTGCGTTCACTTCAGAAAACGCAATGCCCTGAGTAATAAACTGGCTTAAAAACCTTTGTTTCAATGTAAAACAGTAATTTAAAACATTTACAATGAAATATTTTAAACATGAAATGGTATACAATTAAGTGGGAAGGGATTTTCATATTAAGCCGATAAACTGAACCTCGGGCTGTAAAATGGTCTACGCCGTGCGGCGGAAAACACTTGCAGAGATAATTTATAGCTTCTACTCTAACGAGAAAAGGGTACGTGGTTTGAACGGATCAATCAATCATTTGAAAGAATACTATTATAAGAGCAAAAATAGCAATGAATTCTTATTCTGGCAGCGCTGAAGGCCACAAAACCTCATGATAATCATTTGTGACGTTTAATTCTCATCTCTACGCTTTATTTGCTATTTTGTTTTTGTTTGAGCACTTCTGGTCGCCGAAAAAAAGCCCTTAAACGGAACATTAATGTGAGGATGAAAAGCTCCGACCAGGTACTCAGTGATAGGAGTTTTTTGATCGCGTCAAATATCACGGAATAATCCAGACAATATATCAAATAGCTTTTTCGTTTCCGTTAAACGTGTCTCATTCGAAATAGGTGTTGGCTCTCTTTCTTTTAACAAGACGATGCCTTTGATTTCTTATTTTAGCATCTAAAATGAAAGAACAACGTCTTGACCAACGTTCCACGTCGATGGGCAAGACGTTAAATAATGCCTCAGAATTAATCTCGGTCAATTAGCAATTAGCTCCTCAAATTCGAGAATAACTGATTAATTTTCCTTTTCTTTGTAGAATCATGTGAAACTCACTCTTCAATATACCAGATCTATAAACTACTCCGCAAACATACCCGTGAATATATTCAAACTATACCAGATTAAACTCACACAAAGTGACATGGTCAGGCGCGGATCCAGACCGGTTTACACCGGTTTACGGAAACCGGTCAAAATTTACAGATTTTTTTAGTAACCTTAACATTCGATTAAAACTCTCTTTGAGAGAGGGGGAGGTGGGGGGGGGTAAAATTTCCAATTTTGGAGTTTGAGTTGGGAAGTGGGAAACCGGTCAGATTTTTTTCTGGATCCGCGCCTGATGGTGGCCATGTGAGTAGTCACACACCAAATGACATGGTGGCCATGTGAGTACTCACACACCAAACGACATGGTGGCCATGTGAGTACTCCCACACCAAACGACATGGTGGCCATGTGAGTACTCACACACCAAACGACATGGTGGCCATGTGAGTACTCGTACACCAAACGACATGGTGGCCATGTGAGTACTCACACACCAAACGACATGGTGGCCATGTGAGTACTCCCACACCAAACGACATGGTGGCCATGTGAGTAGTCACACACCAAATGACATGGTGGCCATGTGAGTACTCCTACACCAAACGACATGCATGGTGGCCATGTGAGTACTCACACACCAAACGACATGGTGGCCATGTGAGTACTCGTACACCAAACGACATGGTGGCCATGTGAGTACTCACACACCAAACGACATGGTGGCCATGTGAGTAGTCACACACCAAATGACATGGTGGCCATGTGAGTACTCACACACCAAACGACATGGTGGCCATGTGAGTACTCGTACACCAAACGACATGGTGGCCATGTGAGTACTCACACACCAAACGACATGGTGGCCATGTGAGTACTCCCACACCAAACGACATGGTGGCCATGTGAGTAGTCACACACCAAATGACATGGTGGCCATGTGAGTACTCCTACACCAAACGACATGCATGGTGGCCATGTGAGTACTCACACACCAAACGACATGGTGGCCATGTGAGTACTCGTACACCAAACGACATGGTGGCCATGTGAGTACTCACACACCAAACGACATGGTGGCCATGTGAGTACTCCCACACCAAACGACATGGTGGCCATGTGAGTACTAACACACCAAACGACATGGTGGCCATGTGAGTACTCACACACCAAACGACATGGTGGCCATGTGAGTACTCCCACACCAAACGACATGGTGGCCATGTGAGTACTCACACACCAAACGACATGGTGGCCATGTGAGTAGTCACACACCAAATGACATGGTGGCCATGTGAGTACTCCTACACCAAACGACATGCATGGTGGCCATGTGAGTACTCACACACCAAACGACATGGTGGCCATGTGAGTACTCGTACACCAAACGACATGGTGGCCATGTGAGTACTCACACACCAAACGACATGGTGGCCATGTGAGTACTCGTACACCAAACGACATGGTGGCCATGTGAGTACTCACACACCAAACGACATGGTGGCCATGTGAGTACTCACACACCAAACGACATGGTGGCCATGTGAGTACTCACACACCAAACGACATGGTGGCCATGTGAGTACTCGTACACCAAACGACATGGTGGCCATGTGAGTACTCACACACCAAACGACATGGTGGCCATGTGAGTACTCACACACCAAACGACATGGTGGCCATGTGAGTACTCACACACCAAACGACATGGTGGCCATGTGAGTACTCACACACCAAACGACATGGTGGCCATGTGAGTACTCGTACACCAAACGACATGGTGGCCATGTGAGTACTCACACACCAAACGACATGGTGGCCATGTGAGTACTCACACACCAAACGACATGGTGGCCATGTGAGTACTCCCACACCAAACGACATGGTGGCCATGTGAGTACTCCCACACCAAACGACATGGTGGCCATGTGAGTACTCCCACACCAAACGACATGGTGGCCATGTGAGTACTCACACACCAAACGACATGGTGGCCATGTGAGTACTCACACACCAAACGACATGGTGGCCATGTGAGTAGTCACACACCAAACGACATGGTGGCCATGTGAGTACTCACACACCAAACGACATGGTGGCCATGGGAGTACTCACACACCAAACGACATGGTGGCCATGTGAGTACTCGTACACCAAACGACATGGTGGCCATGTGAGTACTCACACACCAAACGACATGGTGGCCATGTGAGTACTCACACACCAAACGACATACGCCACCAAACCGTAAGGGATCATGGGTAGAAGGTCAATTTTGTCATCTAATATATAATGGTAAATGAAATATATATATATACATTTGTTCATTTTAAATCAAGCAAGAACAGATGACAGGGCTTCAGTATTTAAATCTGCTATTCTTTATCCATATCCCTTTCGGTCTGGTTAAAACCTAAATTACATGACACACAAAATCGACGTGCAAATAATAATAATAGTGTACTTATATAGCCCCATATCCATTAAATTCTCTATGGCGCTTTACAATGTTGAAAAATTAAAAACTAAATACAAAGATCGTTAAAATACATTAAAAACAAAAGAAAAACTATTTACAAATACGTTTCCCTAAAAATATGAGTCCTTAGACGAGATTTAAAAATATTTACAGTAGAACTACATCTAAGGTCTAGTGGAAGTCCATTCCAGAGTTTTGGGGTAATAAAGGAGATGCTGGTCGATTAAAACTGCTATAAAAAGGTTAAAACCAGAACGAACGGGATTTGTTAACTAAAAGTGCCTCTCTCGCTCGCATCCAGGCCAAAAAAATATTCGGGATTTTACATTACAGCCTAACGGATAAAAGTGTCCGAAGTTGTTTTGGGATGAAGTTATAAGGTTTTCGGTGCAAGTTCAACCAAATTTTTCGGAATCTCGTCTTCGTTGTAGGGTAAACGTTAGTATGCATGTCAAGTGCCATTTCTAGTACGGACAAGGAAAATCTTCTGCATGTTTATCATACAATATGGAAACAAGGACTATGAAATAAGTTTAAACGACTGATAAGGTTAGAATCGATAACAAATGTTCAGTCTCCGAATGGTAAAGAATATCGTTTGTGATTTCGTTAAGTAGAAGTGCATGAGAATAGTTTCAAATGCGTTATGTATTGAGTTCTAGCTCAGTACACGGCAGGTGGTAATTAGCAACTGTTTGAATTTTCCAAGTACCGTTTCATCTTTATCGATTTTATTGAAATAAAAAAATTGTGGTATATAACTACACACTTTTATTTTTTTAATTTAGTATTCAAATTCTCCGCAATCATAGTTGATTCACAAAGGCATAGCCCTTTTATGTGGCTCTTAAGCATGTGTTATATTTTTCATGCTCAGTCAGTAAAGTTGCCTGACATATACCAACCATGTAGTAACTTGTTTTAGGGCGGTAAGGAGGTCGAATATTGTATAAAAAATATCCCGCAAGCGATTTTCGGTACGAAAATAAATTTTCCATAAAGCTGCAAACAAGGAAAATATCAAACTTCTGCTCCGACAAAGAAAAAAATATAATGTTTACAAATGCATGGGAAAAAGTAGCTATTGCTTCTTGCCTCCCCAGTCTCACCAAAAGGAAAGAATGAAGTTCATATAGTCGGCCCAAACAGCCTGCCGTAATAATTTCTAGCCTTTAGTTAATAATAAATGAGGAGATTATGTATAAGAAGAGAACGAATATTGCCCTAAGCACTTCAGTCAAGCATCCGATTTGCATGACTGAGAACTGAGTATTCGACAGACCGGTTTTCTAACTACGTATCACCTTAAAATGCCGCGCGGACGCGTTGACGAGCTTTTAAAAACGGTATACTAGAATCATTTTGCAAGTAATAAATAGTACTAAAATAAAGGTAAAAGGAAATGTTAATTGAATACTAATGCGCCAAATTCGGTGACACTGTAAAGCAAGTGGTGAGTTATTCATTTATTTAACAAATAAATGAGTTTCAATTTTTATGCTTTTATATTGTAACCGCGGAAATATGAAATTCCTAATTTTCTGATTCCTCGTTATTTTCCCGTTTTCTCTACCGGCTCCCCATTTCACCCTCGGCTCCAGTTTTCATTGCAAACGAATCATCTGCAAACTAGAGTTTACAATTCACAACATTGAAGGGACTCTTTCCTCGTACTATAACTCATATCTAATCTTGTCTGATAACTTATTTATGAACAGAAAACCCTTTATTACATTGCCTTCGGCGGGTTGACTTCACTGACTGAATGAATTCTTCAGTCTGATCTCAGCTCGCATGGGAGATCCTACCGTGAATTGAAACACCTGTGTTTCAGGTTTCATAAACCAGTGACGTGTGAATCCCTGATTGTCGCTTCGTAGCCGTTTTTTCTGCTTTATTCGTCGGCTAAGCAACCGCTGTCACCCCTTGGTTACGTTTCCAAACGACGCTGGCGGACATTTTGCGAAGTCCAGAATTCCGGCCCAAGCAAACGTAAACGCCTAGTTTGAACCGAGCTGCCTCGAGTACTACGGCCTATGGTTTCCCGATAAAGTGACATAACTTGAAATACAGCAAAAACCGTGGACACTGAAAAATCTTGCTGGTTGTGACTTCGGCAAAGCTGGCATTGACGGAATACAATCAGGAGCAGACAATAATCAGCTTTCTACGGGTACTAGAAGGACAAAACATAGCGATAAGAGTCGGCTGGTTTCCCAGGCTACGACAATACAGGAAAGGAATGGAAATAGGAAGTGACGTAAGTATAACACGGATATGACAAAAATTCCAAAACGTACAAGCAGATTTCTCGAAACACTTATTGTCATGAAAATTCTCATTGGAATTGGATTGGATTGGAAAAGTTCTCATTGGAATTGAAACAAGATGAAAAGCTGATTGTACAGTTACTGGGAAATACTGATAATTCGATTGTTTTACCCGGACTCCATCATATTTCTTGGGACCCCTTCTCAGTCCTAACAAATCTATTTTTCCCCACTCCCCCTTCAGACTGGAAATGAGACCATTAGCAAAAGTGTTACAAGCGATATAACTGCGGGGATCGATATCAGGAGCTTGTTTTCACAAGTTGTCAGATATCGCTCAAGCACAGCCTTTTGATAAGATAAGCTTGTCGCCATAATAGTACCACGAAAAACTTCAATTTTACTAGGCAAAATAAAGAGAGAGAAAATGCCAAAACATTCCGTTCGGAAATTGAACAGAAAATGTACTTAGATGCCGAAACTGATCTGCCCCACCCCCCTCCTCCTCCGGATGAGTTGCTGAACAAGTAAATGGAGCTGTTAAATCAATGCCACATAGGCACATACGAAATCGTGAACTGATTGTCTATTCGATGCTGGGGATATGATGAACTGGTCATGGTTAGGTGTTTGCCAGGATCATAACTCTAAAATAAACAGATAAGTGTTTGGTTGTAATCATCCACAATTCACAGATCCGATTGATCCAAGCAGGATCAACTTTGTATAGTTGCTGAAGTTCATGATTTTTTTCCAATCATAAATTCGATCATGAATTTTTTTTATCGGAACCGGAGGCTTAAAGTTCAAGTTTATTGGCTTTCATGGAAAGCATAGTATAGCTCAAGTACATCTATAAAACCTACTATTCAAAATAAGACAAATACAAGTAAAATGTGACAACTACGTACAATAAAAACTATTTATATGTGATGGGTGGGTTCCTTAGCCAGCAGGAAAAGAGTAACCGCAATTTCCGTCTAAAAAGTAACCTGGACTCCCAATGGTGATAACCCATGGGGGTGGATATGGGGGTGGATGTGTGCGGTTCAAACCCTGGCCCTGTTCGACCCCATCAACAAAATGCAAGTATTAATGAATCGCTGTCCGATATTTTGAAACGCTTCAATACTTGACCAATGAATGCTTGAAGTGGGGAAAGTAATGGTCCAGCTATGTTTACATCCGGAAAAAGATTCTCAAGTAAGTTGTTATTTGTTATTGAACGATATTTCGAACCAAGATAGCGCCTGTGCGTTTCTTTTCGTGATTTTTATCTCGATAAAACATTGCCGTCCAGCTATTAATTTGGCGAAATAATTAGGTTGCGGGGGCAGCGCACGGAAACGAGGTTGAGCGGAGTAAGTAATTCAGTAAATCACTTAGCACCAACGACATACAAAATGTGGACACAGATGTTTAGGACGATCATTACGTTCTAGATCGCGTTGGAGGCAGCACAAATCGGTCAGAATGTGTCTTAAGCTGGCCGTGTGCCTCTTATCAATTATTTTAGTTTCAACTGAAGGCTACATCGCCGACGAAGCGGTAAGGAATTGTATTTCTCAACTCTGAGTCTGAGGCCTCGTGCATCGACTACTAGTTCATTACGCGCGCTTTTCTTTTGTCGTTTTGTAAAACTTTTATTAGGCATTCATTTGGTTGAGTATGCGTTTTTTATCTATAGAGAAATTTCAAGCCACGGCGTCTGGGATATGCACAGAGGAGAACTTTAGCTGGACTGACAGCCTACAATGAATTTAAACTCGATATTTTGAATCCTATCATGAGAGTCCGTGTTCCAGGGACAGAAGGTCACCACCAAGTTAAAACAGTGAGTTTTTTATAGCATTCTTTTTATTGGGACGATTTAATTTATAATCCCAAATCATCGCCCTTGAGTCATAAAGGAAAAATATTCCCTATTGATGGAATCTGTTCGCTTCGTGTCTAAATAGGTCGTGAGGGTTTTGAAACGCGAACAGCCTTCTAATTCTCCGCAATATAGTCAACAAGTTTGTGCGTTGAAATTGAACAAAATTCATTATCTTTGGCCTAACGTTATTATCAAGAACGTAATTTAACCTTAATATTGTTTCGGATGTCCCCTCGGGATCTCATTTTGTAATATCAAGTCACGGTCATTTGATAATCGTGAGTTGGAGTTGGGGTTTTGACTCCACACAAAAGTTCTTTTACCAACAATAGAATGTAATGCGATCCATGGACAATTTCTCCGCGCAGTGAATTTGGCGGGTATCGTAGACTGCCAATCAATCTTCGCTTGTGGTATATCGTATCTTATGTTTGACGACCGACCGCCCAAAACTTCACTTTGATTTTTATCAAGTATCTCTTCCCTGGCAATCTGTCAGAGGAATTCAACAAAACTTGTGATTCGAATAAGCGAAGGTTTTCCCGGTTAATTGTTCGTGCCGCTTTGTTTGTTTCAGAGATTAACGTACTATTTCTCCTATTTCGTGGCTTTCCGATCGAAAAACTTGTAAACTACTGCAAATCCTCATAATTTCTTGATACTCTGTGTGTTGTTTGCTCAGTGGTATGTTTTCCCAGTTCGATTGAAAAGTGTCGTGTATGTAGCTGTCTGAAACTGTTTTTATTTTTACCATGACACCCAAAACATAGACTGATAGAGAAATAAAATTATGTTAGTGACAATAAAATCCAACTTCCCAAAAGACAATTATTTAAACGTCCGTCCAATTTTCGCTATTAGTCCTTTGAGCAACGGAAAAGATAATATAAATATGTCGAAGCTGTAAACGTATGATAAGATAGGGACTGAATTCCCGAATATCGAAGATGTATCAAGATATTATCTTTGAGGAATTCATAGAAATGTTAGGGTACTGTTTATTGTGTTTCTTTTAATTGGAGAAACCTACCCAACTCGTGATTTTTATTATTTTTTCTAAAATTAAAACAATATTGTGTTCTTTTTAAGTCTATCTTTGTAATCAGAGAAGTAAAATGGAATGTTTAAAATATATTGAACTTTACTAATATATTCCACTTGAGAATTGGCTAAAGCTTTCCAAATTCAAAGATGTTGAGTTAATAATTTGAGCCACTTTATTGAACTTCATTTTAACTTAGCTTGTTATATTATTAAGAATTGGACATTTTATTATTGAATGAACTGCAGTGTTATTATTCATATTTTTTCTGCCTCAAGGGAATTGTTGATGTCTTTTGCAAGATAGTACTTCATTATGGCCTTCTCAATTATGATGGGGAAAGAATAAAGAATCGGGAACAGGTGAACTTCAGTGAGAGATGAAAAATATCCACATGATAATTCTGATTGGTTGAGAATAATGCTAGGATTTAACCCATACCAGAGCAGCTGTGTGGGATAGAACTTCCCTTCTGGAATAAAACAAGAAACAGGAAATTGAAAATTGGAATTGTTTTTAATTTTAGACAATTTAAGTACACTCCAGTCGAGGATTCTTTTGTCCACAATGGGCGAGTCCTTGCTTGGAGGCAAATTTCCTATTCCTACTGGTTTTGAAATGGATAGACCTAAATTGAGAAGAGTATAAACACTTCTACAGTGACAGACTGAAATTAAAAGATGGGTCAGTCAAGTTAGACTAAATGACAATCCGTAATTATTTTATGAGGAGTTCCTTGTGTGGTTGGTATTTGAGGGAGAAATGGCTTATCTTCCAATTTCTCCCTGTCACTAGGATTTGAAGATTAATTTGTATCATTTATCAACAATTTGTGGTTTTGTAAAGCTGATAACATTCTAGAACACTGATCCCATGAATGGTCACAGCATGCGTGCACTATACTGTCAAAATAGATGTGTGTAGGGCTGCATGCTCTCATATTTCAATGATCTAGCTTTGATGTGAAATGTTAGAAAACATACTGAACAAAATAATGTTTGTAAATCTGTTATTTGATTTCCCCAAAATACATAGATTATCATAAATAAAAATGTATGGTACAAGCACCAAAGTACATGAAACATTCTGTGATGGGAATATGATGATTAATGTATGTTTCCTTTTTAAAGAAGGTAATAAAGTGATTCAGGAAACAGATATGACTTGAATAGATCCTGAATAAGACAAATTTAGATTCACTAAAAGCCTCTTAGCTTATAATGTCAGCCATAGCAATATTTGATTAGTGCAAGCCATTTAGGCGATCCAGTCCTTGGTCAAGCTAATTCTCGAGTTGAATTAGCTGTGCAGGTGCACTCTATGTTAATTTTCCATCAACCAGAAAATTATTAGGAATTTTATCATCTTCAGTTCGCTATTTGCTCTCTAATAATAATATTAAAATAATGACATCCTTTCAAAAATGGCCTATTTGGAAAACATGTTAAAAATGTAATTTTTCAACAACAAAAAAAATACTATATTCATCCAAGTGGATTAAATAATTAAGGACGATTGTCTTGGGTAAATTTTTATTTTTTAATTACTTTAGTAAATGAATTATTGTGAATACAGGTTAAATCTGAAAAGCTAAGGAAATATTGTACAGATTCTGTAGTTTGTAACACAGTGTGGTTTCTCTTACCAATAAATTCTTTTTTTTTATTCACAGTACAGAATTAAGATGCCATGAATGTTAAATGTCTGAAATAATGTTGTTTTTGATGACATGGTATACAAATTAAAATGACATAAGGATTGAAACAAAAAAATGGAAATATCATTGTTTTCCCCTCTTGATAATTAAAAATGTTAGAGGAGTAATGTTGTGTACCTAGAAAGCCACTAAGGCTTGAACTACTCTATAAACGCAGACTCATGCACACACGTATAGTACAGCTCGCTACTCGAGACCTCCTCAATCTACCTATTACGTGATACATGGTTTCCCGCACTAGGAAACTCCCGGATGTATATAAACACTACAAGGAAGCAAGTGATTGATTCCTGTGAAATTTTAGAATTTGTTATTTAATTATATCAACTGAATCTCAAGATAAAGGCAGATCATATTTGAGCTAAATACCTACTTCACTCTGAAATTAGGAAAAGTATTCAGTATGTATTCATTTGCTAATTTTATTAGGAGTGGAAAATATTTTAAGTCAATAAAGTTCCTCTGATTTTTTTGTAAACAATTTTTTTTAAATGGGCATTTATTACACATTCTCGCAAAACTGAATTACCGTTACAATGTGTTTACATGGTTTATAATTCAAAAATGCACAAATACATATCATTAATTCCTTTGGGACTGGGGCTTAAAATTAATTTATGATATAAGATTATTTACAATTTAATGAAAGGTATTTGTATTGTTTAAGTAATTATGAATATACAGTGGAACCTCGACTTAACGAAGTGCAAAGGGACTGGGGAAATTGGTTTGTTATATCGAGGGTTCGTTAAATCGAAAACCTCGTTATAATGATTTGCGGAAAAACAACCAAAATGTTCTTTATATCGAGGTATAGTTTAATAATAATTGTTTTGTAACGAAGTTAATAGAACTAATAAGAGACAAAGAGGATAAAGCGGATATGATGTCTCGATAGTGCCAGTATATACACATCTAATGAGCTGTTGACTGAGAGGTTGTTCTCTTGTTACAGGATTAAAGGATTTTCATCGCTTTTGGTCTGTTTCGCATTCAATCTTTTGTCGCGTATTGACATTTATTCATTATATCGGGGTAGATTTTACGTTTGGGCTGCCGGATTGGGTTCGTTATAACGAGGATTTTGTTATATAGAGGTTCGTTATATTGAGGTTCTGTTACATACATTTTACTTGTAATTTTGCCGGGCTGAAGAATATCGTTCGTTATACCGAGGACTTCGTTATAAAATATAGAGGTTCCACTGTAGTTGAACTATTTTATACTCTTAATTTTATAATATTTACAATAAAAACCAAGAAAATCTACACTGACTGTCTCTTTGATGTAAGGGCCAGAAATAAACTAGTTTTAAATGTTGATTCGGCAATGAAAAATAGTTAGATTGTTAGCATTGCACTGCGAGCAGCCATACATGTACGCTTTTCCTCGTCAGCATTTGAAGGTGGAAGAGGCATGAATGTGGGTCTTTTATCTTCCTGAACGCTCTCTGATATATGTGCTCTAGCTCTCCTCTCATACAAGATAGGGTAGCCAGACAGCTGTAAAGATGATTTATAAGAATGATAGGCCCAGAAAGATGATTCTGATAGCTCTTTTCTGTATTCTCTCGATTGTATCAGAGAGGTAGAGGGTAGAGAAACATTTTCCACGAAAGAACCAAGTTCCATCAAAGAAATCAAATGTCTGGGGAGTCAATTGAAAATTTCCTAAGAAGATACTGCAACTTTGGTGACAAGGATGATGAAAACATACACGACCGACTCAAAGCTGGAATGAGTGACCAAGAGCTATCTCAGAAGCTACAAGTCGAACAGGACGACTATACCTTGCGAAAGGCAGTAGACTACGCTCGGCAATGGGAAATGGTGAAAGGCCAAAACAGTGAAACGACTCCTTTAGTGAATCAAGCCTCGTGGAAACCTAGTCCCAGGCCCCCTCACCAGAAAACGGAGAAAACTGGGAAGAAAGGCAAATGTACAAGATGTGGATAATTTTATGTGCATCGTTCGAAAAGGGAAGATGCCTGCCCAGCAAAGAGAGCAGAATGCCGAAAGTGTCCCAAAGTTGGACCATGGCCAGAAATCACGGACATCGCGCGGGCGCAACAACAGCGGCATTCCCTGTGAAAATAGGAAATAAACATGGCTTCCCGTCTGAAGCGTGTATCGATCCAACCACGAGATTACCATCAACTAAACAACATATCTTCTGCAATTCTCTATGATACCGTACCAAGAAAAAGGAAGAGTAAACTGTATGAGGTGGAAAGAATAATAGAGAGGAGAAAGACTACACATGTGAGTGGAGACATTTTTTTATTCTGCCTAGAACAGCCTCTGAGTTCTGGCATTTGACTTGACATTAATTTGTTGAAATTAAACTTTCCAAGACTATGAATACCTCCTGAAATGGAAAGGATGGTCGCTTGAAAGTTGCACATGGGAGCCATCATACAATTTGACTTCAGACCTGCTGAGGTTGGTATCCCAGTGCTAGTCGAAAGGTGATAAAACCTCTAATCGAAATATATTTTGGCTTTATAGTTGCAGAATACCGATCTCTTAAAAACTGCGCTAAATTCTCCACTTTAGTTCATGTGTATTTAGACTAGCTCGTTCTATGAATGATTTTGGGTCGAAAATGATTAGTTTTTTATTATTATTTCAGGGTTAATAAGGTTTTTAGAAGGTTTGTATGAAAAAGTTGAGAAATGAATTATTAATGAACCACTGGAGGGGGTATTCTGCAATTACTCCATGTTTCTTTGATTATAATTTTATTTTATTTATAGGGCTTACAATAACCGTCTGACACCTACTCGACAGAGGTTAGAAAATGCAAGCCGAGAGTTCCTCAGTGGTATCCTATATAATTCATTTAAAAGGAAAGGCTATCACACCAGTGTATGTCAGCATGGAGCTAGACGTGTGGCGCTACATTATGTATAACAAAGGTGTCCCTTCACAACACAAAGGGTACATGTTGTATGAAAAATGTGACTTTCAAAGGTTTGAGACCCACCCTTCTCATTGGTGGTATTACCTTAATGTGCATGGAGAAGGAACTGCTGTGGACCATGAAAGTGAAGCTGTCCTGGACTGCTTTGCAATATATTTTAGATGAGGACAAAATAATTACAAATGGCTCCAAAGATTCCAATTGAAAAAAATTAGTCTAACGGTTGTTAAAAGGGCATGTAATTTTAATAATATAGATAAGTAACTTACTTTAACATTTCCAAATGAAGGGTTGAGCGGAAGATTATGGCCTAAGTGATGTCGACAATTGTTTTTTGTTGAAAGTGAAAAAGGAGTATTTTTTCCACTTTTACTAAAAATATTGCTGACTCAAAATCATCACTTTAATTAAATAGGCCATTAAGGCTATATAATTATACTATTTACATTTGAAGTGAAGTTAATTGAGACTATATATATAACATGATAATATGTGAGAATTTAAACTTTTAGTACGAGCTCCTAAGGAGAATCACTCACTTAATTTATTCATGAAATGACAATATAAACTAACTAAAATCCTACCCTGAAAAATAAAAAAAACCTAACCAGTCAGTATAAACAAGCTCTTACCCACCTAGAGCTAGGGTTCTCAAGAAAAACCTCTCAAGAAAATGGTGAGATAAAAAAAAGTGAGAGATTTTCTGGAACTTGAACCCTGCTGCCAACTACTCGTAAAGCAAACGTTGCAACCACTACAGTAAACAACCGTCGTCGCTCAAATGCTGTCAAAATTGTACATTTTAAAACCACTGCTAATTTATGTTAGTATATATGATCATTTCATGAATAAATTAGTGAGTGATTCCTCTCCTTAGGAACTTTGACTATGTTCTAATGTCAGCTTATCTACTTTGTTTATAAAATAGAGTACAAGTGTGAGTAAACTATTTTCATTTAAGAATTTTCAGCTGACTGCAGAGCATTTCAAAAAATTTCTTGCAATCTTTCAAACTTTCGCACTCTTGTTGTTACACCCATTTCTTTTAATCTAGCTTTGATCATTTCTGGGGTTAGGTCAGGGGTACATGTCATTATTATCTGGAGTTGTTGTTTGATTGTAGAGTCATGGACGCTTTGTACAACTTTCTGTTTTTTCACTGCACCAGTAGTCATCAGATATTTTATGATAAATTATTGCCTTGGCGTTCGTTCATAGTCAGCCAGTAGCTCAAGCCGTTTCCCAACCAAAAGTACATCTTTTGCTGCATCCCACTTGTTAGACTTCAGTAAGTGGATCCTTCTGCAGTCATCATTTAGCTTCTCAACTCCTACATTGTATTGGAATATTGTGATATTCATGTAATAGCTAGCATTCATTATTTTGTGATTTTGTTACTTTCATGTTAGGGGCTGTCCACAAATGAAAAAAAAAAGTTTAATGTTATTTGGACATTAAAAGGGGAGGGGATAATGGCCTGCATGTTAAGGAAATATTCTATTGAACTTTAGTAGTGACGTTATTCTACAGTTGTATGTGGACATTGAGGAGGAGGGGGAGGGGAAATTTTTTTTTTTTATTTGTTGATGGCCCCTTATACAAGTTACAATTATTTTAACACAGTTACATGCCAGTTTTGTTGCAAATTGTTATCAATGATAGATGTATGTTTGTGCAAGTGATTTACCTTGTCCAGTAAATTTCTTTATCCCTTTATGGATTTTCATAAAGCGAGGGACATGGTAATACACCATGGCAATAATGGATATATCGTGTAACGTCTACTTTACCATGCATCCCTGAAGCTGGCCATTAAGAGATAATGTTACCCAAGCTGTAACCTAAGAAAATGTACATTAATTAGTTTAATATTATTTAGTTTTGTTATTGTCTGTACTAGAAAATCACTGCAGGTATACTGCTTTAAAACAATGGATTTACTATGGGCATTAGATGTGGTGTAAATGTGTTGAATGCTACATGTATATGTTGCTCCTTTATTGGGTACATACAGTATTTTCCACATTTTCCATATATACAGACACATATATAATAATAAAGGAAATTGTTTACAACAAATCTTATCTACCATGGCAATATATTCATTGATATCCTCATCTGTTGGGTCTCAGCTCTTCTGAATTAAATTCGTGTAAATGTTATTAAAGTCCTAGAGCAAATTAGAAGTTAAGCATGTCAAGCATTTTATGCAGTCTGACTGTGTTAATATCCATGCATATACTCTATAATATATGTAAATGTATTTATCTCTAGTTAAGGCAGTAGTCACTGTGTATAATACAAGTATGTGCCTAAAGTATAGCTGCTAGCATTTTTCCCCTGAAAATTTACTGTCAAAATTAATGTGTACAACTACCTCCCAAATTTTGATAACCGTAACACATGTTTCTGGGCCAATGATGCCATCTACATGTAGCTTGGATGAAAGCCTTTCAAGGAGGATTTTCTTTTCTGACCCCATCGATTGCATTTGTTAGTCTGTCAAGGTTAGTTGTTGTTTTCTTACATGGAGGCTTATTTAGGTTTCTTTGGTATCTCTTTTGATGGCCTCATCAATGAGATTCTTTGTTAGCTTATCTGTTGAAGCATAAAGAAAATATGAACTTAGAGTCTATATAAGAATGCTTTATCAGAAGTTAATTGTAAAACTGTTAATTGTATATGTAAGTTGAAGGTTTATAGACCTTATTCACATGGCAGTCAAGCCTAATTCCAGGATAATGAAACCTTTCTTCTTGTGAACACAAACTCTTCCTGAAACTTTCAATGCAATGTTATGTATATCCAAAATGTATTGTTCTGAAACAAGATGGCTACCATGTGAATAAGGAATTACAGCTTGCCTGTTACTCTGAGCATTAGGTGAAGCTCATCAAGTACAACATTTTCCAGAGGAATGTTAAGGAGGGGTTGGTGTTGACAGGAAAATTATATCTTCAGGGCACACTCCTTCATCTCCTCCAAGGTCCTTTTAACATTGCCCTCCCAGTAGAACTCCATAGGCTTGCTCATGTCATACCTTTAATTTGATTAGTTGAAGTAATATTACCGGTAACTGAAATCTCACTAAAACGAAAATATTTCAAACCCAGTGCAAATTTTATTTTTACAAAGACAGAAATTAAAGTTTGAATGTAGAATATTTATTAAGAACTTAATATTTTTCTTACAGCAGACCTGTTATACTAAGTTATCTGTAAAGAGACTTGTATTGATAACATCATTGACAACAGTTAACTTACATGTATTAGTAAGAAAGATCAATTTGAGCAATAACAAAGAATCACAAATTTCATAGGTGGCATAGAGAATAATTATCTATGCTACGAAACTTTTGATTTTTTTTATTGCTAAAGTTGACCATTATTACTTTAATTAACTAGTTCCTTAACTTTTTGTGGATTTTACACCAGATACATGCAAAGTCTGATATAGCCCCTTTCATGCCCATCATGAGTAAGAGAAACTGGAAAGAAAAGAAAAATTAACTTCACTGAAAATGTTAGCACATGATGTTCGAAGGAGTTCATGTGATTCATTGCCCTTGATCACAGCAACTGTGGTTGCCTGGAATAAAATAAACATTTCAAATGCATGAAATACTTGGCTTAGGAAAAATGTGGGTGGGGATATAATTTTTACTGCAATTTGGGGGGGAGGGTGCTCTGAAAAAAAATGGAAAGAATTAATGGAGAACAGGTACAAAATGTCATGAGTGGGGGCCACCACTCATCACCAAATCCTCCCCTCTGTCACATTGTTCACTGACTCTGGTAAATCCACTTAGCTTATTAGGTGCATTAAAATTACTGTGATGCGACTTTTCAGTTGTGTGTTTTTTTTTAAGAAAGGGGGGGCCAGGCCCTCTGCCCGGGCCCCCTACCCCTCCCTCTGGCTACGCCCCTGCTTTGTATATGTACATTGCCTGATCTGAAGGTAAACTTACATGCTCGTGAATGACTCTGCAGAGCTCATTTTTGAAGTTCAGCTGGGCACCCTCTGCTTTTCCTGGAGTTTGCTCGATATGGCAAAGTTCATTGAGTGAATCTTTGCACTGTTTTATCAGGTAGGACCGGGGCAATCCTTCGCCTGCTGGAGTCATTGTCAGTTCATGGTACGCTGCTTCACCGATACAAAACTTATCTTGGATGTAGAGGATTTGTTTTATTTTGTCTTGTTGCTCTTCAGGGAGATCTTAGAAAGCTTTGTTATTCCTTTTTTCACAAAATGTTCGGGTATGGTCTGCACCACTCATATCAGAGAAGCTTGTCAACTCCAGTTTCAGACCATATGTTTTGGCGAACCACAGAGCCCTTTCCACATTTGTTTTTAGCTGTTTTAATTTATGGCGCTGCTGTCTCTCTCCAACCTCTCCAACACCTCCCAGTATTTCTCAAATCCATTGGGATTCCCATTTTCTCGATATAGTCACTGAGTTCCTTGTTCTGACTTGAAAATATGTCACATTCATTTTGCACATTTTCCATTGTTTGGTCACTATCCCGCTGGATATTAAGAGCATGCTCTAACTCCAGGTACAGTTCTTCGCAGCGTTTCTGGAGCTCTTCATTTTCTTTGAATAGGATATCTGCATTTTCTCTGGCAGACCTGAGATCTTCTTCTACAATAGCTACTTTCACTAATTCATTGTGACGAATAGCAATTTTGTTACACTGAGTGTAACGCGATCCAGAAGTTCACTTCTCAGGCGACCTTGGATCTTACGACACCTGCTCTTCACATCGCTACAAATCCTTCGCAGCAGACCATTTATTCTTTCGCAGTCTTCCTTTATTTTAACGCCATAGTGAGATATGAAGGCGTTTAGAATCTGAACATATGAGGAGGCTCTGAGCCTGCTGTCTTTGAGATCGTACCAGCTTCTGAGTTGCTCAAATGAAATATTTACAGTAAAAGCTATTTCATCTTCAGAGACATTTTCTTTTTGTATGTAATTTGAACAGTGATTTGTGGATAAAGAAACCTTTAGCTTGAATTTAGTGAGATCAAATGCTTTTAAGAAGTTATCATGGTCCATTGTTGTGCTTCAGAAATCTTAGACTTAGAGAGGTCATATTTCCCGCGTTTTCGCAACCGGAAGTAAAAGTGCCGCGCATTAAAACGCTGACCAGCATGACTGTTTAACTGCCTTCCCACAGTTCACCTTGGGAAAAGAAAGCCGGGTTTCTAAGCTGTACATGGTGGCGAAATGTGTATAGAAATGGAGTTCTCGCGAAAATGCCAGCTTCTTATTGTTCACTTGTTGTCTTTCGCCACAAGACAATGTTATAGTTCTACTCTGATATCACTGTGTTTTATCACGAAAATGTACGCTGGCCATAAATGTGGATGAAAATCGCTGTGTATGCAGGATATCATGTCAACTTTGATGAAATTATGAACTCGGCAAACTTACTGGAACTGGAAGATTGGCAACATGGGTTTTTTCCAACAAAAATACAAGCGATATACGGGACGAAGGGAACTGATTTTAAGGTTTATTTTGTACGCTATTATTGTGTACCTATATCCCACTGGAATCTAAAGTAAAGGAAGAACTGGATCGTCTTGAAGCTGCAGGAGTGATAGAACCTATCACTAAGCCTACTCTCTGGTGCTCATCTATGGTTCCTATCATGAAGAAGTCAGCTGGCAGAGTATGACTGTGCGTGGATCTCAAAAAGCTTAAAGTGCCCCTACGATCAAATTTTGACATATCAATTTTTTCTCATATTCGTAAAGTAGAGTGGCTACATTTTTACCAGTTCAAACCGCTTTTCGTTACGACGACGAGAAGTCCTATTTTTTTAACTCCGAATCTTGAATTTTACATCCGCTATTACGCGACCCCGTTCCTGTGGGCGAGGAATGCCTGGTCATTTTTTAGCGTACGTGACGTCATACACTTAAGGTTATCGTATACCTTCAGGGTACTGTTCCGGATAAAATTAAGTAGCGTCTCGAATATTCGTCGTATTTAGATATATTATTATACCTCATTTAAAGCTTATAAAATTGGCTACAACGATATACCTAAGGTTTGTAATTTTGATAAAAGTGCAATTTTTAAATAAACTTCTTTTCCGAACAAGCGAGTTGGTTTCCAAGAGCTCCAACTCCACGGCAATTTAATGAATTTAAAGGGATACCCGAGTGAAAAACACATTGGGGCTCAAAAGAATCTTCAACATGTTCTTTGTTCAGAAAATGTATTAAAATTTGATCAAACGTTTTTAGTATTAAGAACGAGCACCTCAAAGTTGGCCCCGCGAAGACATGGGCGCCGCCATCTTTGTTTGCATTTACGGAAGTGACGTCACTTCGTCCCACCAGCGTATCGTGGCTACTTGTCTTTGTATGATTTTCGCACGCTCGGAATTAAAGTGGATATATTTTCATCGAGATTGCAGAGGAATTCTTACAGAAACCGGAATTATGATGAAGACGACATTATGAGAAAAGTTCAGAAGACTGGGAGGAGGAAGAAAAGCATTGGGAAGGCGAGAAATTATCAGACGAACAACAAGGTCTTGTAACTGCCATTTAATAACAGCAAAACAACATGGCTTAAAAGACTCGAGTGACTTCTGAATAAGTATAAGAACTACAATGTATGTGAGGTACAGTTAAGGCGATTATCATCCTAAAAACACCTAATAAGTGAGAGAGTGAGAACGCTGGTGGGACGAAGTGACGTCACTTCCGTAAATGCAAACAAAGATGGCGGCGCCCATGTCTTCGTGGGGCCAACTTTGAGGTGCTCGTTCTTAATACTAAAAACCTTTGATCAAATTTTAATACATTTTCTGAACAAAGAACATGTTGAAGATTCTTTTGAGCTCCAATGTGTTTTTCACTCGGGTATCCCTTTAAGATCTGTTTGCTTTTCTGAACTCCCACAGACCTTGTTTACAAAACAGTGTCGGCGATTGTGGAAATTCGAAGCCGTTCTGAAGATATTTTGGTCTTCGTGAAACTGCTAAGGCGCAATCCAAGTATAGATGCGGGAATCGCTCTCAGCGCCTCTCTTTTAAAAATTAAAAAAATTGGTGACACAGTTTTTTAGCTGATATAAATTGCAAACAATCTGTGAAAATTTGAAGTAATTTGCACAAATTCGTGCCGAGTTGGAGATTTTTTCAAACTCTGTTTGGAACGAAAATAGAAAGTCAAGAAAACGCTCTGAAAAGTTTTAGCCGGCCGGCGAGACTGATTCTTTCAACCAGTGACTGGGAAATGTCACAGTCAAAACTTCCCACAACAACACGTGTTGTTAGTTCGCGTGTATGGGAAAAGTAGCCTATGTAGTAAGAAAGTGTACCATTTTCCCGCTTTGAAAAGCAAACAAAACGTTTTGAATAGAAATAATCGTTCAAGTTTGTGCATTGTACAGGACTGTAGCAATTTAACGAACCACAAAGCTGGCATTTCGCTACATTCAAGCCTTCTAGTTGAGTACCAAGAATACGGTTTGTAATTCTCTTCAAGCCTCGTGCAAGGATGGTTTGTGTACGTTTTGAGGACAGAAGCTTCTCCATAATTGTTTGTATCACATGGAATAGCCGGTAAGACCGTACTAGTATAGATTGACCGAAAAATAAGCGGCTACGTTTGCTGAGAACATAGTTTATCATAAATAACTCATATTGCTATTTCCTATAAACAGATAAACCTATCGATGTAGTATGCCTTTTAATTTACTGCTAATTTTATTTTCAAGACAATAAACCACAGAAGAAACCACCAATATTATTTCATGAAGTACCTTGTTTCAGTTGTTTGTGTGTCAAACAGAAATGGGGGGCGCAAAGTTTGGTTCTGTGATAGCCACTGTAAAAGCTGCAGATCAGTAGTTTCAATATATTTTTTTAGTCTCTAGTAAATTCTTATCATTCACGATTTCATGTTAGACAAGAGAGCGATTTAATTTTATAGCAATTACATTGTATTTTAGAATGTAGATTTGCCAGAAAATCTATTGCCGGGACACACATAATTCCCGCTCGCTCTCATTTACGAACTAGCAATCCGGGTTTCACTATAATAATAATAATAATAATAATAATAATATTTTGACAGGAAAGCTCCACTCACAATTTGTGATTTTCAGGGAGGTCCTGTATTAAAAATATATATTTCACTAATATATGGAAAACAGGATAGTTAAATGGTCGAAATAAAATAGAAATAGAACAAGGAATTATTATGAAATTAAGTTATGTGCCAGTAAGATTTAAAAATTGATAATGTATTTGATTGTATAACTTCAGAGTCTAAAGAGTTCCAGTCTAATAGTGCATGGTAGGTAAACTTCTGCTGTCCCCAATTCCTACGTGCGAATGGTAAATGTAGATTATAACAGTAATCATTAATTCAGCTGTATGAGTAAGAATTCTTAACATTTAAAGAACTCTAAGAGACAATTATGAACTGTTTGGTTCTGATAGAGTAACTTTATTGACATTATAGTTAAGGTTTACAACATTTGAGACTTGTAATGTTATAATAGCTGGCTAGGCTACATGTACGTCTTCAGAATTTATTTTTCCAAAAGGGGGAAAAATGTCATGTTATGAGAAACACAATACATGTAAGCACGCTTGGGTCACATGACCAGCACCATGTTGAATAAATTAAGTTAATTATTTCTCACCATGTGATCGGTTGTGTACTTGTCGATATGGTCACTGTGAGTCTAAAATGCCTCCTAAACCGCTAAACACAACAGGTTCCTCTCTTGCTACTACATGTAACTGTAAAGTGAATGTAAACATATTTATACGTTATAGCGAGTAGCTGTGTTAACCATGTCACTGGTAGATGTGTGCATACCTGCATCCCGCTGATAATGACATAAAACCCTTGTACGTTTTCATGGCTAACTTGCATAATGTTAATGGCAGGTGGCTCAAGCTTTGACAGGCATGGTATTGGTACTCCATGATTTACTTTAGTGGTGATGTCGTAACGATGATGTCATCATTCACATGGTTTTAAGAGCACACCCATATCTCCCTCACCTCTAATGCCAGATGGCTCAAACTTTGACAGGCATGGTATTGGGCCCCCATGAATCACTTAGTGGTGATGTTGTAAAGATGACATTGGTCACATGCATGGTTTATTTACAGGCTAGTTATTATCAAGGTTCATACACCTAGAAATCATGGAATGTCTTGGGATTTGTATACATGTACATTTCTTCCTGGAGAGTCCTTAAAAGTCTTATTGAACATGTTATTGAAAGCAGTTTTAATTGTGAATTTTGTGCAAATTAAAGATTTTTGTTGTGATTTCAAAATTCTCGAAAATCCAGGATAGTCCTTATGAAAGTGTATGAATCCTGTACGTATTATAACCCATTCATTGTGTTATGCAAACAAAACAAAATTAACAATAATAATATTTATTTTTCAGTTCATCAAGGAGAAATTCCAAAAGCTGAAGTGGAATGTGACAACTGACGAATTTGATTCTGATACCCCAGTAGGCCAAAAGCACTTCACAAACATCGTAGCGACCATTAATCCTAATGCTAAGAGGAGGCTTGTTATTGCAGCTCATTATGACTCCAAGTTCTTCTTACCAACGCAAGACAATGACCAATTCATTGGTGCAATAGACTCTGCAGTTCCTTGTGCAATAATGATTGAGCTTGCACAGACACTCTCACCCTATTTTGCAAAGTTACGACAGGTTGGTGATTTATTTCAATCAAGTTTCCAATTCTCCTTTAGCTAGAAAACAATTCAACACCAAACATACATGTAGCCTCTCAATGGAGAACTTGTGGATGCAATGTTAATTGTATTTTTTCCAAGTTTAAGGGTACAGCAAACCATCAACAAAGTCCATAAGCGTCTTTCTAGTTTAAAAGCCCTGCAGCCAAAATTATATGGCTCATAAAATTTAGAAAACCAACAACAAGGTCCATAAGCTGCATCTATATAGTTTGAAAGACCTCTTTGCATAGTATGCATTTTGTTGTGGAATTTGTGCCCCTTTCAGATTGCAAAGTTAATTTAATTTTGGGAACTTGATTTTCTGGTGGCCATTGGAGAGATGACCTGTATCAGAGATGACCTGTATCAGAGATGACCTGTATCAGAGATGACCTGTATCAGAGATGACCTGTATCAGAGATGACCTGTATCAGAGATGACCTGTATCAGAGATGACCTGTATCAGAGATGACCTGTATCAGCGATGACCTGTATCAGCGATGACCTGTATCAGCGATGACCTGTATCAGCGATGACCTGTATCAGAGATGACCTGTATCAGAGATGACCTGTATCAGAGATGACCTGTATCAGCGAGAACTACATGTATATGGGAAAGTTTTTACATAGTTTATGAAAAGATCTGCTGCTCCAAATGTTGCATAATACCATGTCAAACCTAATTCAAACGTGAAACACATGAACAGAAATTATGTTAAAACACTGTTACCTTATTCTCCTATTCCTTCAACACTGATTTAAATAAGCCTGACTCAAAAAGTTTAAAAAGCCATTAATAAGTGAATTATTTGTGCATGAGACCGAAAACAGTATAAATAGTGCAGGATATTGCTAGTTTGAGTAGCCATGATCAGAGCACACGAAAAACACTATTCACTAGACTGCTAGCATGTGCCTTCTATTCCGATGGCTAAACGTGGTTCCAGATGGCTAACGATGGCAAGACATGGCACACATAGTTGTCTGGTCTGAGTCGGGGATGTCTGTAAGTAGGGACTGCCGACTCTTGCAAGTTTTGTAACAACCGTCGAATTCCCCGTCAGCCCAGCAACAGGAAATACCATTGGTCAGTTTTTACAGATCTGTCAGTGGCTCGTCAAAATGACTTGAGTCAGTATTATTACTGTTGAGTGTATAAAGCTATGGCGTTCATGCAAGTGAAACAGTTTAATACTAGATATTGCTGCCCTTAAATGCTTCTAGATTGCTTGACTTTATAATTAAAACACTACATTTGCAGCAACCTGCTAATTCTTAAGCATGTCTCCATGCTTGGTTTAAACTTTTCGTCAAACTGTAAATATAAACGTGAATGCCCTTTGTGTAAGATTTCGCTGAGTTCATCAACAACGTTTGGATTCTCGATCTACTAGCTATAGGATTCTCAGGTTTGTCCGATACTTGAGGTTGCAAATACCGCTGTTGTTGCACAAAATTATTGACTTTGCTTTGCATTGATTCTTGATCTTGAATTTTCTTCTCGGTTTCTTTATAGGTAAGTTTAAAATGTTGAGACATAAATTTGAACAAAACGTTCCAGTTGTTATAAATATTCTTAAACTGTGATTTTCGAAGTCTGCAATTATCATGTAAACCAAAGAATACAGATACAGTGTCGTCTCCTTTTATTCTGAACTAGTTTTTAGTAGTTTCAATCATGCTACTACACTGCTGCTCAAATAATAAAATCAACTGGCGAAAGAAAGAGACTGTCCCATGCGTCCCTAGGGAGTAATTAGGAGGCGGAGCTGTAAAAAAATATGATCCTTTTGCAGACAGCACGGTCGGTACAAAACTTACAAACCCAGCCAACTATGTGTACCATGTGCTAGCCATCATTTATAGCCATCTGGAACCATGTTTAGCCATTCTAAAACAATGCACAGTAGAAGGGACATGCAAGCTGTCTAACTATTCACTTGTGGTGTATACTAACACTATATATCTCATCTTTTCCCATCTAGAACTCAAACACCACATTACAGATGGTTTTTCTTGATGGGGAAGAAGCATTCAGAGAATGGAATGCACAAGATTCTATCTATGGTGCTCGTCACTTAGCTGAGAAGTGGTACAACGAGTCACAACTAGGCTCTGTGGTATGTCTGTTTCATCATTAGATTAATATCAACCAATATGTGACACTGAAAGGAGTTTCAGTACAAGCCATCTATACATAATTTGTACTGCCAGAGCATTTTAGGGATTTATTATTTTTACCACTTGAAGGTAGACAGAGAACCATGGAGATCTCTACAATTTATTGTCCTTATCTGAGAAGACATGAAGGTCTATAACCATTTGCAGTTCAAGAACAAAAATTGTTTCTCAAATCCAGCACCTTCTACTCAGTTATTTTAAGACCATTCAGTATTGGTCCGGCTGGGGTTTTAATTGAACCTACAAAATTGTACAGTGTTGTGATGTCCTGCATGACAGACCAGAACTTAACCAGTGTACCACCTCCAACTCATATGCCACTGCTGAATGCTTGAGTTGGTAGACTCTAATAAATCGATTGGTAGTAATTGTCTAGGGTTGGCCGTTGGAGTTGCATGTATAGTTAGGTAATACGGTTGGGAGGAATACAATCATTGTATATGACATCACATTAGGAATACCTTCTCCAATATTTATTGGAAGCCCCAATCATGGTTCAGCTAGACCACAATGTTGTAATGTTTGGTCTGCTGTATGGTCTGCCCATACATGTACATCCTGTAAGACCTTTGATGCATTCAGTTGACCAATTATTCCAGATTGATTAAGAATACCCAGTACATGTAGATGGAATAGTCTCTGGGAATCACTTGTTAATTCAGGCACATTTTGCACTGTAAACTATACAGTCAAATGATTGCTGACATGATATTCAAGATACATTTACATTGTAGTATTCTTGTGGCTAAAAAATCCAGATACAAGCGATTTGTAGAGATCATTCTGTGTATTCTTATTCCAGAATATGGTCAATTGAATGCACCCTTGATTACTGTTTTCTCTGTTTTAGGAAGCCTTTATTTTACTGGATCTACTGGGAGCTCCCTCTCCCACATTTTTCAACATGTTCAGTAAAACTTCACATCTCTTCCAAACACTTCAAAAAATAGGTTAGTGTGTCAAGTGTTTATTTGTAACCCAAAATCTAATTAAAGGAACATATATAATTATTCAATGTGATAAATCTTCAAAAGTTTACGGTATGCTATAAATGTTATATTTCGATCAGCCAATCTGAGCTCAGCAATTCTATGAAACAGCTAGAGGTGGTGCATATACATTGTATATAAAAATTATATTATAATGCCTGTTTTATACATGTACTGTATATAGCATTTTAGAGCAGTATGTCATGGCTAGAGTAGACAAAGCCAATCAAAGGTAGGCCTGTGAATCAATTTCTTTTTTCAGCCAATCAAAATTTGAACACATTAATGTCTGGAAATACAGCTCCCTCTGACTCACTACGTCCGTTTTTAGTTTGATAGATAGTGTTTCATAATGGCTTCAAATCTACCCTCTATTTGTGAAGACAAGATTTACCCATTTCTTATCTACATTGTACATGTATTGGCTAATATGGTTATTTCATGTTTTTAATAGAATTTGGGTGAAAATATTACCCAAAATTTATATTATTTTGGTATATCAAATAAAATTATGAGTTGTTGTTCTTGCTTAACAGAGGATGGTTTGCACAGCGATGGAGACCTACATGGCCATTACAACTGGTACTTTCAACATGCTGGTCTTCAAGAGGGGATTTCTATAGAAGATGATCACATTCCATTTTTAAGAAAGGGTACATTAATTTAAAGGACATTAATCAATTGTGTAGTTTTTTACAAGGTTCAAAATTAATGGTTGTACAGTACAGTTGTCCCAGACACCAAAATTATGCTTGGACAACGAAATCCCTACTGAGTGGTTAATTGCCCCTTATATAGACACCCTGAATTTTCATTGAACTATAGTATCCCAAAATGCCTTTAAAGTGTGAATAAAGTGAAACACCAAAAGGAGAAGACATGCTGATATATCAATAGACATGATAAAGATAATCACAGATTTGTAGTACAGTACACAGCCATCAACTCTGGTTAGAGTGTCTATATAGTGCTGCACCATTAATCCAACATGGCTGCTGCTTTTTTAGTACCGAACAGGAGCAAGGGGAACCTAAATACCCTTTGGCAACCAAACCATCTTCTGACTCTGGTTGCCCCTGGGACAACTATATATATATATACAGTCGATCCAGGAAAGGTTGTCTTACAGAAAAGTCAATTACACACATATAACTGTCACGTGACGGTATATACAGAATATATTAACTTCCCTGTGGTTCGCAGGTGTCGCGAGTTGGTAATTAAGACCCGCAGCCAGGAGATAATTATAGAAAACGAGAAGATTCGGAAGAAAGAATACAAGTCATGTACTCTAGTTCCAGAATGGTTTGGCAGCAAGTATACAGGAGAGAGACGCAAATTGGATAAATGCAGTATCAGTTTACAGAAAGGTTGCGTTTTATCTGGATTTGACGAGTAAATACTTGCGTTTAATTCTAGAAGTTTGGTCGTGAAGGGAATTATCATGCAGACCGCAAGGACAAACATTGTGTTATCTGGTCACGATATTTTAATTCAAGGGGCGATTGGCGAGAGAGAAATAACTCAGTGTTCCTTGAGATCATCTTGATACAATGTACATATGAACTTGTTCAATTTAAATTAAATACTACGTTTGAATAAATAATATTTGGCCGTGTTGCCATTGGATGTTCGACTCTACAACACAGTACTTAGTTGATAGCGAGTTATTAAGTCGGCTTAATTTACTGACAGCATAGATGCAAGCTCTAGCTTTATTTATTTTTTCGTTCTTTAATTACTCGGGCTGCCTGTGGTAAAAATGCAAGTCGTTATTTTTTGAATTATTTTTTTATTCCATGTAGCAAGCGTTCTGCGCATGCGTTAAAGGTCAAATTCACACCAATCAGATTGCACTGTGCTGGTCACGCAACAATCGCCAGGTTAAGTTATTTACAGAATTGAGTACAGTAAATCAAGATGGTCGTCCCGCGAGGGCGAAAGCCTTCCAACAGGCTCAGGATATTTCAACTGCCGCTCTTGTTCACCATAAAAATACATGAACAACCAGGAGCCGTAATACATCTGTCTGGACAGATCCAATGTACATTTAGAAACGTAAGCGAAATACAATATCCAAACACGTTTGGATATCAACGGTATTGAATTATAATCAAAGGTTAGATTTCGTCAGGCGCGCTCAGATAAGAAAGTTCAAAGCTCTCAGACTAGACGAGACAAGGAGATATCAATTTCAATGAGTCATTGTCAGAAATCTATTCCATCGTGGGCAATTATGCAATACAACCTACATGTAAGTTTGGGTCAGGTCTTGTACAGCTAAGGCATGTTTTACGACAGAATAACCAGAGTCTTTCTACTGGATTGAGAGTTTGAGACATTAACATGTCTGCTAAATTAACTTTGACAGCAGAAACCCTCATTGAGCCAAGCAGAATATTTACATGATCCGCTAAGATTTTTACAAATCTTAGTTAAGCAGTTGTTTTCAGTGTATGCCAACTGAAATGCTGTGCTCGTTTTCTGGTTAAGGCTCAGTGGGGCAACTACACGAACAAGAAGCATGAACTGCCAGCAAAGAGAGAGGGAAATGTACTTGAAATGCACAGCGCTAGCTGAAGTATAATATCTGAGACGTTAAATTACGTTACTGTGAAGAGGATCAAAATTCAAGTTTTGTAGCTTGACACTGTCTTCTGCCGTGACTCGTGAGAGAAATTGGAAAAGATCTAGCTGTTTCATTCAGACACTGGCAAATGTATTGAAAGCTACGGGCTTACTTTATGAGATTATTATTCATTGTGGAATGAAAGGAAACAGGTTAGCTGAAAGTTAAGTTCGAGGTAGGCTTCGACTTTCATTCCGATTAAGTGCATACATGTATGTGCACGAAGGTGGAATGCTTTCAACAACACTAACAAAAGAACCAAAACGAAAGATTCAGTTACGTAAGTACTGTAAGTAAACTCTTTTAGATTTGAATACATTTCCTCTCAGTTTGTCTGTTAATGTACTTTTTCTTCTAATTATCGCTTTATTTAACATCTCTGTGATTTAGAGTATGCGTACCTCAAAATAAATTATTTGAAAGGTCAACTGAACTCTTGTGTCGATTAAAGTGCAAATGTTTTTGTGAAACAGTCTGTGAATTTGAGAAGCGGACGTAGAAGAGCTTTCTCATTAGGAATTCCAATTTTTTTCTTGCTATGATGTTTCATTTCACATTTATTCATACAGTTTTAGCTGGACATTCCCCCGAGTTTTTGATCTATTTTCAATCAAATTCAAAGTCTGATTATGTCATTGTATTGCATTTATACACTTGAATTGCCAGTATTCTGTTGTTCAAATCCTGCGTTGTCATAGTCATGCATGTCATAAAAGAAATTAATAGACCAGACGTTTTTATGACGTTCTCACTGGCGAATTAAAGCACGACTTGTTACTACATGTAAGAGGATTTCAAATGAAAGTGTATTATTTTCATCTTCAATCTCATGTGGCCCGAGTGAAAGCCCAGATAGGCTCTTGTTTGTAGTTTAAATAATTATGAAGAATAATCACTGAATCATTATGACTCATTCAGTTCAACCAGATCTGAATGCGTGCTGATGCATGCATAGTTCACTTGGCTTCTCGAATAAAAAAAACTAAACTGTCCTGTGTAGTATGAAGAACTTTTTAGTTTGACTGCATATATAATCATTTAAAAAATACATCTGTTGCAATACAGCCACGTCTGTTTATTGTAAATAATGCATTGAAGAAAATGCTACAATGGCAAAAATTGCAGCTGTTTTTAACGGCACTTTTAAGAAAATATTTAATATTCAAAAATTAGTCTTGCTTCGTTATTTATATCTGTGAAGCTAACCAACAGTTTTAATACTAGACTAAATTGCGTGGTTGATTTAAAAGATTTAAACATCGCAAAACACTCCAGCTTTTTTATCCAGTGTAAGTTAGTTGTTAGATACTGAAGTAAACCTCCCTACGTATTATTTATTATTGAACGTTTTTACTTTGTAATACTACATGTAATTGTTGAATGGTCTTGCCTGATGTGCATGACTTCATACCAGTTGTGTTGTGATTGCAATTTGTACATATCAAACTTTGTTCAAAAAGTTTCCCAAACTTACTGTTCTCTAGCATTCACTATCTGATATTTTTACCCAATATTTTATAATGAAAGCATAAGGGAAAAAAAGGAAAACAATATGCAGTAAATTGTGCTTGGTTTGAGTTAATAGGCAAGTTTAGTTTGCGCGTGCACGGTGTTGACCCCGTCATTGCGCTATTATGAAAAAAGTGCGTACCTTTAGCCACAGATTTAGTATGAACTCATGCAGGACCCAATAAACAGAAGCAAAGCTTATTTGTTCCATTCATTTGTCCATGTATTTAATTAAAAGTCAATCCGATGGTTTCCAAAAAGCTCAAATTGCACTCACCCTACGCGCTCATGCAAAAAGCACGACCAAACTTCTAGAATTAAACGCAAATGTTTACTCGTCAAATTCAGATGAAACGCAACCTTCCTGCAAACTGATACTGCATTTATCCAATTTGTGCCTCTCCTGTGTACTTGCTGCCAAACTATTCTGGAACTCGAGTATTTTTGCTTCCGAATCTTCTCGTTTTCTTTTTCTCCGGGCCGCGGGTCTTAGCAACTCGCGACACCAGCGAACCACAGGGAATTTAATTTATTCTGTATATACGGACATGTGACAGTTATATGTGTGTAATTGACTTTTCTGTAAGACAACCTTTCCTGGATCTACTGTATATATATATATATATATATATATATATACATGTATTTATAGAGACAAACATTAATTTCGAACCCTGATACATACATGTACATGTATATGCATGGCTGGCATATCTTGGTAATTTTGTTCTTACTCGAATACCTTGTGAATGTTCCAAAATGCTTTTCAAACTGTTGATAAATGGTGCTTTCAATTTAAGATGGCAGACAGGAATTATCCTAATGCCAATGGGCCACATGTGTAATCCAGGTAACCCACACTGTGGCTGTGTACTATTAATACTATCACAACCAAACTTCACATTACCATTAATCATGTCACCCTCTTTAATGTGCAGTAACAAATGGTGCTACATTCACGTAAATGAAATTTGCCATTTTCGAATAAGGTCTATTAGATGTGTTTTTACCTTTTTTTATGGTAATTGTTATCGTACTGCCATTCTCTGCAGGTGTCCCAATATTGCATCTTATTCCTGTCCCATTCCCCTCATGCTGGCACCAGTTCACTGATGACAGGCGCTGCTTGAATGACGATACCATCCACAATCTTATTAAGATCTTCAGGGTATTTATTGCTGAGTATTTTGAGTTGCCAGTACATGTATGATTACTTTCTTTCTTTAAGATATGTATTTGGAATCACATGCAATAGTCGTGATGAAAAAATAAATTACAGCAAGAAAGAATCAATTTCATAAACTGCCAGTGCCTTGTAGGGCTACAGAACAAATAGGTACACAACAAATACCATGGTTGTCTTTGGGATATACATAGAGGTTATTACATGTACATTGTACATGCCGGCTGCACGGAGATACAGATTTTATCTTCGAGTGTTGATGACATCTTACGAGTGAGCGCAGCAAACAAGTAAGATATTATTTTCATCAACAATTTGTATCTCCAAGTGGCCATGTAATGTTCTGTTTAATATATAATTATCGATGAAATACCAGTTGTCATCATATCTTATTAAAAGGCTAGAAATTCGTAAAAGCCAGTCATATTTTAAAATGTGAAGATATCAGTTTTTAGAAAGAAATAATTATACATTGGTATTTTATCGATAATTATGTATTAAATTTGTATGTGTTTCCAAACAATAATTAATTATTATTAAGTTCATTTATTGTTGGTCCCCAGTCCTTATGGGTATTTTTTTAATGCAACCTTGGACAATCATGAATTAAATTTTCAAAGAGGAAAAAGTAATATATTATTATCATTCATATTCTTTCAAAAATAGCAATACCGGTAGTGCTAATTTATTATAATTATATGGACCACATCACGCAGAAAGGGCCCAGACGACATTTAAAGTGCAAGTAAAGCCATAAAACAACATTAATTAACTGTTTTTGCTCAAATTCTATTTCTAATGTACTTCAGTTGTCTAAATTAGTTTTCAACTAGAATAAAAGTTACCCGAATTGTGGGATTGATTCATCTTGTGATGTCACAATTGAAAGCTACAGGATTTTATTGTAGTAGTTTTATCTTGGAAGGGAGTTGATTCATCTTATGATGTCACAGGATCCACGACAAGGAACTTAGGGATTAAATGTCAGAAATTTTACAAAATCTGCAAGATTAATACCTTTTTGTGAGAAACAAACACAATAGTACAATATAATTATATATTTTTAAGTTAAATAATTCATATGATAGTGTTTGTAATAAAAGATGGAAGGTTTTGTTTTATTTTTGACATGGAGTGCTACATTTCATTCCTAAAATAAAATATCAGTTTCATGAAATTGATAACAAAAATCTGATGTGAAATTTATGTGATTTTGGTGCAAATGCCCGATTACAAATATGACCACAAAAATTATGAATCCTGGGGATTATTTTGATGTATGACATTCCTGTATACCTGCTCAAGTGCTAAAGATAGAGTAATAAATAAAATAAGATGAACAATATTATCACATTTTCGTTAAAAAAGAACTTTTATGCAGTAATTCTGCCCCACGTAGCTCGTAACTAGTAAGTAAGTAAGTAATCTTTATTTATACACGGTACGCTCATCAGGGTTTTGTAACTATTAATTTTATAGCAGCAGTACAATTAAGTGATACTTTAAAATAACCATCTCATGATAGGCTATCATTTGCGTTTGCTACTTTACAGAATTGCAATCAACCACCCATGTAAACATATTGTAAATTAATATTTTCGTCAGCAATTTCACTTGTCAATTTCACGAAATCAACACTTCATGTCATTAACGGATTGCGGAGCTCATGATGCAGATTCTAATGGTACCACAGGTATCCAAAACATAGAACAACTTCAAAAGATATTTCCATTTCATGTTGTCCAGGCCTTTTGTGCATGATGCGACCCATATCTCCATAAAGTGATTTTACTTTATCTATGAAATCAAGTATCTAATAGTTGATATCTTAATGGTCAAAACGGAACAAAAGGAAACAGTGAATCTCAAACTGTGTAATGTCTATTTCACAGGTTAAGGAAAATCACTAAGCAAGTTTATTTTAGAAGTACATACATTTTATTATTAAATTAATATAAATTATATTACTATTATCAAGGTAGTTTATATTTTCCCTATTCCAATATGGCTGATCTAATTTGTATAATGCCAATAAACTTTATTAGGCATCAGAGGCATTAATGTTAACACAATGAATTAGGTAACCCATAGAAGAAGTATATGGCAATATGAGATCAAGTAGTCGCCAGAGCTCCAGCAGTAGCCAGTTTCTATTGAAACCCCTGATATTAGGTGAAGTGAATGCTGTCTGTACTATAGCATGCCATAGTAAAAATTTAATACTGAGCAGTTTGGGAGTTTGGTCAATTATAATTTGCTATTATCACCCTTTGGCCACCTTGGATTGAAAGCGAGGCACCCGGGTTGTTCTACTAAGCCAAGTTACATACATTGTAGCGCTTACTATTTGCTCTATTGTTGGTCACAAGTTTGGATGAAAAAGCTACTTCATCTCCACTTTTGTAATCCAAATTGTACAAATAATAGCCAGAAAAGAAGATCTAGGGATTCTTTTCACATATTTGCTTCCAATAAACAGCTCGGAAAGTGATGGAGTTTGAAAATATGCAGAGATGTCGGCCCACACTTTGGGCTTTGATAAATATCCAGAGTGAGTAAAAATAACACAGAATTAACAGGTTCCGTCAGACTCAAGTTACATGTAGCAGAGGTCTCGGAAAATGAGAGGCAAGTTAGCATAACTGGCTCAAACCCATATAAAACATATTAAAATCTCAATAACGTAGTACCAATTAATGCTGTCAATCCTAACATTCAGAGTACATTGTATCACTAATCTTGGCATACTATTTAACATGGTAGTATTCAACTGTTATTTACTGCTCTCTATATTCTTCATACAACATTCGCCATTTTTCGAATAGGATCTGTTTTGTTTCACATAAGATGAGTGTTGTTGAAATTATTCTCACTATTTTCTGGCATCTCTCTTTTAACTGTAGTTTACTATAGCCAATTTTATTAATAACGGACTTGTTGGTCCAAATTTATATTCACTATTTTTGATTTACCAGCAAGAATTTTAATGTTTCCACATGTTTTCATATTTACCTGATCAATGCAGTATTAATTTTGTAATCCTATCATCATAATTGTAGCTAAACAGTCTCCTGCTTATACAGAACCTAACTGTCAAATATTTTCAAATTGACCCAACTAATATTGTCTCACTGCATGGAAACGAGGCAACTATAAAGGCATCAAAACGAGGCCAGTAGTCACAGGAAGAGAAATATTCAGTCGATGGCGAAAAATACATGTAACGTTAATTTCGTATGATACAAAGAACACAAAACAACACAGCAGTGTAATACGCGGGGTGGCACAGTGGTTAGCGCTTCGCCTCACTGCGGGTTCTCCGGTTTGCCTCCCTCCACAAAAACCAACACGCTAAATTCCAATTCGATCTGTGGATTAGCCGGGTGCTGGCTTTGATCAGCCCCTGTGGTTGTTTCAGGTTCCGTTAGAAATTCCGAGTACGACAGAAACGAAGACATTTCTGACCGACTCCAAATTTGCGATGTCTGGGACACCTGGCCTCGTTCTGATACCATTGTTACCAGCCTAAAAGTTATAAAGGAAAATAGGTGGGTTTTGTTATGTTTTTATTTATTCGTTTAAATGCACTTACAATTCTGCCATTTTTGTAGATGACTTTACCATATCGTTGCATTTCCAGACAATGGGAAAATCTGTGTTTATTTCAGGCAATGTGTATGTCAGTGGTTTCAATAGACGCTGGTGACCAACAATTTTATCCATCTACTTTGAAGATTTTGTCGCCTACTTTTGCAATTTGATCCCCTAGAGGTTCAAGTGCCTTTAGTTTTCAATCAGCTGCCTACTTTAAGAGTTATTGAAACCACTGCATGTACAAATATGTATATGCAGGGCTTGAAAAACAGATAAAAGCCCACATCATGTGCACAAGTGTTCACATTTTTGCTTCCTACATGTATGCCAGATGTTTTACTTGCAACATAAAAAAAAATGTATGTGAGTGCAACGTTACGGTTTCGACAGTTACTTACATTTGGTAGGTGGTGTAGTATTAAAGGGACACTGTCAACCTCCAAATGATAAACTTTCTCGTGACCTAAGTCAAAAATAACTACTTAGATTAGCTTTCCAGGTATAATGGAGAAAATGAGACAATTTTGCTAAAGGATGACAAAGATTCGAGTGGATGAAAAATACTGCTTTTAAGAGAAATTTAGAGCAACTTGAAATTGCTTCACGTAACCGACATCAGGTTTCTACAATAAGCACCAAAACTAATGTGCGCACATCGCCTAGATTTGATTATTGTCATTTCTGCTATGTCAGCACCTGGTGTCTCGTAACGCTTACTGTAGAATAAGGTTTCGTAATCCACTTTAACCTTGGCCATCCTCTAACGTAAAAGTTTGAAAAGGATATCGGGACATTAATAAGGTATCTCTCTTCTATGGGGGTGTTTCAGAACTAGTTCACCAAATTTTCGTTATACCGGATCGAAGTTTGCTATTGTCTTGTACTCAATACGGATTGGATAAAATAACCGCAAGTTGGAATGCTTTGTTTTCGTTCTGTATTGGTTGTGATCGGTTGTTGTCTAAGTGGCCCTGGTTACAGTTAGTCGCACAGTAAATAGGGGAATGGATAGGAAACCCAGCAAACTTCAAAGGGGCTAACAAAGGCGCTGCAATTTAGGTTGGAAGCCGGGGTAAAACCAAATGTTGTGCACGGTCATAGTTCATTAGCGGCCCTGAACGACTGAACCCACGTTTCTATTGGCTGATTGATTAACATATTGGAATTTCTATTGTGTTTTGTGCATGGTCACGGTTGAAAAAAAATTGCGAACAAAGACTTATAACAAAGAAGGTCGCTGGGTTTCATAACCATTCTATTCTATTAACTATGCTGTTATAGTACACGCACTTTTTTATGTTTATCCAACCAGGGAGGGAGGTGAAGATGAATCTGTATATAATATAGCATTTTCGCAAAATTCTAGACTACATTTTAGGACAATACTTCCTTCTAAAACGAAAATAACACTTGGTCGACACACAACAAGTTTTGCGATTTTTGGAGCGATGGAACGCGTCCGGCCGTAAACCTGACACACAAGCAGAACGTTACAATATTTAAAACGCTTTTAATTGTTTTCTTGTTGGTTCAGTCACAACGTGTTCACATGTTAGCGGCATACTTCTTTTTAAAATAATAACTGGCCGACACAACAACTCAACATGTTTAGCAATTGGCAAACTCTAATTTTGCAGAGTTAGAAAAAATACGACCGCAGAGATCAACGTGTCGTACGTGACATCTCATTCTGCACAAAACAAGCTTAGCCAATCACAGCACAGTATTCACGTTAATGAGATTCATCTCCCACTACCCTGATGCAATCCACCAAAGGGGCCAATTAAAAGCATTTTTGAAAATTAATAGATGTTAAAATTATTTCCAGTGTTCATACACCAGAAAAATGCACAAAATACATAAAAGATAATGCACACAGCATGAAATGCTAAATACAAATTATTTTACAAATTATAATGCATTTCCACTTGCCGAGGCATAATGTCTCCTGCACATGAGCAGGCTAATGTTTTACGAGTGGAGTTCTTAGCATTTACAGCATACATCTGGCTGGAAATTAAAATATACAAAATAAGATAAAATTTAAACTAATACAAAAATGGTATGCACCTTTTTTCTGGTTTTCCGGTGTAAATGGTAAGGGGGACTGGACACGAGTCCCAAACTGGACTGGGAAAGATTACCTAGCAATGTTGATACACCATTAAATGTCCAAGTAACAAAGTTCAAGTTTGACAGAAACTTTATATCAAACCCTGCTAATAGGGATTGCTGTCGATACATCCTACTCTTTACAACGTGCAAGTGTGATGCATGCTCATGAAATAATTTAATAAAATGGGATATACTGGGATCTGCAAGTGTTAATTTCATGTTCACTCCTGATGCAAGTGTGGTGGTACTTTCAGAGTTGAAGATAGAAGCCAAGCGCAGAGATGAATTATTGGAACAGGTGAACTCGCACTAAGGTGCGGGATTGCAGAATATCAAAATATACTTAAATATCATTATCATGGTGACGTGATATCCAATGTAAGTGATAATATCATGATAATATCATGATAATATCAAAGAATCAAATGACTGAACTTTGTCTTTCAGAATATCATCAAATATTATGTGATAATTTGTTTTATGAAAAAAACTACTATCAAATATCAATGTTATGAGTATTCGATATAGTGGTATATAATTATGATCAAACTATCATTATCAAATATCAATGTTATGATTATTCGATATAGTGGTATAATAATTATCAAAGTATCATGATCAAATATCAATGTTATGATTATTCGATATTAACTTCTTATTAACCGAGAGCGAGGTCTTTACGGGAAAATATCAGACCGAGGTCTTGACAGTACGGACCGAGCGATAGCGAGGTCCGTACATAAAAGACCGAGGTCTGATATTTTCCCGTAAAGACCGAGTGGGCGAGGTTAATAAGTAGTTTATTATATGGCACTTGTGATAAACAAAGAAGGAAAAAATACGGGCCGGTGTGCGAGTCACGCGAGTCATAAGCACAACATTAGATACATAATTTGCATAAATGTACATACCAAAGTAGTGGAAGCCGTTCAAAACTTATCCCGGGATCTATTTGACAGCTCTTCGTAAATCAATACAAAAGATGAATGGAAATACAATGTCAGATGTCAGAATCAATTCAGAATTAGAAAACTTTGCTAATCGAAAGTGCATGAAAGGTGGAATTCGTAGAAAAAGCGATCAGAAAAGAACATTTCTTCCACTAAATCAACTCGAATCAAGTGCCATGTGGTCGGCGGAAAGAAATCAAGATCTTCGTCGGATACAGTGCTATGCTGTTTGTTTGTATGCTGGGCAACTTTGACTGGGACATGGAAAATCTGGAACTGACAATCCCTAATATTTGCTCCTCGGTGATCGGCAAAATTGGTTAGCTGTGGTCTGTGGAATCAGAACTTCCCTGGTTTATAGTGAGGGATTGTAATTTGTAAACTGTGCTGACTGACATTCGAGACAAATTTCTTAAAAACCGATAATTGTAGAAGAAATCCGGCTGCAGAGGAATAGACTTGTTGCTTGTTGAATATATGGATTATGACTTATGGCTCTGGTGATAGTCGCTGGCAGACTTGTTGTCTTGTAGTTTTACAACTTCCACTGCAGGACTGCACGGATCGAGGCTTTCGCTCGATTCTCGTGTGAACACTCAACAGAGACACGAAGCTTTCAGGATCAGCGTTAGCAGGTTTATTTTTATTAAGTCGGATTGTTCAGTTATTTTGCTGCTATGGTGTTTCATTCCTGCATCACCAGCTACATTACTAAGCCCATGTTCTAATTTCGTTTCTACCGAGTTTCTAACGAGTGTGATGTCGCTGTTTGGAACTCGCTTGCAGTTGACGGCCAGGGAAAATGGTTCTTCCGTATATTGAACTCTGCTAGACGGTGACTTCTGAAACTTTGTAGAACTTGAAAGCCGGGACATCTATGTTGTCTCTGTAGCATAGACCTTTGGATGGAATTGTATTTTAACTAGTTCTTTCCTGTCCTTTTCTGGTTGACTTTGCGTGCATCGATGATATATTTTTGACAACAAATTGTCAAGTTCGTTTGGGAGGTAAGCTTTGTAATTATATTTACAGGTCACATTTTTGATGGACCGACTTTCTCTCTTTATTAATTATTACGATGTTTGTGCTCTTAAACTGCTTCACTAAGTGCATACAGCCTAGTTATCTTTATTTTACCTCGATTTTAGTTTTGATTACCTGAGCTTAGACCAAACTATGCGAATTGTGACCGTTATCATGGTAACGGTCCGTACGGCAAAATCCCGACCGAGCACCAGCCAATCAAAACACTTGATTTGACATCGAGAGAGGCTTGCCATATAATAATTACTGATATTATCATGAGATATCAGTCCACCATGGTAATTTTTAACTTCATTTATCAAACTCATTAATAATTCATTGCAACAAAAACAGGAAATCACAGAGCGATAAGTACTGTTTAAAACACGAACAGCAGAATTTTTAGACTTGATAAAACACGTGCTGTGTGTTTTAAACGGCTTCAAAAACGCTTTAAGAATGCAATGAAAGAAAGATGCACATCTCGAGGGTGACGTTAAGAATTTTTTTTTAGTAGGATGAAATTTTATTTAAAGTTTCATCCTAATTAGAAATTCACTGATAAAGGCCCACAATTTGCTGCGAGTTTATTAAAAGACTTCAAAAACATTCACATGTAAAGAGGGTAAAGATACCTTTTCAGTTATTTTGGCGATGCGACTTATTTTGGCCGAGAAAATCCAAGCTAAAAGTTTATGTAAATTAGGATGAAATTTTATCAGGTATAAAATGTCTTCACGGTAATTACCCTATATCATTATGACGTCACGGCTTGTTTATGAGGGGGACAGAATCGACTTGAACAATATAATTTTGAACTAAATCTGCTCTGCTGAGGAAAATTTAACTTCGAATTGTGTGGTTTCCAGATATCAGCTGTATCAATGTTTATCCCACAATATTTACCGTATTTGGTGGTGGTTACCGCTATTCTACGTTCTACAAAATGATTTGATAGCTATTTCCTTTGTGTTGTTGCTGTTTTGTCCCCCTCCCACGACCGTGATCCTTAGCGTTTAAACAATAGATTGTTTTGATTTGACGTCATGATATAGGGCAATTGATTTCCTTTGTTTTTACTTCATTAATTATTCATGAGTTTTTGAAGTGATTTTAAATCTGATACAAATTTCGTCCTGATTTACATAAACTTTGGTTTCGATTTTCTCGGCCAAAATAAGTCGTATCGCCAAAATAACTGAAAACATGACTACATCTAGACGTTCGATAAGTAAGATAAAGAATTCGTGTCCGATCTTTATGCGATTTACAAACTCGAGCTGAAAGCGAGAGTTTGTAAATCGCATAAAGATCGGCCACTTATTCTTTATCTATTACTAAGAATTCCTGATATTATCATGAGATATCAGTCCCAGAGTAATTTTTAACTTCATTAAGAATTCCTGATATTATCATGAGATATCAGTCTACCAGAGTAAATTTTAACTTCATTAAGAATTCTTGATATTATCATGAGATATCAGTCCACCAAAGTAATTTTTAACTTCATTAAGAATTCTTGATATTATCATGAGATATCAGTCTATCAGTCCACAAAAGTAATTTTTACCTTCATTAAGAATTCTTGATATTATCATGATATTAGTATGATATTGATACTAGCTAACAGAGAAAATCAAAATATCATTGGGCTATCACGTCCTTATTATCATGATAATTGCAACAATTTTAGTAGAAAGCTTAAAGAAATCGCTTGATGTATCAAGTGATAAAGTTACCTGATATGATATTCTGCAATTCTGCACTACTCTGAAATCGTGTCGTTCGCTCGCTCACTATGGTGTTAGCAAGCCAGAGGGCCTGGGAAGGAGCTTATTCGTTCCATTCTGCCGTGCGTATTGATGCACAGATGACGTCACAACGTGAAGAGAACAATGAAGTACGCCACGAGATGCAGTTCAGTAGCGTAACTGATGTTCTCTTCACGTTGTGACGTCATCTGTGCATCTAAGAGGTGGACGCACGGCAGAATGGATTCTATTTGTTTAATATAATAACTATGAACATATCCAATCAAAACGAGTTGAGAAATTGGTTGCGCGCGCTCATAACGCCATCCGTGTGCGCGTCTAATAACACCATCCATGTGCGTGTCTCATAACGCCATCCGTGTGCGCGTCTACTAACGCCATCCGTGTGCGTGTCTAATAACACGGCTCTTGACCAATCGGAGCGTGCGTTTCGGACTGATGATTATTCAATATTTGCATGTCATCAATCTATGTTTTGCATTCGAGTGCCCAAACGTTTCGCTTCTTGGTCTTCATCGCCGGTTTGTTATATGAAGGTTCAAACACTAGGGCGAGGGTAATCTTAAAAATAAAGACCGAGGGCGCAGCCCGAGATCTTTGTTTTTTTAAAGAATGCCCAAGCCCGTGGGTTTGAACAGATTTAAAAACCAGTCACGCCCCAATCCCATTGTTTCAATGAAAAATTGCCAATTAACCAATCCGTAATTTAGGATTAATGACCAACTGTGTTGTTCATTATTTGGGTTTCAGTGAAAGGTCGATAATTGCACCAATCCGTACGTGATGTGGTATTGAGACTACCGTGTTAGGCTTGTATTCAGCGCAATCAGCCGCTCAACAGGACATTTGCATGATAGCTCGCATACTACAACTATCGACTCTGCGCGGATTCTTTTGTTCCTTTAATTTGTACCATTGTCTTGGTATTATCAAAGGAGTTGATAAATCTCTGAAATCTGAATGAGAAAGAGAATTTGAAAAGGATTCTGGTTGTTGAAGTAAAATGACGCCATAATAAAAATGTCATATTGCCATGGATTTCGAAAGTCCCGAGCTAGACGAATACTTAGGAGTTGGACTGGCTAGAAAACTATAGATATGTCGAGTCTGTTGGGTTGTCCTCTAGTGATACTGAATCAAAGGTTCCAGAAGACACGAAGCGAAATACTCAGCATGAGAAGAAACGTTTTCGGTTTGCTAAGCCGTTAAACGAAAGCGAGTTAGCTTCAAGAATCAAGCTAGCATCCCCAAAAGCAACGCTTTACAAGAATGCTTGGGCCGTTAAGGTCTTCGAAACATGGCGCGAGGAGAGAATTAGTCGAGCTGCGTTCAACAAGGAAATGCCGTGTTGGTAGGAAAGGCGTTGGAAGATGTGAGACGAAGAACTTGGTAAATTATTTGGCTAATAATTTATTCACTGGACAACTTCAGGATCTAAATTCCTGGGACAATACTAATCTTGCAGTGGACTCCCTGTGGTCATGTGTGGGCTACCTGTGCTTCCCCAAGAAATCGAGTGTATGTCCTCATGTTTGTACTTTTTAGAATAAATTATCTCGGCCGGGGAACCGGTAACCACGTGCGATTCTGGCATTCACCAAAATGGCCGCTTGCATGATTTCTGTTTTGCTCGCGATCGGATAGTTATTTGCCTTATTTTCCGACAATCCAATGCAATGATGTTTCAAAGGTTCGCAAGTACAATTGGGCAAAGCCTGAGGAAAGTGTGTAGTACATCTGGAGGACTGAAAGTCCAATATGGTCTGTTTTGTGCCTTGAACATTCAACTCGGCCATAATTATTTATTTATGCATCATTCCAGCTCCAATGTGGGGTATTTGAACACCTTGCTTATCCCCATCGTGGGGAATTTGGTAAAAAAAACACGAAAATGGCTAATGCCGTTACAACACTCCTGCTCATGTTGTAAATAGTGTTATACGATTACCTATAGATACATATTAAGTATAAATGTCTAGCTCTCAATTATTTTCATTAAACTCCTAAAAGTACAAGCCTACAAATTACTTGCTGACCAAATCTAAACGATCTCTATACCCGACACGTTTTATTAACCTTTCTCAAACTCATTAATAATTCATGAGCTTTTTAGTCTGAGGGCTCCATTTGGTCACATGCATGAGAACAGTGCCAGGCCATCTTGGATTCAAAGCGAGGCAATCCTTTGTTTTTGCCAGGTCAGCCTCGTAGTGAGGGATAGTCAAAATGAGGCTCACCAGGCAAAAACAAAGGATTACCTCGCTTTGAATCCAAGATGGCCACCAGGTGAAAAGAGTGAATTAAGCTACAAGGATTACAGCATGACTTTACATGGAGAAGTGAAGAAGACGGAAATAAGAGTGTGACTCGAACCAACATCCTCATGGCTGCTCTTGACTACTAGTCCGCTGTCTTGCCCACTACGCTATCAGGCCCGTTTGTTGAAATGACCGTGACAAAATAACAATCACAACCCTTGTAGTCTATAATTGCATGCAATAAAATTCCAGGCAGGTATTGTTTTCGCTTGAGAAGTCCAATAAAAAAAACTCTAGCTTCGTGTTTCAACAGGGAATCTAGCCTGCGTCGCATCCGAACTGAACCCCGGTTAAGTCCGTCGGATGCGACGCAGGCTACAGGGAATCCAAACACTTCGAAAGAATAAAAGCACTCGGCCAAAGCGGCCTCGTGCTTTCATCTTTCTCGGTGTTTGGATCACAGCTCTCGTTTTTTATATATATAACAAAAAGATGTTTATTGTGTACAAGTTAATACAATGAAACTTCCAGCATGTAGAGGTACTGAACAGTTCTAATTTATTTGTATCAAAACATTAGCTGAGAATGATTCTATACGAAAATCACATGCCCGACGAGGTAATTGCACGAGAACCGATGTCGCGGGCGTCAGGATATGATTTCTCTTGAATTGCATAGTCCGATTAATTACTGGATAATTTAGTACTTTTGTTGATATTTTGCTAAATCATAAATAGCGCGCGTAATACCATTTCTAAATCACCGTACCACTCCTCTCAGTCAATCAGCGTTTGATTTCGCAAACGCACTCGTGCGATTCAGCTGTGACTATGCGATTCTAATATTAATAATGTATATCATTACAGCCCTCCCATGGCGCCTAGAACTATGCAATAGGCCTTTAGCAGGAAACAGTCACGTGCTGATATAATACTTCGTTAACTAATGAACTGAGCTTGTGATTCCCATGGGAAAGGCGTTGCCATGGGTGCTGGGTGGCAAGCCATCTTTAAAAACGCTGTTTTATAAAGATCGATTGGAGGTGGAAAATAGCATTTACAAATAGGTTTTGCTAGTAACACTACCGATCTCATACGAGTGCCTTTAAATATATGAATTAAGATTATTTTGCAATCCAGTACAACCACGTGATTGCATTTCTGCAAAAGGCCCATTTCATTCATATACATGTTTATATAAAAAAGTGTAAGTTTTTGTGAGAAATTTCAGGAACAATAGGCACCATTCGGGAATTTCCGGAAAGAAAGAGGCAACATGGCACCAGGCCGATTGATAATTCATTTTAACGTGACATGCATTTGATGGTCAATGTCAGTATGCTCCATGCTTCTCCTTGATCAGCCACATTGTGTCGATCACTTTTTTCTGAATAGAGAAATAAAACGATATTAGCAGCAACAAAATACACACAAACTACAAAATATCAACAAACTTTACTGCACGATTACCGGGACCACTTGGACAACTCGATCACATAATGAAAGCAAAGCAATAGCATTCGACTTGCTCGAGCTTCGGTCAGGTAAAAGGCAAATTTGGTGGAGTAGTTCTGAAGTCTAAGTCTTCTGAATGAATAAATTGTGTGGATATACTAGGATTGGGAATGCTTTATTTTCGTGTTTCAATGTTTTGGTCCATTACAGTAGTCGCACTGCAACAATAGTCTGAAACAGGTCAAATTTGTACAAACTGGTACAAGTTCTTCAGGATCGTAAACTGAACTTCAACAAAGAACTGGGTCTAAAGTTAGTTGTAATACACTGTGAGTATATCAGTGAGGTAGTAATAAGCAATTTACTGGACGAGGCTGAGAAAAATATGATGAATTGTCTGTGGCGAGCTACCCAGTTATTTGCCGATGCTGAAGTACATGTGCCCATGTAAATACTAGTCCCCTAGTGAGTCGTCTAGCAGCCAAAAGCAGTTTGGGTGAGGGAAATAAGTTTCTCAAACTCATTAATAATTCATGAGATAGTCATCCAATGGAGGAACTGTATTTGGTCACATGCATGGGTCTTGATACCGGGTGAAACCCTTGTGTTTGATCATGTTTCCAACCCTAGTGATCAATATTTCTTAATCATCATATTCATGAACCACTAACTAATTACATACTGATAAACTACAAGTAAGGAGCGAAGAAGTAAAGAAATAAAGAATGACAGAGAAAGAAAAAGTCTGCCTCCACTGGAGTTCGAACCACGACCCTTCCGACTGCTTGTACTAACTCTTGTCCACTACTCTACTAGTACGCTAGTTGAAATCACTGCCATCAAAAAAAAAAAGCCATCTATTGAATAATTAGATACAACAGTCAAATGGTAAACAATACTTGCTAATGAAGTTTGAAAAGAAACGTATGTAAATTGTCGGTTTTGCATTCGCATGAGAAGACATGTCAAGCACTCATTGTTCGTCTCATGGGTCTTGATACCGGGTGAAACTCTTGTTCGGAAGCTTCGTCGGGTATGCCTCCACTGGAGTTCGAACCTCGACCCTTAGCTTCCGACTGCTTGTACTAACTCTTTGCCACTACACTACAAGTACGCTAGTCGAATCACTGCCATCAAAAAAGAATAATAAGCCATCTATTGAATAATTATATACAACAGTCAAACGGTAAACAATAATTGCTAATGAAGTTTGAAAAGAAGCGTATTTAAATTTTCGGTTTAGTATTTGCATGAGAAGACATTTCAAACACTCATTGTTCGTCTTTCATCAGGGGATTCCAAATATTTCGAAAACAATAAAACCCTCGAGGCTACGCCCTCGCGGGTTTCATTTGCTTTCTCAGTATTTGGAACCCCTGATAAAAGACTCCAATTCGTGTTTTAAATAGTTCGTCTACCATTATACTTGCAAACAAGGCTAAAGTGAACGATCTGCACCATAAAAACGTTGGTAACTGTCAGTGCATGTAGGTCTTCGGTAGGTGTTTGGTAAATGGTCGGTAAGTGGTTGGTAGGTGTTAGTTAAGTGGTCAGTAAGTGGTCGACAATTAACGAGTAGTAGAAGAGCTTTTAAGGACTGTCCACTGTACCTGATCAGTGCTGAACTGATCAACATAGATGTGTGTGCCGTTGTGTATCGTCATGCGTGTGTAACCATAATCCAGTGCACGGAAGGCAGTCCATGCGGCAAAGTCATACTTGAATGGATCATGATCCTCTTGACAGCCCTATAAAACAACAACAAAATGTTTGCTTCTCATTAATAAGACTGTAAGCAAAACAATATGGTTTATTGCCTGGTATAATATTTCAATAAACGCTGGAAGAAATTTAAGGGAAAAGCTGCGACTAATTTCAATAATAGGAATTAGCATAACCCAGCCATCGTCTGTTGGCTAACTTGCCATCTGATTGGCTAGCCAGCACCATCTATCGATCAATAGTCGACCATACAGATGCACAGATGACGTGTGTACTCCATTTTGTCTGATTCAGATTCCAATAGTACAAGTGCAGGAGGTCATTGTGGAGTTCTTCCATATTAAAGAGTGTGCAACCATTAGTGATATTGTCAAGTTTGATTTGGATAGTTTAGTGGTACTGAGTTATTGAGCACTCAATGTTTAGAGTTTGTATGGCGAGAGATAAATTATTTCTTTAGTTTTTAAATGCCAATTATAATCTTTGCTAACCCAAACTTTCAAACTTGTCAGTACTATTACTTACTATACGATGCTCTAATGGTTTCCATGTCACCAAATAAGTTTATGGCAATTTGGGTGGCCATATTTTAATAAAAATTCATAAAAATCTGATGCTACAAAGGGTCTACTAACTGGACACGAATTGCTATTTCTCAGTCGAATTGGAATTTAGGGCTCTCGCAGCAAAGGCAGGATACCATCAAACTGAATTACGCAGCCATGCATTGCAGAGATCGAACCTGGGCCACAGTCTGCACAGAGGTGGGAAGCAAAGTGCTTACCACTGCCTACCCACCCCACCCTAGTGAGAAAACAAAACAATAAAAGGTATGATTGTATGGTCCAGCGCACATTGTCTACCCCATCCCACCCCCCCAGTGAGAAAACAAAACAATAAAAGGTATCATATGATTGTATGGTCCAGCACACATTGTCTACCCCATCCCACTCCCCAGTGAGAAAACAAAACAATAAAAGGTATCATATGATTGTATGGTCCAGCACACATTGTCTACCCCATCCCACTCCCCAGTGAGAAAACAACAATAAAAGGTATCATATGATTGTATGGTCCAGCGCACATTGTCTACCCCATCCCACACCCCAGTGAGAAAACAAAACAATAAAAGGTATCATATGATTGTATGGTCCAGCACACATTGTCTACCCCATCCCACTCCCCAGTGAGAAAACAAAACAATAAAAGGTATCATATGATTGTATGGTCCAGCACACATTGTCTACCCCATCCCACTCCCCAGTGAGAAAACGACAATAAAAGGTATCATATGATTGTATGGTCCAGCGCACATTGTCTACCCCATCCCACCCCCCAGCGAGAAACCAAAACAATAAAAGGTATTATCATGATTGTATGGTCCAGCACACATTGTCTACCCCATCCCACTCCCCAGTGAGAAAACGACAATAAAAGGTATCATATAATTGTATGGTCCAGCGCACATTGTCTACCCCATCCCACCCCCCAGTGAGAAAACAAAACAATAAAAGATATCATATGATTGTATGGTCCAGCACACATTGTCTACCCCATCCCACTCCCCAGTGAGAAAACAACAATAAAAGGTATCATATGATTGTATGGTCCAGCACACATTGTCTACCCCATCCCAGTCCCCAGTGAGAAAACAACAATAAAAGGTATCATATGATTGTATGGTCCAGCGCACATTGTCTACCCCATCCCACCCCCCAGTGAGAAAACAACAATAAAAGGTATCATATGATTGTATGGTCCAGCGCACATTGTCTACCCCATCCCACTCCCCAGTGAGAAAACAAAACAATAAAAGGTATCATGATTGTATGGTCCAGCACACATTGTCTACCCCATCCCACTCCCCAGTGAGAAAACAACAATAAAAGGTATCATATGATTGTATGGTCCAGCACACATTGTCTACCCCATCCCACTCCCCAGTGAGAAAACAACAATAAAAGGTATCATATGATTGTATGGTCCAGCGCACATTGTCTACCCCATCCCACTCCCCAGTGAGAAAACAACAATAAAAGGTATCATATGATTGTATGGTCCAGCACACATTGTCTACCCCATCCCACTCCCCAGTGAGAAAACAACAATAAAAGGTATCATATGATTGTATGGTCCAGTGCACATTGTCTACCCCATCCCACTCCCCAGTGAGAAAACAAAACAATAAAAGGTATCATATGATTGTATGGTCCAGCGCACATTGTCTACCCCATCCCACTCCCCAGTGAGAAAACAACAATAAAAGGTATCATATGATTGTATGGTATCATATAATTGTATGGTCCAGCACACATTGTCTACCCCATCCCACTCCCCAGTGAGAAAACAACAATAAAAGGTATCATATGATTGTATGGTCCAGCGCACATTGTCTACCCCATCCCACCCCCCAGTGAGAAAACAAAACAATAAAAGGTATCATATGATTGTATGGTCCAGCACACATTGTCTACCCCATCCCACTCCCCAGTGAGAAAACAACAATAAAAGGTATCATATGATTGTATGGTCCAGCGCACATTGTCTACCCCATCCCACCCCCCAGTGAGAAAACAAAACAATAAAAGGTATCATATGATTGTATGGTCCAGCACACATTGTCTACCCCATCCCACTCCCCAGTGAGAAAACAACAATAAAAGGTATCATATGATTGTATGGTCCAGCGCACATTGTCTACCCCATCCCACTCCCCAGTGAGAAAACAACAATAAAAGGTATCATATGATTGTATGGTCCAGCGCACATTGTCTACCCCATCCCACTCCCCAGTGAGAAAACAACAATAAAAGGTATCATATGATTGTATGGTCCAGCACACATTGTCTTGTCTACCCCCCCCTCCCCCTCCCCCAGCGAGAAACCAAAACAATAAAAGGTATTATCATGATTGTATGGTCCAGCGTACATTGTCTACCACATCCCACCCCCCCAGCGAGAAACCAAAACAATAAAAGGTATTATCATATGATTGTATGGTCCAGCACACATTGTCTTGTCTAACCCCCCCCCCCTCCCCCTCCCCCAGCGAGAAACCAAAACAATAAAAGGTATTATCATGATTGAATGGTCCAGCACACATTGTCTTGTCAAACCTCCCCCCCCCCCCTCCCCCTCCCCCAGCGAGAAACCAAAACAATAAAAGGTATTATCATGATTGTATGGTCCAGCACACATTGTCTTGTCTAACCCCTCCCCCTCCCCCTCCCCCGGCGAGAAACCAAAACAATAAAAGTTATTATCATGATTGTATGGTCCAGCACACATTGTCTTGTCTACACCCCTCTCCCTCCCCCCTCTCCCCCAGTGAGAAAACAAAACAATAAAAGGTATTATCATGATTGCATGGTCCAGCACACATTGTCTTGTCTTGACTAACCCCCCCCCCCCTCCCCCTCCCCCAGCGAGAAACCAAAACAATAAAAGGTATCATATGATTGTATGGTCCAGCGCACATTGTCTACCCCATCCCACCCCCCAGTGAGAAAACAACAATAAAAGGTATCATATGATTGTATGGTCCAGCGCACATTGTCTACCCCATCCCACTCCCCAGTGAGAAAACAAAACAATAAAAGGTATCATGATTGTATGGTCCAGCACACATTGTCTACCCCATCCCACTCCCCAGTGAGAAAACAACAATAAAAGGTATCATATGATTGTATGGTCCAGCACACATTGTCTACCCCATCCCACTCCCCAGTGAGAAAACAACAATAAAAGGTATCATATGATTGTATGGTCCAGCGCACATTGTCTACCCCATCCCACTCCCCAGTGAGAAAACAACAATAAAAGGTATCATATAATTGTATGGTCCAGCACACATTGTCTACCCCATCCCACTCCCCAGTGAGAAAACAACAATAAAAGGTATCATATGATTGTATGGTCCAGCGCACATTGTCTACCCCATCCCACTCCCCAGTGAGAAAACAAAACAATAAAAGGTATCATATGATTGTATGGTCCAGCGCACATTGTCTACCCCATCCCACTCCCCAGTGAGAAAACAACAATAAAAGGTATCATATGATTGTATGGTATCATATAATTGTATGGTCCAGCACACATTGTCTACCCCATCCCACTCCCCAGTGAGAAAACAACAATAAAAGGTATCATATGATTGTATGGTCCAGCGCACATTGTCTACCCCATCCCACCCCCCAGTGAGAAAACAAAACAATAAAAGGTATCATATGATTGTATGGTCCAGCACACATTGTCTACCCCATCCCACTCCCCAGTGAGAAAACAACAATAAAAGGTATCATATGATTGTATGGTCCAGCGCACATTGTCTACCCCATCCCACCCCCCAGTGAGAAAACAAAACAATAAAAGGTATCATATGATTGTATGGTCCAGCACACATTGTCTACCCCATCCCACTCCCCAGTGAGAAAACAACAATAAAAGGTATCATATGATTGTATGGTCCAGCGCACATTGTCTACCCCATCCCACTCCCCAGTGAGAAAACAACAATAAAAGGTATCATATGATTGTATGGTCCAGCGCACATTGTCTACCCCATCCCACTCCCCAGTGAGAAAACAACAATAAAAGGTATCATATAATTGTATGGTCCAGCACACATTGTCTACCCCATCCCACTCCCCAGTGAGAAAACAACAATAAAAGGTATCATATGATTGTATGGTCCAGCACACATTGTCTTGTCTACCCCCCCCTCCCCCTCCCCCAGCGAGAAACCAAAACAATAAAAGGTATTATCATGATTGTATGGTCCAGCGTACATTGTCTACCACATCCCACCCCCCCAGCGAGAAACCAAAACAATAAAAGGTATTATCATATGATTGTATGGTCCAGCACACATTGTCTTGTCTAACCCCCCCCCCCTCCCCCTCCCCCAGCGAGAAACCAAAACAATAAAAGGTATTATCATGATTGAATGGTCCAGCACACATTGTCTTGTCAAACCTCCCCCCCCCCTCCCCCTCCCCCAGCGAGAAACCAAAACAATAAAAGGTATTATCATGATTGTATGGTCCAGCACACATTGTCTTGTCTAACCCCTCCCCCTCCCCCTCCCCCAGCGAGAAACCAAAACAATAAAAGTTATTATCATGATTGTATGGTCCAGCACACATTGTCTTGTCTACACCCCTCTCCCTCCCCCCTCTCCCCCAGTGAGAAAACAAAACAATAAAAGGTATTATCATGATTGCATGGTCCAGCACACATTGTCTTGTCTTGACTAACCCCCCCCCTCCCCCTCCCCCAGCGAGAAACCAAAACAATAAAGGTATTATCATGATTGTATGGTCAGCGTACATTGTCTACCACATCCCACCCCCCAGCGAGAAATCAAAACAATAAAAGGTATTATCATATGATTGTATGGTCCAGCACACATTGTCTTGTCTACACCCCTCCCCCCTCCCCCCTCTCCCCCAGTGAGAAAACAAAACAATAAAAGGTATTATCATATGATTGTATGGTCCAGCGTACATTGTCTACCCCATCCCAGTGAGAAAACAAAACAATAAAAGGTATTATCATGACTGTATGGTCCCGCACACTTTCCTTTCAAAACCTTATACAAACATCACATGATGGGGCTGTACATGCATCGCATGATGGGCTGTACATGCTTGACATGAGCAGGCTGGATGGCTCTACTCGGTGTTTTGCTTGTATTTTATTTGGCTGTCAGTCAATTTGTACATTGTACTCAGTCTGTATGTCATGACTTCTGGAATCCCACTCAGTCAATAAGTGAGATTTGTAACATACAGTGTACATGGAAATCATATGATAACTTCAGGTACTCACAGCTGTTCCAGTGATGATGTGAACAGGAGCACAAGGATTGGTAAAGGGCTTCTCCAGAGACCCATTGCACATCTGAAAACAAACGACAATCATTTCTAAACAAGAGGCTAGGTGCAGCCTTAACTCGGGCTGTATACACATGATCATCACCAGCACCTTGTTTTTAAATTTCGTTTCTACATTCTTTGCATTCCAGACATTCCGTTCTAGGGTGTGTTCACTAGGGAGGGGTGGTCTCCACTCCTATTATTTATTAGGAGCCTGGGTAGCGCAGTGACTTTCACTCTGCTCCCCTAGTATAAATATGTAAATTAGATGGTCAGTATTATCTGCAGACTGCAGACTGGGTATAAAATGAAGACTGGGTATAAAATGCAGACTGCAGACTCGGTATAAAACACAGACTCGGAAAATATATTAAAACGTCTTTATCTGTTCTTCATTGGGCTCTGTATGCAATTTCAGTGAGTTCTGTTGAAATTTTACCCCTCGACCTTGATCTCCACCTAAGAGTCTAGAACATCATGCTCAAATTTTTATCCAAAATCAATGCCGACCATTTTGAAACCAGTCTTCAAGTGAATCGGCTCTATGGTGAAGTGGTTAGAGCGTGTGCTTTTGTATCCAACGATTGGAGTTCGATTCCCACATGAGCCACAAATGTTTTTACTTCTTTTTCTCCTTTCTCAGTTTTATTTAATCTTTCCTCTATTTTAAGCTATTAGAATTTGTCTGCGTTAGGGGTGGGTGGGGGTTACAATTGACTGGTGCAACTGGACACGACTACAAAACACAACAGTATGTTTTTAGTGTAGAAGGCAGCTCTAATAGCTTAAAATAGAGGAAAAGATTAAATAAAAATGAGAAAGGAGAAAAAGAAGTTTAAAAAAAAAATTGTGGCTTATGTGGGAGTCGAACCTTCGATTATTGGATTCAAAGCACACGCTCTAAACCACTTCACAAAAGAGTAGACTTACTTGAAGAGTGCATGGTTTTCAAAATAAGGTATGCATGTATAAGTAAAAGTTCCGAGACCGTGAACTTTGGGAACTAGTGTCAATTTAGGCTTATTTCACTAAATGGCACGAGGCTCTTGGAATAGATACTGTTGTGCTATTACTTGAAGTTTAGTTGCGGTCAGCATTGACTTTAGATGAAAAATTTGAGCGTGATGTTCTTGACTCTTTAAGGTGGGATTGAGGTTGAGGGGTAAAATTTCAACAGAACTCGCTGAAATTGCAAAGAGACCACAATGAAGAACAAATAAAGACTTCAGGTACAGTGAGTTTTTGCATTCGACGAAGGAGAACGCATACTAATCTTGTGTTGGACTCGCTGTGGTCATGTGTGGGTTACCTGTGCTTTCCCAGGTGAAAGAAATCAAGATTTTGGTGTCCGTCCTGGTGTGGCACACTTTTCGAATAAATTATCTCGGCCGGGAAACTGGTAACTACACAATGCATGTCCACTTCTTTAATGCCATGTGCTTGAAGCGAAGTTCAACGTGCTGGCTGGAGTGGAGTTTTCGTATGCTCAGTAAGTTGTCTTATTTTTGCTAATTAAATACAATGTTGTTTACAAAGTCTGTAAGTACGATTTGTCAAAGCCTGAGGAAAGTGTGTACCACTTCTGGAGCGTTTACAAAGTCTGATGTACAAGCTACTGTCAGTGAGCCAAACATGGCCTGTTTTGTCGCCCAGCTCCGGTGAGATTAACTCCACCATTGTACTATAAAACAATCCAGAAAAAAACGAACTGAGTCATTGTATTTGGTGCCCATCGTACCAAATGACCCTTTGTGGTCACAATACAAATCAACCGAGTTGTGGTGCTTGGTGGCCATTGTTTCCTTACATAAATTTTGCTGCACTGAACAAAAAAAAGGCCTGCAGATTTAGACTCGGGCGACCTCTGGTAGCCCGAGTAATTAAACTTAAGCCCAGTGTACATGACAAGCATTTGGGGCACGATACTCCTAACTGGGGCACAGCACTCCAACAAACGGGTCAGGACTACCTTTTCACAGGGTCTCAGAACATGTACCCAGGACATTTCCGTTTACACGACAAAAATAAGGGGTGACATGCTGATAATCTTTGCCACAGGTACGCTTGTTGTTGAAACTGGGCTCTAGCTGTTTAAAGGGGCTGTAGCATGGTGAGAGGCAATTTTCAGACATTTGTATTAACTGATGAACCTCACAAATCAAAGAAAATATGCAAACATTACTAACAAACTATGTACATGTAAATGTATAGACATACATGTACTCTTCTATGGAAATGCTGTATATCATTTCAATCAAAGCATTAAGGGAGGAGGGGCTTAACTGTTTGTAGGCAATAGGACATTTGCATGATGGCATCACATACTACAACTACCAGAACTCTTTGCAAATATTCTTTTGTCCCTCTAATTTGGACCAGTCTGTCTTGGAATTCTCAAAGTAGTTGATAAATTTGAATGAGAAGAAGAATTTGAAAGGATTCTGGTAGTTGTAGTAAAATGACGCCACAATGGCAATGTCCTATAATTACATGTAACAGAAAAATACGGCCATTTGTACTTTTACCCACAATCCTTTGCACATGAAAATCATTAAAGCCTCCACACTCCTTTGCACATGAAAATCATTAAAGCCATTATAAAATTGTGGTAGAGTTTGTTAATCTTACAAATAAGCCAGTACAAGTGCTGTTGCCAATACACTGTGATTAGAGAGAATATAGGATTTCTATGTGGTATTTTGACTGTTTTAGGCCGGTGTTTTAGGTTTGCAAGGGATGTATGTCCAGCAGCCATCTTTTGTCCGTATGGTGGATTTTGCCTCCATACAACACCATGATATAACCCTTGAATTAAACTTGGGTTTACCTGACGGTTGTAAAGAGGAAAGAGTCGTTCATATGAATGTTCATGAGCCCACAACATCACATCCACACCTTGAGAAAAAGGAGAAATTGTTCACAATAACTGAAAAAGAGGGTTCTCTGGTGTACAAAATTCTGTGGGGACACAGAAATGTCATTGTTGGGGGTCCCAGGATGCAGGGAAAACTTAAAAAAATACAAAGAGCTTGGAGAGGAAGCAGTTTGATTAACAGCAAGCAAAACCAAATATGATATGCAATGATACAACAGTAAACACCGGCAGATAAGCTGCACCTTTTTACCCAAAATCTTTGTTCAATCTTTTTCACTTTAAAACATGAATAAATTGTACTACGTGTTCACGATCTTGTTCCACCGAAAAGGCATTGGTTAATATAATTGTGGAGCAAGTGGAAGTACAGTGTTTGGACCTTTACCATTTCTATTGCTGGATGCAGGTACTGTTCGAAATTATTACAACTTACAGGGGAAGTGAAATTTCACTTGAAAAAGGGATATTGCCCATCGGAAGTAAAATTACACTGTCTTGTAAGTGAAGTTTTGAAGAGAAATTTCACTTTCTACTCAAAGTGATAATCCCCCTAAGTTTTTTATATTTCTTTGGGGGGGGGGGGGGGGCAGTGGCTGGATACAGTTAAGTGCAATGTATCCATGTTGGATCGGGAAGCTATTAGTGCAATGCAACCCTCCCAGGGTTACTACATAGAATGCTCTCTACAAATGGAGGTGACATCTAACTGGGAAAAAAAGCACACAATAAATAACGACAGATCATAGTACCACAAGTTCATGAGTTATAAACATTATATACATCCTTGGTAAATTTAGGGCCTCAAGATGTATTCATTAAGTTACTGCATACCATACATGATGTAGAACACCTTATCAAAACAAAACTGGTTTTTGCCACAACTTTATGTGTACATGCATGTACATAAAAGAAAACAGCTAATTAGCACATTACGCAAAAAGTTAAATATTGACAATTCAATGTCAAAAGAATACACATACAAATCATTTACAGTTACAAATTCTTTCCAAATAACAATTTTACTGCATGCTGTTATTAATCACAAGGCTTGACATTGTTATTTGCTCTGGTTCATTTCAACAAGCATTCCTATAGTGTAGTGGGCATGTCAGAGGACTAGAAGTAGAGGGTATTCATGAGGTTGGCGGTTCGAGTCATACTCTGTACGCTGAATTTTATTTCTATCTTTTCCTTTACTTCTCCTTATGTAAAGCTACAGTAGGATGTCATCCAATAGTTAATAATATTTATTTATACCCACAATAAATTTACAGCATTGCTGATGTGGTCGTGCTAATATAACTACGCTATTCTACCCTAATAATAATAATGATAATAATAGTAATAATAAAACTAATTAACTTATACTTATTCTATTCAGTTATTTACAGTAGTTCAGTGTTTCTTTTAAGATTAATTTTAAAACTATTAAGTGATGCAGTTGACCTTAGGTCGTTACTGAGACTGTTCCAAAGCCTCGTACATGTACCTCTGTATGTTATTGACAATTTCAGGTAGTTGGTTTTCGGTGTGGGTAGACTGATACAGCGAGTGTTACGTAAGTAGTATGTAAATATTCTCTTAGGAAAGGCACTACATAATACAGGAGGAGCTAGGTTGTGAAAACATTTAATATGTACAAAACAGGCAAGTCTTAGGTTATAGTAATAGTTCAGTGGCTTCCATTTGGTAGAGGCAGTTACGTCCTCACGTGGTGTTAGCCAATGGAGTCCAAAAATTATCCTTGTAGCCCGGTAATGAATTGGGTTTAATGAATCTAGAAGTGTTGTATTACATGATCCCCAACATAGAAATCCATAAGTGATAGCAGGAAAAATAACCTTGAAGTAGAAGTCTAACTTAGCATGCTCAGGAAGAAAATACAGGGACTTTAGAAGGTTTAGCTTCTGGACATACAATTTAATTAGGTCAGTTAAGTGCATGGACCAGCCTAATTTGTCATCTATAGATAACCTGAGGCAGCGTGTGCAGGATACTCTTCTTAAGTTGGAAGATCCAAACCTAACAGCTGCAATGGGTCCCGTAAAAGAGCCTCTGTGTAATAGCATATATTCACATTTTTCCGGGTGAGCGGTCATTCAATTTGACATACACCAGTCATACATTATCTCAAGTACACTGTTTGCAGTGCTAATTGCCTCATCAATGGTGGCCCAGGTCACAGACACGGTATCGTGTGCGTACATATATAGATTAGCGAACTCGTAATTGGAAATTGTATTGGGCAAATCATTGCAAAATATCGAGAACAGTATCGGTCCAAGGACCGATCCTTGTGGTATACCATATGTAACAGCTTGACTGCTGGAATGCACCCTGTTAATATAACCGTAAACTGCTGCCTAGACTTAAGATAGTCTCTTAACCATGAGCGGGTGCTGTCCGACACTCCGAGGGTGTAAAGCTTGTGTAGTAGAACGTCATGATCTATTGAGTCAAATGCCTTTTTGAAGTCGAAGAATATTGCACAGATGACTCTGTTTGCGTCAAGAGCCTTCCTCCAATGTTCCGTTATGTGTATCAGTAAGAGCTCAGTGGAGTGTGCTTTTTTATATGCCCACTGATATGCACTGAATAGATTGTTTACATCCATGTGATTTGTGAGGGAATCCGCAACTGTTGTCTCCATTAATTTGCTTGGTATGCTCAGTAGTAAAATTGGTCTATAGTTAGTCCTGTCTTCGGCATCATCCTTTTTAAATACAGGTGAGATCTTTGCCACTTTCCATGTGCTTGGAACCTGATACTGCGTTGCCGATGCCATGAACAGAGCTGTGAGTGACGGCACAATGGCTGTATCTGCGAGCTTGAGCAGTTTAGGTTCAATACCGTCCAGACCGCAGGCCTTGTTGGGATAATAATAATAATAATAATAATAATAATAATAATAATAATATTTTGACAGGAAAGCTTCACTCACAATTTGTGATTTTCAGGGAGGTCCTGTATTAAAAATATATATTTCACTAATATTTGGAAAACAGAAAAGATAAATGGTTGAAATAAAATAGAAATAGAACAAGGATTATTATGAAATTAAGTTATGTGCCAGTAAGATTTAAAAATTGATAATGTAGTTGATTGTATAACTTCAGAGTCTAAAGAGTTCCAGTCTAACAGTGCATAGCTAGCTGTAGGTAAACTTCTGTTGTCCCCAATTCCTACGTGCGAATGGTAAATGTAGATTGTGCTGACAGCGTGTATTATATGTATGAAAGTCGTGATTCTTCTTTAATTTAAAGTTGAAGGCCACCATGCTATTTAAGCATTTGAAGATAGTAATACAGCGATGATAGTGACGTCGAAGGTACAGTGTTTTCCAGTTTAATAGTTCGAGTACTTGAGATGCAGAAGAGCTTGAGGGAAAGTCGAGCATAAGTCGAGCAGCATTATTCTGAAGAACTTGAAGGTGATCCATGAGGACGGTATTATTCTTATCTCCCCAGACGATATCGGCATAGTCAAGTAAGGGAAGGACAAGAGATTTATAGAGAGTTAGCCGTGCATACAAGGGCAGCAAATGCTTTACCCGGCGGATGATGCCAAGACGTTGATTGACTTTATTACTGACCCTATCCACGTGTTCTGACCAACTCATGTTCTGACTGATTGTCACTCCTAAATATTTAAAAGAGACAGTTCGGTCAAGAGAAGAGCCATTTAATTATGGTCAGTGAAACCTCTCTGAAATCCTTGAGCTTGTGTGCGCTGCCATAAATTACGAACTTGTATTTAGATGTATTCAGAGTCAAGAGATTGCTGTTAAACCATTCACATATGGACAGAAGATCAGCGTTCAATTTATATTTAAGTTCCTGGGCATTAGTCGAAGAGCAGTAAATTACTGTATCGTCAGAGTAGAGGGACACCTCGCAGTAATTAACACACGAGGGTAAGTTATTTACGTAAACAAGAAATAGTAGTGGTCCTAAGACGCTTCCTTGAGGAACTCCGACAGGAACTTTCTTGTGAGAGGAAGAGACATTTGCCAATTTGGTGATTTGGCTTCTGTTAGATAGATAGGACTTGAACCAGTTCACACTTGTGTCAGAAAAGCCAGCCGCTACTAGTTTGTTGAAGAGAATAGTATGGTCAACAGTGTCAAACGTTTTTGACAAGTCCAGGAAAACAGCACCGGTTACTAGACCACTGTCCATATTCCCAAGGATAGTATCGGTGAAATGAGTAAGAGCGATCTCTGTTGAGAGTTTAGGTCTGAAGCCAAACTGCCTGGGTGTAAGGATCTTTTCTTCCATAAGGTAATTATATACTTGTGCATGGACTGCCTTCTCAAGGATCTTACTAACTGTCGGGAGGATTGTAATCGGCCTGTATAATTATTGTTGCCGTTGCTTCGATCACCAGATTTGAAGAGAGCTGTTACTTTACCAAATTTCCAGATAGAAGGGAATGCAGAAGACTCAAGTGAGCGATTGAATATCTTGGTCAAAGCAGGAGTTATGACGCTTGAAGCATCTTTCAGCAGTCTGGCTAATGCGATCAAGGCCAATTGATTTATTTGTCTTGAGCATTTTTAGTTGTTTATGCACAAAATTTTCTTCAACTGGAATGAAGACAAAGTTCAAGACCTAGCGATAGATTCACCAGAAGGGGGTCGTGGATAGAAAAAATCAAGGCTTGCTTTTATTTTAGCAGCCAATTTAGTTCCTACTGTTGAAAAATGATTATTTAAAACTTCAGCAATCGACTTTGAGTCAGTATGTGGGATGCCATCGACTTCAATACATGAGATAGACATGAGATAGATGACTGGTTTATTTGAGTCACTTCGCAGTAAGAAAACTGAATTGCGTAACTATTACAAATTGTGTACAACTCTAAATGATACTGAATAATATAATTAACTACTACAAAACTAGGTACTACTATGAGAACTACTATGAGAACTACTATAGCTAGAATTATTATAAAAATTATATATGGCATTAAACAAATTCCTACATAACTACTACTGAATGTATGATAGCTATAGCCTTATAACACGTTGTAGGCATTACAACTGGAAATAATAAACGATTTAGAGAACCGTTTGGTTTTTGTGCATGGGACCGAAAAAAGCCTTTGTTTCCTGAGGTTATACCTAATATTGGAGTTGGCTTTAGGTAGGAGATGTTTCAACTTATTCTCAGGATTCTTGCTTATAGCTTGGAACTGTTTCCTAGTTAACATTTCGTGATGGTCGTGAATAGAACTAATTCCTGCCTGAGCTAGTGCGTCGGTATAGCAAACCCCCGGAAAAATACAAGCCAATGCTCTCTTCTGGATACGCCTTAAGTCTTCCTGTAAGTATTTAGGGAGAGCATGGTGAAATACAGGACAAGCATAATCTATAGATGACCTTATACATACGCAATAGAAAGCTACAAGATCGTTCGTTGGAACGCGAGCACGTTTAAGCTGTACCAAAAAGTACAGTTTCCGAGAGGCTCTTTTAACAAGGTCTTCAATGTGATCATTCCATGTCAGCTTGGAGTTAATCGTTACGCCCAGTAGCTTTGTACTGGTCACGCTGCTGATGGGTTTTCCCTCAATGAAAACTGTTGGGAGAGATTCCTCCTGAGCTGAGCGGCTGAAACTGATGATAAGATCTTTGGTCTTGTCGCAGTTGAGCTGAAACAAATTCTTTTTTGACCAGTCGTGAACTTGGTCGGCTATAAGCTGCGCTTTGCTTTGCTCACCTTTGGCAATAGTCTCACACACCGTAGTGTCGTCTACGTATTTCCAAATGCTGAATGGATCTGAGATGGAGAGGTCATTTATCATGACCAGGAACAACCATGGACCCAGCTTGGTACCCTGGGGCACGCCCCACTCTGAAAAACAGCTCTGACCCAATTTGACCCTCTGTGATCTGCATGTGAGGAAGCTTATAACCCAGTTAATGATACTTTTAGGGATGTCCATCTGCTTCAATTTGATAATTAGCAGAGAATGATCTATTAGATCAAATGCTTTACGATAGTCAAAGAGTAAAACTCGTGATGTAGAGCCCGTACCATCGGTGTCCCCCAACCACTTATGGAGCATACTTATCAACGCCATGACGGTAGAAGAGCCTGAGATTGTCCCAAACTGATTAGGGTCAATAGTTTTAACAACAGCAGGCTTGATGTAGTCGGTTACAACAAAATCCTCAGCAACTTTAGATAGAGAGGGCGTGAGTGAAATTGGACGGAGTTCCTTTTTTGGATCTGTGACTTGCTTAACTTTGGGAAGTGGGGTTATGTCTGCAAGTTCCCAGACTGAAGGTAGTTTCTGTTCTCTGAAAGAAGCGTTCAAGATGTCAGTGACAGGTTCCACTAGGAGGTCTGCGTACTCTTTAAAGAGCCAATTAGGGAGGCCATCTGGACCCGAGGCTTTATACTTGTTTAGATGAAGTAATGCCTCATAGACGCGGTGTATGGGAACTTCTAGGAACTCCGCGTCATCTTCCAGAGTTAGACGAGCAGTACTAGAATCAAGTGGTTCAAATACTTGCAGTGGTTCTAAAAGGGCAGCGTTAATAGCATTAGCTATTATTTTCATGTCGGGACATGTCCTCAAAATCAGTAACTGACAGAACATTTAGCAGGTCCGTGGTTTCTTTATTGGAACCGCTCTACCGCTCTACCGCTCTACCGCTCTATCTATCTATCTATCTATCTATCTATCTATCTATCTATCATCACGCTTGATCATCACGCTAATATAATTCTAAGTTAATTCCAAGTGTCATATTTAGAGTTATGTATAAATTATGTAGATTACTAAAGTGGTATATACCAGTTACACTATTGATTGGTAAACATGTTTTCACTGGGTATCCAACTGCATTCACATGGTGTGTTATACATCCAGCGATTGGTGGCCTACCATCATGAATAATTCATGAGTTTGAGAACAAATTTTACTGCATCAAAATTGTTATACTGCTTCGTTTGGTCCTAACATTGCAATTTTATTTCCCAAAATTTAATGTGCTCTTGAGGCAATAAGTTTGGTTTATAATGCAATAAGCATATCCCAACACAATTTTCTTTCCCTTTCCCTTATGTTACCAATATATTTAGTTTATTTATAACTTTAAATAGATATTAAATTTCTTTCTAAGAAAAGAAATATTTATTGTCGAATGTGGATAAAACTATTGTATTGTATTTGTTTGGGTTTGTTGTGCCATAATCTGAAAAACTGACCTGGACTCATCACTTGATTATTTGTGAAGTTGCTGACAGATCAATTTCGGAGTCTTTCATATCCCCAAACTCACTGTCCCTATTGCTGCTGTGCTCATCTTTCTTTTGTTACTTGTAAGCTACAATCTCGGTCAAATCTGTTGAAAATTTAAGACCTCCCCTCCCCCCATTTCAATGATGTTAAATCATGGTCCATTTCAGTTTGCCTGCGCTCTCATCACTGAAATGGGGGAGGGGGGGATTTTTTTTCCTACTCAATTTGTCCGAGATTGTCAACAGTGGCTAAACGGCATTACAGACAAGGTCACAGATGATAATATTATTTCGTGAAAGGAAATTAGAAGAGCAAGTAAAATACAGAAGGAAAACAAACAAATGAAAATAGAATGGGTCTCAGAAGGGAAGGGGAAAGGTGAAAGCACGCAAGCTTGTAGTTTTTGTTGTTGTTTTTGATTCGGTGGCGGATCTTTCGGTTTAGAATGCAAATTCCAGAACATAGCCAACACAGTTCCTTTATGCGCGAGACTGCTTTGCGTAGCAGATTATCCCTCAATCATTCTTCAACGTTGAAACTCTGAATTATTGTTTTGACCCGGGCTGAATGTGTAGTATTATATTACGAGAATTAACCACGATTATCACAAACAATATAATCACTACAATTACGTTATTTCTTAAGCTTTATTGCATGCATTTTCCGCCGGACACTGATAAGGCCGCAGTTAGAAATACATGTATTAAGACCGTTACTATACATTTGTATGTCTGTCTATATCTTTATATGCCATGATGTGCTGGTTAAAAAGAAAAGAGTGAAAACAAAATCTGTCTTAATTGTTCAAGGATCCATGGGCATGGCCTCTCAGCCGTGCCGCAAGAGAAACCGACTGCACCACCACGCTGAATTGTTTTTGTAAGTTGCCCAGAAAAAGACTATCAGAAAAAGACCTTATTCGATTTTACTGTCTTCCCCATTTTGTTCTTTGATCAACTAGCTATAAGGTTTTACGAATGTTTTGGACGGTTTACATGGCAATTGGCTTGATATGCCACGGTTTACGAGCTATTTTTATTGATTTACAACGGTTTTTAACGTGTTTTTTTTACTAATAAGAGAAACTACATGTACATCGATGTTTTATTGTTATGATATAAACCGTGAAAACCGTAATAAACCGCCTGAAACGTAACCTAAATCGTCCTAAAAACACCTTTAACCCTTCTAAAGCGTGTTTTTGGAGGGGTTTTTAAGGAACTGAGGGTTAAACAGAAACTGAGCTGGACTTGTGGTATCATTCGTGAAGCACAGGGCTCCCAATACCTGAAGCGAGAAATATAAGAAACTTTGCCATTTGAGAATTATTTTAGTATTGCAGCCATTCTCAGTACTAATCTGATATTAATTTATTTTCGCTTGTCGCAGAAATACTTCTTTTTAGTCTTAGTCTTATTAGTTATTCTAAAACAGGCAGTAGTTGAAACTTTACATCGCTTTCCCAATGCCAATGTCAGTTTCTACCGACACAATACAGTGTTTTTGAGTCGATTTTCTTTTTAAATACCATCACACATGTAATATCTAGTTCCGGTTTGGACCACTTCCGGTCACGTGACGTATTAGTCAGTTGTTGAGAGTTTGGGGAGGAAGCAAGATGGCGGACACAAGATCAGTTTGTATGTGTGTTTATTTACATTAAAGAGACAGACTTTACATTGGCGACAAGGATAAAACATTCGAAAAGCAAAGCAAAAGTCTTCCGGAACTCCTGGGAAAAGAAAAGAAGCCAAAGAAACCACAGAGATAGAAATAAGTTGGATCGTGACTACGAGCACGTGTCATTGATAAAAAGGTAAAGAGAAATGTCTGGGGACGAACAAGAGGCAGCAGCACCGGCCGTACAGACAGCGCCGGCAATAACGGTGATTACAGAGACGAGGAACCTGAAAACACAGCCTTTACTCACACCGAAGATCAAATCACTACTGGAAAGGCCTGGGAGAATTGGCTTGAAAGCATCGAACGGGAATTCCGATATTTTAAAATATCAACACCGACCGACAAGAAAGATGCCCTTATCATCTATGGTGGAACAGAAATAGCAAGACTAGAAAAGAGCTTACCGATCCCACGACAGGAAATAACGACTACGACAAGCTGAAGAGCAAACTAAATGAGTATTTCAAACCAAAAAGAAACAAGCACCACGCCAGATACTTATTTCTCAAGATGAAACCAACGATGGGAGAAACAACAGCAGCATACACCGCCAGATTGAGGGAGAAAGCCAACGAGTGCGAATTTGAATTCAACTGTGAAGAAAGAATCCTTGAGCACCTAATTCAGACAATAAATAGCCAAACCCTCATCCAAAAAGCTATCAACAAGAAGTGGAACTTGACCCAGCTTCTAACTGAGGCAGGTCAAATGGAGGATACCTCATTACAGGTATGTAATATGAGAACCCCAGAGGATTACAGCGAGGTAGCCAGAGTAAGCCAATGGCGACAGCAAAAGCAAGTGAAGCACCAGACAGCAAGAGAACCCGGCAGACGAGAGGAAAAGGCTCGCACTCCGCCGCCCCAGCGAAAATATGTTCATGATTTCATGAACCAGCATGAACTGTTCATGAAAGTTCATGAACAGTTCTTGATATGTTCTTGACTGGCAATTGTCTCAGTTCATTAACTAAAATTCATGAAATGTTCATTGAACTGTTCATGAATATTTGATGGTCACTGATAAATACCAAATATGTTCATGAACTTATGATGAATTGTTCATGAATGGAACAAAATACAATTGTTCTTGAAAGGTTCACTGAATTATTTCAAGAACATTTCATGAACATTTCAAGATGGTTCAGGAGTGTTCATAATTAATTCATGAAATACAATAATGAACTTTCATGAACTCATGAACTGTTATAATTTCACAAAATAAATAAGTTGAAGAACCTTTCATGAACATTTTAAGTATGCTAGAAAGTTCATGAGTTCACAAGAAATTCATCAACTGCAACATTAATAACCTCTGATGAACTTTTACGAACCCTATATTATTCTTGAGACCACATTCAAACTGTAATCAACATAGCAATAGCATTTTTTCCATGGTCTATTAGCTCCCCGAGCATAGTTAATAATAATGACAATAACAAATTTAAGGCCGCTGTACGCCAATATTTTATTGAATCAGGAGAATAGTTTAATGTTTTTAATGTTGTTATCATATTACTAAGTATGTCTCTTTTTATCATGGCATTATTATTAACCTAGTTGTTATTATTGTAAATTGTTTTTTAATATACACTGATGTGATATGGTTACACTGTTTTATCAGTTAATAAAGTAGAAGTAGAACCCGTCTGACAGACCACATAATCAATGAAACAACAATGCATTCTGTCTTTTCCGGTTCAAATTAGTTTGTTCAGCCAAGTTCCCCTTGCGAAATGAATTGCCAGGTTTCTCAGGGAATCCTTAAGGAACAGAGACTACTGCATGGAAAGGCTCCATAATTGTTTTATTTGAAGGCAGGATAAACATCACAATAAGTACAATGAAATGAGAAATAAAATAAGTTAAATTAAGATAGCAGTCATGTGTCAGGAGGCTGAGGGCTGAGACTAAAATAATATTAAGCATCACAGCAATTTCTCCTGGTTATTTTAGACTAAGAGTTGACTTACCAATTTGACTGGCTTGTTCAAAAAGGAAATTCCCATCGTTTATATAAGCAAAGTATTTCCGTCTGCCCCTTTGAAGATGTGTATTTCTGCTAAGAAATTCGAACAGAAGAACGTAGGACCTTCGATCTCTGACTCTTACTTTTATGAGTTAAGACTGGAACCAAGTTGACCATATTTGGTTGGCAGAGTTGGCAGATTTGCCAGGCCTCCAGGGGCGGTTATTCTTTGAAGGGATGTGTGTTGCTCGGTTGGACTTCGAGTTTTACAAGCTCAATGAAAGGTCAATTCAGAGTATTTCAAGCACAATATTCTTTAGATGGAATGATAATAATAACCGCTGCAACTGAGAGGCATCACTAGTTCTGGATGACATGATTTAATGGAGAAATATGTACAGTAGCCAAGTAGGTAAGCTTAAAATGTCTTACTTTATACTACCACCTGGAAATACGATATATTGTGCTTTCAGTTTCACTTTCAATTTCACGCAACAGTCACTACCTAAAACCACTATTATAGCTTAGAGTTTTCTAGTAATTCAGTTCGTCTTAATAGATTATTGCTCACATAGAATATACTTCAAATAACAATGTCAATGTGGTAAAATCCTTCCCGAACATGTATCAAAAATGGCCGTTATTTTTTCTGACATTATCTGACGTTATTTTATCTGGGGGCCCCGTATTCGTTCAGCAAAATTCGCATTAATCTTTGGTAAAACTGTTCTTACCACGACAATATTTCAGTGGTGACTTTTGTAGATCTTATAGTTTGGAATAAAGTTTATATTTTGTATACGTGAATCGAAGTTCTCTAACCCTGCACTGCTGCAGCGTAAAATTTTCGAACCAAGAGATTACTGCTTGACGGCCTACGGGATTCACAGAACAACAAATCCTACTAAATTGTCAATTTTAAAAGCAATTCTAATCATAATTCCAGATTTGTTGGTTATATTGTTGCAGGTCTTGGAGTTGCAGATCCATTTAAGCTTGCCAAGTCTTGAAATAAACAGGGGCATTAGTCAAATGCATCAGTACACATGATGTAGTGACTAAAAAACCGAATTGCTTGTATTTAGAACTAGAAATTATGCTATAGATAATAAACTAAAAGTTGGACTAGCACGAAACACGCATTAACTCTTTATTGATGTTGTTTTTATGTTACTTTATTTATAATTGTATCATGGTCAAAACTGCTGTCTGATGTGTTCATGTCCGATTCATGAACTATTCATGAATCTACCAAATCTAATCAATTTTATGAATTACTGCTTGTAAATGTTCACGCCTGATTCATGAACTGTTCACGAATCTAACACAAATCTATTTGAACAGTGTCTGTAAATGTTCATGCCTCATTCATGAACTGTTCATGAACCTAGACAAATTTATTTGAACAGTGCCTGTAAATGTTCATGCCTGATTCATGAACTGTTCATGAACCATTGTCATGAAATGTTCATGTACTTTTAGGTCATGAGATGTTCATGAAAATCATCTTTCATGAATGTGGCCATTTAATGTTCATTCCCGTTCATGAACAGTTCATGTATATTTCATGAATGTTCATGCACATAAATTTGTGAACCATTCATGAATTGTTCATCAAAGTTTCGCCGGGGAGATGCTGCGGTTATTGTGGATACTCATGAAGAGGGTCAAGACTGTCCTGCATACGGTAAGAGGTGCCGAAAATGTCACAAGATGAACCACTTTACCACAGTATGTAGGTCAGACCCTGATAAAAATAGCAGAAGCAACCCAAGAAACAGGTATAACCAGACTTATAGAGGACCAAAACAACAAAGGAACCAGGTAAGGAAAACCACATAATGACCATGACAGCTCTACCAGTTCAGATGATGAGTTTATTGGACAAGCAGCAAAACACCTCAGACGAGTGAGAAAGCTAGGCGAGGCAAGGGATGATGACAAAACCATCAGTGTAAGAATAGATGATGTTGATGTTAAAGCAGAACCAGACAGTGGAGCAGATATAAACATCATGGATGCGCACCAATTCAAAGCTTTCACCCACAGATCCAGCAACAAACAGCTTCTTGAATCGAGTAAAACCAGAGTAAAGACTCTTCAGGATGAACTATCAGTAAAGAGAGAGTTTAAGACGACAGTGAAAAACAAGAATCGTGGGGTGGAGACGAAATTTGTCGTTGTCAGAGGGAGAATCAACTCACCACCACTCTTGAGTAGAGCCACTCTTATAGACTTGGGCATGCTGCACATCCAGCCAGAAGGGTTGCTAGCGGCAACCAACCACCTAAGAATCCCAGACGAGAGTGCTGATATTAAAGTACTCAGCAGTGACAAGACAGTGAACACCCAACTCAAGGAGATCACTAACAGGTACAAGAATGTATTTGAAGGTATAGGGAAGATAAGAGACATCAAGGACAACAAAGATATATATGTAAGATTCAGCATGAAGCCAGAGGCAGTACCTATTGCCCAGAAGCCACGACCAGTAGCGTACTACCTACAAAAACCACTGAAGGAATGGCTGGACCAAGGTGTAAGGGAAGGTATCTTTGAAGAAGTACCACAGGGGGAGCCAGTCACATGGTGTTCTCCATTGATTGTACAACCAAAACCAAGGTTCAGCAAAGTGGATCAAGATCAGCTCAAACCAAACATGATAAGAGTCAGTGTGGACCTAAGAGTTCCAAACAAGCACATGGAGAGAAATCGAATCACACAAGGACCTTCTTCTTCTATTTTCCAGGCTGTTTTCACGTCGTTTGGCCTGAAACGTGGATGAGAAGTGCATAAACATCTCTGGATTTGTGTGCCGAAAGCAGAGGCGAAATCAATTAGATTTTTTTGTCGAATTTCGGCGGCGAGTGAGGTCACATCGATGAAAAGCGCCTCGAAGCTGCATACCTTGTGTATATTTGTGTCCAATGGGTAGACACATGGCCAACCGTCAAAACTTTGAGGCCTAAGTCCCTAAATCGCCCCAAAATCACTCACAACTTCATTAAGTATCAATCTTTTATTATTGAAGATTTATTTCGTAGGAATCGGAAAAGAAAATTCACAAGGAGCAATTATATAAACTCTTCCAAGATCGCTTATGAAACATACCACAGGTAACCCAAAAAGCGGGAAATATATGTCAAGTCTGGGCTGCCTGTGGAAAAACTTATAAGATATTACTTCTTACATATAAAGCTCTAAATAATCTGGCTCCTACCTAAATTCGTAATAATTATGGTAGAGTACTATACTCCTCGTAATCTTAGGTCTGCCAATAAGTTCCTTTTGAAGGTTCCTACAGTCAATTTAAAGAGCTATGAAGAAAGGGCTTTTTCTGTTATTGCGCCAAAACTGTGGAATTTGTTGCCACTTACTATTAAGTTATGCCCCTCCGTGGGAGTCTTCAAAGCTAAGTTTACTTCAAAAACTCATGAATAATTAATGAGCATTTTGTCCAATCAGATGAAGCAAATCAGTCACGTGCATGCTCCTTTATACCTGATAAAATCTCATCATTCTAAAAGGCCCGCGGAGGGATTTGAATTATGTCCCAGAGGGAAACGGGGTTAATGATTGAGACAATGGAATTTCTATTGATGTTTCAGCTTTCTCACTGAATTGCTAATTAGGATGAACGTTTTATATAAAGAATATTAATGAACATGAAATTTTATATAAAATTTCATCCTAATTAAGAATTCACTGATAAAGACCCAAAGATAGCAAAAAGTACACGGAACATAAGGTACCTAGATAATATATTTTGCACTAAATTTACTAATATCAGCAGACTACCGAGATACACAGATAATATTTTTAAAATGAAGTTATCCAACTACCATTACTTGTTTACCGAGCCACAGTTTAGTTCCAATTATTAAACCAAACTCAAAGCCGTAAAATTATAAAAACGTGCATTAAACTTACATATTTTGTGCCGGAGTCAAAAATTTAGAGTCTGCCGTCATGTCAGTCATATCGCTTTCCAAGTCTTGAACTTTATCGAGGTAAACCACGACACCAAATCCTTCAAGTGCAGATTTTTCTTGCATTGCGAAACGCAACATAGTATGGTAATTTCTTCATGTTATTCCCTTGAGATGTTCGTAATTGCAGGCGGTGATTACTCGAATATTTTGCATGGCGTTGTGAATACAAAGGTTCAATGGTTCATTAAGTATCCATTCCCTTGAGATGTGCGTCTTTCTTTCATTGCATTCTTAAAGCGTTTTTGAAGCCGTTTAAAACACTCACAGCACGTGTTTTATCAAGTCTAAAAATTCTCGGGCTTCGCCCTCCAATTTTTAAACTTGATAAAACACTGCTGTTCGTGTTTTAAACAGTACTTAAAAGGATATTTATTTAAGGAAAGTTTTTATTAGTTTAGTTATTGCTTAGATCGTAACATTTTATAGTTCTTGTAAATTAACTTGCCTGTTTTCCAGCTATGTAAAGTGCCTTTGGACGTTTAGGATTAAGGCGCTATATAAATGTATAATTATTATTATTATTATATTGAATATGGGCAAGTATTTCTTTCCTTTGTGTGTCAAAATTGAATGCATGTGAGCTCTGACTTCTCTTCAATACAGACACCATTGAATCTGTCTTGCATTGAGCATGATGCTATAGCAATGGAACAATGCCAGAAAAATAGCCAATCGCATGCTCAAATTCAATGAACCTCAGCATGTGATTGGCTTATAATCATGTCACAATGAATACAAAATTTTACGTTTTTACCATGTAATGCAAAAGCATGAGAATAATCTGACATCATGGATTGAATTCTACCCATACATGTATTTCATGCGGCAGGTCTGAATGAGTTAAGGGGTCCCTATCACTACCATATCCACTAAACTGTGGTCACCCAAGAAAAATAACATGCCATGGCTCCGCTCAAAACTGTCTGCTACCCCACCCCCAAACATAAAGGAATACTGTGCTAGTGTTCCTCAGCATTTTGATTAGCTAGTCTGGGAGTAGCCTGGTTACAGGCTCTCCGGGTTTTTTGGAAATCGGGTGGAAATGCAGATTTGGGTTACCTGTGGGCCGAGCGAGGCCAAAGGCCGTTTACTCAGTCAGTTTACTCACTTTCGTGACAAGCGAACTTTTCTACTTTTAACACACGGTCGCTAAACTGTACGAAATCTCCAAAAATATATCCCTAAATGTTGAAAATAACCTGGGGATCTGAAAGAGGATAGTCTTGTGACTAATAGACATTTGTATGAATCTCTAAAAGTTATTATCCTTAGCATGAAAATTCTGAGAACAAACACTACAAAACCGCTAGTTTACGCACTTCTGTGACAAGCGACCTTTATCTAGTTTCGACATATGCTCGCTAAAGTGTAGGAAATCTTTGTGAATAAATCCCTAATGTCCAAACTAACCCAGAAAACTGAAAGAGGAGATCCTTGTGACCAATCAACATACATGTGAAGCTCCAGAATTAATTATTGAATACATGAAAACCCATAGAACAAACTGATAATAATGCACACGCTATTAGTTTTACTGTACGAAAACTCCCATTTAAAAAATCCTGATGCCGAAAGGGCCATAGCATCTTAAACACGATATCCTTCTGGCCAATCGACATACATAAAAAGCTGTGAAAGTAAGTTTCCAGTCCATAACAGCCGATGGTGCAAACTAGTAAACAACCACTCAGAGTAACCTTACATACTTCTGCGAGTACTGAACTTTCTAGCGTCAAATGCACATGTTATGTTTCCAAACTTTAAGACAGGAAATCTTCCATAGAATGTTCTTTTTTTTTTACAGCAGAGAACTGTGCTATTAAACAGGTAGAAATAAGAAACTGGTGCCATTTGGAGAATTATTTCATGTCAAAAGTGCACAACGAAGAAATATATATCTATGGACGCGAGCAGCCTTTTGCCTCGATTACTTGGAGTTGAAGAACCCTCGATGTCCTCATCACTTATTGTGTTGCGTATCCAGGACTTTCCTTGCACATGTATTGCACACATGACTCGACAACAACGGTGAATTCTTAAGTTGCACGGCAACATGGCTAACACTGTGCCGCGACTGCCATCCCGTCAAGAGACTTCGTACAGATTTTCCGTAGAAATATGATTCTTAGAACCGTATTTAATATTCAAACTACACTTGCAAAAACGGCAGAAATTATGCACTGTTGAATTCACTGAAACTCTACACACTTTTTGCGGGGTTTTCTGCCGCCATACATTCGGGTGACCAAGACAATCTCATGTGGACCACTGTCAAATATTTACATTGTACTTCCCTCTGATTGGTTACTTTTTGACAGCTGATAATTCACTGATGCGTGAAGACGTCATGCAGCATCAGGGGGCGGCTACTCTGAAACAAAGCCTTCCGGGCACTCGCCTCAACTTCGCTCAGCCTTCGGCCTCGCTCGGCTCCGGGCTTCGCTTGGCTCACAGGTAACCCAAATCCGACTTCCGAAAAAAACCGAGAGCCTGTAACCAGGCTAGTCTGGGAGGGTATATGAATGTGAAAAATCTCTTGAAAATGAGAAATATTGTTCAAGGTATCTACATGTACACTGTACATGTATATTAGTTAAAACTGAGTGGACCTAGAGCTGCATTTGTACCAAGTAAACTTCAAGAGACAAGATGCTTAGGAAACATATTTCCTTTATGTTTGGGCCTTTGTGGATGGAGCCATGGCACATTTTTTTCTGGTGTGACCACAGTTCAGTTTTGTAGTATTACACTTAAATAACACTCTAGGATAGGAGAGAAATACTTGAAACATTTTTGACAAAGAATGGCAATGATTTAAGTAGACTGTCTACAAAATCTCATTCTAGAAATATCTACATGTATTTCAGCATCCTCCTCCTCAAACTAACATGTACTTTGGCAGACTGCTAAAGTGAACAATCTGCACCATAAAAAGTGGTTGGTTAAGTAGTCAGTACAGTAATATGTGTGTGTAAGTGGTTGGTGAGTATTTAGTGTACAGGTGTTGACCCTAATATACATATTTGATTGGTGGGTTGTTATTTTGTAAGGTTTAATAAAGTCTGATATTGGATCTATTACCATATTTGTAGAAGAGGTCTTCAAGACCTGGCTTTCGTAGTTCAGGGATGCCAGTTCTGACCTATTGGAAACAAAAAAGGATTTTTTGAGGTGGAGGTGGGTAATATTTTCATTAAAAAAATTAAATACTTAAACTAGAATTCTTTACATGGCTACTCCTTTGCGTGAAAGCACAATATTCGTTTTTAATTGAGCCCCACCCTCTTCCTTCATTGATACATTGTACATGTACAACTATTACTACTCGGACTGCATGGGTGGGTCTTGTTTCAATAGTTAAATTGCTGATTAAATAACACTCTGAGACCGACTCACCTAGATCTCAGTTTAACCTCTCTTTTAAGTTGCCATACAATAGAAGAATGCAATACCCTGTGTACTCTCATATATTAATCATGTCACTCAACACACGTTGACTTCCGGTCTAGATTACATGCATATTGCAACAGGTCTGAGTCTTAAATTCGCCTTTGTATGTTATTGTTTGTGTTGCCAGTGGGAAATGGCATAACAGATCCATTACCGTATTGTCGATGTGGGATAAATTAGTTTCTCAGATTACATTTCTATACTCTATTTACCTTTTAACTTCTTCCTACTTTATCATTCTTATAAAGGAACTTTTATTGACCCAAACTTGTGTGAATCTTTTGATTATTTTGCTGCAATTCTTGCTTTGTAAGTGGTAAAACAGTGCCAAACAGAGCACATTCAAACAGTGACAGCAATGGAACAAACTGTTCTGCCCCAGCAGGTCTAATGCAGAAGTCAAAACAATGTCTTGAAAAACGATATTGGGGCAGATTTATGCAAGCAGATTAAGATAAGGGGTCAAAACTAGCTATTTAAAAAAAGAAAATTAAGCTCTTTGGTTGTCATGTGGAAAATCAAGAGAGCATAAGTAAGGGAGGGAATCTTCAATATACGCACTAGTACAACAATGATGTTGAATAAAAAAAATGGTAACCGGAAGCAACTGAGAAGTGTCGGAGCATGCAATAATCTCATGGTGGGAAATATTTTTGCACTATGAGAATGTTGTCGTGCTGCACATTGTGTGCTTCAAGATTCCCTCTCTTACTTATGCTCTCTTGGTAAAACACTTTAGGTTCTCTGTTTTTGCAGGCTACAGCAGCATTTAGCCAGTGGAAGTTTAACAGACAACATGTTGAAATAGACCTTCTCACTGCTTTGTGAGAAGAGAACATTAAAATTAGCACGAATGCCATTTTTTGGGTTATAACGAAGATACAATGTACTGCTATGCAAAGTCTGTAAATTTAACAGACTTGTGTCTATGTGACAGGAAACCTTTGCAGCCTATAGAGTCCTAATACATACTCTACTCTCATGCTTGGTACAGTCATCATGATCAATGTTGGAACAGTACATTGGACGGTGACCCATTGTAAAGATCCAGGGTCGCATGGTACGGTTCTCGGGGGCCACTGCTTCCTGACAAACAACACACACAGGTTAGATACCACATTATTACAGACTGTGGCTAATTAACGTATTAAAACAACCAGTATTAGAGGATGTAAGATGATTATTCCATATTTATATGTGGGTAGTGAGAGAGGTGGGGTCTTTTCCAGACTGCTATTAGGGTGCAAATTCACTTTTAGTACACTGGTATGCTTCACTTGTCACATAAAGGTTTCAAAATGAAGCTTTATTCCTTTCTAGGAAAATGGAAGACATTTCATATTCCAATTAAGCTGAGTATCAGGCCCGGTGGGGGAGGGGTCATATACCAATTAACCAGTGTATCAGGCCCATTGGGGGAGGGGGAGGGGAGAAGAAGAGAGAGAATGGGGAGAGGAAAAAAAGAAAGGACTTGTCAAACATCCAGATTCTGGACGTTCTGCTGATTGGATAAGAAACAAAAGACTCAAAATGCCAGCTCGAACAATGATTATCTCTTGTAATGATGAATGAGATGGATTTCATAAAAGCATTGGAAGATGCTTTACAGTTCTTCCCAAATATTAGTCTTAAGCCTGCACAAAAACTTTGTCTCAAAGGCTTGCTTTTCAAAGGAAAGGACGTCCTTGGAGTGTTGCTGGCAGGATACGGACAAGTTTAATTTTACTTCTCACAGTTCAGGAAACTGAACAACAGGAGAAACAAAGATAGTCACCATCATTGTAGCTGTTTATGCCAGCTATTTGATAATACTAAGGAATTAGACGTACATAAAAAAATAAACTGCTGTCTTGCAGTCATAATGCTTTTATTCCGCTCCGAAAGACTCAAAGGTCAAGACTCGACTCTCAGTGTTTTACATTTCGTGGTTATCTACATGTACATGTATGTCTGAAATTTTACACCCAATGTCACATGATTGACTCAAGGTTGTCAAAGCCATACCAGAACCAGAAATAATTATGTTACAGGGGAGGGGTGTTGATTCTTTTTCCACTCATCACATAGCCATCAGTCCACTGAAGATAATAATAATAATAATAATGTATTACTTATATTGCGCAAGTTACATTAAAATGATCAAATGCGCATTACATATTTTAAGTAAAAACTGACATGTACACAGAATCATTGAACTTAATATGGTAATAAAATATTTTAATAAACTATAAACCTGATATAAAAATCTAACGTGACAATATAATAAAAATGACCAATATAAAATTTAAGAACTTATAATTACAATGGAAGTTGATAAAATTTTAGTAAGCTAATTTAAAAAGATAGGTCTTCAGATGGCTCTTAAAAGTATTAATATTTTCAATCATGCGTAGTTCCTTAGGTAAAGAGTTCCACAATCTAGGCACAGCAATAACAAATGCCCTATCTCCCAATGTAGTCTTAGTTCTGATTGTAGGAAAAGCAAGCCTACAACCTTCTGAAGATCTAAGACCATATGCAGAAGACTTAATATGCAGCAAGTCACTCAGATATGATGGCGCAAGACCATGGATCGCCTTAAAAGTAATTAATATAATTAATGATAAAAACAGAAAGTTTCTCGGCTTACAGCGAATGGTATCAGTCAAAATACTGTGAAAGTTTGCACATTCCTTGTAAGCCTTTGAAAAAACAATTCCCACAGTATCAACTCAAAAGCTTTGAGAGGATTACAGGCTTATTATCCTTGAAGGAGCAGCAGAACTCTGCAGTACTTGTAGCACAAAACACAGAAACAGATAAAATACAAGTACCATACTGAGGTCTTAAATTAATGTTCTTCACAGACATTGAAAAACCTTGTTGTACAATCTGGCTGATAATTCAAAACTATAAATTGCTGAGGTGGAACTTGATCTGTGATGAAATAAATTTCATTGGTTAAACATAGGCACCAATGGTGAACTGTAGATGGATTCCCATAGAATCCCCAATGGTGAACTTGTAGATGGATTCCCATAGAATCCCCAATGGTGAACTTGTAGATGGATTCCCATAGAATCCCCAATGGTGAACTTGTAGATGGATTCCCATAGAATCCCCAATGGTGAACTTGTAGATGGATTCCCATAGAATCTCCAATGGTGAACTTGTAGATGGATTCCCATAGAATCCCCAATGGTGAACTTGTAGATGGATTCCCATAGAATCCCCAATGGTGAACTTGTAGATGGATTCCCATAGAATCCCCAATGGTGAACTTGTAGATGGATTCCCATAGAATCCCCAATGGTGAACTTGTAGATGGATTCCCATAGAATCCCCAATGGTGAACTTGTAGATGGATTCCCATAGAATCCCCAATGGTGAACTTGTAGATGGATTCCCATAGAATCCCCAATGGTGAACTTGTAGATGGATTCCCATAGAATCCCCAATGGTGAACTTGTAGATGGATTCCCATAGAATCCCCAATGGTGAACTTGTAGATGGATTCCCATAGAATCCCCAATGGTGAACTTGTAAATGGATTCCTATAGTATCCCCAATGGTGAACTTGTAGATGGATTCCCATAGAATCCCCAATGGTGAACTTGTAGATGGATTCCCATAGAATCCCCAATGGTGAACTTGTAGATGGATTACAATAGAATCCCCAATGGTGAACTTGTAGATGGATTCCCATAGAATCCCTAAAGGTGAACTTGTAGATGGATTCCCATAGAATCCCCAATGGTGAACTTGTAGATGGATTCCCATAGAATCCCTAAAGGTGAACTTGTAGATGGATTCCCATAGAATCCCCAATGGTGAACTCGTAGATGGATTCCCATAGAATCCCCAATGGTGAACTTGTAGATGGATTCCCATAGAATCCCCAATGGTGAACTTGTAGATGGATTCCCATAGAATCCCCAATGGTGAACTTGTAGATGGATTCCCATAGAATCCCCAATGGTGAACTTGTAGATGGATTCCAATAGAATCCCCAATGGTGAACTTGCAGATGGATTCCCATAGAATCCCCAATGGTGAACTTGTAAATGGATTCCCACGGAATCCCCAATGGTGAACTTGTAAATGGATTACCATAGAATCCCCAATGGTGAACTTGTAGATGGATTACCATAGAATCCCATCCTTGTGCACTAGCCATCATTATTTTTACTATTGCTATTAAGAGTACAGCATTTTAATGGTGGCAATTAAAATTATTTTTCATGTTCAGTTTTCTTGGTTCATTCTGGGGAATATACAAATGTATCTCATATACAAATGTATCACATCAATAAACCAGTGAAACAAGCTCCATTAAATGATTTATAAAAGAGAATGTTATTGTATGCAATGAAAAAAAACCTTGCCATTGTGAAAAATAAGCCATAAGTCGGTGTAATCTCGCTTAAAACACCCAATATTACATACATTGCATTACATGTACATGTACATAATATTTTTGATAGACTGTTCATTGTTGAAGGATAACTTCTTTTACCCTGGTTTTCCTTCTGGCTTGCAAAATAATATGATCACATTGGATTGAAACGACCTTGTACAAATGTAGGAATACATTCACATCAAAAGAGGAAAGAACAGAAATTAAGACAAATCATGCGGATCAGTTAGATGTTAAGAGAACAGAATGATTTTAGGAAAATTAGTGTGAAAAGGTGGCCATAAATCTTTAGAATACGCAAAAAAAATTGACAAGAAGAAAAAAGAATTTACCCTTACCCCTAGTGGGAATCGATCCATGAACATTGGATCCAAAGAAGCGCACTCTAACCACTTGACAACAGTGCCAATCGCTAGCAAACTTCGAATATAAACTATATGTGCCAAGTCTGCAAACTAGTTTTGCTAGCACTTGCACTATGGAGAAATGTTTGCACACAATTACTACCAAGAATGATACCCAAATATTAATACACTGTACAAGTAAACCAAAGGAAGCTTTGTTTCAATTTTCTCTTGTAAAATTCACTCTAATTCACTGAAATTGCATACAGACACTGTCTGCTGAGCCAAGGAAAAGATTACGGTAAGACACCATATAAGTATCATTAATTTTATTGCACTATGTTTATCAAAAATCTAAATCCAAACATCCTCCTACAAACCTCATATATGTATATGTACATTGTATACAGGAACATTTCTATCAAAACGTAATATTTATCCCACCACACAAGTTCACTTATTTATCATCACTCTTTAGTGTGTTTTGCCCTACTCAGAAGCACAATTACATGTAAGACACACAACTCAATCTTCCTTCCATTTTGATAATTTACATTGGAAGAGGTCAAGAGGTAAATAAATTAACAAAGGCTCTGACATTACAATAGCTAGAAGGCAAACATGTCTAAAAAAATTATAATAATAGATCAAATAAAACTTTTAAGTTTTGTGTGTTCCATTTGACATGTTAAAAAATCTACCAATTGTTTTCACACTTTATTTGGGATTGTAGCTTGGAATAAAGGGTTTGTCAAAGTTGGTGATGAAAACTCTCTAAACATCACACACATGTCCCACATGTCCCACATGTGTTAGACGGATGTGCAAGTAATCAATATCCAATGTATATTACAATGGAATTAGAAGTGGTAACAAAAACTTTGGGAATATCGATTGAATGAGGATTCAGATGAGAAAATCGATAATATTGATTTGTTACCACCTAATGGAGTGAGTGAGCGACAATTTCCCCCATACCAATAACTTGTGTGGATTGCTAATGCAATATCCATGAGTTAAAAAGTAATGGCTTGATGACATAAGCTTTGTAGGCAGAAAGCCTTTCTATAAGGCTCTGTGCCTGGCTCTCTTTCTCTTCTCTTCTTGAGAGCATGATACTCAGGTTATTTATCAATTGGAGCCTTGTGTTTAAACCTTTGTGTGGTCTGCTGCCTTTCTGACTGCCCCAGAAAGAAGACAAAGGCATTGGACTTTACTGTACAGAATTCCCAGCCCAAGGATAGTGCTGCCCAATTGTTTGAATCCACCATCTCCATTTTGTACCAGGCCAGCTGTGTGCTACTAACTGAACTACAATGTACATGCAGTACTATAATAGGTTGGTGGTTAGGGTTGCCAAGTGCTGTGTCAACATACTACTGTGTTATCAGGACAGCACTTGTTCAATGAATTAGCCAATCAGCACTGTTTTCTGTTGCATTGCCAGTAGTTCCACTTGTCTCACTTCTTTTGATTCTCCACAAATTTCAAACTGGCAGAGAAGTGTACTCAGAGAATTATTGTAAAAAGGGGGAATTGTTTCATTTTTTTGAATGAGAAAGCCACTCTAAGTACATTTGTATGCAACCATTTGTAACCATCTGTAACCGTAAGCAATATGTTAAAGTTAATAAGTTTACAAAATATAATATGTGGCATCCCACAGGCTCCACCTTAGGTCCCACCTTAGGTCCCCTATTATTCTTATTGTATATAAATGATCTCCCAAATTGTTCCAACAAATTTCTATTCAGAATATTTGCAGATGATACAAATATATTTTATTCATCAGATAATCTAAATGATTTGGAAACAGTTGTAAATGAGGAACTAAACAATGTGCTAAAGTATTTCTCAGTAAATAAACTTTCAATAAACTTTAAAAAAAAAACTATATGCTTTTCAAAAACTCATGAATAATTAATGAGCATTTTGTCCAATCAGATGAAGCAAATCAGTCTCGTGCATGCTCCTTTATACCTGATAAAATCTCATCATTCTAAAAGGCCCGCGGAGGGATTTGAATTCTGTCCCAGGGGGAAACGGGGTTAATGATTGAGACAATGCAATTTCTATTGATGTTTCAGCTTTCTCATTGAATTGCTAATTAGGATGAACGTTTTATATAAAGAATACTAATGAACATGAAATTTTATATAAAGTTTCATCCTAATTAAGAATTCACTGATAAAGACCCAAAGATATCAAAAAGTACACGGAACATAAGGTACCTAGATAATATTTTTTGCACTAAATTTACTAATATCAGCAGACTACCGAGATACACAGATAATATTTTTAAAATGAAGTTATCCAACTTGTTTACCGAGCCACTGTTTAGTTCCAATTATTAAACCAAACTCAAAGCCGTAAAATAATAAAAACGTGCATTAAAGGGAACCCGAGTGAAAAACACACCAGGGCTCAAAAGCATCTTTCAGATGTACTTTGTTCAGAAAATGTATTAAAATTTTATAAAACGTTTTCAGAGTTGAGAACGAGCCCCTCAAAGTTGGTTCCACGAATACCTGGGCGCCGCCATTTTGTTAACATTAATTCCTGTGACGTTTTTTACGTCACTTTGTCCCACCGGAGTCTTGCAGCTAACTTGTAGCGACTTGTTTTCTTTGCAGAATGTTCACACGCTCGGAATTACAGTAGATTTTCATCGATATAGCAGAGCAATTTCGTACTAGAACAAAAATATGATGAAGACGATATTGTGAGAGAAGTTCAGAAGACTGGGAGGACGAAGAAAAGCATGTGGAAGGCGAGAATATCAGACGAACAACAAAAGGAGACTACCGAGCTAGTAGAGTAGTGCTATACTGGTGTTGTGCTACGATGTAAAGATTCGCTGTGTGTTTTTGTATGGAACTTGTCAGCCTTAAATGCAAGACTAAGGTAGATTATGACAATATTGATATTGGCATTGCTTTCGAAACTTATGTATTATTGGAGCTATATAATTTGCGAGTTATCCGGTTCGATCTGTACTGACTGAATGGCTTTGTGCAACTGAAACGAAACACCTGAAAATAATAATAATAATAATAATAATAATGTCTTTAATGAATCACCGATAAAATACATATCGTGTGTTACAGCTATAAGTAATAAAGCATAAATATACAACTCTCATAATATAACAAACGTAAAGTATGTGGGAACAAAGACTATTAAATAGCTAGGTTATACCTAAAGATTAATCTATTTACAAAATAATTTTTAAAACGAACAGTATTAATTCTCGGCCACTGGGAAGACTGACATCTTAAGGTTCTAGACGAGGGCTTGATTTTGGGCAAAAGTAGCTTAAGAGGATGGTTGCTGTTGTTACATAGTTTGTTGAAAAGTTTCCTATCATATTGTTCAAGTAGTTCTCTAATAAGGTTAAAACCTCCCTGTAAAAACCGATCATAACTAGCCCAACATGGCAGAATATATGCAATGACACAAGAACGAGACTCTCGGAGGAATTTTATTGCAAAAACAATTCCATTCCCTTATTAAATTGTGTGAAAGCATTGGCGCGATCAAGCCCGGCATGTTTGTGGTGGAACTTGGCGTGTGTGCGCTGTTTCACAACACATCAGTTAGGTAAACGAAATTAAAATTATGTGGCTTGCTACACCCTGATTATCTCTCTGGGTCAAATTAAACGGTCCTCGACTTATGTTACAAACCTGAACAGGATATTTCTTTTGCAGAAACGCGCAGTGCGGGCCCTGACCAATTCTGAATTTCGGGCGCATACTGCTCCTTTATTCGCTCGTTTGAATATACTTGACATCTTTAAACTTAACTCATTTCAAACCGGTAAATTTATGTTCTCATACCACCATCAACTGTTGCCTCAGTCTTTTCACCATTTATTTACAACAAATGATCAAGTGCACAACTATAACACCAGATTGGCATCTAATTATCGACCTCATGCATGTTGTACCAATATTAAGCAATTTACTATTTTATACCAAGGCCCAAAAGTGTGGAACTCGCTGCCCTCTTCTGTCACAAATTCCACTACTCTAACTTGCTTCAAAAAAGGACTGTTCAATTTTCTACAAAGATAGTTATATATATATTTTTTCTTCTGTTGTTACATACTGAATCGGTCATGACGCGCCTACGCTGTCCTTTTTTTTTTTATATATACTATCTCGAGGAGGCCTCCTCGCTACAAGCCTGATGGTTTCCTGAGGCCTCCTCGCCACTATGTCAATTGTATCATGTATTCTCGAACTTCAATTCTTTACATATATATCTATATCTATTGTTAATGTGTGTATTCTATGTGTGGCAATGCCGATATCAATATTGTAATAATCTACCTTTAGTCTTGTGTTTAAGGCTGACAAGTTCCATACAAAAACACACACACCGAATCTTTATAGCACTAGCTCGGTAGTCGCCTTTTATTGTTCGTTGATATTCTCGCCTTCCATATGCTTTTCTTCATCCTCCCATTCTTCTGAACTTCTCTCACAATATCGTCTTCATCATATTTTTGTTCTAGTACGAAATTGCTCTGCCATATCGATGAAAATCTACTCTAATTCTGAGCATGTGAAAATTCTGCAAAGAAAACAAGTCGCTACAAGTTAGCCGCAAGACTCCGGTGGGACGAAGTGACGTAAAAAACGTCACAGGAATTAATGTTAACAAAATGGCGGCGCCCAGGTCTTCGTGGGGCCAACTTTGAGGGGCTCGTTCTCAACTCTGAAAAAGTTTTATAAAATTTTAATACATTTTCTGAACAAAGTACATCTGAAAGATGCTTTTGAGCCCTAATGTGTTTTTCACTCGGGTATCCCTTTAAACTTACATATTTTGTGCCGGAGTCAAAAATTTAGAGTCTGCTGTCATGTCAGTCACATCGCTTTCCAAGTCTTGAACTTTACCGAGGTAAACCACGACACCAAATCCTTCAAGTGCAGGTTCTTCTTGCATTGCGAAACGCCGCTTCAAACAACATAGTATGGTCATTTCTTCATGTCATAATCATGTTCGTAATTGCAGGCGGTGATTACTCGAATATTTTGCATGGCGTTGTGAATACAAAGGTTCAATGGTTCATTAAGTAATCATTCCCTTGAGATGTGCGTCTTTCTTTCATTGCATTCTTAAGCGTTTTTGAAGCCGTTTAAAACACTCACAGCACGTGTTTTATCAAGTCTAAAAATTATCCGGCTTCGCCATCGAATTTTTAAACTTGATAAAACACTGCTGTTTTAAACAGTACATAACTTCCCCAAAGAAAAAAGCTAGTATAAAAATAACCTCATGCAATATTGAACAAAAAACACAGATTAAATATTTAGGAGTGTTTATTGATGAAAACTTACAATGATATGCTCAAGTTAAACATATAAGCAGTAAAATAGCAAAGAATGTAGGAATTATATCAAAGTTAAGGTACTATATTGTACCCTTCAATATATTGAAACAATTATACTACACATTTCTTTACCCCTATTTGAACTATGGACTTATGAGTTGGGCCACTGCAACCCAAACTAGACTAAAAAGAATTAAGACTAAGCAAATTAAATGTATTCGTCAAATGTTCTTTGCCAACAAACTTGAAAATGCCACCCCATATTACAAAATGTTAGAAATTTTAAATCTGGGAAATATCTTTAACCTTAAAATGTCCTCCCTTATACATAAAATACAATATGATAAACAAAATATCCCACCTGCCTTCCTTGAGCTAATTACTTCTGCTAAAGATATCCATAACTACAACACCAGATATGCAGCAAACCAAAATTTGTACAGGCCAGCCTCCAGAACTAACTATGGTCTATCACGATTCAAAGCAATTTCATCAAGAATCTGGGAATCAATACCCCTTACTATTAAAACCTTGCCCAAAACCAGCTTTAAGAAGCAGTACATACAGTTTTTACTAGATAAACAGTCATAATATTAAAATGTGTGCCTTATATATGCAAGACAAATATATACAAATCAGCTACTTACAGTGTATATTGACATTTTTATTCCTTTTTTTTTAAGATAAGATCAAACAATAATGTAATGTCCTTCAAAATCTATACATAACTACAGTACCCCCAGGAATTATAGGGACATTTACCGCGGCTCTGCCGCATGCAATGCCCGCGGTTTTACAGCGAAAAACCGCGGTCATTTTTGAGGTGACCGCGGTAACTTTTGAGGTGACCGCGGTAACTTTTGAGGTAACCGCGGTCACTTTTGAGATCGGCGCAGTCACTTTTGAGATCGCCGCGGTGGTCCTGCCGCGGCGCTAGCCGCGGCACTAACCGCGGCACTAACCGCGACCTCATGTAACATCTACATGTACATCTCATACATTTTACTTTGAAGCAGTTGGCTTCGTTAGAACGTGAGCGTGAACGGCGGTCTCGAGTAAAAAAGACAACCCCTTACTATTAAAACCTTGCCCAAAACCAGCTTTAAGAAGCAGTACATACAGTTTTTACTAGATAAACAGTCATAATATTAAAATGTGAGCCTTATATATGCAAGACAAATATATACAAATCAGCTACTTACAGTGTATATTGACATTTTTATTCTCTTTTTTTTTTCTAAGATAAGATCAAACAATAATGTAATGTCCTTCAAAATCTATACATAACTACATGTACATGTACATGAATTTATTTAAAATGTCACTTCATACTATTCTTTATTATTATTTATTAGCTGTCTACATTGTATGTCTCTCCTCATTTAGTTTTATCAATGTAGTGGCCAACTCGAAAGCCATTGCTACTTTGGCCACTACGCACATTTTTTCTAAACATACCTATTCTTTTTTCCCCACTTATTTATTTATATATATGTATATTTATATGTTAATGTAAGATAAGGACCGATAGTTATAATTACGTGCAAATAAATTAATCTTGAATCTTGTACATGTATCTACAGGCCATTTAGCATCTTCAATATTGCAACTGTTAGTTAACAAATAATTATTTGAGTACTCTGTGCCAGCTAGTGTAGCTGTATACAAAAATGGAGTTCATACCTTCAGGTCCTTCTCCAACCATGCATACTGTTCATCAATCAGGTATAAGCCATAGTCAGTGAAGAAGTAAAACTCAGTGGAAAAACTGATAATATGAACAGGTCCAATGTTCCAGCTGCAAACACAGTCAAATACAATAAAAAATATACAACGTTACTGACATGTCATGTACCATAGTTTACCAATCAGCTGCAGCATTTTGCCACAAAGTTTTGAAAATTGTGAAATCAATTTCCCCAAAGTTAGGTTTGTAGCTAATAGCCAATTACTTTCCAAAGACTTTTTGAAATTTGCTGCAAAACTTGCAAAAACATGGATCTTTGCCTCATTGTCCGCCATATTGGAGCCTTCAAATCTTAATTGTGGTCAGGAGTCTACATTCAAGATGGCAGCAAAAACCTGATAGAGAAAAACTTCTACATGCTTAGCTTCGATTTTTCAGTATTTTTCTCAGACTGATGAACTGTAAATGTCTTAGAACTACAATGTAAGATATCCTCAAACCATGTTAGATGTAGATACGCTGAGGGAATTTGAGAGCTAGAAATATTTAGGAAAAGTGGGGAAACGTTGCTACAAACTGGACTTGGTTTAAACAACAAGTTGCTACAATCATGATGCGGCTTATACATTGTAAGTGAGAGTTTTCCAAAACATTTCAGTTTCAAATTTGAGTTTGTGAGGTTGTCAAAGTGGGAGTGCAGCATACATGAATAAGGGAGTGTGTCTAGTTACTCTGTGAGCAGAGCCTCTAGTAGTCTTCTGGGTCTACATACAGGACTTGAAATAACTAACAGTGTAGGTGCCAGACATGTTGTCCAGTCAAATGTAATTTTGCTCGGACACAACCGTTTTTGGCCGGTCAAATATTGAAACAATAACAACTTTTGCAATAGTGGCCCCACCCACATGCTCAAATGTCAGACAAGTTGCATGATACCAATTTTTGCCTTGACAAGTCAAGTCAAGTTAGCATGTGACCGGTCAACATGACCGGCAATCCAAGGATTTGTCGGGTCAATATCCAATTCTGACCAGAAGTATTCAGCAAAAATACACTAAAAGCAAATAGCCCTAAACCAAGGTGAAGAATTAAGTCAGACTAATGATGTGAAGAGTTCTTAAAATAATTATAGTGGAATAGAGAGGAGCATTCCATACATGTACATGTATGTCAAGTATTAATAATTTTACATATGTAAATATACATGTACCTGTAGAACAAGCTTTCAGTGTTTCCTGGCATAGAGAAGCGGAATCTGTAATTTGAAAAATTGCTGAAATAGAGAATAGAAAATACATGTATTTGTATTATGATCAGGTAAATTTTCATTGTAATTAATGACCAGTCCCTATAACATTGTCTGGGAGATGGGAATAAGTGCTCACCATAGGAGAGGGCATTCCCACATCAAAATGGACTATGGTCTGGAAACACTATCATAGAATGTACATGTATATTATAATGCTGCTGAACTGGTGACTTTGAAAAACAACAATAGGGACAGCTCCAGTATGTCTGTTTCAATTAGCATTTTCTGGGGATGCTATTAGAACCCCAACAGCCATGTCTCAGAGAACTGTTCTAAACAATGGAGTTCATTATGACACACTTCACGTCAGGGGTTTCAATAACTTTTTAGGCAACTGGTGGTCCTGACATTAGAGGCAGTGGGTTACCTACTCAACACTTAACAAAAAAACACAACGATCGTGTGAAGTAGCTGGCAGTAAGAAGCAAAGTAACCAGTGGTTTATCGCTGGTAGCCACCTTCTATTGAAACCCCTGCAGGTGATAATGTTATTGTACAATGTACATGGACTTAAGTGTAGTCATTTATGTTTGCACTTAATATTTATTTATCTTTCTTAGAAAATATTATTTTATTAGTTCAGCCTGAAAACAACAGTATAATTATGTACATGTCCTTTTGTTGAAGCATGTGAAAATTAAGCAACACAAGGCAAAGAGCATTAAGGGCCCCTAAGGGCAACTCATGGATGGTCAGTGAGCTATTTTGGAAAATACTAAAAATCATGTGACCAATGACGCCATCATTATATCACCACCACTAAGTGAATAGTGGGAAAATAATACCATACCTGTCCAAGTTTGAACTGTCTGGCATTAGAAATGAGGGAGATATTGGCATGTACTTAAAATCATGTAATCAATGATGTCATCGTTATGTCATTGCCACTAACTGATTGATAGCAACCCACTTCCATGTCTGTCCAACTTTGAACTGTCTGGCATTAGAAATGAGGGAGTAATGGGCATGTACATGTACATGTACTTAAAATCATGTGACCGATGATTCCGGGAAAAATATTTAATTTGTCTAATAGATTAACATCAAAACCTACAGCTATTATGAAAGAACTTCACTCCTTTTATTCAGATTTATTCAGCAAAAAATGATTTTGGAAAGGATGACGCAGCAAACACCTTCCTTCAAGGCGTTAATTTTCCTAAGTTAAACAAAGAATCATTAGAGGTACAATATGCGAAGGAAATTTAAGCAATGCCGAATGTTTTAACGTTTTAAACAGTTTTCCACACAAAAAAAACACCCGGGAATGATGGACTTACATTTGAATTTTACCAAGTTTTTTGGCCATTACTCAGAGTACGATTACTAGATTGTTTTAACTACACATACGAACATGGTGAATTGTCAAACTCGCAAAAATAAGCCATAATTATCCTATTGGAAAAGAAAGACAAGGATAAAAGATATAGAAAAAATTGGCGCCCAATTTCGCTCATTAATGTGGACACGAAAATTGCATCAAATGCATTAGTGAAAAAACGAGAACATTCTAGCAGAACTAATTCATTCGGATCAAAATGCCTTAATCAAAGGAAGATCAATATTTGACGCAATTCAAACTATCGATGATCTCTTAATTTACACTAAAAAAGTTAAATTACCCAGAATAATGGTTGCAATAGACTTTGAAAAAGCTTTTGACTCTGTGAATCACAATTACTTAGTGAAAGTTTTGCAAGATTTTAACTTTGGACCTTCATTTATTCAGTGGATAAAAGTGTTTATAAGAATATATCAAGCTGTATAGTAAACAATGGTTTTGCATCAAATCATTTCAACATAGAGTGTGGGGTACGACAAGGCGATCCCCTCTCGCCACTGCTGTTCATCATAGTTTTAGAAATACTCATAATTAATATAAGGAATAATAAGGAAATTCAAGGAATCCAAATTGAAGAGAAAGAGACTAAGTTAACAGCCTTTGCAGATGACATGACATGTTTCTTAAACAGCAAGTCGTCATACTACATGTATAACCTCATTAAAATAATTAGGCTATTTGCAAAATGTTCAGGTCTGAATATAAATGATGAAAAAACTGAGGTAATAGGAATGGGTTCAGAAAAATTAACACAAGGTGAAGGTTAGGGTTTGATCGCGATGACAAGTCAAGATGGAAGCTAAACTTCAAAACAGTTCTGAAATCTATCAAAAAAGTATTGAATATGTGGAAGTGGAGGGGTCTTACACTTATTGGAAGAGTCCAGTTAGTTAAAATATTTGCTATACCCAAATTTACATGTATGTACAGGGCCAGCACAATATCAGTTACAAAAGATCTTATTAAGTCAGGTCAATACTTTAATATACAATTTCATTTGGAAAGGAAGGGACAAAATTAAATGCATGCATGGCTTTAGTAAATGACATTGAAAATGGTGGTCTAAAAATGATGGATATTGAATCAATGATAAAGGCTCAAAGAGTAATATGCATCAATAAATACTTAGAAGATTATAAAACCCCATGGAAAACATGTTTGGATGGCTATCTTAAAACGGTGGGAGGAAAATGCTTGCTACATTGCAATTTTGATACTCGTAAGCTTCCGATATTTATACCCGCATTCTGTAAAGAATGACTTGATACATGGTCGTCTATGAACAACAAAGAGCCAGATTCATGTGAAGACATCATGAATGAAATTAACTGGAATAATAAATACATGTACATTCTTATTCAAAAGAAATCAATCTGTAAAAGCTACTTCATCAAAAATAAGAATATATATAAAATAGGAGACCTGATCTCTGATAATCAAACATTTCTTCAAGGTGAATTAATAAAAACATTTAAATTAACACCAGCGAACCTTTTAACTTTATTTGGTGTGGTCAATACTATTCCTATTCATTGGAGATCAGTTATTAAATCCAATCATTATCATACAAGGGTGATATTCAAAGACAGTATACATTGTACATATAACTTTAGGAGGAGAGACTGAAGAGCTTATAAATGTTTCATCAAAAAAACTTTATACTCAGTTCGTGACCTCTAAAAAAACACTCCCAAGTGCTCAAATTAAATTACAGAATAAATATTCTGATCTTGCAATTGACTGGAAAAGCATTTACTCCCTTCCTTTCTCTGTAACACTAGATACAAAAATGAGTGAATTTCAATTTAAAATATTAAATTGTATTCTTTATACATACAAAAAAATATTTCAATTTGGAATAATTGATTCCCTGATGTGTTCCTTCTGCAAAAACAAAGAAGAATCCATCGAGCATTTATTCTGCAATTGTGATATCACTAAAACATTTTGGAAAGCTTGTATATCCTGGATGAATCTAAACAAGTTACATGTTAAGTAAACTTAACGGAAATTGACATCATTTTTGGTATATTTAACATAAGAGTTTCTACTTATTAATCATCTTATTCTAATAGGCAAATATCTAATCTACATGTATACAAGCAAATTGAGGAACACAATACCTCATATAATTTTATTTATAGCCAAGGTTAAACAAATTTATAATATTGAAACGTACATTGCAAGAAGAAAAGACAAATTATTAAGACACTATAGCACACTATAGCACATTATAAAATAGTTTCGATAGTACGCACGCTCTGATTGGCTGTAAGCCGTGTTTCTATAACTCTATAGAAACATAGACAGTTGAGCGCGCGCTTGAGCTAGTTGTGAGAATTTACATTTTGGTTATCAAATTAAGTGCTTTTATTCGTTTATTTTATAAAGGAAATAGAAAACATTTCCCCCTTGTTTCTATAGGGTTATAGAAACACTTGTGGAAGTTTGGAAGAACTCGAAATAGCTGTGGAAACACTCGCCCTTCGGGCTCATGTTCCCACTGCCATTTCTCGTTCTCCCAAACTCCCACTCGTGTTTCTATAACTCTATAGAAACACGGGAAATGTTTTCTATTTCTTAACTATAGCACACTATAGCACACTAGAGCACACTAGAGCACACTAGAGCACACTATAGCACGTGGGAAAAAGTATCAGGGCACTTTTGTAAATCATCAAAAGTTTAAAAAAAATTTTTTTAGTTATTTATTGAATTAATCAATTAATTTAGTTATATTTATAAACTTTCTGATTGGGTTTTATATACCATCTGTTATTGTGTATTGCAACGTAACGTATTGTATTTATATGGATAAACTATCAATATTAGACGTATGAATGTAAATGTCACTGTAAATGTGTAATATCCTAAATAGATAGAATAAAATACAAAAAAAAACAAATAATAACCTAACCAAAACACCATCGGAGAGTCCCGATGTACACAGAAAAAAACGAAGTACACACCATAAAACAATGAATAAATTAGCTTGGAGCACTAACCCTAATAACTTGTGTTCTGCGCTTGAGCACATCCACAAGTTAAAAAGGAATAATGGTGTTAAAAAAATTGACAACTGTTCTGCATCCAGTTTTTGTAGAGCAGTCTTGAATTACAAATTCCACTAACATAAACAAATTGAATGACTTACTAGGCACCCTCGTGATTTCCTGGACAAGTCATGTATGGCACATATGCTGCAATGGGCTCTATTTGTCTCATAAACTCATCTCCTACTGTAGCATCATCCTAGCAAAGCAAAACTAAGGTTTGTCAATACATGTCAAAAATGTTTTTCATTGTTATTAAATAAAACATTACACCAAAACGCAGCTAAACTCACACTGTAGAAACAAATATACACATGTATGAGAAATCTCTGAAAAGAGGCCAGGGTCACAACAGACAATGACAGTACATCAGTAATAATTATCATTGTAAAATTAATTGCCAATCCCATGTGCTGAATGACACCACGTAATCGCCTCTGTACACCCCGTACAAACCTGATTAATAAAACATCAGCTTCTGTATCGATATACAGACCCCATGGTCCGCGATACAGACACCATGGTCCATTATAGCTCTAGTAGTATTCTGTATCAGGTACAGAATACTAGCTAAGCTAGTGAGGGAAGTCTCACGACCGATCACTGGAGGGGTGAAATGACAAAGTACATAGATCTACTCTCTTTATTCTGTACACACCATCTATTCCATGTGGGACCTGTTTTTTTGCACGCTACGCTCTGCTCTCTTGTTGCATACACATTGTCTCTTCGATGTGGGATATGTTTTTGTGAGAAACTAATTCATCCCACATCGATAGCAAGGTGGGAGAAATCAAAGGTTAAAATTTGATGTCGTGCATATCAATAGCTTTTAGTTATCTATTCATTTTACAAGTAAGATAAAATATTCGCGTCCGATCTGTATGGGCTTTACAATGGCTCGCCGCATCCATACAGATCTCCTGCTCAAATTTTATCTACTACTTAAAATACAGACAAGTAATTACAGCAGATTCAAGATGAGCATTTAATGGACCATGTAAGATAGCATTATTTTTGCTGTCCATTCTACATCTACATTTATGATCTGCAAAGCCATAAGCATCACGCAGATTTTAAAAATATTATACAAAATATATATAATAATTATGTTAACTTAAAATATGTAAACGTTTAGAGCAAAATAATAGTAATAGTAATAGTAATAATTATAGTAATAAATAAGCAAATAAATAATTATGTAAAATAAATTATAAAAATAAATTGAATAAGTGAATAGGTGAATGTAAATATCTAAATAAATAAATAATGTATAAATGAATAAATAAGCAAATATACATGTATAGATAAATAATTTAACTTATTACTTATTATTGACTACACTGTAATTGCTTGTACTAAAATGTTGGAAAACTGAAATATTAAAATTATCTACATGTACATTACTAGCCTGAAATACAGTGGTGGAAGTGCATTCCAATCACATGCAGTTCTTGGGAAGAAACTGTCCATAATATAATAACTAGGGCCATGAGTAGCCATTTGGATGAAAGTATGTTAACTTCTAGTAAATCATGATGGTTTAAGTAGATCATCTGGAAGTGGGATAGCAATCTGATTATTAACAGCTTTATAAAAAACTGATAACCTATTGACATTTCATCTTACTTCAAGGCTATCCCATTCTAATTGCCTGATAAGGTCAGTGACACTAGTATTATATCTGTCATAACAGTTCATTACAAATCTAGCAGCTCTGCGCTGGACACCTTCGATCTGTGCTATATTTCCTTTGGTATGTGGGTCCCATGCAGCAGATACATAAAATTATTTCAAATGTGGTCTTACGAGTGTTGCATATGCTATAGATTTAACCTGCCTAGAACAATGGTTATCTGCCATGCTTCTAGAAAAAAATTGATATCTTGCTGGTGCATAAAGTAGACATTCTTATTTTGCATGCTTTGCATTTCATTTCATTCAATCGGTCTTTAATCAACATTCAAGTACTACTGGGTCAGGGGTTTCAATAACTTTTTAGGCAACTGGTGGTCCTGACGTTAGAGGCCGTGCTTTACCTAGTAAACTTTACTCAACACTTAACAACAACAAAAACGATTGTGTGAAGTAGCCGGCAGTTTATCACTGGTAGCCGCCTTCTATTAAAACCCCTGCTGGGCACATGTACAGTGGAGAATACTATATCTTGTACTATTGTAGTCAAATAATTTCACTGCTTTTGATGGGGAGAAGGTACATTTAGTAAAGACTTTCAGACGTTCAGTTTATTCGCACACTTTCTAATTAACAGGATATAAGTAGATAATTACAGGATAAATAAAAGACAACAATAGTAACATTTACATAAAAAATAAACTATAATCAATATCGAGTGTTTGACTTCACTCATGCATGCAGCCACCACATTGTACAAAGTCAAGTGACAACAATGTTAATTTCTACTTAGCAATGTGACAGATCAACCCTTACAATGAACAGTTATTTTGTGCCTGTAGTGAATAAATGCTCAATCTGAGTCCACAGTAAATTAAATGATTTCACTTTTCCATCCTTTCCATTTGTGGTCTTTTTTTTAATCTGAAAGACCATTTAACAATTCTGTGGAATAATGGATGCTGAGCTCCTGTTCCCATTCAAGTTTTGTTCAGCTCACTGTCAGTGTTCAACAAAATGACCACGCATGCAAATACTGCTTAATTATAGTGATGTCAACTTACCGTATGCATGTCATAAGCAAAATCACCTAGAATGGAAGATAACAAAACAATGACATCAATCACATTGTAAAAGTAATATTCTGCATTCAATTTATTGTTATCTATCTTGGTGCCAAAACAACAAATATAACCAAAACACCTAAATTCCAATTCGATATCGGAATGCACATGCACATTTCAAAAATGAGCAACGTGCGGCTTCTACAAATACAATGTACTACAGATACAACGTGCTACAAATACAATGTGCTACAGATACAACGTGCTACAGATACAACGTGCTACAAATACAACGTGCTACAAATACAACGTGCTACAAATACAACGTGCTACAGATACAACGTGCTACAGATACAACGTGCTACAAATACAACGTGCTACAAATACAACGTGCTACAAATACAACGTGCTACAAATACAACGTACTACAGACACAACGTGCTACAGATACAACGTGCTACAGATACTGTACAACGTGCTACAGACACAACGTGCTACAGACACAACGTGCTACAGACACAACGTGCTACAGATACAACGTGCTACAGATACAACGTACTACAGATACAATTAACGTACTACAGATACACAACGTACTACAGATACACAACATAGCGTACTACAGATACAACATACTACAGATACAACGTACTACAAATACAACGTACTACAAATACAACATATATACTACAAATACAATGTACTACAAATACAAATACAAGGAAAGGAACAAATAATAATAAGTTGGGACCAGTGACTTTCCATTTTGGACCAGTATATTTTTAGCTCACTGATCCCATGGACCACTAGAGAAAAATGTTAAGTTCGAGCACTGACTACAAATACAATGTACTACAAATACAATGTACTATACAGGGTATTCATTAACATTCGAAGTAGCAGGAGATTGAAATGAAATAGCAGGAGTGTGTGCAATAAAGTATACACAAAATGCATTACAAAATGCAAAAGTAGCCAGAGAATTATGCTCAGTAACCAGAGAATTCTCTGATCTCCGAACCCTAATGAATACCCTGATATATATGTTGTAGGTTGTTTCTCAATTCAGGTTGTTTTTAAAACAACCTAGGTTGTTTTTAAACAACGTAGGTAAACAACCTAGGTTGTTTCTCATTTTTGGTCATTAATTTTTTGAAACAACCTACATGTAGGTCATTTTAATTTTTTTAAATTAGCTAGGTCATTTCAACATTTTTAGAGTCTTAAATGTTGGATTAAGCATTACATTTGTCTGTTATTTAGTGACTTAAACCTAAACACCCAAAATTATTGATTGTAGCTCTTAAAATACCCAAAGTGAGCAGCCCTTGTTGACGGTTAGGTTTTTTTTTATGTAGGGTTAGGTTTTGGATTAATTAGTTGACAGGACTATTGAATAAGCATTATACTTGTCTGTTGTTTAGTAAGTTTAAGCTCAAAACACCCAAAATTATTGACTTCAAAGTAAGTGAGCAGCCCTTGTTGACGGTTAGGTTTTTTTTTAATGCAGGGTTAGGTTTTGGATTAATTAGTTCGGTAATAGTGTTAGGAATGAGTTTGCTTGGAGTGGGGTGTTAACTGGCTTTAATAAATCTGCTTGTTATTGGCACGTTCTGCATGGAAACTGGAAAGTGAAAACATAACTTAATAACGTTTTGAGTTATTTCTGTGTAAGTTCTCGATCATTTATCCATTTTTACGTCTTTTTGAAGTACGAGTGGAGCCGTAATAAAGCTTAGGCAATTATTTCGCTGATGTAGCTATTCCACTTCAGGTCACACTGAATGGTGACACCAAGGACTTTGTGCGAATCAACTCTCTCAAGTAGCTTGCCTTCAGTACTTAAGGGTGGGATGTTTACTTGTTTACATAAAAAGCAGATGGTAATCTCCTTACACTTTTTAGGGTTCAATTGCATATCATTAACAACAGCCCAAGAACTGATGTTATTGAGCTCCGCTTGTACATTGTATAGTTTAAACTCCATTCACATGCATAATATCAGAGATTATAACGACCTCAGAGATTAACTGGACTTCCCAGTCAAGTTAAACATGCTATCGTCGATATCTATGCAGACAAGACAATGCTTAGCTACTCCGCCGCCACCACCCAGTCCATTACTGAAGAACTACAGAAAGACATTATCAATATCACCACATGGACCCAAAACAATATGATCCTGAATGAATCTAAAACAAAGACTATGCTAATCACTGGTAAACGACTACAGAAGAAGTTGGACAGCAGTTCCCTTGACCTCAAGATGAACGACAAAAACCTCGAGCAGGTTTCATTATTCAAGCTACTTGGAGTCACTATTGACAGTAAGCTGAGTTTTGATTACCATGTACATTTGTAAAAAGCTGTCACAGCATATTGCTGTATTATGCAAGATTAGATGCTTTCTTCCCCTTAAAGAACACCTTCTCTACTTCAATGCCATGATAAAACAACTGATGCTTTATGGCTCAACCGTCTGGTGTGCCACCTCCAGCCAAAATATAAACAGAGTGCTTTGGATGCAGAAAAGAGCAGTATGTGTAATACTGGAATGGGACGTCTCAGCATGGACTGTGAATTTATTCAAACAGCTTGACTGGATGCCCTTCTACTAATTATTTAATAGAACTGTTACAAAAGAACTCAAATATACATTCTAGGCCCAGCCGCTATGGTAACACTAATCTTGTCTGTTCCAAATACATGCAATCTTGTAAAGGTGACCACTTGTTTGCAGTTTCAACAACCAGGTTATGAATTCAATACCAAAGATATTCGTGAGAAAGAATCTGAGGCATCTTTTAAAAATGCTTATATCCTATATCTTAAACATGGATATTAAGCTGAACTTGATGACCTAAGTACATGTATGTAATGTATATAATATATGTTTATATTATATAATATTTTAATTGTATTTAGATATATTAGCTTTTTGTTGATTGTTCATTATGTTTTTTAATAACATTTTTACAGATTTTTAAGATTTCTAGTTTTAATATTTTTGGTTAGTTTTCTCTATTTGTTTTGAGGGCCACTAATTTGTCAGTGAAAACTGTTGCGTTAAATAAAGTAAATAAGTGAAAAAGTGAAAACTGTTGCGTTAAATAAAGTAAATAAAGTTATTATTTCATCAACATATTTCCAATAGCAGAAAGACAGGGACAATAAACTGAGGTTGTTAATCATGACTAGAAAGAGAATCAGACCTAATTTGGTCCCTTGTGGGACCCCTGCATTGGTAGGCAGCCATTCAGAAATAGTGTACTGAACTTGATGCACTGCCGACACCGAGGGAGGAAACTGCAGATCCAAGGGATTATTGACCTTCTTACACCCATATCGATAAGATTCAGGATGATAATGTTATGGTTAATTCTGTCAAAAGCTTTACTAAAGTCAAGGCAGCATGCTCAAGGTACTTCCCAGGGTTATCCAAAGCAGCCAGCCAGTTATGGACTAAATCCAGTAAGCAGAATGTCATAGAAGAGCCTTTCAGGCTGCCAAACTGTTGGGGACCCGATAAAACATGTGCTGTGAGTTTACTGAACTGCTTCAAAAACGTTACTTCTAAAAGATAATAATTTTCAGAAATTTAGGTGAAAAGCGAATAATTATTTGTTTATAGCTACCGTATTTTATCACGTACAAGCCACACCTCACATATATTAGCCGCTCCCCTAACATCTGGAGTCCAATATGGTCTGTTTTGCATCTTGAACATTACCCTGGGTTCCAGAGGCCCAAAGAAGTACTTATAAAGGCCCAAAGAAGTAAAATACTTGAACATTCAACTCAGCCATGATTATTTATTTGTGTTGATCCAATAAAAACCGAGTGAATATGCAAATAATTTGCTACAATTTATCGAAGCCTGAGGAAATTCGGAAAGTGTGTGCTACATGTACCTCTGGAGTATACGACAAAGTCTGATGTCAAACATGGTCTGTTTTGTCGGCGCGGTCTGCAGTGCAATCAAGTTGGCCATAATTTCTGCTGAACTATATGTACATGTACATGTACATGTATATCCACCGAGTGAATCTGCGATCGAAAATTCTGTTGGCTTGCTCGCTGTATTGGATTTTCCTTTTCGCTGTACATACAGATACGAAAACTACAAACAGTACCTAGCTGGCCTGAGTTTTCTAAACACCCGTATCTTGTGTAAGTTGTGACACTACACATCAGTGACACATGCTTGTGTGCATCTTGGTTATACAAATTAACACTACATTCAGGCAAAGAGTTAATCTATAATGACACTTTGATATGCCAAGGAACTTAAATATCAACACAGTACAAGGTGAGGGAAATTCATGATCAAAGTACTGAGTTCATTGCTGTGTTCAATTCCTTAAAGGAGCTCATTCAACCAAGATGCATTGCGAGTCACTGTTATTGTTTTCATACGGGAAACTACATTGTACTTGAAATCAGACAGCTGCCAATCAGAAAATGTGATATCGGGCTTGGAGTAACTGCAGAATACCCTGCCACATTGAAATCGTTACTGGAAAAAGGCTGGCTATGCGATACGCAGTGACTAAATTTATTCCTAGTCTCTTAGCTGTATTATGAAGTGGCTACGCGGTACACGGTACGCAGTGAGTAAAATTGTTTCAAGTCTCAAAGGTGGCAAAATATTTTATTTACAAAAGCGGAAAACATCTGTTCTGTTGCATGGCAATTTAAAGCCAATGCAATATGCAAATTTGAAATCAAATTTGAGGAATCGAATCCGTATAATGTTATTGTTTGTTAGCCTGAATTTCAGCCGGTTTGTGTCATTTTAAAAGCCTCTTGACTTCCGTTAATCGTACATTGGATATGCTGGGTAAAAAAATATTGATCAATCAGTTTTCCGAACGCCCAGCGGCACTTGATTGAACTTGAAGTTTATTCATCAGCAAAGAAACATTTATAAAATAGGTTTCCACTTTACAGCCGCTCATGCAGATATCAATACAACATTTCACTTTTACTTACTATAAGACTATAAGACTATGAGAGAAACTGCAAGATTTGTAATCTTGTATGTACCGTGCGCGTGTATATACCGCGTACTCGAGTCTTCAGTCAAAGCAATTTGCTTTAAATGTTGTAAGTGTCCGATAATGATAAGCAAAAGGCTCAGCTCTTCTGACCTTTAAATTTCTTGTCATTTAGGTCTGCGGGCCAATCAAGCCAATGTAGAAAGGCCCTGGTTTGGATAAACTGTAGGAATTACGATCAAACAGTCGGCTAACTCCAGTACAGGCTCTAGTAATAATTTCACTGACCAAAGGTGACTCCAGAGTACGTTCAATACTTCCCCTGGCAGGTGAAAATTCGGAAATATATGACTGAACACAAAAGCTAATAAATAAGGAACATTTTCCCCTATAAGTAATCAACTGGTATGCCACTGTGAGACCGATTGAATAGGATTTGTTTCAAGAACCTCTCCAGAGCCATTATCGGGGGCCCCGAAAATGACGGTTCAAGAAATTTGAGCTCGCAATGCATCTTGGTTGAATGAGCTCCTTTAATCATTCTGCAACTAACAACACCACTCGATATTCTGCAGCCAACCACCATGTTCTCACTTGAAAAATAATTTCCGTTTATGTTCTACACTGGAGTGTACTTAATATTGTGAATACTAGGAACTGGAATACAGTTTATACACATGTGAATAGACGTAGCTAGCTATAGGGTTGATTGTGTTCTGCACTAACTCCAATTATTGCTTTACACTGTATACCACACAGCAAAATGTGCTACAAATGCTCTGAAAATGAATGATAACCATATAAACCACATGTATAAGCACCACATGCATCCAATGATTTAATGTTACACAATATTAATATTTAAAGTTTTATACCCATATGCATCCCTTTGTATATTAATTTATAAGTCAAGACATTCAAAATTTTCACATTAGTTAAAATCAAGCATTTTTGATCAGGATTATTTACACCCACATCATTGCAGCAATCTTTCAGGCTTTTGTGTTACCACAGGAAGCCCAGTCCTTTCTCTTACAAAAAACATGTTGAACGCACTTTAATAATCTATGATTACTTCTAGTAATAACTATATTGGGTCAGGAGCCCATAATTAGGAGCATCCATCCCCAAATCCTAACCCATGTCACAGCATTTTCACATGTTCTTTTTTAGAACGGTTCCCACTATTGTTGAGTTGCAATATTATTCCTAAGGGTATAAAATCACAAAAGCATAGCAGACATGTTGTTTAGTATAACAAAAGTAGCTAATGAGGCATCTTTTGTTCCGCCACGGTGCAACCCAACAATTAGCGTGGAAAATAATCTAAAAATAGCCCAACTTGTAAAAATGCTGTGACACCTACATGTAGGCCTGTATAGGAGATATGAACGCTCCTGGTTATGGGCTCCTCATTGGGTACATTGGAGTATATTATTTTTGAGTATATTATTTTTGAGTATATTGGAGTCAATTAGAAGACAATCAAAATACCCAGAATTCAATTGGAGATTGGTACTGAGTGTTTTCAATGACTGCATCAGTAAAGCATAATACATGTAAGTATGGTGCAGCAATATAAGGCTAATATTATGTACATGTACATGTAATACTGTATTCACTCACGGATAAGCTGCACTTGCAGATAAGCCGCACCCCGAGTTTAGAAGCTTGAGTTTAGGAAAAAAAGTTTTTTGGAAGAATATCAAACATACATTTGTAACCTACATCGGACTTTCATTCTGGAGAAAACTCCAAAGTTGTATCTGTAATTTCAGCTCTGAAATAGTATAAACTTCATGTCTAGTAGTATTTGTTTACCAAGATCTGTTCATTCAAGTGACTTTTTAGATCGAATTTTACATGTCAACCAAACCAACAACGTGCTCACGTTCGTCCATAGCTTAGTAACCAGGCATCTGTTGGAAGAGAGAAACTGGACACTAGTAGTTTTGTTTTCGCTAAACGAAGTCAAAACAACATAGAGTAGTTAGCTTTTTCGTAAGCTGTCCATTGATACATGTACATGTATAATGTCTAACAGGATATCTGGATGCCATCTACTGGGAAAACAAACTAGTTACTCAAAGAGAGGTGGAAGATCAGTTCAACTAATTTGCTGTGAAAGTTTTGAACAGTGACGATTTTACTGCGCCGAATACTGAAGGATAGCATTGTATTTTCTTGCTCATGGAGGAACTATAACCATCGAAGTAACAAGCTGCAACAAGCTTTGTGGTGGAATGGAGATCCCATGTGTGGTAACATTTACAATGTAGTTGCTCCAGAAAAGCAACTATAAACAGTGTTAAAGATATTTTGACGAAGAAGTTTTAATGGCAAGAATATATAACTTACTGGTACATGTACATCAAAACGACTCTAGAGAGCCACCAAACTTGCAAAACCAATGACAAGTGGAATAGTTTCTTTTGGTTTTGCGTGGTGTTTAGTAGTATACCTTAACTCGCTTGAATTAATAAATAAAAATTCTTAGAAAATTAATTTATGTAAATTTATGGAACCTTGTGCAGATATTCTTGCAGATAAGCCGCAACCCTGATTTCAAACGAAGATTTTGGGTAAAAAGGTGTGGCTTATCCGTGAGTGAATAATTTTTATGGTATTTGTTTTTGGAGTTCGAACAATCCTGAGTTTTTTGGCTGAGACTTCAAAAGGTCAGAACCTGAAAAAAAATCACCTGAATTCTGAAGCAAGTCACTGCATCCCTGAAGACTTTGCAAAATTGTCTTTCTTGTAAATGATAGTTTGGAAATTTAGCTTGTTGCTTTCTTGTTTAGCTTGTAGGTTCCAAAAATACAAGCAGTTTTGATCTTGTGGGTTTCAAAATGAAATTGGAACCCTGCCTCATACAAATATAGTGACAGTGGAAAGATACCTGCACTGCATGCTAGCTATAATGTGAACTCTGATAATTACCCACATGTATGATCGCATCATAGTCACCCCTCTGGGTTTCTTCCTGTAGGAATGGCACTGACTGGGCATTCTTGTTGCCCATATCACCAAACAAGGCTAGTCTTGGGCTCCAATTGGTGCCATCAGTTCTTGCCTTGAATGTGAAGATTGGACTCCAGCCTTGTAGCCCACCACAGTGATAATCTGTGCAACAAACCTCATACATTAGCATTTCATTCCACGATGGAGACAAAAAGACAAATTTATGCAAGTGAAGGTTTGCTGCTTACAATTAAGACTGAATTTACAGGCCTATCTACATGTACATTGTACATTGTACAGGGGGATTAAACATGGGGGTAATGGACATGGAATGGAAAGAGGGGGATCATAAATAGGGATGTAATTATCTATAGGGGAGACTATACACATGTTTGGGATATTCTAAAGTACACTGAACCAGCAGGGATGTAATTATCTATAGGGGAGGCTATACACATGTATGGGATATTCTAAAGTACACTGGACCAGCAGGGATGTAATTATCTATAGGGGAGACTATACACATGTATGGGATATTCTAAAGTACACTGGACCAGCAGGGAATAAGCCAGTCCCTTGAAAAATATGATAAGGGTCAAATTGTCCCAAAACAGTTGTCCTACTTCCAAGTGAAATGAAATGGCAAAAGGGCCAAATTGTCCCTTCTGGCTCAATCTCTGGACCAGCATTAAACGTTCTATGCTCAAACATGTCTGATAATCCAACACAGACCGTACATGTACAATGCTGTTTGAGGAGAAGAATTATACAAGTACATGTACAATGTATGCTAAATGCAGCAACTATTCAATAACTCATCGACTCCTACAGTGCCCGAACTACCCAAATAAAAACAGGGAACTCCAACTTAATACATTGAGCACATCAAATCTAGATGTGCTGGAATTATCAATGATAATTCAACATTATTTCAATGGATGGATGGCTCAAAGTCAAGTTCTAACATTGATCGATTGACTCCAAACTTTGGGCAAAACTACATTTGTTTAGAATTTATCTATTTTTGTTAATTTTTGAACCGAATATCAGTTCAAAAAACCCTTCCCTAATGGCACTGTGGAGAAAGCACGAGCCCTTGACTTTATGGTTCAGCGACCAGTATAGTAACTGACTAGGGCTAGCCAAACTTGGACAGAGGGGGGAGGGTTGGGTTAGTACTCTGGGTTTCACTAATTTAACCCAGAATTTCCCAGGAGCCAATGGGAAAACTTACCATAAGCCTGCGTGGGTACCAGGCCAGTGAGTGTTACTCTGTGTATGTACATTGTTCTCTTGGCTTTCCCTCCATCAACAAACTTAGTGACGGAGCCCTGTGCTTTAAGGTCCAGAGGTGCTCCATGTTTGTTGTACTCCACAGTAGAGTAGGTGGTGTATTGCATTGTTACCCATGTGACAACCATCTCAGTCACATTCTCTGTATATGATACAAGGTAAACTTAATATATGTACCATATTTACTTGATTAGATGCTGGGTCTCAAATTAATGGTGGTCTTGAATAATCGCCAGGTCGACAAGGCAGAATTTTGAATAGAAGCTGGGGGCATCTAATCAAGTAAATACAGTATATAAATTTGTACCTACATGTACATGTATTATAGGAAAATCACATGCCTGACAAGGTTAAATTGCATGAAAACACCGATATCACCAGAGTTGCAAACCTACATGTATGAGGGCAATATTGGTTTTTCAAGTACAATTTAATGTGGAATTACCAAGTTGGTCATGTGATTTTCCTTGAATTACAATCATAGTCCAATGAATTACTTGAATATTTAGTACTTTTTGTTGATATTTTGCTAAGTTATAAATAGTACGCATAGTCTACAGTGGTGATTCCACTCTGAATCACCCCTCCTCTCAGCAAATCAGCATCTGATTTTGCAAACACACTCTTGTGATTCAGCTGTGACTATGTGATTCTTCAATAAACTAGAACTATGCTTCTACCAGTGCATGGGAAATATAGTTGCAGAATACCTATCCACTCAAAAGATCACTTGAAAACTGTGCTAAATTCTCCATTTTAGTTCAAGTGTATTTAGACTTGTTCTACTTGTATGAATGATTTGGTGATGATTGAAAATCTTGGGTTAGGTTTTTAGAAGGTTTGTATTAAAAGTTTGAGAAATGAATTATTAATTGCAGCAACTGCATGCCTTGTAAAAAGAATACTATTTTAGAGTGTACACTTACATATATGTAGTTATATAACAACAGCAACAACTATATTTATTTACACTCACTTTTACAATTTAAACTCATTGGCATAAGATGAGCTTGGGATTAGGTGCCTAGAGATAGTCATGCTGGATGTGCATGTCCACACATGACAAGGAGGTAACCCCTACCACAGTCCACCACCTGACACCTGTCACACTGACCAACCTAGTCAGTGGAATACTTACCAATGGATGGGAGGGGCGGGAGCAATTTGCGTAAAACAGCGAGGAAAAGATCTGCCACAATCTGCCAAGTTGAGCACACCAAGCCCCTGCTAAGCTTAGGGGAAGCCCCACAGTTATGGGTGAACCACTGACCAGCAATGCTCGATTTTAACTTTGCCTAAATTACATTTATCCACATATAAACATAAACATTGAGGGAAATGCCCTGGAGCAAGTCCCCTCCCAAGACTATCTTGGTGTGAGGCAGACCTCTGACCTCAGTTGGAGAGAACATACTGAAAAGGTGTCAAGTAAAGGTAACAAAACACTGGGAATTATATGCTGCACTCTGAAAGTCTGTACCCCTGAGGTAAAAGAGAAGGCCTATCAAACACTGGTTTAACCAAGGCCCCAACTGGAGTATGCCTCCAGTAGTTGGAATCCCTATGAATGTACAAAAAATCAAGCAAGTCCAAAAGAGAGCTGCACGCTTTGTGAGATCTGATTACAGTCGTCAACAAACTCTCAAGGTATGACCTTGGGTGGGACTCTCTATATTCTATAAAATTAGGAATGGTTTAGTTGACATAGAGTTGCCATTATGTGTAAAAGTCATCTAGGTCATGCAAGCCCTATGCTGATCTCCAACCTCATGTAAACGTACCAGCTTACAGGTACTCTCCTTTTGTTCGAGCCATTCGTGTTTGGAACAAACTTACTGCATGAGCCAGTGGTCCTTACATCTAGCATAAAACAATTTCAGACACTAGTGCTCTCAGAAATACGTACAATGAGCCCACCTGCCCATCTAAAGAGACTATAAACTCTTGATGACCATTACTTTTCATTATCTTTAATTTAAACTACACTTGCACTATATAATTAGTATTATTGTCATTATTAAGTTGTCTACTTTAACACCATTTTTAGAGCGATGTCACTCATTTAATTTATTGCACATACTCGCACTCTCCCAGCAAACACAGTGATCTGTAGGCCAACACTAAAATAATTTGAGCGTGTTTTTGGCTGTCGTTCGCCAAAACGAAGCCAGAAATACCCCAGAGAAATAAACACTCAGCACAGAATAATTTATGATGAGCGAAGCAATATTCAACTCTCAAGGTAAACGTAAACAAGAATCCTCTCACGGCCGAGGTTTTGGTTCGAGAAATTAAAGGTTTCCAACAGTTCCCTTTATAGTTCTGTAATATAATGAGCAGACTGCAGTTTTGGGAAGGAGGGTAAAAGCTTTTAAATTTACATAAACAAGAGCCCATCTGGGCTTTCACTCGGGCCACATGAGATTGAAGATGAAATACACTTACATCTGAAATCCTCTTAGTAACAAGTCATGCTTTAAACGTCATAAAAACAGACTGGTCTATTAATTGCTTTTATGACATGACTATGATAATAACGCAGGATTTGAACAACAGAATACTGGCAATTCAAGTGTATATATATATAAATACAATACAATGACATATTCAGACTTTGAATTTGACTGAAAATAGATCAAAAACTCGGGGAAATGTCCGGCTAAAACTGTATGAATAAATGTGAAATGAAACATAAATTTCATAGCAAGAAAAAAATTGTAATTCCTAATGAGAAAGCTCTTCTAAGCCGCTTCTCAAAATCACAGACTGTTTCACAAAAACATTTGCGCTTATTGACACAAGAGTTCAGTTAACCTTTCAAATAATTTATTCTGAGGTATGCATACTCTAAATCACAGATGTTAAATAAAGCGATAATTAGAAGAAAAAGTACATTAACAGACAAACTGAGAGGAAATTTATTCAAATCAAAAAGAGTTTACTTACAGTACTTACGTAACTGAATCTTTCGTTTTGGATCTTTTGGTAGTGTTGTTGATAGCATCCCACCTTCGTGCACATATGCACTGAATCGGAATGAAAGTCGAAGCCTACCTCGAACTTAACTTTCAGCTAACCTGTTTCCTTTCATTCCACAATGAATAATAATCTCATAAAGTAAGCCTGTAGCTTTCAATAAATTTGCCAGTGTCTGAATGAAACAGCTAGATCTTTTCCAATTTCTCTCACGAGTCATGGCAGAAGACAGTCTCAAGCTACAAAACTTGAATTTTGATCCTCTTCACAGTAACGTAATTTAACGTCTCAGATATTACATATATTATGCCCTACTTCAGCTAGCGCTGTGCATTTCAAGTACTTTTTCCTCTCTCTTTGCTGGCAGTTCATGCTTCTTGTTCGTGTAGTTGCCCCACTGAGCCGTGCACACACTGAAAACATCTGCTTAACTAAGATTTGTAAAAATCGTCAAAGTTCATTTTTTGTTTCAGTTTTCCCCATGTTAGCCGACATGTATAATGTCTCGAGCTCTCAATCCAGTAGAAAGACTCTGGTTATTCTGTCGTAAAACATGCCTTAGCTGTACAAGACCTGACCCAAATTTAGGTTGTATTGCATAATTGCCCACGATGGAATAGATTTCTGACAATGACTCATTGAAAGTGATATCTCCTTGTCTCGCCTAGTCTGAGAGCTTTGAACTTTCTTATCTGAGCGCGCCTGACGAAATCTAACCTTTGATTATAATTCGATACCCGTTGTATTTCGCTTACGTTTCTAAATGTACATTGGATCTGTCCAGACAGCGCTGATCGAATGTATTACGGCTCCTGGTTGTTCATGTATTTTTATGGTCAACAAGAGCGCCAGTTGAAATATCCTGAGCCTGTTGGAAGGCTTTCACCCTCGCTGGTCGACCATTTTGATTTACTGTATTAAATTATGTAAATAAATTAACCTGGCGAGTGTTACGTGACCAGCACAGTGCGATCTGATTGGTGGTGAACTTGACATTAACGCATACGCAGAAATTTTGCGACATGCACCCAACAAAACAAAAAAAACAAAACAAAATTACGGCTTGCATTTTAAGACTCGCCGCTGCCACAGGCAGCCCGAGTAATAAGCAGAGGTCAACTTCTTTAATTTACATACATGTACACGAGAAAAACAAAAATATTAAATTACATATATATTATATACTAGGGGAGCAGAGAATGAATGTCACCGCGCTACCGGCCACTACTAGTCCTAAAGACTGCAAATTCAGCTAATAATTCTTCCCTTCGGTTATTACTAAAAGGATTTCAAATGAAAGTGTATTTCATCTTCAATCTCATGTGGCCCGAGTGAAAGCCCAGATGGGCTCTTGTTTATAAGAATGATGTGTGTATGGATGTGTCACGACAAATTCTAAACACCGGATCCTATAATCTATATAAACACCACTGGGCTGCCAAAAAAAAATTGGAAACTGCAGAGACAAGACAAGCACATAAAAAAAATTCTTCTTTTGAAGGAATTTATTTTCTGCCTTCTGGTTTTCGATTAGAAACACTTTAATACGACTATAGAGTTAGCTAGCCGAAAAAGAATTATTCAACGGTATAAAGGCGACGGTATATACATAACACTGCACTACTTGCATTCGAACAGTACTTTTTCAAGGTTTTTGGTTTACGAAGGGACTGATAATAATATGCTAACCTGTAGCAGAGATGTGAATTTGTTCGGGCTGTTGACTTGTTTGACCATGGCTGACTCCAACCAGAAATGCAAAGGTAAACAACACAGTCACCAACCAACCCGTCGCCATCTTGTTTCGACTCTCGAGTCTTGTCTCAATTCACGTGAGATCCTCGTGAACAGATCCCCCGCGTGGTTACCTCGTACCCAGGGGTCTTTATGCGCCTAATCGATTAAGCGCGTAAAGACCCCTGGGTACGAGGTTGGATGGGACAAGGGGTGGTTTTTTTTGGTAGACACTTCTTTCCATATCTCAAGGTAGACACTTCTTTCCATATCTCAAACTGCCCTTGGCATTTAGATGACTGGGTACTAATTTACATAGGAACCAATTGTCACAATTCGGCGTGGTCGTCTGCCTGGCGCAGTGGTCAAGATATTCGATTTCTACTCTGTGGGTCAGGGAGAACCGTTACCTTTTTTCTCTCTCGTTTATCTTCTCTTCTTGTTTACCTGTGAACCCTAGCCACAAGTTAGCTCTAAAACCTCGTTGTCTATGTCTCTATCAATTCCAAGCCCGCCCATGCCCCCCCCCCCCCCCCGGGCATTTGTGGGGATTTTGTCATTTTGGAATCAGAACGTTGCAAATGCCCCACCGTGGGGCCAGCTAAGTTATGCAAACGCCCCACCACGCAAGTATAGCGAACGCGCCAAATTTCTTCGCCGTTTCAAAGCCACATTTCACCGCTTTTCTTTATTAAAGTAATGCAGTACTCACCTTCAAACACTTTCGTAAGTGCCCCCAAATCCCACATTCACTAGCCAGTTCCCAACAAACCGCACACTTCACCCCGAAACTGGGAAATTCCTAACGTCATGTTCACCGATGACTTTTCCGCCGCCATGTTGATCGATGAAGCAAGCACGTGTTGATCAGTTGAGCAAAAAAAAAAACACAGGGGAGGGGTGGGATATTTTTTTGACAAATGCCCCGGGCCCGGGCTGACGCAAAACAAATGCCCCACCCCAGGGACATATAGGTTGTCAAATGCCCCATCATGCCCGAGGGGGGGGGGGATGGGCGGGCTTGGAATTGATAGAGACATTACCTGGGAACTTACGTTTACTGACAGGTTAGGTATTTTTTTATTGTCGGGTTAGGGTTTGTGTTAGTGTATGTGACTTTTCAGTCCAAGGGCGGTTTGAGGTATGGAAACAAGTCTCTAGGGTACCCTTAAAGATGGTCTACCTTCTACTTTGGTTACTTTCTGTCGGGGAGATCGCAACTTTCGGGTGCCCGTTACTTTAGGGTAAATAAAACACTTACCATAGCTGTACAGGACGAGCTATCCCAATAAAAACCGAGACAAACATGAATATGCACCTACTGACTTGAATTTTATCAGGTCTTTATGTGGCAGAAACTCGTACAGATCAAAGTTTGTCTGTCCTTGCCAATTCACTCTAAACAGTATGAAGCCAGGTATTATACACACTCAGCACTGTCAGAATTATGATGAGCCAAGCAATATTCAACTCTCAAGGTAAACTTAAACAAGAAACCTCTCACGGCCGAGGTTTTGGTTCGAGAAATTAAAGGCTTCCAACAGTTCCCTTTATAGTTCTGTAATATAATGAGCACACTGAAGTTTTGGGAATGAGGGTAAAGCTTTTAATTAGAGATAACCAACTGGCATTTTAGTTATTAATCTTTAATCCAACAAATGCCAATATGGACTCGTAATGGACTCTTCAAGAACAGCAGATAAAGTTACAATTAAAGAGGCACACAAATTGACCACGAATACAATTAACATGACTTCCAGAGGTTTTATAGAGAGAACGGCCGCTGAGAAAGTGCCTTTTTCTCTTGGGATGTTGATTTGGTTGGGAAATCTCCGCCGGTCTTGAAAGGCTGACAACTGCTGCCGCAGCTTCTTTGTATTCAACCACTCCTAAATTCGTGTCTTCTTGCCTCGGCAAATGTGATTCAAGTATTTCTACCTCGTCCAAATCTTAACGCGAAGGTTCTTCTCTTCTAAGAGAAAATCCGAACTGAAACAAAGACATGTCAAGGTACAAACGTTTCTGTTTCAAAAGAAGACGCGTGTAACTTGCGGTATTAATAAAACCATTTCACGTGGCGGAGATACATGATACTACATAGATATACATGAGGTATATATGATTGTCAGCTGTCAAAATTCCGGAAATACCTGAGGTAACTCCAAGCCATGTTACTGGCAAGCTTTGATTTTGATTATGGCGTCGGTTTCTGGTACTGTCCAATATTCCTTTCCCTGCGGCCTGAGAGGCTTTCACGTGTATAAAGAGATATGGAAACCTAAGGTCGGAGACGTTCTTTCCTGTATTCCTGAAAGAAACAACCAACATGATCGATACGCAATAGCTGCAACAAAATTGCTTCCCGGACGACTATCAAATGTAACAGTTGGTCATTTACCACGTGAGATCAGCCGATTTTCAAGATTCCTGCTTTCAAGAGGCGCTGATGTCTTCGTGACTGTAAAAGAAGCACACTTTCGACGGTCACCACTTATACAAGGATGTCATGATCTTGCGTTACAGCCACATGACTGATATATGATTACACAATCTGATGTACATAAGTAATATGATCACATGTAATCCTCGCTCTCTCTACACTGTCACTCATGCAATATACAGCCACGTAATCATTATTGAATAAAGAAGAATCATAACATGGTGCCAAGAAGTGGGATTTAACGAACAAGGAATAAAGACGAGAACACGCCGACACCGCCGGTAAGTCCGTTCCATAAAGAAAATAAAGAACCGAGAACCGTGACAATAGTATTGTGAAATCAACTCAGGGTCAAACAACATGGCCACGGGTTTTACACCACCCGTCATGAACTGGCAAGCAAGCGATAAAACCGACGAATTTGCGCGTTTTAAGCAATACTTAGTATTCGATGGGCCGTTCTCGAAGAAAACAGACATCGAGAACGCTTCGTATATCTTACTCTGGGCCGTATATCTTAGTCTGATATGCCGCCAGGGGGTAAATATCTACAACGGCTTCACGTGGGAAGAAACGAACATAAAACCTAACCTAAATCCATCTAGCAGAATTTTGACAAACACCTAGCTCCTAGAACCAACCACCAACTGAAACTCATTTCACTGAATTATTCTGTAGAGAAAAGCGCAGAACAAACTAGCAGCTCGCCAACACGCACTAGCAATGCGCAAATACGCACTACCGGAAACGCGCAACCGAATGATGTGATAAGAGATAAAGAGCATCTAATCACCAATTATCCATCATATTTTGACGGAATCGGCAAGTTCCAAGGCGAGTACCACATAACCTTAGACCCAGCGGTGCCACCAATTATTCACTCGCCCAGACGCGTGCCCATAAGCCTAAGAGACGATATCAAACGCGGCCTAGATGACATGGTAGCGCAGGATATCATAACCAAAGTAAGAGAAGGAGAACCAACTGCATGGGTGAATAGTCTAGTATATAGACGGAAACCGACGGACGGCTGAGGATATGCCTTGATCCTAAAGATCTGAATGCAGCCATCCAGAGAGATCACCACGTGACACCCACCCTAGAGGAAATACTGCCGAAGCTAAGCGGCGCGAAGTACTTCTCCATCTTGGATGCCAGAAGCGGTTACTGGAATGTGGTCCTCGACCGGGAGTCAAGCTACCTGACGACCTTTAACTCGCCATTCGGCAGATACCGCTTCAAGCGCATGCCGTTTGGGTTGAGGATGTCTCAGGACGTCTTCCAGTCGAAGATCGACCAGACATTCGAAGGATGCCAAGGTGTCGTAGGCATAGCGGATGACATCATTGTCTACGGCAAGACAAGCGAGGAACACGATCGCCACTTACACGGCATGATCAAACGATGCGAAGAAACAGCGCTGAAGTTAAATGAAGACAAATGCTTCATCGAGCAGAATCGAATCAAGTTCTTCGGAGTCATATGCAGCGAAGATGGCGTGAAGCCAGATCCTGCCAAAGTATCAGCACTAAGGCAGATGTATAGTCCAACCGACCGCCGGGAGCTCCAGACGTTCCTCGGCTTAGCCACATACATGGGTCCCTTCATCCAGAATCTGAGCTCCTTGACAGCGCCCTTGAGAGAGCTACTGAAGGAGGGCAACCGGTTCACGTGGAACACAAATTACCAATCAGCGTTCGACAACGTAAAAAAGTCCATTAGCGAAGAAATCACGCTAACGTACTTTGACAACACCAAAGAAGTGACCCTCCAAGTAGATGCATCGACCAAGGGCCTCGGCGCAGCCCTGATGCAAGACGGCAGGCCAGTAGCTTTCGCGAGCAAAGCCTTAACCGAAGTTGAAACGAGATACGCTAACATTGAGAGAGAGTTATTGGCAGTAGTATATGGCCGTGAACGATTTCATACATACCTTTATGGCCGCCCATTTACAGTACTAAGTGATCACAAACCACTCGTGAGTATCTACTTGAAGCATCTGACGGCAGCACCGCCACGTCTACAGAGAATGCTGCTGAGACTACAGCTATACGACCTCTCTATCAAATACATTCCAGGCACGCAAATGCTGCTAGCTGATGCCCGCCTTTCCCCCGAAGAAAAGGATCCAGTCCAGGACATGAATGTGCAAATACACGAGGTTTGCCCTCAATTCAGCAGCGAAATGATCGAGAGGATCACCGACAGCGAGCTCGTCGCCCTGAAAGAAGTCGTATACGAAGGCTGGCCGTCAACCATCAACAAAGTCCCAAACATAGTGAAACCTTACTGGTCGTACCGCGACGAGATATGCATAGAGGACAGCATACTGATGAAAGGTCATAGAATCATCATACCCTCCGTACTTCAGGAAGAAACCCTGACCAAGCTTCATGCAGCTCACCAAGGCGCAGAGAAAACCAAACTAAGAGCAAGAAGCGCTGTTTATTGGAGGAATTTAAACAATGACATCGACAGAATCACAAAATCATGTACCACCTGTCAGGAATTCCAAGCAAGCACCGCAAGGAACCACTCATGCCAACCGAAGTACCACCAAGACCATGGCATACTATTGGTACAGACCTCTTCTACCTAGACAACTCCGAGTACCTGGTAGTCGCTGACTACTACTCCAAATATCCCTTTGTAAGGAAGATCCCAAAAGGAAACAGTAGCAGCAAAACCGTCATCGATGCGATGAAGCAGATCTTCAGCAAGCAAGGAGTACCGAAAATTGTAAGGTCAGACAATGGTCCACACTATGACAGCAATATCTTTAAGGAATTCTCCAGAGAATATGGATTCCATCACGATACAAGCTCTCCACACTATCCCCGCAGTAATGGCTTTATAGAGAGCCAAGTAAGGGCAGTGAAGGCATCACTTCAGAAGGCGAGGAAGTCAAATACAGATCCCAGCATGGCTCTTCTGTGTCTCCGTACAACACCGATCGACAGCCAGTTGCCATCACCTTCAGAACTGCTGCTTGGACGGAAGCTTCAAGATAACCTACCACGATCAATCGAACGGGGAAATAACGACGAGGAAGTCATCAGCAGGCTAGAGAAACGACAAGAAATACAAATGCAGTACTATGACCGTCACACCAAAGCACTTCCAGCTCTTCAACCAGACCAGCATGTGAACATCCAAGATCCAATAACGCTCATGTGGAAACCTGCAGTCATCAAAGAGGCACACGAATCTCCCCCAAGATCATACAGAGTCACAACACCTATGGGAGCAGAATTGCGTCGAAATCGAGCGCACATCCGAGAGATCGCTCCTCCTCCAATACCCCCCACCTCACCAGCACTTACCACTGATGCTAACACTCCTGATGTCGCACAAAGCTGTACAAACCAGACTAACAGTCCCGCTCAAGGAGTGACGACACGAAGTGGCAGAACTGTGAAACCGCCAAATCGTCTTAACCTGTAGACTGTTGCAGCTCCTAGCTAGCGACATCATCGTTGGAAAGCCAAGTTTACCTTATTCATTCCTATATATATATATATATATACTCATAAGGATATTATCAGGAACAATGACTTTCTAGTTCAAATTAATGTGATTGACATGACTTAGAATTGGGTTATATATAGTATGACTGAATGTAATCCCACGGAAAGGGGGATGTCATGATCTTGCGTTACAGCCACATGACTGATATATGATTACACAATCTGATGTATATAAGTAATATGATCACATGTAATCCTCGCTCTCTCTACACTGTAACTCATGCAATATACAGCCACGTAATCATTATTGAATAAAGAAGAATCATAACAAAGGAGGCTTGGAGATTCCAGTAGAGGCGACAGTAAGAATGGAAACATCCACAAAGAACGTAGAAGCCATTGAGGGGTTCAAGCAGCTAGTGGAACGGCATTACAAGGAGCCAGTAAATGGACGGTTTGAGGACTGTTCAAAAGAAGTGCTGCCTGCAGTGGACACAGAAAGCAGTAGTGATGAGGAGGACCAAGACATTGCCCCAGAATAGTTAAAAATATGATTTTGTCAACGTTTCAATGGTAATAAACTCATCCTTTCTTGATTATTGACATATTGTGAGTCACTTAATTTTCGCGTCATGTTATGTTCGCGACACTTATTGTTCGCGTCACTTTAAAAAATCGCGAAATTCGCGAAATTAACGTGTCGCGAAATTTTCATGTAATAAGGTATTTCCCCGGAGGGTCAGTTTACTTACCTGACGGGGAGATGTGGTTCTCCGAACTCCTCCGTAGACTGATATGAGCAATACTGGTCCCGTGCCGGTGGGAATTAGTATCTATTCCTACCTTCCCTACTACTGCCAGTAGTATGATAGCTCAGCATTCCACTCACTCAGAAGAAGCTGCGCATGCGCCGAAGTTTCTTTATAATGTGGTACCCAAGCCGCGCGCGTCCGGAATTGCACTAGTATTGCTCATATCAGTCTACGGAGGAGGTCGGAGAACTACATCTCCCCGTCAGGTAAGTAAACTTACACTCCGGGGAAATACCATTTTTTATGTATGAAAATAAAACAAATTACAATTTTTGACAAATAAGTTTATTTATAATATCCCTCAATCATAATGAAATATAAACTTTATATGATAACTGTACAAAAACACACCATCTTCTGGTATAAAATTTAAATAACAGCAATTTGGAGTAGGCATCTTAGTTTTTGTTTACAAAACTGTACACAGCAACTTTAACAATGTAGGGTTAATAGCAGGCTATTAAGCAATTGGCACTTAAAACGATTTAATCAACCTGCAACTTTAATCTTAATAGTTTTGCTTTGTAATTGTAATTTCATAGTTTTAACAAACGAATGAATCAAGAGCTGCATTATTTATATCATGATATATTCAACAATTAGACCCGCAACCCGAAAGGGCTACGAGTCAATAGCCCATGAGGCGTAGCCGATGGCCTCAAAGAGAAAAGGTGTCCCGGAACAGGCATTACTACTCACATCGCTGGCATAGGATCACCATCTCATTGCTTTTACATTCAAATTTGAAGATTATGCAAGGTCAGTCATTTAAAGCCCAAGAAAAAGTGTGCCACCGGGCTACAATAAAACTCTTTGATATCTGGAGCTTTACTCTTTGTCTATTGAAGCCCTATAAAGGTCTTGCTGCTGTTGATAACAGTGCAAGATAACTTGTACATTGTTTAATATACTTATAAATTATCATATGCTGTACATAGAAGATCTGTTAAAAGAAAGCGCCACTTAAAAAAAAAGCACGAAAACAAAATTCAGGCAGGATACCACATCGAAAAAAAATTCATGCACGCATCTGCCGAGAAAAAAAAATCCTTCTAAATGTGGCTGGTAAAAAAAATCATATGTAGAAACCTTTTATGAAAGCCTATAGGTTTCTGATTAAATTTTCAAATTTTGAAAGGCCACAACTTTTCACAACAGCTATCTGTCTCCATAAAACATTACACAGATGCTAATATGCTCTTTCATGCCATGGAATGTTGCCTCGAGGTTTTATTCACCCCTCTGAAAACCCCTCATACGTACAGTTCAGTTTCTTCGGTATTGAGCGAGATTTTTTTCTCTGTTTGATCAGTCTTGTCAATACATCGCTGCTTAGTCTAGCCTGCATTCCAGAGGCGGCGGCTGAAATTCAGGCTATGCTTAGGCATCCATTGTCGGTTACCGGATACCTTCAAGGCATATTATTTTGTAAAAAAAATTATTGATTAGTATATACCACACCAGTGAATATCACTTTTCGCGCGCTCTGATTGGCTACACCTCCGAGCAAAGCAGCGATCATCTCGCGCGAGTTTTCGTCCATTTGACAGAAAATAAAATAACTATTTGGTGCTGGCTATTCATCTGGAGTGTGGTATATACTAAAACAATTATTTGCGAAGTTTATGGATTGTTCTACAATTTAGCAAAAAAACATTATTTCAAAAGATATAAAAGCCTGCGCGATATTTAGAAAAAAACGTATTTAGAAGAAAACTAAACACGGGCACCCCGTGGAGCTTTAGCGGGAGCTGTTATCCGAGTAATTTGCAACTGTTGTTGTAGCTTCCCTTCTTCGAAATAACAAACGTGCATTTAGAGTGTTTTATCAATCGTTTGTATGGGGAAATCCAAAAGAGAAAAGCAAAGTCCTTGGGTAAAACATAAAGCGAACCCTGGACCGAAAAAGAAAGGAAACGATAAAGAGGAACTTCGGTAAAACGACTAGGATTGAGCTCGCGGACAGCGACAAAGGCTCGTGGTTCGAAGAACGTGCGAAAGGCAGCGAAGACAACCTCCAACTTCAGGGTCAACTCCAAAAGAAAGCAGCGCTAGCAGACTTAAACTGTCATTTGGTGGCCCAAAAGGGTCAAACACAAATGAATTTCCCAAAACACAAATCAATATCCCAAAACACAAATCAGTATCTCAAAACACAAATCAAAATTCCAAAACACAAATCAACATTTCAAAACACGAACCAATTTCCCAAAACACAAATCGAAATTCCCAAAACACAAATCAATTTCCCAAAACACAAATCAATATCCCAAAACACAAATCAGTATCTCAAAACACAAATCAAAATTCCAAAACACAAATCAACATTTCAAAACACGAACCAATTTCCCAAAACACAAATCGAAATTCCCAAAACACAAATCAATTTCCCAAAACACAAATCAAAATTCCAAAACACAAATCAAAATTCCAAAACACGAACCAATTTCTCAAAACACAAATCAATTTCCCAAAACACAAATCAATTTCCCAAAACACAAATCGAAAATCGAAGGCCTGGGAACTAACCCAAAATACCGGAACGCCTGCTGTAAATTTACCAGAATTGAAACTCTTGCAAAATGTTTTGCCAAAACTGTGGTGATCAAGGAGAAGATTTCCAATATTGTCCTAACTGCGGCACTAGTATACCTTCGTATAGAGCTCTTTTATCAGACTTCAACGTCACTGAGAAAGAAGCAATCGAAGGGAACTTCTACACCCGGGGGGGGGGGGGGTACTCCCTCATATGGGCTATACGGGTATGTGCCGCGGGATAGGGTATGGTTTTTGAGCTGCCGTCAGGTCTGGGATAGGGTATCCTTTTTACGGTTTTGGTCTGGGAAAGGGTATGGATTTTGATATACTTGTCGTTGACGCCATGCTTACCGCTCTATCGACCACACTACAGCTTAAAATATCATACTGATTAAAACAAAACAACGGCTTTCGTAGTGTAATTGAGTATGAATCTATGGTTTGGGTCTGGGATAGGGTATGGTAAACGGCATTTTTAGGTCTGGGATAGGGTCAGGGTTTTGAGGTCTCCGCGGCACACACCTACCCAAAAATCTTCTGAGTGCCACCCCCAACTTGTTCGACGTAGAGGTAATGATAAGGAATGAGTTAGATGGCCCAGGTTGTGTTTCTGGATATCGAGGGATGTGGCCTGGCACACCCTACGCATTAAGTACGGCATTCATGCTCCTAGAAGAGAGGTCGAGTGTCTCCTCAGGCGATTAGACCCAGATGGAGTAACGGATAGGAAACGACGAAAGTTAAAGAGAAGAAATTATACGTCGCCAATCCCTAACCCATGGTACTTGGAAAGAAAGTTCAAAATGGTCTCGCAGCTAAATCCGCTGTAGAAGATCCCTTCGATTGCTTCTTTCTCAGTGACGTTGAAGTCTGATAAAAGAGCTCTATACGAAGGTACGGTATACTAGTGCCGAGCTTAGAGCTGCAGTTAGGACAATATTGGAAATCTTCTTCTCCTTCAGTGATCACCACAGGTTTGGCAAAACATTTCAGTTGCAAGAGTTTCTGATTCTGGTAAATTTACAGCAGGCGTTCCTGTACGATCTGTTCCCAGACTTTCTCGATTGATTTTGCGAATTTTGATTTCTGTTTTGGGAAATTGATTTGTGTTTTGGGAATTTCGATTTGTGTTTTGGGAATTTTGATTTGTGTTTTGGGAAATCGATTTGTGTTTTGGGAATTTCGATTTGTGTTTTGGGAAATTGGTTCGTGTTTTGGAATTTTGATTTGTGTTTTGGAATTTTGATTCGTGTTTTGGGATACCGATTTGTGTTTTGCGATATTGATTTGTGTTTTGGGATATTGATTTGTGAATTCATTTGTGTTTTGGGATATTGATTTGTGAATTCGTTTGTGTTTGACCCTTTGGGCCACAGGCAGCCCAAGTAATAACGGCCTGCAGAGAATACCCAAGGACATAAGTTATTGTCTATACTCCGTGCCAACAATAACTCATTTATGCTCTAAACCTTTATCTCCGTATAAAACACAGAACACCTGTATGTTAACCATAATACTTTATTATTATTGGTAGGATAGGATATGTGCAGTGCTAGGATGCGAAACTGAAAAAGCATCAGTTACAATTACTTTGAGAATACTTTACAGTCCAATATTCTTAGGCACTATTAGCCGTGCCTCGATTTTGTCACACACGTAGCCGTCCTTGGCAGACTCAGATTTCCACCTACCGTGGATTTTAAATAATCTGTCTGGTATATTTAGATTCGCTGCTGCGGTAGCCCCTCCTGACCTAAAACTGTGGTTACTAAAACCAGAAGAATTTACTCCGACAGATACCAGATTTGCTTTAAGTATCTCTCTAGATCTGTTGGCGCTAAGAACTTTTGTAGAAAGAACGTTTCTTTTGGCTTGTTTGTCATATCTTACTGATCTAAATATGAAACCTTGTGAATTGTTAGGTATCTCTGCAGCACTCAAGTATTTAAGGAGAAAGGTATATGGGCATGTATCATTGCCCGTTTTGGCAATATAAACCCAAGAGCCTTCTCTGCATTTGTCTGTTTTGCTAACTTCTACGAGGATCTTGTGATACTCGTCTTGGGTTACAATATTATTCCTCCTAATATTCAATAATTCAGAAATGCGGAAAAACCCCGCGTAAGAAAGTAAACACATACATATGAATCTAATGTCAACTAAGTTACTACTATCCCCATAACGCTTACAAAGTATCCTTAGAACCTCAGGGGTTATTGGTTCAGCTTTCTTAACAGCTTTACAATTAATACGGTTTGAAGCCTCTACAACTGATTTTACAAGAAACTTATTTCAAGGATTTCTATCCTCGAATCCTGCCAACTTATGTATCCAATTTATTGCATAATACATGTTGTGTATGGTTGCCTTAGCCTTATTTTCTTCAAACATTGATTTAAGATACATAGCAACTGTAGTAGGTGTAGCGGGAAGGAAAGAATTTCTCATATTACTGAGTTTACACCAATATTTGAATTTACAAAAGTTTCTGCAGTAAGACAAAACAGTATTATCTGCTCTAGAATTTAAGGCAAGGAACCACAACTTCTGATCCGTCTGACCGTTTCCTTCCTGGTATACAGCTGAAGTAATATCTGATCAAAATATAATAATAAGAATATATTAATCATAAATATACCTTTAACCATACCTAAAGGGATATATAAACGAAAACAATGTAATTGTATAGAGATTATATCGGTTGTCGATGTACTCTATCTTTCGTTTCGAACAAAAGGCGGCTCAAACAGGTGTCGCCAATAGCAACCTAGATAACAGATGTAAATCTGAGAACCCAAGTGGGATTTTTGTTGTTGTTGTGTTTGTTTTTGTTGTTGTTATTGAACTTCAATCTTGATTACAACCCAAGTGGGACTTTACAGATAAAACAATAATGACCAGGTGGTCCCAGTAAATGCATACAAATAATATAACTAATTAATTACGGAAACTAAGTAGTTTCTTCGACTTACTCAACAAACTAGGATCCAGGTGAATCCGATATGACTTGTGTCAACTAACACCAAGTGGTTAACATCGTACATGTATAAGTAACCAAAGTAGTAATATTTACATATTTCAGTCAGGTTCCAAGTGGACCCTAGTTATTGCGTATCAATATAACGTAGATAACGTCCAGGTGGGCGCTTGATCTGAAACATCCAACTAAATACCGCAAACCATGATCATGCAACTTTATGCAAGATAATTGTCCTCCGATGTTCGTCAATCAGTTCTGCTATGAAACCTTAGGAAAAGGACACCGGAGCGAAATTCAGGTGAACCAAACAAAGATTTCTTGTTATGGCCAAATTCAAACACCTCTGTACCACACGGGATTTCACATATATCAGTAAATATGCACGATAACCCTCTATCTGTGTACACCATAGGCCAGAATACGGCAGAAGGCCATTTTGGTACCATAAGGGTACCTCTACACCCTGTGGCAACGATGTAATTAATAACTCTAGGGATGAGGAAAATAGGCGGGACTACCCAATTATTTTCATTCGCCCAAGAAACCGAAAACGAGTCTACTACTTCAGTGCCCGGGCACCAAAACCTGCTGTTAAAACGAGGTAATTGTGTATTTTCATGATTAGCGAATCTATCGACAGAATGTGGACCCCACCTGTCCTCAATCACACAGAAGTATCTCGATCTAACTCGCCAATCGTCGTAGTCTACGATTTTGCTCAAAAAATCTGCTCTTTCATTAAGTGATCTAGGGATCCATTCCACCTGGAGTCGGATATTATATGTTGTACACATATCTTGAAAATACGAAGAGCGATGCATTGTAAGTCTTCCTTCATGCTACCTACTTCGACTATTCTCGAAACGCTTTGATTGTCGGTATACCATATAATCGTTTGACCTTTCAACATATTAATGAAGGACTCCATACCGAGGGAGATGGCATAAAGTTCTCTGTAAGAAGAGCTACGTTGAGCTTCCATGTCGCTCCACATCTTATGAGCAATTGCGTTATGAAATTCTAAGATGTAGCTTGCACAACCGGTAGAGCTCGCGTCAGAATAACATATTCTAGAATAAACAAATTGCTGCTTAAGCATGCGTTTACTGTTCAACAACAATAGATTGTTTTTCCAGAAAGTTAACTCTATTAGAGTAGAGCTCGATAATTCAATCCTCGTATCCCACGAAAATCTTCTCAAAATATCGAAATGAGAATATCTGGTCATAATACGAGTAATATTACCAAGTACAAAACCCATGGAAATAACTTTTCCTACGAATTGTGCCACTTTTCTGGCTGTACTGAAAGAATGCAAAAGAATATTATCAATAATCTGCTGAGTACTGTGAATTCTATCTGTGGGAATAGCAATAACGTGAGTAGACAAATCTATCACGTATCCCAACCACTCTAATTTGGTTGTAGGCTGCCAGACTGACTTCTTATCATTAGGCAGAAAACCCGACAACTTCAGAACCTTCTCTACAAAATTAGACGACCTCTCGCAACTTGCCCAATCTCTAGCTGAACCGAGACCATCATCGAGATACACTGTAATTCTGACAAAATGCTTTCTCCAATATTTAACTAATTCACGGACCACTTTCGTGAAAATAAATGGAGCAGACGAAAGACCAAATGGAAGAACCGTAAAAACAAAGAATTTACATACTCCATTGAAACACCAAGAAAATCCAAGAAAAGATTGATGTTCTACCATTATATCGATATGATGGTAGCCGGACTTAAGATCAAATTTAAACATGAAATTATCATACGGAAGATAATTATTGGCTACTCTGATATCTTCAAACTTGATCTTTTGCTTCCATATGTGGAAGTTAACATGTCTTAGATCGAGGATCAACCTTTTCTTGCCCGACGTTTGTACCGATACAGATAATGGGTTTATCACGATCGGAGGGATTACGACTTCTATAACACAGCCTGATTGAACAAGTTCTATTATAGATTCAGTTACAAATTCAGAATGCTTGTTTGCCGAATTATTGTTCTTAAATCTAGCAGGTTGTGGCGTGTTAATGAACGGAATAACATAACCTTTATCAATAGTATTGATAATGAAGTTACTAGCTGTAAGCGTATCCTTCCAAAACTTGATATGTTTTCTGAGCCTGCCTTTGACTGTTAAGGCAGTAAGGCCTGTAGGATTAGTATCCAAACTGCCCTCAAATTCGAAATCTCTCCCATTAACATACTGAAAATACTGGTTACCTTCAATGATTTCTCTTACTACTTTATTCTGGGCGATGAATTTAGTGCTGCCCACTTGTACCGCTGGTCTTGTTTGTATAATCCCTGTAGTTACTGTACGTGTAGGACGGTCCTGGTGAGAAGTAAGCACTGGAGTTTGGGCAGTTGTTCCTCCAATGACCTGTCTTGTCGGGGGTAGAAGCGGAATATTTTCACTCTAAAAATTCCGTATTCCTCTGCTCTCCTGAGGTAAATATTCCCATTCCCTACTAAATTTTTTTGGATATTCCTTATTCTTTTTAATTTTCATTGAAATATTCCGTATTCAGTATATTTTTCAGGCAAATATTCAATATTCCTCAGTTTTCAACCACGATATTCAATATTCAATATTCCGCTTCTACCCCCGATGTCTTGCCACAGGCGAAACAGACGTCGTTCTGGCTTTTACCAAAAACTTTTCTCGTTGTTGACGGACGAAAATTATTGAAATTTCCCGGTGAAATAGAAGAGACAGCAGTAAAACCAGTAGGGGGCGTTTGTCTTCTTATAATCTATGGAAATTAAGGAACAAATTAACTGTCGTTTGATCCGTTACACTGACTGTCCTATAAGAGTATAAAACTTGATTGCGACATGACTTATATCTGTTTGAATAACAAAAGCGTATAAACAAGTGTGGAATGTACTCTTACGTAATCTAGTTGCACTGCAATAACAGTCCCGAGCATAAATACATAAAAGGTAGCCTGCGAAAGCAGCCGCCTCTTTTGAGCTCTGGTCGCTCGGGCGTCTCTTTGGGGGAAGGGAGCCCGAGCGACCAGAGCTCAAAAGAGGCGGCTGCTTTCGCAGGCTAAAGAAAAGGACACTTGAGGTACATTTATTGCAAAATGCTATTTCATAACCTTTATTTTTACCACGATAACAAAACAATACAAACTGTATTAGTGAGAAGACAAGGAAAATTTCCGGGGAAAACGTTGACTCTAGCGCGCGCTTCTTGCGCGAGCAACACGTAATCTACCGACACAGCGGTCAAACGTCTGCGCGTGCGTATTACGGTCAGATTTCCCGCGCAAAATTACCTTAAAACGTATTACAGTGAACTTCTACCCCAAAAAGTTAAGAAAAATACGTGAAAGTTAAGCTTTTCACTTTCACAGTCGACGGGAAATTGAACAAACTTCAAACTGTGAGTTTACCCAAAATTTTCGTAATTTACCAAAGAAGTTCTAAAGGTTTGAAAGCGGGTTTGTGAACAGTGACGGCCGCCGGCTCGCTTTGAATTTGTTTTGGAATAGGTTGTCGTTGCAAGACTTTTGACGCATGCGCAGACGTTTGACCGCTGTGTGGATCAGACCACACCGCGGCAAAACGGTATGCTCCGCTGGCCAAAAGAACGAAGGCGCTGCTATCAAATACAAATTACCGAGGGTTTCAACTTTTTTAGTAATTAATTTTATAACTTAGTAAACTCACAGTGAATTACAAATTAAGAAAACTTCAACCTGTTACAGTCTTAGGCTTAGCTTTTAAGTAGTTTTCTTATTTTTTGACAAAACAGTTCACATGTAGATACTTTTAAGCAGAAATTTTAAAATTACGGGTATGTGCCTGTTGTTTCATTTCAGTTTTCGCGGGAAACTAGAAATAGCAAATACGCATGCGCGTAACGTTTTGCCGCGGTGTGGGATCAGACTGCCGTAGGATTTGTAAGCCACAAATCGTGAACTGGGCTGCCTGTGCTCCACCTCGCTCGGCTCCGGGCCTCGCCCGGCCCACAGGTAACCCAAACCCAACCCGAAAACTAACACCCAACACAACAAGCAGGCTAGCTAAGCTAAAAATAGAACAGAAAACTTCGCTCACTGCACTGTCACAGTTTGAACGCCACTTTGTACCTATTTGTGGCGGTTTAAAAAGGCATTTTCAGCTCGTAACAGACGTCAATGTGAAGACATGAGCTCTGGTTACTTTTCTGCTCTGCAGTTCGTGTTGGATTCTTCGGGGCTCTCGAGCATATCATTCAAACGAAAGCAGGAAATAAGAAACAAGATCACAGCAAATGGTGGTACCATCTCCTACATCCTCGCAAAAAAGGTAAGAACTTTATTAGTATCATTGCGGTATGTGGACAATAAAAAACGTATTTTGTAAATGGAATTTTCCCACTCAATATATAGGTGATCTATATAGAGAACTGCCTCCTAATGAAGTATTTACCCCGCAAGCTGATCTAATTAATCGATCTGATTCTATTTCTGCCCCAAAACCCTCCCTTGGCCTTCCTAAGGCAAGAGGTTTCAAACTAGCTGCCATTAATATTGCCAGTATCCCTAAACATATAGATCAACTAAGAATATATATGTTATCCAAGGAAATTGACATCTTAGCTGTAAATGAAACTAAACTAGATAACAGTGTTTCCAATGATGAAGTAAACATACCTGGATACGTTCTAGAGAGGAAAGACCGAAATAGGTCAGGTGGTGGAGTTGCACTTTATATTAGAAACACTATTAATTATGCTGTCGATTGCTCTTACAATCCTACTGGGATGGAGCTAGAATGGCTTTGTATCAAGGTTATTAAGCCAAAATCTAAGCCATTTTTAGTGGCAACCTGGTATAGACCCCCAGGAGCATCAATTGAATAAGATGAATATTTTTGAGAAATTAATAGAAAAGCTAGAATCTCTTAATATTGAGATAAATATCATGGGTGATTTCAACTGTGATGTTGGTGCCACCTCCCCTGTTAACCATACCCGTAAATTGCTAGATTTGTGCAATTTATATCAGTTTCATCAGGTTATTCAAGAACCCACTCGTTTAACAAGTTCTACAGCTACTACTATTGATTTATTTCTGACTAATAACATTGCTATAACTACTGCCAAACAGGAGTTTCCCACCTTGGTATAAGTGATCATAGTCTAATTTATGCCATTAGAAAATTTCCCTCAACCAAATCTGGTCCTAAGATTATCTCTACTAGGCAGTACAAACACTTCAACGCTACTAAATTCAGAAATGATCTTTTGTTAGCCCCTTGGAATATTATCGAAAACCAAGATGATCCTAATCATGCATGGGAAATCTGGAAGAATACCTTCCTTTCTATTTGTAATTACCATGCCCCTATACGGCAAAAGAAAATAAGGTCTTCACCAGCCCCATGGCTGAACCTAAAAATAAAGAATGATATGTTTGAGAGAGATAGACTGAAGAAGACAGCTTCCAGATTAAACACTGATCAAAGCTGGATTGACTATAAATATGCCAGGGATAAAGTCAATGCATCTATTAAGCATGCTAAAATTGCATACTATAATTCTTTCTTCAAATTCAATATTGGAGACATGGGGAAAACATGGACCGGTGTTAATGAAATTCTAAGTAGGAACACCAGATCCACTGATATCAACTGTATTAATTATGACAACAAATATAGTTTTACACCAAACCAAATTAATTAGTAATGCAATGAATTCCCATTTTTCTTCTGTAGGGGTAAAACGTAGCTGCTCAAATACCAACAGGAATATCTGACTTTAAAGATTTCTTAACCCCTACACAGAATCAATTTTCTATTACTGAAACTTCAGTTGATGAGGTGTTAAAACTCATTAATATAATGCTCTACCCACTAACAAATCCCCTGGGCTAGATGGAATCCCATGTCGTCTGCTAGAGGAAGCTGGCCCTGTTATTGTTTCATCTCTAATGCACATCTTCAATCAATCTATTAAAACTGGCATTTTTCCAAACGATTGGAAAATTGCCAAAGTTTTTCCAATTTATAAGGCCGAATCTAAAACCGATCCACATAACTATAGGCCTATATCTGTTCTTTCTGTTGTTAGTAAACTCATTGAAAGAATCATTTTTAATCAACTGTATGCTTACTTGACAGAGAATAACCTACTTGCCGATTCTCAGTCTGGCTTCAGACCATTGCATTCAACACTAAGTGCTCTTCTAGATACAACAAATGATTGGTACTTTAATATTGACAAAGGTCTTCTAAACGGAGTAATCTTTTTAGACCTTAAAAAGGCCTTTGACACTATTGACCACCAAATCCTGTTGGAAAAGTTGCAATACCTTGGCATTTGCCAAAATTAAGTCACTTAAATGGTTTTCCTCATACCTATTTGAGCGTAGTCAATCTACATATGTTAACGGAAATTTATCTGATCCTCTAAGAATACAATGTGGTGTTCCTCAATGTTCGATCTTAAGGCCATTACTATTTATAATCTATATTAATGATCTGTCTGCTTGTAGTCTTTATTCCAAACCAAGGTTATATGCTGATGATACTTAGCCTTTCTATATGGCATCAAAAGATCCCATTGTCCTTGAGCAATTAATGAACCATGATATAAATGAGGTCCAGGAATGGCTCAAGGCCAATAAACTCAGCCTAAATGTCGTAAAAAACGAGATACATGATTATAGGTAGTCAGTACAACATATATAGCACACCTTCAACACGAATTTAAAATCAAAATTAACGATCAAGATACAGTGTATACTAAGAAACGAAACCTATAAATACCTGGGCTTGGAGTTTGACCAAACTCTATCTTGGGAACACCACATTAACTCTATCTCTAAGAAAGTATCAGCTGGCATTGGTGTTTTAAAATGTGTAAGGTATCTGGCTCCTTTCGAAGTATTACTCCATGTACAGAGCGCTAATACTACCATATTTCGATTATTGTAGTACTGTATGAGGTAATCTTGGCAAAGGACTATCCGACAAACTCGAAAGACTTCAAAATCAAGCTGCCAGAGTAATCACTTTTTCTCATTATGATAAAAGATCTGCGGAGTTACTTCTAGAGTTAAATTGGCCTGATCTCGTAACCAGAAGAGCCCAACAGTTGGCAATTACTATGCATAAAGTGATGCAGGGCTGTCAGTCCCACCCTATCTAAAAAATATCTTTACTAAAATTTCCAATATACATTTACATTCCCACAATCTTAGGAAATCATCTACTAACCTTTTTATCCTGAGACCCCTAACTGAAGCTGCCAAACACAGCTTCCATTATAGAGGGGCAGTAAAGCCTCTGGAACAATCTAACTAATGAGGCAATAAACGAACAAAATACTAATGTTTTTAAAAGACTTGTATCCAAGCACATTTGATTATCTTTTAAAAGTAATTTTACCTACACAATGTAGTATTGTATATTAAAGATTTACTTAGGGCCCATTTTTATCAACTACATGTATTAATATTTAGAGTCGAAATTTATAATTGCAGATAGTGTATTTATTATTTAACTTACAGTGTATCTTATATTACTTACATATTTTCAAACGGCTCCCTGGAAGAGCATTTATTTCTGTATAATGATGGGATACCATGTATAATAAAGTTGTTGTTGTTGTTGTTGATCTAATCAGCAGGATAGTTTAATACAACAAGCTAGAGGCAGTAGACAAGTTCAATTTTAGTGTTACCATTGTCATGGTATTTCACAGAAATCATGAGTGCACAGAGAAGGCAAAGACGAAGAAAGCGTAAAGAAACAGACCAAACCAGTACAATAACTGTTAGGGAAGATCGTGTTCGGTTTCAGTCGGTTCTTCATCTTCGGCTATCAAAGGCGAATCTACAGTCGAAACTTCATGGCGAAGTTTATGGGCACTTTCACAATTGACTTTGCAGAATCTGCAACTTCTGCCCACTGAAAATCTTGGTTATAATAATTTGAGCCAACGTACCCACTGGCTAACCAAGATTGCTTTCCGTCAGCGGCGACTATCGTTTCTTCGCGGAAGAAAACGGACATTAATAAAGCCCTCCCTTATTTAGCTCAATTCGTAATTTGAAGCTGCCAAATTCCTATTAAACTAGATTTTAGATATGATTTCTGTGTGAAACGTAAGTGAATATTTGCAACTCAACGGCTTAAAGATGAGCTAGACGAGTGAGCGTGTTTCGTGTTTATTTATAAAAGATTCCCGTGTTTTTTTGCGGTTTCCATGAGAATGCTTCACAAGTGTTAATAAGCCAATGACAGCCTGCTTTCCCATCCATATTTCTTTATTTTGCTGTAATTTCTCGTTAAAAATAAAATGTTTTGAAATTTTATTTTCACTAAACTGTAGAATTAACTTTGAACATTCTAAAAAATCAATAAGATTTTTTCACAAAAATTATCGCATAAAAGGCTCTGGATACCTTAAGGTATGGCAAAAGGTTCACAGGCAAAACTTCCCAAAAAAATTGTTTTCGCATATTTAAAATGCTTTAGGTCTTAGCTGTATTATAGCAAAAAAATCCAAACTAAAATTCCTTTTTAACGCCCCGAAAAACCATGTTTTAATTTCCCGCGAAAAATGACGCGCGAAACATGATTGACAGACGCTGACATCTACGTGACAGCGGCACGCGAACAAACTAAAACAACAATCGTCTTTATAGTACGCTACGCTTCGTTTTCGTTTGTTTTTCTTGAATTGCATTCTATCTAAAATTATGTCGTCGAAACTTAATAGAGGCTATTCTTGGGTATCTTCGAAGAAAAAGAAGAAGTTGAAAACAGGTACATTTAGGCCGACTAAGAAGGCAAGTTTGGCGTCGAGCGATAAAGGCTCGTGGTTCAAACAAAAACAATGGCCAAGCGAAGAAGATCTGTTTACTGAAACGAATGAGCCCGGGCCAAAAAGCATCACTTCTAGGAAGCTTCGGACTAGCAGTGATGAAGTTCACCCGCGAACTTCGAATTCCTTGACTGTAATTGAGTCGGGCATTAGATCAAGCTGCTGTTTGCCGGTTTTTACGGTTTTCTATGCTTGCAACCAAATTCTCTGCGAAGTGATCGCCCTGATACCTAGAAAAGGAGTCAGATATGTTTATCAATTATAAGGCAGTCAAGAGAAGGTAGATTCAGCATGATCTTTACCGCTCCAGAGTATAAAAATAATATGCAATACGAAGCCTGCGGTTTGTTTATGATGTTTAGCAAGAAGTTGCGCCGTTTGAATGAATATAACTTGTGTTCGACTTACCCAGAACTGTTTATCTCCTTTAGCATGATGGCTTTGATAATAGCATCATTTACAGTAACTTGCGGTTGGCCTTCATATTTATTTGACCTTGTGTTTTTCCCACGAGCTTTACGACCTCTGTGACCAGTCTCGAGTGTAAAATGAACCTCCTTGAAGATTACCGCGAAAGCTGTCACAGCAGATCATTCACAACTCCGCCTGTCCCGCCTGTCAGCCTAATACTGTATTTCAATTGGCTGAATATAATAAGATTATCTTTGGAGGCGGGGCTTTTTACTCAACCGTGAAATGGTCAGAAAACTAAAATCCCTTGTTTCTCCGTGTGTGTTTTAATGCAAAAAATACAACTTTGGCGTATCAAAACTCGAGAACGTTTTGTTCGATTAAATCCAAATTTTCGCGAGAGCCAAAAAACCACAATTTCTGCAAAAGTGTGCCAGCGTTTTGCAACATTTTGCTTCATTTCGTAATTATTATGTAGTTTGCGTTTTGCTAGCATGAAAAAACTTACTCCAACTTTACCTACGGATAATTCTTGTAATACGCAACGTATGAAAAATCGCTGACACACTTTTTGGGACAATTTACCCGAGATTCGAAAACAAAGAATTTAGTTGTCATTCATTAAACATTTCCGGATTTGAAGTTACGATAGTGTGAGAGGTCGCTTTTTAAATAAAAAAATACATCATTGAGAGATTTTTTTAAATAGTAAATTTAAACATTCATATTTATTCTTCAATCTTTGAGCTTTAAATTGATATATAGTATGTCTTTGTAGCGTAAATATTGACGCTACACGATTTTTTTCCCCAAGTGACCTCGTGAACCTTTTGCCATACCTTAACTCGGGCCACCTAGGAATAGGTGAATACATGTAGTTCTAGCATATTTTTGTATCATACATGATTTGTGCTAGGGGAGCTGGATAATTATCGATTCACTACTGATGCTTGTGATGATTGAAGGGCTAGCTGTGTGCAAAAATGGTGTAAGTGACTCTTGATCACATTCTAAGTTCGATCTCCATCAATTTCTTTGTTTTCTAAGGGAGAATTTAGAATGTGATCAATAATCACTTATGCCCTTTTTGCTCACAGCCCTTCAATTTATAAATAATGGATGCCCTTTTGCAAGATAATGCAATCACATGGTTGTACTAGATGCAAAGAAAATCTTAATTCATATATTTAAAGGCACTTGTATGAGATTGGTAGTGTTGTTAGCAAAACCTTTTTGTAAATGCTACTTTGATCTTTCTAAAACAGCATTTTTAAAGATAGCTTGCCATCCAGCATCCATGGCAACATCTTAATCCCATGGAGATCACATGCTCAATTCATTCATTAACAAAATATTATACCAGCACATGACTATTTCCTGTAAAAGGCCTATTACAGCTGCTCGCAGTAATTATGATAAATCAACTTCACATAACACTGTCTCTGAATTTATTAAAACTTGCTAAAAAATATTACAATTTTAATTGAGTTTTTATTTTTTTGCATTTTTATTTTTAGAAAACTATTCGTTTTAGCAGGGTTACCAACCCATACTTTTCAACATTAATTTTGTAGCTTTTCAGTAGGATTCATGGACTAATAATATTATTTCTAACTTCACCATCCAAGCACAGGTGCTATTGTATGTAGCATACATGTACATGTAACTTTTCCTTTTGCTAATAGTAATAGCTTATTTAAAATTAAATATGCCTTAGCTTGTGAATATTTAAGGTGTGTCATTCTAAATGTTATTATTGCTCGATTGTGTTCATTTTCTACATCTTGAAGGAGACTGAAATTAATAACGAAACATGATTTTGTCTTGGTTTTTTTCGATCACTGGGTCCTGGGTATGCCTGCACACAACCATTATTCAATCAGCTGAAAGTGTTATATATAATATAACCCTAACCACAACCAGTATTCAATAAGCTGAAAGTGTTATATATAATAACCCTAATCACAACCAGTATTCAATAAGCTGAAAGTGTTAACTGTTTCAAATGTCTACAAGTTTCAGATCTCATGTTTCATTTTCTCCCATATTAATAAACTATTACCTGTTCCATTGTCCTCCTTATTCAAATTCAATCAGGATTACCATCAACACTTTACAAGACATCAGTCTGACATGCATCACCACTTTCACAAATACAAACACTAATTTATATTAGATTCCAAGGACTCAACATATGGAATGAGGTTCCCTTATCCCTTCATGAATCTCTACAACCATACAACTATAAAATGAAATTAAAGATCTAGACATACTTCCTTTCTCATTGATTTAATTTATATATTACCTTTTCCTTAAGTTACCTAGTACTGTATTTACAATCTCACTCGATTATTGTTACTCCCTGTTTTTGAACGATTATTTTTAGATTAGTTTAGATTATTTATGTAGTATTTCTGTTGGTTGGGTACATGTAATTCAGTGTAATTTAGTTTAGCCTGTCTGATATAATTCCTGTTTATACATTCTTCTCTCATATGTATTTTTTGTCTTCTCAGTCTGCATTGAAAGAACATTTCATCTAGCCAACACACTTTATTATTATAATTGTATGATTTAATGACCCATGTCAAATAAGCCACTGGCTAAATGACTTTACATTTATCTATTGTAAACAAAAAATGTATAGCTCAATAAATGTTCAAATCCTGAATTCTTACTCATGTCATGAAGTGACCGAGTGAAAGTGCCAATGCTGGCCTGGAACTACTGAGGAATCGGTCCATTTACCACTTTATTTGATGCCATTACTTTTAACAGAAACGAATATTAAATAACAACAACACAATCTGGTATTAAGTGTTATGTGTATGTTGTGGTTCAATTATATCTTTGGTTCAAAAATTTTGAACCAGTACAATTTTTTTGAACCAGTACCATTTTTTTGAACCAGTACCATTTTTTTGAACCAGTACCATTTTTTTGAACCAGTACCATTTTTTTTTAATCAGTTCAAATGCTTTTTTTTAGCTCAGCCGCAGCTGTGATTATTCTGTAAAAGTCGGCTCGGTTGACACAGTTTGTTCAGTTTCGGCAAACGATTTCACACGGGCGTAGAGGGAGGTTGAGTTTGCGAGTTTTTCTTGAGAACCCTAGCTCTAGGTGGGTAAGATCTTGTTTAGTGACCGGTTAGGGATTTTTTATGGTTCAGGGTAGGGTTTTAGGGGGGTTTCTCAGTGTAAGCATGTCCTGAAATTGTTAAAGCAAAAGTGCACTTGAAAACACTTCGCTAAATTCTCCATTAAGTTCAGGTGTATTTAGATTCGTTCTATTAATGATTTGGGATTTTAAATGGTTAGGTTTTTTTTCAAATTTGGGGGTTAGGTTTTAGAAGGTTTGTATGAAAATTCGACAACATGAATTATTAATATGCTTACACTGAGAAAGCGCCGTTTTCAGTTAGTTTAAAATTCCCAGCATAATTTTCCCACAAGTAGCCCAAGCTGAAATTCGCTGTAACATGGCACAGACATAGTTAAGGAACACAAGAAGACACTGTATAGGTTTTTGTCGAGTTTTATTCAAGATTTACGTTGTACATGGAAAACTAAAAAATTCCATACAAATGCTGTTAAATATTATACAGACCGTGTTGTCGTCCATGTAATTTTATTTCCAAGTCCGATTTTGTTAGCAGTGCGCATGTGTGAATAAAATTAAGAGACTGGAAACAAATTAGCATAAGTAGAGGGACTGTGTTCGACGATTAGTCACCTATAGAATAAACGGTGGTGTAAAAATCAACAAGCGCTTCTGTGGCGCAGTGCGTTAATCGACTGGACTATCATCTACCAGGCGTTCCTCGTAATACTGTCTCAAGTTAAGCCCGACCGGGCGAGGTTGGTAAGTGGATGGGTAACGTAAGTGGATGGTAAGTGGTATAGTAACGTGTCTCAGGGGGGACACGAGAAAAGGGGGATGGGACTGGGGAAGGGAGGGTAGAAATTAGAGGGAAGAGAGGGTTGACAAAAAATATTTTGTAGGGGAGGGGTGGGTTGATTTTCTTTTTCTTTTTAGAATCTTGAAAAAATGAACCAGTTCAAAAAAATGGTACTGGTTCAAAAAAATGGTACTGGTTCAAAAAAATTGTACTGGTTCAAATATATTTGTACCAGAGGTAATATTTGAACCACAACATGTATTTTACTTACAAATGTAATTTCACCACATGCGTTGAGGAGCACCAGTTAATGGTCATTAATCGGATACATTTTAATGTATTTTAATTTAATGTATTTTAATCCATATTTTATTTTAAAATCCTTTCATAAAATGTGAGAAATTTTCATCCAAAGTCCTCCTAGAAAAACACAACATCTTGCCATTTCTATCAAAGAAGCCTTTGGTTTCAGCAGCAAATCAACACACTAAATTCCAATTCAATCTGTGGATTAGATGGGAGGCTTTGATCAGGTTAGGTCGTCATGTTGTATATAAAATCTCTGGCCATCTGGGTAAAAAACGTGGTCCTTCGGCTCCAACAAGAGCACCAGTTGGGTTAGGGTTTATAGCACACACATCTTCTACATGAATGACCACACACATCTGACCCACATGGTTAACACAGCTGTTCCCTGACGTATAAATATGCTAGTGGTAACTTTACAGTTATTAGCAAGAAGGGATATGGCAATGAGGACTTGAGCAATGTTAATTCCAATAGCAATTAATGTTCCACATTGATCCAGTTTGACAATTTTGAAATGGTTTAAAAATTTAAAACCCAAAAATAACCACAACAGATATGCAAATTGTTTGTCTGAGTCTGGCAGTGAAGGAGGAGCGGGGCTAGATTTTGTGATGTCATCTGTGTGCTACGCTATTGCATTAGGAAAATCTTCTCATCTATTGTGAAAACAAATCAATATCTTCGTTGTTGGCACTTAGTGATAGCTACATCTAGTTTATAAATTAACATTAATTATTGGTTAATAAAAGATAAAAGTTGTTGTGACTGTATTGTTTTATAATAGCATTGTCAGTTTATTTAATAGTAGTTATATAAATTTGTGTAGTTAACTCATTGCTGTTATTTGACGTACGCATCTCTTCATGTTAACTTTATGTTCTTTTCGTTCAGAATCGACATTAATTGGATACTCACTGAGTAATGAATTATTTGACCAAATTTTGTGATGTAATTATTTTCTAGACAGGAGCTAATTGAGCAAAAATGTACTTCCCTAGTCTTCTCTTATTGGACACTAATTCAGAACCAACACTAAGTTAGAGGGGGTGGTTCAAAGTTCAAGTTCATTGAAAATATTTGTATTGAGCACAGCATATGTATCTTCAAGTTGCTGTGACTTCATTTTTGGGAGACATGTTGCTAATGCATCCAATCATGTGAAGTGCCACACCCTCTTCTTGTCCATAATTAGGATATTGCTTTCCAACCATAGATAACCTGTAAAAAATTCTGCTGTCCAAAATATAAGGTCATTTCACATGCAATTGACATTATTCAACTACAATGGATGCTAACATCCTGGAAAATAAGAAGAGGTCACATGACAGGGTAGAGTGGTGTTTAACCCTTTAAGCCCCAAGGGCTTTTAACTGATTTTTGGCTCATTCTAGACTGCAACAAAACCTCCCCCCCTAAGAAAACTGTAGTCACTGTTACCATGGAAATTTCAACTGACCTATACTACTGGGGGCTCAAGGTTTTTTGTCAGCCATTTTGAAAGCAGTTGTGGATTACTTGACGGAGCTGGCGGGAAGTTTGTTTGGGGGAATACAGAGAATTTCAGGCTTTTTAAAGCCTTTTTCACCATTTATAGAGTGCTGGAGTACATCATTAAGTCTGATGAGAGCTTCAATCAGCACTTTCTCAAAGAACCGAGTTTGTGCCAGTTTATTGTGACAGAGAAAGAGCCTCATTTCCCACTCGTGAATGGGCCAGGACGTCTTCTGTCACTTTAGCATGGGCTTTATAAATAGGGGTCTGGAGCCACCTATCATAGCTTTTTTGGAATATTGGACAATATTTACTTGCCATTGATTCCAATATGAAGGTATTAGGTCGCAATGGCTTTAGACTTAGTATATATTTTGAAGAATGAAGATGGAAGAGTGCTATGCCGCCGGTGGATTGGATTTCCCGGCATGCTTTGCGGTCATTATGGATGAATTTAGCTTGTTGTGAAGTGCTTGTGGACAGAATGGCTTGGTGCTGGGCAAGTTTAGGTGTTGGGAGACAGAAAGTGAGGTTAGTGCAAACATGAAACTCTAAATTTTATGTGAAATATGAATTTTTGTGAGAAAATTTATAATCTGAGGAGAAATGTTTTTTTCTGTAACTGTCATTTTAGTCCCTTTTTCTGAAGTGAAATAATGTCAACTATAGTTAACTTGTGCAAAGAAAGGAGGATTTAGATGAAATTATTCATTTTTAATATGCCTAATGCAGTTCAATAGGATCATTGGTCTATACATTAAGGTGTGTGGGAATCTCAGGGCATTGCTCTTTTAACTTAGTCAGATTTAAACCCTCAAAGCAAGTAACCAGTAATAGTGCCATATGGCACTCTTGGGACATAAAGGGTTAAACCATTTAATCATAAAATTCAAAATCTTGGTTATTTTCATTTAAATCACTACATTGAATCCACACATGGAGATAATTATTTGCAGCAAGTTTTAATGTGCAACTATTTTCCAGACAGGAGCTAGGAGCAGAAATCAAATGCACTTCTGTCTAAGTTGGTTGTCTATTTTTAAGAACCAAGGCCTAAAGCATGGGGGGTGGTCAAATACTAAACTTTATCAAAATGATTTGCGATAATCACTAGATATGTATATTTCGGTTGTGGTTATCTTATTTTAATGGTCATATTGGTATGCATTCCACCATGTAACTTACCACGCCCATTTCTAAGCCACACTTACAGGATTGCATTTAATTCATAAATAAATAGTAAAAAATATTCTCCTTTCCAGAATATGGTGTTAACCACCATCAAATTGGCATTATTTGACAACAGTCCATGCAAACATTCAGTAAAAAAAAATGTAACGCAAACGGCAAAGGCCACATGACATGCCTGGGGTGTTGCTTAACCCTTTCACCACTGGACGTGTTTGGGCTCAATTGGTGAAATCCAGAGTGCTAACTCAACCCTCCCCCCTCAGTTCAAGTTTGGCTAGCCCGGGGTAGTTAAATACTGCTGACTTTTTAAGCCGTGGGCTCAAACGTTCCCCACAATGCCATTTGGGAGAATTCTACGTACTCGTCGACGGTAGGTATCGCTACTTTTGTAGGGTTTCCACTGAAATGTGCAATAATTTTGGAGAAAAATTCCACTGTCAGAGAGCTTGAGGACATCATTAAGTCTGAGGACGGCTGAAAATTACTCGGTTTGCTTCTAGTAGGCTTTGTGAGGGGATTTCACAGGGTTTTCCTGTTGTGTTTGTGCTTTCAGACACAGGAAAAATGTTTTCAATGAAATCCTTGAAATCCTGCAGTTGGCAGTCTTTTACCCCTGCTCAACCTATTAGGATGTGTTTTTGTCACTTTAAAGCAACGGCTTGAATCCAAATCACCGCTCCTGGTTGTAGGAGTAAGAGACTTATTAAAAAAATCCTACAGGAGTCCCAGAGGGGGGTCCCTTGTGAATTTATTGTTGATTACCCAGCATGCAATTGGAGGTGGGAGCGTGAAATTGTGGTGGAGTGAAATGCAGTGCAAACATGGCGTGGTTCACAGTCGCTTGGTGTGTTTTGTGCAAACAAACCTGGTGGTTAGAAAGATTAAAGAAGGTATTGTAACAACTGAGTGTTGATTTTGTGTTTGCTTTTGATTTCAAGTGCGAATGGGAAGGGTTTTTGAGCCGATTTTCAGCTCCTCAAAATTCGTGAAAATCAAAGAAACAAGACAAGATCTCCAAAACAAATGAGTTTTTCTCCAAAGTGGGAGAGTCAAGCGATCCCTGTTATCGCTTTTGCTTTGAAGTCATTCATCCCTTGAAATAATATTGCAACATCGTATTTCCAGCATGTCTAGATTTGATGAAATAATTTTTCCCATGTACATGCTTCATATTGGCCGCTTTTGGTGCCTGTAGTGGCAAAAGGGTTAAGTTGGTTTAACTGTGTTTTCTCCAGACAAATTTTGTTCTGACAGCTGATGGTGCGAATACCTTGTCATCTTACAAAGGAAGGACAGCAATAAAGTATGGGATCCCTGTGGTCCATGTGGACTTTGTGGAGGACTGCTCTATGGCAGGTCAATGCTTGGACCCAGGACCCCACCTACTTTCTGAGACTGCTGAAGCAAAAGAGTTTAGTTCTGGTAAAATTGTGACAGGTAATGTGTACTAACGTTGTTTAAATTATATAATCAGTATACATGTATGCATGTTTAATGAGTTAATAACTGGCATATACATATGTTGTAGTTTAAAAAATACTTCTGGTTAAATTTGTCCAAACTAATTTATTTTTGTCCAAATTAGTTTATTTTTTTCAACCTAGGTTATTTTTGTCCAAACTAGGTTATTTTGGTTCAATCTAGTTAATTATTGTCCAAACTAGGTTATTTTTTCAACCTATGTAGTTTGTGTCCAACCTGTTATTTTTACCCCAAACTGTAATTTTTAGGGTTTTTTAAATGTATTATATTTATCTGTTGTTTAGTGACCATAAAAAAAAAAAAAATAGAGACTAGCTCTAAACCACCCTAAATTAGTGAGCACCATGCAGTTGTTGACGGTTAGGGTGTTTTTAAATCTATGGGTAGGGTTTGTATCAGTTCACAGGACCATTAAAGAGGCTTTATATTTATCAGTTGTTTAGTAACTTAGCCATAAAAAAAAAACGAGTTTGAAAAAAAATTACTAGTTTGGAGAAATTTAACCTGAAGGTTTTTTTATCTGCAACATATACATGTTTCACCGTCTACTTGAATTTAATTCATGTGCACTTTTCAATAATATTCAGTCAAGTCCAAAGAAACAGAAGAAAGAGTCAAGAAAAAAGGAAGGCCTATAATGATTCCCAAAACAGAGCTCAATAAAATAAGGTATGAAAAATTAATGCACAAAGTCTGTTCATGTATGTCTAGGCATACATGCAGAGTTGTTAGTAGGAATTGAAACGAGGCTACAGAGTGATGAGAATAGGAACGAGATTATATGTAGGTTCAAATACCATAAATGAAGGGACGAGAATAGGTTCAAATACCATAAATGAAGGGACGAGAATAGGTTCAAATACCATAAACGAAGGGACGAGAATACAATGTAGGTTCAAATACCATAAATGAAGGGACGAGAATAGGTTCAAATACCATAAATGAAGTGAAATTTGGGCAAACCAGGTGGCTACTTTTAACCAGACAGCTGGCAGAAATCCAGCGGTTGCTATATACTGACAACCCTGGCATTGTTACTGTATGTTTTGTAACTTGCATGTTAGAAGTTCATAGATGGTGGTTCCTGAAGAGTACAACATTAGTTTGCATTCATATTCATTCTTATAATGAAAATGAATGTTCATGTAACTATATATACAATATACATGTATATATATATTGTCTAGGCCAAAACAGTACATAAGTCTCTGATTCACTAGGCCAAAACAATTGATATTAAAGTATTATATTATGTTCTGCTGGACAACCTTTTTGAGATTGACTGGTTGAATGGATCATTAAAAAAATACTAAATACAGTCCCTCTCAACCTTTGTAACTACCATTAAACGGCTAACGGCCGCTTTTGGCATGGCAGGTATTTTACATGTCAGGTATTTTACGAGCGATATGGTCTCAAGGTCAAACAGGATGGTGAGACATTTTACAAGGAAATGTGAAGTTACTTTGACATTTTGTTTCATATTGAATGTATTGCAACCAAACTGTGCTGATACAAAAGAAGTATAGAAAGAATGATAAGAACTGCCAGGGTATTCAAGTGAATTTTAAAGGGGCTACGTACATCTATGTCATGGTACTGTGCATGTATCGAGTAATCGCTTGGTTGGTGATACAAACAGTTAAACTTTCCTCCCGCAATGCTTGATTGAAAGGATTTTCAATATTTCCCCTGGAGACTGTTTATATACACTGTTAGTCATTTTTGCATATTTGCTTTGATTTTAAGCATCCCAGTTCGTTAGTTCATATCAAAATCGATGGAAATAGCTGTTTCCGGCCCGGAATGCGAATGTAAAGTATATTACCGTGACACAGCCCCTTTAAAGCGTTTATATTTTTTTTTTGAACAGGCTCAGGGAAGTCTGCCAGAGTTTATTAGGAGGTCTCCAAGTCGAGTTCGATTCGACCCTTCCAACACATAAAACTGAAAAAAATCCGCTACAATTCAACATTTACCAAGAGCTCGAGTTAAACTTTGTAAGCTTTCCTCAAAGTTTATTTTTATAAGCCTACATGTACATTCGGGAGTTTGGTCGAGACAGTTTCGTCGGACTCGTTTGAATGCAATTTGAGTTTTTGCTTTCATCAGTAGTATTTCCCCCGGCGGGGGTATTTTGCATAATACTGAATGCAAAATGCTGAATGCAAATTAGAAAATCAGCGGAAATAACATGAGCCACAAACCACATGCTCTAAGATGTTCTCTCGTTTCTCTCGGCTATTTCAGGGCTGGAAATAAAAAAAAGCCTGGTCGCATTTATGCAACTAGATAAAAAAACATCGCAAAACAGAAAATTTTAGTCGAAAAAAAATCGCTATCCAGCGGCGCTACAACAAAAACTGTGCCTGCAATGCAGTTTGAACAGAAAATAATATCAATGGTGGATAGTTTACCAGTGTAACCATAAAATACTGCACCCGCAATACTTCTTTTAACGTACCACCGCCGGCTAATGGCGTCCAGTTTTGCTCGCGAACGAACAATTGAAATTTGAAGGTAGGATTTTGAGCGATATTCTGAAAAATTTCGATCAAGTACTCATGGTTGTTCAACCTTATGGTATGTGTACCTGGGTCATACTTGTATCTAAATTCGACCCATTCAGGTATGGTGGGTGGTACTGCGCCAATGAAGTCGGAGAGTGCTACATTCATATCAAACTGCTTTAGGATCTCCAGCTTCTGTAAACCGCACTTAGGCACTGACGGAATCTCACGATGCCGGCATCAATGGCAGGTTTAAAGGATGCTGCCAAGTGCTCCAAGTTGTAGTGTCCAGTTCTGATACGCTGTTTGATACTTCTGTTTCCTTTGGCATCCCACCAGCTGTACACCCCTTCTTCCTTGAGGTTGTAACAGCCGTTCTCTAGTGTGACCTCAATGAGTGAAACGGTCTTGACCACCAAAGGACTACTTATGTAGATAGCTTCATCACCTGAAGGGCATGTCACGTTTAGGACCACCATTGTGTCATCAGCATACTTAAAGCGTGGCGGATGCGCTTAAATAAGACACCCAAGGTTGCCGCTTGAGGTTCCAGACACGGACGATGGGTTCATTCCACCATCCCTACCCAGCATGCCGAAGTTTAAAAGGATCAAGAAGCTGGAGTTTTCGCCGAGTATAATGGGAGGGTCACAACACGCGATGCAGCGGCTTTGGTCACCTTCAAAAGGTCAAGTACCCCCACGTTGACTTGACTACAAGAGCTTCGAGGTAGAAACCAACGCGAGCGACGTCTCTGATGAGTCGACGTACAGAACCAGGATTAGCTTCCAAGATGGCAGCCAACACTGGTACGTTGACTACTCCCATATCCCCACTGATGTCCGCAAGAGGTTACGAGAGGTTCTGACAGGCATGCGTTCAGGCTTTCCGGTGTCGCTTCTTCCAAGAGTCCAATAAGCTATGAATGCCTGCCTTTCCCCATAGCATGCTGGCCAAGAACTTTAACATTGTGGACCTTAAGGTGTACGTGCGGGAGGATGAGTTCGTCTCTACGAGCATGCGTAACATCTTTATGGACCTCGTCGTAGTCTACGGAGGGCGGGGAGAAGATCACGCCAAGATGGTAGAGGCAGAGAGGTGGTTGGCGGGATGTGGTAGTAGGTTGTGGACTCAGCAGGTGAACTTTGCTTGCTTCCTTGCTACGGAGGGCTGCAGACTCTGGCGACCTATCAGAGTTTCCCCCACGCATGGCAGAGTTCCTACGCTTCCACGTGTACTACACGATACGTTGGCTCTTACAGGATATGGGGACCTCACTCCCTGGAACGCCAACCTTCACGTCGTACAGGAACCCACACAGTAAGTCTGCCTATGTAAGGATGCGTCGAGACTTTGGTTTCCACGAGTGTCGCCTACGGGGAGTGGCTCACGCGGATCACAACTGACAAAGTGTGGCGCACGAACAAGGCATGGATGGATGACGTCACCTTGAAAGTATACCTCGCGGGTGAACCAGACAAACAGCTCGACAAGGGGTACACTAGGATCGAGAATGAACAGGTCGTAGAGCAGTGGAAAGCTTTCATCCCAGCCACCGCCGCTGTTGGAGTGAACCGAGGGCTAACTACGGCAGGAAGGGGTCGGATGAGCCAAAGCATTGAAGCATACGTCTACTCAGGTCAAGGTACGGGGGTCAATCCTTAGTAATGCTGGGAATGCAAAGGAGGGCCGTCGTACGTTCCTCACTCACCCTCCTGGAAGATGCCATCACCCAGCCTGACAAAGGAAGTACATGTAGCATTGGCCGATACCAAGATGCGATAACGAAAGTCAACTTGGTGGTGGTCAGCATTGCCACGGCCGGGGTGGATGTGGCGCTAAGGCCATTTATACTGCTGCATTAAGAACAGCACCACAGCCACAATCAGGAGCCAAGCGTTTTTCACCAGGAAGCCCATGACCTCACCAGCGGTATGGAATGCGAAGCTGGCGATAGCTCCAACCATATAACCTCGAGTTGCCGTTTTCTTGCCCAACTGCCTACCCCTCTTCCCCAACCATCACGTTCCATCTTAATGATGCTTCAAAGTAAGTATGAGAGGATTGGCAACGACACCCCCTCTATGGCATTGAGGTCCGCTTCCCACTCTTCACCCAACCCTTTTCGTACACCAGGCTAATGCCAACTTTGATCTTCACCTTAATCCTTTTAAGGATTTCATAGACAACCCCCACCTCGAGGTCTGCCCACTTCAGGGTTTCGTTGTCTTCACTGGTCCTTCCAAACTCGAAGTCCTTGACTGAAGGTAATGACATTGTTACTGAGGGTCAGTTGCTTCCGGATTCTTGGGAGGTTAGTCAAAATCCAATCCCAACTTTTTTTGGATCGATCGAAATCTTAAGTCACTTTTTCCCAAGTTTGTGGAAATTTGCATGGTGGTATAATTTTAGCCCCCTATCTCTACTAATAGTGTAATACATTAACATTGTTACATTACAATGGAGTCTCGTTATATCAAACCCCGGATATCTTGAACTTCCCGTTATCTCGAACTTGTGGCCTGGTCCCAAGCATTTGCTTCAGTGTAACACTGTTATTTTACCCCGGATATCTCGAACCTCTGATATCTCGAACCAAATCAGCATCCCCCTGAGATTATTTTCCCATAATTTTACCTGATATCTCGAACACATCTTAATTTTAGTCAAAATCTCTAAATCTGTAACAAACATCAATTGTTCTGTAGCACACACACAGCATTACTGTTTCGAAAAAAATAACACTTACAATTTACATTTTCAGTATTTTAGAACACGAGTAGCAACTCAGTCAATCAGTACTGTATTTCAGTAGTTCTTCTTTAAGAATCTTGATAAACTGGCCATAAATACAAGGACAATACACGTCAATGTTGTTTTATTTTAGATACATAGACATGTACTATACTTTAGTACAGTAATTTAAAAAAACAATTATTTGACTCCAACTTCGTTATCTCGAACCCCCGTTATCTCGAACCTTTCCCCCGCAAGAGGTTTGGGATAACGGGACTCCACTGCATATCAATAATGATACCAAATTACTTGTTTAAATTATTATATTATTTACCTGTATACATAATTATTTATAAAACAATGCTATATAAATATTTATAAAATGCAATAGAAGATACAACTTCCGTACCACATCTTTAAGTGACTTCAAAGAAGTCATTCATCTGGCAGAGAGTTCCAGGCTTTAGTAGCTGTATAAACTACCGTTTTCAGACTGTAACGAGTGGTGTTGACGTGCGGGATCACCAGTTTGTGCATACCCCTAAGATTCTTAATATTAGTTCTGACTCTGAACATATGAATTTCTTAATATATGCAGGCAGATAGTTATTAAGTGCCTTAAGTATAATAATAAGCATATCCTGTATGCGTCGATCAGCTAGAGAATAGCTAATACAACCAGTTAATACACTGAAATTTGAGGACTGATCTCTATAAATATACCATAAGGTTCTTTCATTAAGCTTATCGAGCTTATTACTATCAGACTTAAGACAGTGGTGGCAGTAGGTAAAGTGTGACATTATAAATGATTTATAGAGGCACATTTTTGATGAAAAATAAAGCGTCCTTTTAAGCCTGCTTAACACATCCAACTGTTTGCTTACCTTCTTAGTGATCTTAATTAGTTATATGTTTGTCAAAATGCAAGGAATTATCAATAACTACACCTAACAGTTCAAGGTGATCAGCAGAAGGAATCATTACCCTTAATTAGCACTAAATCGCAATTCAGAAGGGCAGTTGTTTGGAAGAACCAGGGCCTTACGTTTATACGGGTTAAGTACAAGCTTATTGAACTAGCAATTGTGAATAATTTAATAAATTATGCAGTTGAATTTCTGAATAATGCATCATACATATTCGTAATTCTTGTATTGATACTCCCTTTTTGTTTTAATAGCATTTGGTCTTACAAGAGTGCAGAGGGACCAGACTTCCCAGAAGTAGGTTATGAGATTGCAAAGGATATGACTCTACAGGTAAACACATCAAAGCTGGAGTTGTGCTTTTATTCATTTTTGGGGGCTATAGTAAGAAAGATTATTCATATGTAGACAACACATCGGATTTGTTACAGGTAAATGTGTTTTCATTCCTTTTCAATCGCCCTGCCTGTCTACATGTATATGTTGTGTACCTTTAAGCATTAAAGCCCAGCTAGTTTATTCTGATCACTAATACAAATCCTTACTCAAATATAATGGGCTCTCGGTTATACAATGTTAAGGTTATATTGGCATCGAAAATAAGCAGGCATCAAGACCCTTGCTTTATGAATCAGCCGGTTCGCGAATTCTAAATGGCTATAACACCCATTCGCTCTAAATTTAGAAAGGTAGGTTGAACCCAGGTTAGATGATCATCTAAGCAATCTCGCATATCAAAACACTCTTTCACGATCTCCTTATCCCTTCCTAGGATCCTAACCGCTTTCAGCATTATTCCTATCTAAGTTGAATTTGTGTATTTAATAAATCTTACTTTTATATCTTACCTTTCGATTTCCCGACGTGGGGTTTGAACCAGAGACCTTCGGTGTGCAAGACCAGAACTTTACCAATGACCCACAGAAACTTACGATGGAACGACTGTTACTTTTAAAAATAATAATCCTAACCTGTACCACAAACTTAACCCTAACCGTCAGTAAACAAGTTCACAGGTAAACGACGAGGTCTAGACCTAGAGCTATAGGGTTCACAGGTAAACAACATGTTCTGTCTGTAATGAGAGCATAATTTTTTTTTTTATGTTTTTTTGACATGGAGAGATCATCATCTATTTTACCTGGATATACGACCCACTTTTCTAAATTTAGAACGGAGAACCGTTTGTATGAATTGTATGAATTGTGGCCGCTTATATTCAGAAATTGTTTTGGTAATATGTGAAGGTTATATATTGGCCTGGAGCGACGGGCACGTGGTGTTTTAGCCATCACCTGAAGTGAATATATCACATACCCCTGAGTAGAAGGCCGATTGAATGCTTAATTTCACAATGTTTATTGTACGCAATAACAAGATCTCTTTTAATGAATCATTAGGAAGTACATGTACGTATTGTTTGCCAGGTATATTGTTGCATGAAATTGTCATTCACAAGGCTTATTATTGTTTTTTTCCATGGCCCTTTCATCCAACGTAGCTTGTAGTGTAGTAGATAGGACAGAGGACTACAAACCAAGAGAGTCATCCAACGTAGCTTGTAGTGTAGTAGATAGGACAGAGGACTACAAACCAAGAGAGTCAACCAACGTAGCTTGTAGTGTAGTAGATAGGACAGAGGACTACAAACCAAGAGAGTCATCCAACGTAGCTTGTAGTGTAGTAGATAGGACAGAGGACTACAAACCAAGAGAGTCAACCAACGTAGCTTGTAGTGTAGTAGATAGGACAGAGGACTACAAACCAAGAGAGTGAGAGTGGTCAATCGAGGGTTCGACGTCCGGTTCGTGATACATACCATTTTCTCCATACGTAAAGAGGAAGTACATGTAGTACTAATACGAGGAAAAGTGTGAGAATAAGTTGAGGGGAATATATACTGGCGTGTCATGTTAAAATAATAGATATATTCCCTGAAACAACGCTGGGGCGTCATGTGTAAAAGAATAGATATATTTCCCAAAACAACGAAGAAAAACCGAGCCATGTGAACAACAACGGAAGCTCGATATACAAAACGAATATATCGATTTTAAAAATGTGATTTCCCTAGATGCACTATACCTCTTTTAACTTTATTACTTTGTATTGGATATATTCTTTTGTATGTGTATGTGCCATATGCTGGTAACATTATCACTTTGTATTGGATATGTTCTTTATGTATATGTATGTGCCATATATATGTTCTTTATGTATGTGTATGTGCCATATGCTGGTTACTTTATCACTTTGTATTGGATATGTTCTTTGTGTATGTGTATGTGCCATATGCTGGTAACATTATCACTTTGTATTGGATATGTTCTTTATGCATATGTATGTGCCATATATATGTTCTTTATGTATGTGTATGTGCCATATATATGTTGGTTACTTTATCACTTTGTATTGGATATGTTCTTTGTGTATGTGTATGTGCCATATGCTGGTTACTTTATCACTTTGTATTGGATATGTTCTTTGTGTATGTGTATGTGCCATATGCTGGTTACTTTATCACTTTGTATTGGATATGTTCTTTATGTATGTGTATGTGCCATATGCTGGTTACTTTATCACTTTGTATTGGATATGTTCTTTGTGAATGTGTATGTGCCATATGTTGGTTACTTTATCACTTTGTATTGGATATGTTCTTTGTGTATATGTATGTGCCATATGCTGGTAACTTTATCATTTTGTATTGGAATGTTCTTTATAGATGTGTATGTGTCGTAAGCTGGTAATCCATGTGAGATATGTTCGTGTTTAGAAAACTTGTCTCCCTTGTTTAAAAACAGAATTACAGAATTGAAGTAAGAGATATCCCGAAACATGTCTATATTTCAAGGTCTTTGAATACTCGACTTTTTAATGTAGTATATGTATTTATTATGTGAATATTTTTGTCTAACAGAGAGTAGATGACAGTGGTAAAGTGCTGTTGTTCTATGCCCTTGAACTCCATGTTGTGCCAGCAAGAATCACATCTGAAGGTCCCAGGTACCGCGTGTTTAGTCACCATGGCAACTTTGAACACTTGAAGGTACTCCCCTCCTCTTGATATCATGGTTGAGTTGTCTTCATGTTTAACTTGTGGATTTGGGCATGCACAGGAATGAGTTATTGGATGGTGGGGACTTGTCATGTGTTAGCACGACCCAGAGCCTGGGAACGACTTTGGAATGAACATAAAATCCCGAGGGGTGAGGGGTCTAATCAAAAGAAACACAATGCAATGATTGCATCCATGAGTGCTCCATTGGGAGCCTATATTGGATAATAGTAGTCATTAATTCTTGATTATTGCAGGAAGGCAATGTAGGTTTGAAGGAATGCCGCTACCTATACTCGGCCGAGCAAGCATTGGGGACATACATTGCACTCTATGAACAAGCAATAAGTCCTCCTCACAGCCTCACAAGGTACTGGGGTCATTTGTCATCTAAGATTGGATCTGACAAAATGAAAGAGGTCAGTTTAATTTAATAAAACTGCTTTTCATTGATAGTTTAATTTGTTTACTAAAACTGCTTTTCATTAATAGTTGAATTTGTTTACTAAAACTGCTTTTCATTGATAGTTGAATTTGTTTACTAAAACTGCTTTTCATTGATAGTTGAATTTGTTTACTAAAACTGCTTTTCATTGATAGTTGAATTTGTTTAGTAAAACTGATTTACATTGATAGTTGAATTTGTTTAGTAAAACTGATTTACATTGGGAAAGTTACGATAATGACGTCGAGTGGATTTCGTATATGGCAATGACTTAATTATGGCACGGTCACCGTACGGCATGCAATGGTTTCCCATTGTTTTTTGTCTTTCTGATCCAATCAAATTACAGAGTTACGGTACAGTACAGTTACGGCAAGGCTACGGACAAGCCATATTTTTGCTCCACTCATACAAAATCCGTTTAAATAGTACGGTTATTGTATGGCATTTTGTGATATTGAAATGGTTTCCCCATTACAGAGTTACCGTACGGTACTGTATGGTTAGAGTAGAGCTACAGTCTTGCTGGATTTCTGTAACCTTTGCTTTTCATTGTCAATAATGCTTACACATGCAGTGTACTTATCATCAACCTAACAATCTTAGAACGTGTTCTACTCAGTTAACAACAATTGTCTGTATGCTGTTAATCATCAACCTAACAATCTTAGAACATGTCCTACTCAGTTAACAACAGTTGTCTGTATGCTGTTAATCATCAACCTACATGTAACAATCTTAGAATGTGTCCTACTCAGTTAACAACAATTGTCTGTATGCTGTTAATCATCAACCTAACAATCTTAGAACGTGTCCTACTCAGTTAACAATTAACAGTTGTCTGTATGCTGCTAATCATCAACCTAACAATCTTAGGATGTGTTCTACTCCAGTTAACAACAATTGTCTGTATGCTGCTAATCATCAACCTAACAATCTTAGAACGTGTCCTACTCAGATAACAACAATTGTCTGTATGCTGCTAATCATCACCTAACAATCTTAGAACGTGTTCTACTCAGATAACAACAATTGTCTGTATGCTGCTAATCATCAACCTAACAATCTTAGAACGTGTTCTACTCAGTTAACAACAGTTGTCTGTATGCTGCTAATCATAAACCTACGTGTAACAATCTTAGAGCGTGTTCTACCCAGTTAACAACAATTGTCTGTATGCTGCTAATCATCACCTAACAATGTTAGAACGTGTTAGAACAATGTTAGTACGTACTCTGTTTGTTTTTGTGTGTTCTGTTTTTTTCTTCTGTTCTTCCCCCCCCCCCCTATTTTTTTATTTCTATTTCTATTATACTTCCTGAACGTAGTTGTAGCTGTAGTTAAGCATATGCAGTTCTTTCCCATTTCATTACATATACCTGACCACAATATTTATATTTTACTTTTAATGGTCAGGACCTGGAACAACCTAACGGAACGACTTAGTACGAATAGCGTTCTTAAAATCTTTCTGATTTATGGTGGTTCTATGTCTTTTGGTGATAGTAGTTGTACATTTTGTATCGAAATATTCAAATAACTTTTATTAGTGCTATATTTATATCTATTGATACTTACAAGTAAATGTATCTCCACAGCAAATCATAAATACACTCATCAGTGGAGAAGGCTCCTCGTTGAGCCCTGAAGTCGCTGGGCTGGTGGACTATCTGTGGGATGAGGCGGTAGGGTGTCTTACTGATACCCTATCAGTTCCTCTGGAATCGATTAAACTCCAGAAAGTCCTAGAAGCCGAGGCCATTTTACTCTCAATGAAAGAAAAGTTGGCCGACCGCCAAGACTGTCCAGGATTGGAGACGTTATGGAAGGAGTTTTGCGCCCTAATCCCACATACATGTGAAGATGTGCAGTTTGACAAGAGCTTGATTGCTGAAAAGCAGAGCTTGTGTCAGGTTCGTAGTTTAAACATATCAATAGTTGGTAACAGTACCAAAAAGTCGTAGCATTAATTATGCACTTCATTTCACAAGTGAAAGCAGTCCTTGGTATTCTTTTGTTGTTATCGTTATTGTTGTTTGTGTTGTCCCGTCCCGGGTCCCAGGAAACAAAACCCACTGTTTCCCAAGGTTGACATTCATAAAGTATTTTGTTATACCTCCCAAGTCAAAACTAAAACAAACTACACATGTATAGTTTGAATTTCATTCAACATCAGCACAACGTGACACGCCACAAATTTCCTGTGGTCTCAACGTGGTTCCATTTTAAACGCTTTCTTTCGACGAAAAAGGTCAGATTTTGTTGAAGATCTAGACGTTTTGGTAAACAAATATTTCCCGCCTTTTGCTAGCCAGTGGCGCACGCGTCACCAGCGGGAAACAATTGATGCATTTTTACCCTCTGACGTCATAGTTTTCCGTGCGGGAAACAATTTGTTTTGTTACTTGTCAGGTGACCATAAATCAACCAATGAGGGTGCACGTTATATCTGGAAAACTCTATAACAATGTCATTTATTGCCTCACAACGAGCAGGAAGTTGAACTTCATGAGGCTTCTGATTGAGTACAGTTGGGCTTCTTGGGTTCCCTGTGGTCGCATATGCGGATTGAGTGTGGTGTATACGACGAACGTTCAACGTCGGAAATCCCGAGCACATTGATTGAAAACCAAGTGTTGTGATTGGTCAGCAAGTTATTGGAGAACCAATCAGTGCTCAATCACCGAACCATGGCGCCGTTCTTACGGTCTGTGACTGAAGCGAAGTGAAAATCATGTCTCACTTTGGACACATTTTGCTTGCTTGAGATTTCAAAAGATCAGTGTTAACGTAAATTTGCATGGAACCCGGGAAAGATTAGACTTAAGGAGCACAGTTCTAGACGCTTGGAAATACGGAGAAATCAACAGCACACAAGATGCTCATTCAATCCAGGGGTTCAATTCAGTTTGGTGTGATGACCTCGGTCCTCGATCATTGTTGTTAGTCACTGGTGGTGTCGTTATTCTTTTTGATGCTAGTGCCATTATTGTTGCTCTTTTTGATGGTAGTGTCATCATTAGTAGTGGTGCAGCTGTCGTCATTCTTTTTTATGGTAGTGTCATCATTGTTGTTACTGGTGGTGTTGTTATTCTTTTTGGTGGTAGTGTCATTGGTGTTGTTCTCTTTGATGGTAGTGTCATCATTGTTGTTGGTGGAGCTGCCGTCATTCTTTTTTATGGTAGTGGCATTGTTGTTGTTAGTCACTGGTGGTGTCGTTATTCTTTTTGATTGTAGTGTAATTGTTGCCATTGTTGTTGCTCTCTTTGATGGTATTGTCATCATTGTTGTTGGTGGAGCTGTCTTTCTGGAGTTATTTGGCTGCAGCAGTGAGCTCATCCATAGCACGTACAAAGTTGGGTTCCTTGGTCGGTACGCAACTCGCAGACCTTGCCTCTTCAGTTGATAAATCGGCGGAGTGCATTGTTGAACGAGTAGGCTTCGATAGATATCAGCATTTTTAGATGGATAGTGTGGGAAGCTAGGCATGTAAAAATGAGGCAATACCGCTAAAGAGTTTTACGGCCTTCTTTGATGTACCAAGAACCAAGCACCTCCATACCTGAATACGTGAATGGTGCAGAGGGGTTCACTCGTTCCTGCGGTAGGTCAGATATCTGTGAGTCTTTCGTCTTGGACCTTACGACAGGTCACACATTTGGATATTGAATGTGCTACAGCAGAGCGTCCATCCAAAATCCAATATCCTGCTTGTCGAATGGCACTGTGAGTCATCCCACGACCATGGTGGTGGCTAATCTGTTCGTGGAAATGCCGGATGATCAGCTCTGTTACATGGCTCTTTCTGGGGATAATCAAGGGGTGTTTCACCTGCAGTCGCGAATGTGTTGCACTTTGTTACCAACGTAAACATGAAAACGGTACGCGTCGTTTATGTAGGCAATAACAATTTCCGAGACTGAATAATACGTACATTGAATGTCTTTGTAACCTAGTTTATTCTTGAGCAAATTCTTGAGCACGTTGACTGAAATAACGGCTGCTGTCAATTCCAGACGAGGGATGGAAATTGGTTTGAGCGGCGCGACTTGGCATTGGCCATGAGAAAACTAACGTGAAACTGGTTCTTCGCGTTGACCATTCGTAAATATGAAACCTGACCGAGTCCAGACTCGCTGGCATATGAGAAGCTACGGATCTCAGTGCGGATTGGGGCCCCGAAACCAGGGGGTTTCAGGCAACCGGATAACTTCAATTTATCTAGCAGGTGTAGCTCTGCACGCCATCTCTCCCAAGCTGGCCGAATGTCATCTGGTACTACGTTGTCCCAGTCAGCATTCTCGACAAAGGAGTTGCAAAATCCGTTCGCCGACTAGAATGACAGCCGCTACTGCTCCAAGAGGCTCATACATTGAGATTATATTTGAGAGGATGCTGTGACGAGTCAGAGGTTTGTTTTTCAGCTCGATGCGGAAGCCGAGACTGTCCGACTCGATACACCAGTAGGTACATTGTACCTAGAGATAAGCATTGTGGCGAAGGTCAAGGTCTTTTAGATCTTTAGCACGATCATCTGTGGGTAAGGCCTTCAACACTTCTTGTCGGTTGCTGGCGTATTTGTGGAGCTGTAGTTTGGCAGCTGCACACATGGGCCGACTGTTCTTAATTAGCTGGACGGCTTCCTCGACCGTCGACAGGAACGTTAAGCCATCATCCACGTAGAAATCTTCACAAAGGAAGGCTGCGGCTTTACTTCCGTATTCCTCTCTGGCAGTTTCTGCTGTTTTGTGAGGGAAGAATTTGGCGAATCCTGAAGATGATACGCGGTATGACGATACGCGGTACTCAACGATACGACTGTTCAAATCATTGTTTTCGAACCATAAAAAGTGGAGAAAGTCTCTCGTCAGGGTGAAACATTTGTTTTGTGTCACAGGTGAATGCAATCTCTTACTTGCGAAATCGCATTAACACTCCAGTTAGAGAGTTCAATTGGTCAGGTCCCTGTAGCAAATGTTTATTTAATGACTGAAAACTGCACTTGTATTTGTTCGGGCTTCTTTAAGGGTGGTAGGCATCAAAGTGAGGGAGGTACATGTATGTGTAACTGATCAGCTGGGACGCGGGCTGCGTGACCGCATTCGAATGTTTTCTGCAAGAAGTTGACGTAGTTATCTTTTACCTTTTCGTCTTTCATCAATTTCCGTTTGAGGGACAGGAGCCTTCTTACGCAATGTTTCTTGTTGTTCGGAAGGCTGAGATAATCGGGTTTGAATGGTTGTGGTAGTCGTGTACCGAGGATCTGACAGAAGCATTTGTCTTCTATGGATTCGACCTATTCCATGCCACGAATCTTGCGACTGTGGTGGAGCTCGCTGTAATCAAGTTCCATTATTTCACGAACTTGTTTAGGACTGATAATATCTTTAGATTTGGTGGTGCTGGTGACGTGACCAGCCACGAAACCATCCTGTTGAACTCCTTTTACTGTTTTGAGAGGCCGTGTTTCGTCAGAGTCACGCCACACAAGTGTTTCTCTTTGGACTGTGACTTGATTCACTGAAGCAGTACAGCTACCTGTGTCAATTATAACGTTCTCCTTATTTAGGCATACACGTCCTATTATGGTCCATCCGAACTTATACTGTTCGGCCCACGGCTCGCTCGTCTGTATTTCCAAAGATGACTTTGAGGGGCTGAAAAGCTGTTGGAACATTGCATTCCTATTGATATGTCTGGGCGGTGACAGATTTTGTCGGCAATCTTGCTCAAATGCTTTCACTGTCTGGCTACATCAGGAGTGGCGATGTCGTGGTGTTAAGAAGAGCATCTGTGACAAATGCATATGTAGACTGGTGGTGGGGTCTGTTTGGTGGAATACCTTTAGCAGGACCATCCTAGCGCACGAGCGAACAACTTCGTTACTACCTATACCGCAGACTCGCGTGCAGGCAGAAGAAGACTGTGTTGTGTTGTTGTCCTGTTTGTCATGATAATGTAAAATAGTGACATGTTTCTTGTGATAGATATCGCATTCGGGTGGACGTTGGTCGCGTTCTTTGTCCAAGTTAGCATAGTTGAAGCACAACAGCCTATTCTTCCATAGAAATTATTTTCTTTCTTCGAATCCTAACTCTTTGAATTTCTGACATTCATTAAGTGAGTGTGTCTTTGTCTTGTGATATGTACAGGACGACTTTCTGCCGCCTGTTAAGTGCGAGGAACGCCTGCTCCTTCGGAGCTGTTTGGTGGATCTTTCCTTCTGTACGCATTCGTCTTCGAAGTTAATGTTGTTGTTGAGGATCCTGGCATCCTTCTGTGTGAAGAGCTTGATGACGAACGTAGTGAACTAGTGGGTTCCTTTGAGTTTGCGTTTGTGGAGTGGGCGATTTGAGGAGTATTCATGCGGTCAGCATGAAAAGTCGCTACTTCTACGAAGTCTGAAAATGACGGAAAGGCATTGTATCCTTTTTGCTGTTGCAGCTTTTGCACTTTACTTGACCACTTACTTTTGTACCAGCTCGGAAGTTTCTCCACAAGAGTTTGCAGCTTAGACGGGAACCCGAAAATGTTGAGATTAGATATTTGTTCGCTTGTTATTTCTACGTGTAGAAAGTCACTGAATTCTCTAATGCTTTGTGAGACGTTGTTTGCAATTTTTGGCCAGTTCACCATATTATTCTCGAAGTCTGTGATGAGGATCACAGAGCGGCCCGAAGCGATGCTTTAATTTTTTACTTGCTTCATGGTAAGGTCTTTCTGGATCGCCAACCATGTATTGTAACTGTTCGATTACGTACTTTGCATTAATTGCCCTCTAGGTGCTGATAAAGAAGATAAAGTATCTGCTGAGTACTAACCGGAGCCAAATCGATCAGGGCGTCAAAGGTTGTCTCCCATAGTAAGAACTTTGTTTGATCTTTCTCGTCACCTTTGAAAACGTCGAGCACTGCTTGGGGGTAAACGCTGTAGCTGAGTGATTTACCTAAGGCTTCCGTAAGTTGGTACGTGGTGTCTGTTGGTGGCAGAACAGAGTGAGGACTGTCCGCATGCTGCGATATTGGCTGTATTTGAGCTGGTGGATTCCTTGGGGTGAAGGTGTTGGCTGTGTAAGACAGAGTGTGAACCGGTGGAATGTTCTATGGACCCGATTTACTGGTAGTAAGTACTGGGTTGATGGATCTCAACATTGGTTGGGGGAGAGATAGGTGCTGTGCCCATCTTGGGTGTCACGGACATCTGTGCACTGAAAGAAAGAAAGAAAGGTATTCATTTTTATAGCGCAAATTATATAGCTGGTTTGCACTCTAACCCTAACCCTAATCTCCAGAGATTCAAATGACAAAGGGCATGGCAGCCATGTTGGTGTACAGAACAAAAGAAGCTAACTGTACATGCACCAACATGCCGGCTATGACATAAAGTGCAAAGGGTCCATATGAATATATTCAAATGTGCTTCACAAGGTTATTTTTGTGATACGGACTGCTATTGTGGCGCAATGTGCTGCCGTACTGTTTACAAGCATGAGTGACTGTTAGTACCTCAGAATACCTGGCTGTTGTGACAGGAGACAATCCCCTACTCTTTCTCGAAATAACACAACAGGTTCTTTCACGGCCCCCTCGTATAGATTAGAAGAGGAAGGAGACACGGCCAACAAATTATACGTCCCTGCCCAAGGACGCGGCTGGGATTCGTACCCCTGACCTCCTGCACTCTAGACCGTGCTCTACCAATAGCCAGTGAGGTGGTGGGAGTACAGTATTGCCAGCTATGGTGTCCACAGATATCAAAGGTGTGGCTGAGAGGGTAGGATAAGAATGGACCTCTTGCCGTTTCAAAAATCGATCTACCTTATTTATGGGGTCGGTGGGTAGTCTTTGGGGTGGTAACTCCTCTTCTACAGCCTCATGATAAACAACTGCTTTTGCTATTGTTTCACATGATCGATTTGATACACAATATTTTTGGTCAGGACTGTTTGGCGAAATTTAGAATTTCTAAGTGGATGGAGAATTATCCAAAGTTTAATAAACTGCATTCGGAGCCAAGGTAATTCAGCTGGTTGACTATAGTTACTTGTAAACTATTGTTCCAGTACGTTGTACTTGACTGAAGAGTCAAAAACACTGGCGAAAATCGACTGTTGATTTCTTGACATAAACTGGATAAACAACTCAGATTGAAAACACTGGCAAAATCGGCTGTTCTATCTCTAAACATGAGCGTTCTGGACTCAGGAGTAGTTTCTACTTGAACCGAGACTTGACTAGCTTTTAATTATAATGACTAAATACTACGACTTACCTGTTTTAAGGGTAATGACTAAATACTTCGACTTACTTGTTCTAAGGGCTTGCTTGAACCAAAGTACGACATTTAGACTTATTGAACCAGATTTCCACTGTTATATTAGCGGCATCTGCTTCTGGCGAAGTGGTCCATGAAGGCTAGTTCTGATAAACCGCCGAAGTGAACGGGTAGAAAAACTCTTTATTGTATACTCAATTACATAAGACGTAGATATCTAAAACAAAGCGTCACAATCTTAACGGTTACATGGCTACGTGGCGAGGATTCCTTCTGATGGCTTCACAACTCAAAATAAACTGGGAACACATTTCTTGTCTTCCCCAACCCCCCACGTGACCAAAGGCTCGTGACACAAATGGGCGGGAAAGTGACAAGCAAGAAAACTGAGGCACACGGGTGCCATTACAGTGGTGTCGTTGTTTGTGATGGTAGTGTCATCATCATTGTTCTAGTTGTCATTGTTGTTGATGGTGGAGGTATTTATGATGGTGTCACTTTTGTTGTCATCGTTTTTGATGGTAGTATAGTTGTTTAGTTTAGTGAATTCGTCGCATCATTTGTGACAAGGGAAGTTGTTGGTGGTGGTGGTGTTTTTGATGGTAGTCGTTGGTGGTGGTGTCATTGTTTGTGATGGTAGTGTCATCATTGGAGGTGGAGGTGTCACTGGTCATGTCATCATTGTTGTTTTTGATGCTGGTATCTTGTAGTTTTTGTCATCGTCATTGTTTTAGTTGTTGGTGGTGTTGTTTTCCTCACCATCATTGTTAATACAGAATCGGATGAATCCCTAACAATGATTTCTTTTCTGTATTTTTAGCTTATAAGGGATGTGTTAAATGTGAGCGAAGCAACCAGCATGTCGAGGGCCAGCAGCCGACAGGCGAAGTACACAGCACTGAGATGTCACATCGAGCACTTGGCAGATGACGATGATGAATATTTACGAATTGAGCAATATCTATTCTACAGTCAAACCAGGTACGTGTAGGAACATGTGTCATTCGTTCATTGAGGTCCTCGATATTTTTCTCTATTGTCCTTTCTACGATGTGTCGAGATTAGTCACTAATAAAACTACTTTCATTGTATTCTCAGGTCAAACGATATTGCTGTGCTAAACATTTTTGCATTGCACCGCCCAGTGGAGGAGACCAACTTTACCCATCACATCGGAGAACAAAAGCTGCTCTTCCATGCGTCCAGGGTAAGGCAGGAACGAACACGTGATAATGTTACTATTTATACAGGTTATTTGAGACACTCAGCTATCAAATGCTATGCCCAGGCATAGTACGAACTATATACATAATCTCGTACTAAGAAAGAAAGTAACGTTTTAATAACATTTCAATTTACAAGCAAGAGAATTCAAGCTAACAATCATAGCTAACAATCTGACAAATACTTCTCAGTTCGTTACCAAGCGTGGCATCAGTGACCTGAGTGCCGTTCTACTAATCTCAGAGCAGATTTAATATGAGTGGGAAAGTTAGAGCAACGAGATACACCATGCAGTGACACTGAAATAGCTTCTCCATTGTTTTGTATCTCTATGATCCAATCATAAAGCACGATAATGCAAGGCTCGTGCACGGTTACGTTGAAGTCTTGCACTATTTCATTCCCACTCATACGAAACCTGTAATAAAGATAACACAACGAGGTTAAAAGTTGACCCTTTTTGAAAGCTGTACATATATATTTTCATGAAAACCACCTTATTAGGTTGTAAAACTGTTTTTTGTTATCATAGCTGTAGTGACCTGTTATAGGGTTCTTTAATATAGGAAAGACATGAGTGAAGACTCTGTGTAGCCGTTTATTCTGATACTCTGTTCGGACCATGTGCTATATGTTAATTACCATGAATCATGTGGTATATAATATTATTACGTAATCATGTGTGGGATCATATTACTACATTCCTCCCCCTTCAGTTAAGCTTCTATAATGTAAAATAATCAGCTTCTTAATTGTTATGCTAAGGATCATAGTATATGTCCAGTGAACTGATTCAACAATAATTCCAATATAATTAGTAACTGTAACAAATTGTTCCTTCAATGTTCGTATTACTTTCCCCAAGTTCTTTAACTAGTTAGTGTTCATGGTATCCTATATGATATTAATGCTGTGAAAACTCTCTTAAGTGTCCATCAAATACTGATGCAAGTCTCCTGTTCGATCTCCTCGGTGCTTCTGGTGTTGCTGGTAGGATGTTGATCTCCTGATCTTCCTGCAGGGCTGGTGCAGGATCTCTCTGCTGTGCTGCATTGTAGGGTGGTGGTATCTGTGCTGGTTGTGCTGTTGTCACATCCTCCTCACTTGTTTCCCTGTTTGCTGTTCTCAACAATTTCACTCTTGATGCATCTCTGCAGATAGTCTTTCCATCGCCTAGTCTGCTAGCAAAGATAGTAGATCCCTTCACTTGTGTCACAATGTAAATATGAGGCTCATATGGTGTTTCAGCCTTTCTTTTCCTATCTCGCTTCACTATAATTGCTTTTCCAACGTCAACTTTGTATGTTGTCGCCCGGTGTCGCTTGTCGTGGTACTGCTTGATTTTCTCCTTGTAAGTTCTGTCGTTGGATCTGACTTCCTCATCATTCGGTGATAATTCTGATGGAAAGTGTTCAAGTTTCGTTCTTACATCCCTGTTCATCATTAACTCATAGGGTGTCTTCTTTGTTGCAGGGTGTGGGGTGTCTCTGTAAGCTTGTAGCATGTCATAAGTTGCCTCGTGCACTTCCATTCCCTCCTGGTTTGCAATGGTTGCTATTTTGTTCACTAGCTTATTAAAACCTTCAACTTGGCCTTGTGCCTTTGGGTGTCTCGGTGTAACATTCTTGTGTTTGAATCCCATTTCTGATGCAAATTGCTTGAACTCATTCGAGTTGAATGGTGGACCATTGTCTGTCTGCACAGTCTTTGGAACTCCGTGCGTTGCAAAGATTTTCTTCAACTTCCTTCGGACAGGTTTGATTGCTGTGGAGCTAATGAACTCAACTTCTGGATATCTTGAATATTGATCGGTTACAACCAACACGTATTCATTGTTGGGAAAGGGTCCACAGAAGTCTGCTTCGACACTGTTCCATGGTCTCTCCGGTAAATCTGTCATCTTGGCTGGTTCGGTGTGATGTGTGTTTGTTGACACTTGACAGCTGAAGCATGTGCTGACAATGTTCTCGATCTGCCAGTTCATCGCTGGGAACCAATATTTCTTCCTGATCATTTCCTTTGTCTTAGTGATGCCTAAGTGACCTTGTCTGTGTGCAATTCTTATAATCTTTTCTTGCAGGGATTCTGGTGGAATGATTTTGTCGAGTCTCAGCATGATTCCCTCTGCCATGTATAGTTCCGCTCGCATATCATAGTAGGGTGCTAAGTCTGGGTCGGTTTTGTCCCATTTCCCCGTTTGTATTGCTTCCTTTAGCTTCCGAAGTTTATGGTCACCCTGTGTTGCTGACTTGATGGTTTCCATGACGACTGCATGATCAATTTCGATTACTGCTTTGATGTGTTGCTCGTGTCTGGTATGATGTATCTCCGGTAGTGGGTGTCTGGAGATATAGTCAGTCATGTTCGATTTTTCTGGTATGTGTATTGCAGTAAAGTCCAGGTTCTGCATTTTCATGACCATCCTCTCAATCCTGGGTGGTAGCTTCGCGCTTGGATTATTGAATAGTGGTAGCAGTGGTTTGTGGTCTGTCGCCAGTTGGAAGTGTTCTGCTCCCAGTAGGTACATGTGGAGTCTGGTTGTGGTGAATTCTGCTGCTAACGCCTCTCGTTCAATCTGTGAATACCGCGTCTCTGTGTCGGTGAGTGATCTGCTTACAAAGTGTACCGGTTGGTATCCGTGTTCTGTCTTCTGAAATAATCCACCTCCAAGACCAGTCGGGCTTCCGTCGCAGATGACCATCGTTTCACGTCCCGGCTTGTAGGGGATGAGTACTGGTGCTGTAGTTATGGCTATCTTCAGGTCTTCAAACGCTTTCTGTTGTGATTCTGTCCATTCGAACTTGTTCTCCCTTTTCGTGAGTCTCCTCAGAGGTTCGCATCTGCTGGAGAAGTTGCTAATATATCTCGATAAGTATGCCATCATTTGTAGAAATGAGACAAGTTCCTCCTTTGATTGAGGTTCGCTGCATTCTCGCACGGCCTTCACTTTGTTGGGACTCGGTTTCAATCCATCTGCGGTGAACAGATGTCCGTGGAACTCGATCGTTGATTTCCCGAACTCACATTTCTCTCTGCGTAGTGTTAAGTTGTGTGACTCTAGTCGCTGTAGTAGCGCTGCGAGGTTCTTGTTGTGCTCCTCCCAGTCTAGTCCGCCAATCAGTATGTCATCGCGGTTGTTCAATACTCTCGGTATTCCTGAGATAATCTTACTCATCTCCGTGTCAAACAAATCTTGGCTATTAACGCCTCCAAATGCTAGTCGCTTGTATCGGTAATTTCCCCATGGACTTGAGAATGTCATAAGTCTTCGAGACTCTTCGTCCAGTAAAAACTGGTGGTATCCATGATTCATATCTAATTTACTGAATACTGTACAGTCCTTGAATGTGGTTATGAAGTCCTCTGTGATTGGTGCCTGTACTTGTCGTGTGCGCTGCATGGATTTGTTGAGTACTCGTAGGTCTAGGCTTACGCGAATGTCGCTTGGATTTTTAGGTTTGGGTTGTACGACCATCGGTGAACACCATGTTATTGATTCGTGTTCCGGTACTTTCTCCATGATATCTTTCTCTACGAACTCGTCCATCCGTTTCTGTAACGGGTCCATTAGATGATAGGGAACTCTCCTCGGCTTCTGTGCGATAGGTTGTGCGTCGTCCTTAAGCGGTAGGTGTATGTTGATGTCTTCGCCGTCACGTTTTGCCTTCCCGATGCCTTCAAATCGTCCTTTGTGTTTGTGTACAATTCTATCCAGTTCGTCGTTTCCGGTTTGTATTCTGTTTACATTCTGAATTTCATCGCGGTTTGGTTCCTTTAATCCTCCGGTCGCGTCAAATGTCACCATTCCTAACTCTTCTAGAGTCTTTATTCCGATTAGCGGGAGTGAGTCGATCTTTCCTTGGATAATAGCAATCTTCGTATGCGTTTTCCGTGTTTCATTCTCCATAGTCACACTGCACTCTCCAATAACCGGTAACTCATCTTTCAGTGTTTTTAACTTTATCTTTGTGTCACACAGTTCTAATTCCGGTGTTGCCATTAGTAACTCGTTGAACTGGAATTCATCCATGACATTTGCATCCGCTCCCGTATCCGGTTCAACTTCAACACTCGTTCCGTTTATCGAAATTCTGCACTTATTTTTCTTGGAATGCGTTTGTGCGGTGCGGTGAATCTTCATGTGCTGTACAATCCGCTGTATATCTTCATCGCTTTCTGATTCACTGGTATCACTCTCTGTGGTGTCTTCTATTTCGACGTGTCGAATTCTTCTGCGCCCGTGTTTGTTTTGATTTCTGCCGAATTGCTTGTGGCGTGGTGCGTTGTGTGATGGCTCTTGTTTCTTTTCTGGTCGCCTGTAGTCTTGTTTGTCTATTTTTCTTCTATCCCCACTGACAGTGTTGCTTGTATTTTTGCACCATCGCGCGTAGTGGTTACGTTTTCCGCAGTTATGACATTCGACTCCGTATGCTGGGCACTGGCGTCTCTCGTGCGTTGATCCGCAACGACCACATGGCTCGGCGCTGTCCCGCCGGTTCTTCGACACGAATCTGACCTTCTGTGATTCTGTTGTTGCTTGTACTTTTTTGTCAATTTCGCTAGCCTGGGCAGTCGATTCTTCTTCCACTGCCGCTTCGTCTAAGATTTGCGTCAGCGTCCAGTTATTCCGTATAGTTTTTACTCGCAGTCGGCTGTTGGTCATTGTTTTGATAAGGTGATCTCTTATCGTTTCGTCCTCGTTGGTGTATTCACATTTCCGTGCTATCTCTCTGATTCTAGCATAGTATTTCCCCATGCTCTCACTTAAGCCTCTTGATTGAGATTCCCGAATTGGAATCTGGCGTAGTCCTTGTTTTTACGTGGCAGAAAGTGCTTATCTAGTTTTCTAACAAATTGTGCGTAGACATCCTCGTCCGCTTGTAGTGGTAAGTCTGGTAGAGACTCCTCCAGTTCGGCAATTTGCATTCCTCCGTAAATTATCATCCCGTCTTTCTTGACGTCTGGATCCGTCAGCCCGAAGAAACGAAATTGTCTCTCGATGTCTTTTTTCCATTTGGATCATCGAACGGCTGTGTCATTTGTATCATTCGATACGATGAATGGTCTTATGTTAAGTTGTCTGTTGACCACTGTAATATTCTGAGCATTGCTCGCTGCGCTGGTCGATCCAACAGATTCCTGACCGTCTGGCATTTCAATGTCGCTTCTATTTTCACTTCTCTTCTTCTCGTTTTCTTTTCCTGTTACCGTAGTCCTCGTCGCCAATGTAGTGACCTGTTATAGGGTTCTTTAATATAGGAAAGACATGAGTGAAGACTCTGTGTAGCCGTTTATTCTGATACTCTGTTCGGACCATGTGCTATATGTTAATTACCATGAATCATGTGGTATATAATATTATTACGTAATCATGTGTGGGATCATATTACTACAATAGCTTACCTCTATTCGCCTCTCTCCTTAGGTCAGGAACTTTGTTGGTATCCTTTCAAGGTAATTATGATAATTGATATGGCACAGTTTATGTGCGAGCACAAATACCCTACATATACATGTAGATGGATTTTCGTTGATGTCACTGCATTTTACTGTTCGCCTCAGTATCAGTAGAAATTCACTATGCTCACTGGAAAGAGCATAGTTAACTGTCATGGCAAGTTTGACATGAAAAGGTCGGAAACTCAATTTATAAGCTGCATACAAAACACAATTTCCACAGTTTGTAAAAACCATGGAAAATTTTGTAAATTGGAATTTCCAACTTTGTGTTTTTCCATAGTATGAACATTTCCGAATGCTATTTCCATGCTATTTTCAATATGCCTTTTCCATGCTATTTCCAATATGCTATTTCGAATATGTTATTTCTAGGCTATTTCCAATATGCTATTTCCATGCTATTTCCAATGTGCTATTTCCAATGTGCTATTTCCAATATGCTTTTTCCAATATGCTTTTTCCAATATGCTATTTCTATGCTCTTTCCAATATGCGATTTCCATGCTACATTATTTCCAATATGCTATTTCCATGCTATTTCCAATATGCTATTTCCATGTTATAGTTTCCATGTTATAGTTTCCAATAATTATGCTATTTCCAATATGCTATATCCATGCTATTACCATGCTATTTCCAATATGCGATTTCCATACTCTTTCCAATATGCGATTTCCATACTCTTTCCAATATACTATTTGCATGATATTCAACAACAACAACAACAAGCTTTATTTGTACCTTGAAAAAACTTATAGATTACAAATATAATGTAGGTACAGGCTGCCTGAATTAACCATATAGGGCTACACTTGTCAGGCAGGTAAAGATAATTAGTGAACAATTTGATAGATCAGTGCAGGGCAGATACAAATAAACACACAAAGCAGACAAGCACAAAAGCTAAATATATAATACAGATAATAAAAATATAAATTGATAGTTACATAAATGACATCATATATATATATAGATTATAGTAATTTAAGTAATACAAGAAGCTGCACGCAGCTTGAACTCCGGCGTATCTTTTGTAACGCGATCTCAGATACCTGCGTGTTTTTTTAAATATTACAACGCACAATCAGATGCGAAAGTACGCACACACAGTTGATCTCATCTAACACTCCACACGAGTCAGAACACGAGTGAACACAAGTAGAACACAAGCGACTTAAAGTAAGCCAGGGTACCCTAGGATAGCACAAGTAGCCCAAAAATACTAGGATCCAAATACTAAGATGATCTGTTCTAAAACTCCACATGAGTCAGGATAGGAGTTATATAGGAGTTTATAATTTAATTAACAAAAACATATATAATAATAAAAAAATATAATCATAATATTTTAATGACGATTTGAGACGCTCGATTTCGTTTTTACTTTTACGGTCGCGTTTTACGTCGAATTTTACGACGTTCGTGTATGTGAAACTTTCAAGTAATATCCTAACATTCTAGATTAGAAATTACGGGTTTTCTTAATCAAAAAGCGAAGTTGGCTCAATTGAAGGGGTGAATATGAAAACGACCTATGTGACTGTTTAGTGTTTTTTTTTCAAAATCGTCAAATTCGCCTGAAAACTTCTATACAACCAGTTTTTAAACTGTTAAAACAACTGTTTATTACTGTTTTGGCATTTGAGCGCTTCTACTAATGTGATTATCACAGCTGTGAACAATCTTTTGTTTTTCTGTGGAACAGTTTTTAAACATGAAATCTGCCTACTTCAAAGTGACAAAGTCCAGCCATAAACTAAAACTCTACAGCACAGACGCATTACGGAACAAGATCGGGTTAAGTCTTTGATCAAGAGAAAGTGAAAATTCTATGTTTTATGTTTTATGTTTTATTGCCACCATATATAATTAAAGTTTACATCTTTGATAAAATCAAAATAAAATAAGAGTACATTCTTACATTAGAAGTGTTCGATTACAATATAGATGATCGAAAAAAGTACAGGTAAATCTTTTTTTTTTATTCAAATACAGTAGTGGCGAGGAAGCCTAATAGAAACTAGAAAAGCTTATGGTAATTAGGCTTCCTCCTAAAAGATAACTGAACGGATTTGATTGGAAAAGACGAAGCGACTATAGTGGGCTAATTAATTTTTCAGTTTTCAATAAAGTATTTTTTCACAGATTTCTTGAAAATTGAAATACTGGGCAAAGTTGTTAATTCACAGGGTAGTGTATTCCATATTTTGGGACCTTGATGAAGGATAGTGAACTGCTTGATGTTAGTTCTGCAGTGATGTGGTCTATAGTCAGTGGCATATCTTGTATTATAATTATGAATTTCTCGATTAGTTAAAAAGAGGTTGAGAAAACTGACAGGTAGGAGTTGATTATGGTAAGAGTACATAAAGCTTGATATTAAAAACAAATTCACACTAAATACATCAAGAATCTTTAGCTCCTTAAATAAGAGTGCTGTATCCGCGCGATAATCGGCATTTGATATTATTCGGATGATGCGCTTCTGTAAAAGATGAAGTCTGTTTAAATTAGAGGGATACGTTGACGACCATACAATATTACAATAATTAAGGTATGGGTACACTAGGGTATAATATAAGGGCATCATAGTTTTCGAAGACAGGAAAAAACGAGATTTTGTTATAATGCCGATTGATTTTGATTTTTTTTTACTGACAAAGCTAATGTGGGATTTCCATGTGAAATGTTGATCAATAAAGACTCAAAGAAACTTTATGACCTCCACTTGTTTTTAATTTTAATTTTCCATAACTATGGGGTTGTGTGAGCACAAAATCTTCTGCTTGGGGAGAAATATCATATAAATAGTTTTCTCAATGTTTAGCGATAATTTATTGGCTCTAAGCCAGTTCGCAATTTGCGTTAGTTAATGATTTAATACAGATATTAGATGACAAAGCTTTTTATGCGAGTAAAATATACTTGTATCGTAGGCAAAGAGAAGGGATTGTGTCATTTTAGATGCATTAGGTAGATCATTTACATTGTATGTATATGATAAAGAGTAAGGGCCCGAGAATTGATGCTGAGGTACACCACAACTAATTGTTTTATAGGAAGAGCTATTTGAGCCAAACTGTACAAACTGTTTCCTGTCGGTCAAGTAACTTACAATCCATTTGAGAGCGGTGCCACGAATACCATAGAATTCAGGTTTCTCAATCAGTATTTGGTGATTGAGGGTGTCGAAAGCTTTTGACAAGTCAAGGAAAATGCCTGCAGAGATTTCGTTGTTGTCTATAGATGATGCAATATTGTTTAATAACTGAATTAAAGCTAGCGAGGTAGAATGATTTCTACGAAAGCCAAATTGTTTTTTATACAGTATATCATGTTTATTCAAAAATTCATAAATGCGATTATAGACGATTTTCTCATAGAGTTTAGAGAAAGCTGGAAGGATAGAGATTGGTCTATAATTGTTAAATTGCTCAGGATCGTCGGCTTTAAAAAGTGGAATAACCTTGGCTACTTTAAGCGCATCAGGGAACGTTCCGGTATTTAAAGACCAATTTATTAGTCCTGTAAGAGGTTCGATAACATGATCAAAGGTGAGACTAATAACTTTCATGGATATATTATCATAACCAGGAGCTTTACCGAGACTGAATGTTGAAATAATATCTCTTAGTTCAGTAGTAGATACTTCTCTGAACACCAGAGATTCCGAATGGGATCCAGATAAAAAATATTGGTGAAGTGACACAGTAGGAACAATTTTAGCGGCAAGATTGGGGCCAATGTTAGTAAAATACTCGCAAAAATGGTTTGCGATTGTGGCCGGGTCGGATATGTTAAAACCATTACATTTGAAAGAATATGGGTATGTAGATCTAGCTTTGCGCTTATTTATTACCTCATTAAGGGTTTTCCATGTAGCTTTAAGGTCATTCTTCGAACTTTCAATTTTTTTATTATAATACTCTTTTTTAGCAATTCTAATTAAATGGTTCAACTTGTTTTTATAGGACTTATACTGGACTTCATGCTCCGGAATGGGTTTGTTTAAGAATTGTTTATATAATCTTCCTTTTCTTCTGATCGATTTTCTAAGACCTTTAGTAAGCCAAAGATTGCAAAACGTTTTTAACTTCTTTCCTTTTAAGTTCTTGACCGGAAAACTAAGATTATAAAACTCGGTGTACTTCGCAATAAAGGAACTATAGGCAGAGTTTGCATTGTTTCTATCTACATTTGTATATCGGTCCAATTAAAATTACTCAATAACGTTTTAAATTTGTTAAGATTGTTTGAAGTAAATTCACGGATAACAAGGCGTTCCTTGGTTTTAGTCGACAAGCTGTCACAATAAACAAACGAGAAAATGGGTAAATGGTCTGATATGTCATTAATAATGAGTCCATTATCAGAATGGGAGGTATGGTTGTTAGTAAAGATATTGTCAGTAAGCGTAGCAGTGTTAGAGGTCAATCGAGTCGGTCTTGTAATAAGTGGAAGAATTAGTGAGTGTGAGAACAAAAGATCAATAAATTCACTTGTTGCGGAATGCTGCAAGTGGTTCAGCAAATTCAAATTAGTATCGCCCATTATATAAATCGCTTTGTTTTCTTTATTAACAATAGCTCCCCTGCGAAATAAAGCTTAGAATTCTTAGGAATAGAGGTGTCAATTTTCACGGTAATTGGAACATGGAATTCCTAGGAATTCCAAGCTTTGGTTGAGTTTGGAATAGCTGGGAATAAAATTGCTAGGAATTCCTAGGAATTCTTAGGAATTCTTAAGATCAATAACTACAGGCTAGCAAACCTTTGAATTCAAGGAGTATCTGGGAATTTATATGAATTTCTTGGAATATCTGGGAATTCCTAGGAATTTTGCTTGGAATATCTGGGAATTCCTAGGAATTTGTTGTACAGTCAAGACGCAAACTTCTTCACGCTATTGCCCCGATATTGCTGAGCAGCAATTGCTGTTTTGGGTCAGTTGCAATAATTTCAGCCGAAACTTTTAACTACACAAGGATCCACCGAAAATGTGAAACTACAGATGCTAAAGTTTATTTACTGTTATGATTTGCGCTTAGCGGCAAACTTTAAAGCGAGTCCCGTATCAGTCAGGGAACTAAACAAGCTACCGCTAATCGTTTTGTTATTATTTTGTGTTGCAAGTTGAGGCTTCCATATTCATGCTAGTTCTAATATTATTTTTAAGTATAGGTTTCCAGAAGCATTATAAGCGAGCTGTGAAGTGGCAAGGACAGCATGAAGTTTCGTTACTATAGGCACGCATATGCGGGATCGATCGTCATATTGAGCTCGGGTTTCGCCAAGAGTCAAACTTCTCCAGATTCACCAGTTTTCTTTATGCTAAAAAAACCTAAATTCTTGGGAAGGCGCTCCATAACGGCTCTCTCTACGTCAACAAAAACAAACCATTTGGCATACGATTACGGAAAACATCGATTTTGTACAAACTCGTCAGAATATCGGAGATATTGCTGTAAATCAGCAATTGCTGTTTTACTTACAAAAACGATATTACGTTTTTCAAAAAACGATATTACGTTTTTCAAAAAACGATATTGCTGTTTGCCGGCAAAACGATATTGCTGATTGCTGTTTTCTAAAACAGCAATTGCTGTTAACGAACAGCAATTGCTGAGCCGGTTCAGCAATTGCCTTTCCGCGCGTGACAAAGTTTGCGTCTTGACTGTATGTACTTAACTTTGAATCTAAAAACATTAAAAGGTAGAATTTTGCCAAACCAAAGGGTAAAAAATATATAGGTTTATTAAGGGTCTGGCAGTAAACTAACAGATATCAATAATGAGTCAACGCTTATTTCTTGCCATTCTACCTTTTAGTTTAATTATTAAACTTATAAAAGCTGTGCAGTCTATACAGAGTTACATCTATTAACAAGACTGATTGTGATTTCACTCACTACATTAATTTTTGTAGGTAATTTCCAGTGTTCAGCTTTCTTTGAGTTTTTAGATTTGAAAAGCTTCTGATCTGCAACTTGAAGCCCTGAAAATATAAATATAATCAATAAAATTAGAATTACACCTTCATTAGATAATTACATGTCCAGTGTGGCGTGACAACCGGAAATTACAAAGGAATCCCTTGTGCTTCAAATCTTGTCCAATAAATTGTTAATAATTAACTGGTTAAATTGCTTTTGGAATGGATTTTTCAAAGTAGAAATTATTGCTTAGTGCCTTGATCGCTGATTTATAAACATTGACCAATGGTTGTCTTGAAAGCTAGGATAATTGTTTCTGCTTTTGTAGACAAATTTGAAATCCTTCACCACAATCAATTTGGATTCCGTTAGAATCACTCTACATCTCTAGCCCTTATTCACCTCCTTAACAAACTTGCTACCTCAGCCGACCAAGGAGAATTAAATGTTGGTGTCTTTTTAGATCTTTCAGTCTAAAGCGTTTGATACGCTTGACCATGAAATTTTATTCAATCAACTCGAATACTATGGTATACGTGGACAGGCATTAATATGGATCAAAAGTTACTTTAATAATCGAAAGCAATTTCTACAAGTCAATGATACTATGTCTTCTGAGCATAACATCACATGTGGTGTACCACAGGATCCATACTGAGACCATTATTTTTTGTCATTTATATTAACGATCTTCCTAACGCCTCCAAGTTAATTGACTCTCTACTCTTTACGGATGACACAAGTATTTTTTATTCCCCCAAAGATCCTGATCTATTGATATCCTTTTTAAATTGAGAACTAAAACCGATAGATGACTGGTTAAAAACAAATAAACTTACTGTCAATATAAAGAAAACCAATTATATCCTTTTCAAACCTAGACAAAAGCACATTTCGTGCAATGTTCCCCTCCTATTTAATGACCACCAGCTAGAACAAAAGCAAGTTACTAAATTCCTACAGCTGTCTTCTAAATCTAAATTTTCTCTTTACTATACATTAGTTTACCCATACCTCTCCTACTGTAATATTGTCTGGTCAAACACATATCCCTCAAACATAAACAGAGTACTTCTTCTTCAAACGCATGCTGTACGAATTCTAGCCTCTGCCAATTATCGTGCCCATACTGAACCAATGAATTCTGTCCCAGAGGGAAACGGGGTTAATGATTGAGACAATGGAATTTCTATTGATGTTTCAGCTTTCTCACTGAATTGCTAATTAGGATGAACGTTTTATATAAAGAATATTAATGAACATGAAATATTATATAAAGTTTCATCCTAATTAAGAATTCACTGATAAAGACCCAAAGATAGCAAAAAGTACACGGAACATAAGGTACCTAGATAATAAATTTTGCACTAAATTTACTAATATCAGCAGACTACCGAGATACACAGATAATATTTTTAAAATGAAGTTATCCAACTACCATTACTTGTTTACCGAGCCACTGTTTAGTTCCAATTATTAAACCAAACTCAAAGCCGTAAAATTATAAAAACGTGCATTAAACTTACATATTTTGTGCCGGAGTCAAAAATTTAGAGTCTGCCGTCATGTCAGTCACATCGCTTTCCAAGTCTTGAACTTTATCGAGGTAAACCACGACACCAAATCCTTCAAGCACAGATTTTTCTTGTATTGCGAAACGCCGCTTCAAACAACATAGTATGGTAATTTCTTCATGTCATTTCCTTGAGATGTTCGTAATTGCAGGCGGTGATTACTCGAATATTTTGCATGGCGTTGTGAATACAAAGGTTCGATGGTTCATTAAGTAACCATTCCCTTGAGATGTGCGTCTTTCTTTCATTGCATCCTTAAAGCGTTTTTGAAGCCGTTTAAAACACTCATAGCACGTGTTTTATCAAGTCTAAAAATTCTCGGGCTTCGCCCTAGAATTTTTAAACTTGATAAAACACTGCTGTTCGTGTTTTAAACAGTACATAACACTCTTGTCGTCCTAATATCAAACAATTTACTATTCTTCATCAAGGACCAAAAATATGGAACTCTCTGCCCCTCTACATAACTAAGTTTTTAACACTACCCGAATTTAAAAAAAACTTTTTCCACCACATTGCTACTAACAAATGAAACCTCATTCTTTACACTTTCACATCCCTAATTATCTTTAATTACATTGTTGTTCGCAATTGCAAACTAATTTTTTTATATGAATCTTATGAGGAGGTCTCTACTCTATAAGCCCTGTGGTTTCTAGAGGCCTCGCCATAATTGCACTTATTTAACTTGTAACTAATAGTAACTGTTCGTTGTATTTAGCACAATATTCTTAGTCAAATCAATTGTTAATACTAGTTAGTTAATTTCTCTGTATAAGAAATCTATTGTAACTATTCAAATACCTTAATTATTACTTTCTCCTGTCAATAATATTACTGTACAAATCACACCACTAGGCCGCTTTGTATTGTAGTCAGTATTACTATTGAAAAATATATGGCGAATAAAAAATGTAATGTAATATCTTTCAACTAATGCGCATGCCTCCTGGTTTATCGCTCGATCACAGCGTCTCCGACCCACATGGTTAGCGGCAAAGGTCTGAACTGATCAACTTCTAACGTCGATAGAACACAAAAAAAGACAGACTACATTTTAAGACTCCAACCGCTGCCTAGCAGCGCTGGAGTAATAAGTAATTTAAGTAATATTATACTGTGATCAATTGGATAGAAAAACTGAGACAGAAAAAAAAAACAGACATAAAGCTGCATATTTCAATAAGAACTTAAAATATTGTTATTTCCATGCTATTTCCTAGCCTGCTATGCAGACAAATTTTTTCACTCATAAATTCGAAGAAAAAACTAACGTCTGCTTACCCGAGCGCTTAATTAGTTTCCAATTTGTTTTATTTCTCTGCCCAATCAAAGTCATTGTTAGAATTTTAGTGAATTGGCGTGCCAGTGAATACTCTCCTATGATTGGTCAATAGTAAATGTATTGTCTGAATTCCTTTTAAATGTAACATTACGTCACTTTCCAGGATATGGAAGGTAAAATCTGATCCATAACACAATGAGGTGTGCATATTGGAAACTAATTAAGCGCTCGGGTAAGCAAACGTTACTTTTTTCTTCGAATTTATGAGAGTGAAAAAATATGTCTGCATAGCAGGCTAGCTATTTCCGTACTTCCGAACAATTTGAAGGTATGGAAATATGCAAATACCAGTAAATACCATTGGAAAAATACAATAATGATGGCAATTCCAATTTACAGTGCTCATTTCTACAAGGTTTTCCATGCTATGGTTAGTTTTATCAATTGATAAATCACATGATATTTCTTCCCCTCAGTGACGTCATATCAGAATGTCTCCTATATAGAAATGATTTGTGGTAATATATATCTTAAACAACAAAAACTAAGACAACAATTCCAAAATTGTATTTGAGAGATGGACCATTAGCTAGTATTCAGATTCCAACGGTGTAGATGCTAATTTACCCTAAATCCCAACTCTAACTTGTCCTTTTCTCCATTCTTCCCAGGGGCCTTCTCCTACCCAAGATTGTCGTGGATGATCTAGGTGGCAAGCGTTCTGATCCAGGAATGTTAGGAAGTGGAATTTATTTTGCCAGTTCAGCAAGGTTCGTTCTTGTAATTCACCTCAATTTTAATCATAGCAATACCTAATATCTCGACACTGTGCTTAATGACTTTTCGAGATCGTTATCAATTTTTAAATTCTTTTGGTATGATAATAATTTCCTTTGATTGTTCGAAGGAGATGTTTTGAACAATTACTCTGCTATTCCCTTTCAAACACCTGGAATAATACAATAAACACAGCTGGCTCAAGTTATCGTATTAATAGACGTTACTGAATATTTTTTCGCACTACACAGAACAAGGTGATTGGATAAAGTAAGCTATAAAATTGCACTACTTTAGCAGATGATGCAAGTGAAATGTTAATCTGCTATTGCAGAGTTTATTGACGACGCTTCTTCGTTTTACTTGCATCATCGTCTAAAGTGGCACAACAACAACAACACATTCAAGTAGCACAGTTTGTATAGCTCACTTTACCCAATCGCCTCATTTCAATATAGCGCAGAAACATATTGGATGTATAGGTGTACATACAGTGTACATATTGGATAAGGTGTATAGGTGCACATACAGTGTACATATTGGGTAAGGTGTATAGGTGCACCTACAGTGTACATATTGGGTAAGGTGTATAGGTGCACCTACAGTGTACATATTGGGTAAGGTGTATAGGTGCACATACAGTGTACATATTGGATAAGGTGTATAGGTGCACCTACAGTGTACATAATGGGTAAGGTGTATAGGTGCACATATATTGTACATATTGGGTAAGGTGTATAGGTGCACATACAGTGTACATATTGGGTAAGGTGTATAGGTGCACCTACAGTGTACATATTGGGTAAGGTGTATAGGTGCACCTACAGTGTACATATTGGATAAGGTACATGTATATAGGTGCACCTACAGTGTACATATTGGGTAAGGTGTATAGGTGCACATATATTGTACATATTGGGTAAGGTGTATAGGTGCACATACAGTGTACATATTGGTTAAGGTGTATAGGTGCACCTACAGTGTACATATTGGGTAAGGTGTACATACATTGTACATATTGGATAAGGTGTATAGCTGCAGCTACAGTATATATTGGGTAAGGCGTATAGGTCCACGTACAGTTTGCATATTTGTACTAACAGTGGCGAGATATTTACTTCTCTTTAACTCAGTGAGATAACTTGTTCTCTCTTTATTCATTCCTCAGTACTAGTGCCCAGTACTCTTCAGCAGGCCGACTAGGTTCCAGGTTCATGCTGGTCAACGAGGTGGCTTTGGGTCGAATTAAGGTAGCGGTAATCGTGAATTATTCCTATTGAGCATGTGCACATGTTCTACCAAACAATGCAGTTTGGACTTGCATTTGGAATTATTCCGTCACAAATTTCTTATAATCAGATGGCTCCTTGCATAATAGTTCTTGTACTCTTCCAGAAAACGAGAGGAGTCTTAATTTACCTGTCAGTGAGTGGGGGGATAGGGGATACCAAGGGGGCTTGACTAGAATTCCTCTCTCCTGAGTCGGAACTTTGACGTTGTGTGGCCTGAGAGTTGGAAAGATTGAAATATGTCATAATCATCATTTTTGTATTAGAAAAATCTACGACTTGAGTGGGGGAATTTGACATGAACTCGGTCTGCATTAGTATCTCGGCCTTGCTCCGAGGGTTCTTCTCTGGGTTCTCCGGTTTGCCTCCCTCCACAAAAACTAACACGCTAAATTCCAATTCGATCTGTGGATTAGCCGGGTCCTGGCTTTGATCAGCCCCCATGGTTGTTTCAGGTCTCGTTAGAAATTCAGAATTGTTCAGAGTAGGCTGGGAAAAGTGACCGCAAGTTTAAACAGGAAGTTCTGGTATAAAAGGGCCATTAACACCTTCAGTTGTCACTCGGCCTTTGCGGAGTGAACAATTTTCTATGTGATGCTCTGCTTGAGTGCTCCCCAATGATTGCTTATAGCGCGAGATCCCAACACAGAAATGTTAAACTTAAGAGTAAGGACTACATACTTTGTGAACAGTATAACATACCATCGGCAGTCGATAATAAACAGCTATCTTCACCAAGACACAAGTAAGGAGTTTAGTGGCTCCCATTTTATTTCAGTCCTGAAAGACTTAAAGGAACCTCGGTTGCAAAACAATGTTTACCCTCCAATGTTTCCTGTGGATGTCTAAATCTGTTGCTGTGTTGGTCTCCTGTAAATTGTACAATAGGTGTCAGTTATGGACCGATTTTCCTGTTCATTAAACTAATTTGAATTTCCTCTGCGTCGCCATCTTGAATCTTATGCCGTCACAGTGTTGCCTATATTGTCAGAAAACAATAGCCATTTTGTTGTGTAACAATAGGGGCTGTGACGTCATAAAATCCAAGATTGCGGTAGGAGAATTGGTCCATAACTGACATCTATTGTACAATTTACAGGAGACAAACACAGCAACAGATTGAGACATCCACAGGGAACATTGGAGGGCAAACATTGTTTTGCAACCGAGGTTCCCTTTAAGTCTTTCAGGACTGAAATAAAATGGGAGCCACTAAACTCCTTACTCATTTGTCCTATGTTTTAGAAGTACAAGCATTTTGCCAAAGAGCTGACATGCGCACCAGAGGGCTATGATAGTGTGCATGGTGTTGCTGGGGCAGATGGTGAGCCGTCAGATTTCAAGGTAAGCTGTTCACGATAGACCACTTTACGATTGAGTAACCAAGGTAATAGGGGACAAGCGCACCAGATGGCTATGATAGTGTGCATGGTGTTGCTGGGGCAGATGGTGAGCCGTCAGATTTCAAGATAAGCTGTTCACGATAGACCACTTTACGATTGAGTAACCAAGGTAATAGGGGACAAGCGCACCAGATGGCTATGATAGTGTGCATGGTGTTGCTGGGGCAGATGGTGAGCCGTCAGATTTCAAGGTAAGCTGTTCACGATAGACCACTTTACGATTGAGTAACCAAGATAATAGGGGACATGCGCACCAAAGAGCTATGATAGTGTGCATGGTGTTTATGGTGAGCCGTCAGATTTCAAGGTAAGCTGTTCACGATAGACCACTTTACCATTGAGTAACCAAGATAATAGGGGACATGCGCACCAAAGAGCTATGATAGTGTGCATGGTGTTTATGGTGAGCCGTCAGATTTCAAGATAAGCTGTTCACGATAGACCACTTTACGATTGAGTAACCAAGATAATAGGGGACATGCGCACCAAAGAGCTATGATAGTGTGCATGGTGTTTATGGTGAGCCGTCAGATTTCAAGATAAGCTGTTCACGATAGACCACTTTACCATTGAGTAACCAAGATAATAGGGGACATGCGCACCAAAGGGCTATGATAGTGTGCATGGTGTTTATGGTGAGCCGTCAGATTTCAAGGTAAGCTGTTCACGATAGACCACTTTACCATTGAGTAACCAAGATAATAGGGGACATGCGCACCAAAGAGCTATGATAGTGTGCATGGTGTTTATGGTGAGCCGTCAGATTTCAAGATAAGCTGTTCACGATAGACCACTTTACCATTGAGTAACCAAGATAATAGGGGACATGCGCACCAAAGAGCTATGATAGTGTGCATGGTGTTTATGGTGAGCCGTCAGATTTCAAGATAAGCTGTTCACGATAGACCACTTTACCATTGAGTAACCAAGATAATAGGGGACATGCGCACCAAAGAGCTATGATAGTGTGCATGGTGTTTATGGTGAGCCGTCAGATTTCAAGGTAAGCTGTTCACGATAGACCACTTTACGATTGAGTAACCAAGATAATAGGGGACATGCGCACCAAAGAGCTATGATAGTGTGCATGGTGTTTATGGTGAGCCGTCAGATTTCAAGATAAGCTGTTCACGATAGACCACTTTACCATTGAGTAACCAAGATAATAGGGGACATGCGCACCAAAGGGCTATGATAGTGTGCATGGTGTTTATGATTTCAAGGTAAGCTGTTCACGATAGACCACTTTACAATTCAGTGTCGTAAAGCCAAAATCAAGGTAATAGGAAACTTGTACTAAGCGGTCACGTGACCTTGTCAATATAAAAACATATTGCTAGTACAATACGGATGCCAGGAATGGAAAGAGCGAACAAAAATTAGTAACCAAGGCATGTTTTAGGTTCAGATCATTAAAACGGAAGCAACGACGAGGTTTTGAATCTCCAAATTTAACAGTTTATGAGGCAGCCAATCACGAGCAAGTAAAACCGCAATGAGCCAATCACGAGCAAGTAAAACCGCAATGAGCCAATCACGAACTGAAGTAATTTGTGATTGGTTTTACTTGAACTAGTCACGAGGAAAAGTAAACGAAATTGTGGATAACTCGCAGAAATGATAATTGATTGCGTGACAGACCAAGACAATGTTTGGTTTAGAAGATTGGCTCATAATTGGCTCACTCACTCACGCACTTTCTCCTTAACTACCGTAAATACTTGGGACTTAATGTCTGTCCGCTTACGAGAGGTTACAAATACAGTAAGTTGTTTGAAAGATTCACTGGGACCACAAGACGGCAGGAATCTGCAAGTAGAACTATTACCAAGTTGTACTACATCGTACACCCATACCATAAGAATAACAATCTGTGTTAATAACGTTCTAACATCGTTCTCTAATGTTTGTGGATATTGTAGGATACCAAACTATACTACATCGTAGAGCCATACCCTAAGAATGACAATCTGTGTTTATAGCGTCCTAACATCGTCTAATGTTATGTGGATATTGTAGGATGACGAGTTTGTGGTCTATAACAACAAGCAGCAGCAGATGAGGTGAGTTTACACTATTTTGTTATTTTATGATAAGCTGAAAAAAATCCGAAATACAGGTATCATGTGCGTTGTTTAGGGATAATATTCCAACCGTCTACTGGTGTTAAGAAAGTGTAAAGCGCCGTTCTGACGTGCAGAGAGTTCGATTCCCAGTCGTACCAACACTCAGACGGTGCGGAGTACAATGGATATGTTTACAGACCCTAATGATGCCTTAGGGCACTGGTACAGTTTATTTAACAGCGTAATTGACTCGCACGTGCCTTTTAGGAAACGACGAGTTAAAAGGCAGTTTCAGCCCGAGTGGTTTTCCGCTGAGATAGGTACGGCAATTAACAGGCGCAATAATTTGCATAAGAAAGCTATTTTGGAAAACAATGAATCCTGTTGGCGCGAGTACCGCGCGGCGCGTAATACAGTAGTGCATCTTATTAGAAACGCAAAGCGCGCATTTTATCATGAATCTATCAACCGCAACCTAGATAATCCAAAAAATCTATGGCGCATTATTCGTAATCTGGCTCCTTCTAAATGCCCTAATCTGCCTAGCCACCTGACCATTGATGGCAAGAACTATCACAATAATTTTGACATTGCTAACTTATTCAACGACCACTTTGCTAATATTACATCTACTGTTAAACTCAGCAGCCCTCCTGGTAGTCCCAATTGGGACCACCTTAACGAGTTTGTCTCCTCCAAGCTACCATCTGGTGTTCCATTCGACATTCCACCTGTTTCCGAGGAATTCGTCTCCACAAGTCTTCAACGCTTGTCCACTGGCAAGGCCGCCGGTTTGGACGGTCTTAACAGCTATTTTCTGAAAATTGCCGCTTCCTCAATTTTCCCTTCACTGACGGCAATTTTTAATCTGAGCATTTCATCTGGTATTTTCCCAGACCTGTGGAAAATTGCTAAAGTCTCGCCAATGTATAAAGACGGCTCGCTCTTTGACCGCTCCAATTTTCGTCCAATATCCATCCTCGCCGTGGTCTCTAAAGTCCTAGAGCGCCACGTACACTTATCTTTTTACGACTTTCTTGCTCAGCACGAGCTCCTATCAGACTCACAGTTCGGCTTTAGAAGGTTCCGTTCATGTGAGCTGGCCATCGCTGATCTCTCGGACAAGATACTGAGTAATATAGATAACAAACTCCTAAATGGACTTCTCCTCATCGATCTGAAAAAGGCATTTGACCTAGTCGATCACAATACACTACTCTACAAACTCCGGGTCTATGGCTGTTCCCCCTCGACTATCGTGTGGTTCTGTTCCTATCTGTCAGGGCGTACCCAGAGAACCCTATTCCGGGGCACTCTGTCGGACGCACTTCCAGTGTCTGTAGGTGTACCACAAGGCAGCATCCTCGGGCCGCTTTTCTTTCTTATATTTATTAATGACCTACCTTTACAGCTATCCTCTAACACCTATCAGACAATGTTTGCCGACGACACTACTATACTCACTTCTGGCCACTCTATCTCCACTGTCAGTTCTCAATTGAATGAAGTCGCCTTAGCTGTATCTTCATGGACAAGGCAAAACAAAATGGCACTCAACATATCTAAGACCAAGACTCTACTTGTAACCTCCTCTCAGAAATTCCGTACGCTGCCTTGCTCTACCTTAAATGTGGTAGTCGACGGTAATAGTATCGAGCAGGTCGACCACGCCAAAATACTAGGCGTCACTTTAGACAGTTTCATGTTATGGGAACACCACGTCGACAACATCTGCGCCATCATCAGCAGTAGACTGTCTCTTCTCCGTCGCATTAAGCCTTTCCTCACCTATGAATGTGCATTGCGCTTCTATAATTCATGCATCCATAACCATTTCATCTATTGTTCTGCTGCTTGGGGCAACTGCTCCCACCTCCACATGCTGCGGCTTCTTCGCCTTCAAAAACGCGCTGCCCGCATACTCTTGGATGCCGACTTCCGTCAACCCTCTGTTCATCTGTTCTCTCAGCTTAAGTGGATTCCGATCACCGACCTAATTAAATGTAGGAAACTTCTACTTCTCTTCAGCACATTTCTTAATCCTGATGCACCTACAAGTTTTAAGAACATGTTCAATTTCCTCTCTACTACTCGTAGAGCTTCTGGCCGCTGCACCAGAGCCAGCATGCATAACCTCGCCGTACCTTACCCTCGCAGTAATTCTGGCAAGCGCACTCTGGCTTATAGCGCTGCTATTCTTTTCAATTCCTTGGATCCTGACTTCAAGCAGCTTGCAACATCTACTACTACGCTCTCTTCTAATACTCTGTCTACCAGGCTGGCTTCTCTTAAGTATAAGCTTCGTAACGTTTTTCTTCCGCACATTTCCTCTGTTAACCATCTAGAGGAGCTCCTCTGCTATAACTGTTGCTCCTTGCTTCACTGCTGCTGCATTTCTGGCGCCGCGTCCAGGGCATAGCCCCTTCCATTGCGCAGTGTTCTAGTAAGTATATTTTGTTTTTGATTTTATTTCATATTAATTCTCTTTACATTGATTCCAATTACTCATTATATCTTGTAATGTCGTAGCCCGTGCGTTAATTTTTTCCCATACTTCCTTTCCTTTCCATTACGTTTTATTTGTAACATAGAGGGCCGCATGTTAGATAACTATGTAAGGTTAATGTGTCTTCCCTCTGTAAATAAAGAATATTGTATTGTATTGTATTGTATTGTCATAGAGAGGATCTCGTACGAGTGGGCAAGTTACGGTAATGACTTACGGCATATCTGCAGTAACTCCTAGAGAAGACCATGATTTCAACGCTAAATGTTCACATGTGAATAATAACCTCAATTCTTTCTGCGATAGTAATGATTTGGATTTTATAGACAATTCAATAATCGATGGCTCATGCTTAAATGGTAGTAAACTTCATCTAAACGCCAAAGGATCGGCGTTGCTTGCAGTTCAGTTTATCAAGTTCATTAGAGGACGCGGCTTTAGGCAGCCTGCGTCAAGGGGTTTTCAGGTGTCCAGCATGTATCAACTGATGTTAATGAATCTCGGCAACAGTCAGCAGCCAAGCCGTGGCAGAAGAGATCACCGCCACTAGCGCCAAGTCAGCTTAACTCAGTGACAGGTAACAAAGGTTTGAAGCTCGCTTGTATTAATGTCAACAGCTTGATGAAACATATCAATGAAATCCGTTACTTATTGGTTGATTCGCCTTTGGAAGTGCTAGCCATTAATGAAAGCAAACTTGATGATTCTATTGCCGATGGAGTGATCCATATTTCAGGTTATAATTTAATTCGAAAAGACCGTAATAGATTTGGTGGCGGTGTTGCTATTCTAACAGGGAAGATTTAGTACCCGATTCAATTGAGCTAATTTGTGTTTAGATGAATCTCCCACAAAGTAAATCAATTTTGCTTGGTTGTTGGTACAGACCACCAAACTCTAATATGAATATTTTCAATGATTTCGATAAATTTATTGAGAAATGTGATGCCGAAAATAAAGAATTAATTATAATGGGTGATTTAAATTGCGATTATACTAAATTGCCTATTGAGACCCACACTAAGGAATTGCAATTTCTGTGTTCTGTTAACCAACTGGAACAATTGATAAAAGTGCCAACTAGGGTCACGATATCATCTGCCACACTAATTGATCTTATTTTGACAAACACAAAAGAAAACATTTCGAAATCCGGGGTCATTCCTATCAGAATGTCTGACCATAGTTTGATCTATGCAGTGAGAATGTTTACTTTTCCTAAATCAAGGCCAACAATAAAGGAAGTGCGCAACTTTAAGAATTTTGTTGAAGACGATTTTATAAATGATTTAAAAAGCGTCCATTGGGACACCGTCGAGAATTTTGAAAATCCGAATGACGCCTGGAAAGCATGGACAAATGAATTCTGTGAAATTTTAGATCAACATGAACCTTTCAGACATAAAATAATAAGATCATTCTCCGTCCCTTGGCTGACGCCACAAATTAAACAAACCATGATATTGAAAGCAAAGTCCGATTATTATCGAAATAAAATAGAAACGTGCAAACACACTGATCCCCAAAAGACATGGAAAGTGATCAACTCCCTTTTGGGTAGAAATTGTAAATTCAGTCACGTGAATGAGCTGTGCATAATGAGAATATAGTCTCAGATGCTGGAGACATATCTGAAGCTTTTAATGACTTTTTTGTTAACATCGGACCCAAATTAGCTGCCGAATTAACGAGAACGCCACTAAGTAATATTAACAGCTATCTTAATAGCAGTGAAAGGAATTTGGCCGGTTTTAATTTCACTGATATCCCAGTAGAAAACGTGGAACTAACGCTAAAGAACCTGAAGACGTCAAAGAGTACTGGACTCGATAAAATCCCAGCAAAAATACTCAAACTTGCTGCATACGTAATTGCTCCTTCTTTGACAACAATTTTTAACCTTTCCATTTCCACCGGGATTTTTATTGATGATTGGAAACATGAGCGCGTAAGTCCAATTTACAAAGCGGATGACCGCCGAGAAACTGGTAATTATAGACCCATCTCAATCTTACCGATAATAAGTAAAGTGTTCGAGAAAGAAATATTTCGACAATTATATGGGTATCTTATGGAAATGCAGACAACAACAGTGCTTTGTTAATGGGTCTCTGTCATCCCCAAAAGAAATACTTTGTGGTGTTCCTCACAGCTCAATCCTAGGACCGCTCTTATTTCTGTTATATATAAATGACCTCCCAAAGTGCGTTACCTCTACCACTTCCTGTCTATATGCAGACGACACCCAAATCTTTACATCTTCGTTTAATGAAGCTGATCTTGCCTCTAATTTAAATTCAGATATTCAGTGATTGGCTTGCTGTAAACAAACTACAGTTTCATCCTTCAAAGACGAAGCTGATGATTATTGGCTCTGCATTTAATCTTAATAACAAAATCGAGGAAATATCAAACAATGTATTTATAGACAATGCTGGAGTCGCTCGGGTGGGCTCACACAAATGTCTTGGAGTAGAAATTGATGAGAGACTAACCTTTCAAAATCACATTGATAGCATTTGTAAGAAGGCAAGTGCAGGGATTGGTGCCTTGAGGCGAATTAAGCCCTTCGTGCCAATCATTTCATTTGAATGCATATACAAAGCCCTAGTACAACCATATTTTGATTACTGCTCCCCTTTGTGGGATACCTGCGGCAAAGGCCTTAAAGATAGAATACAGAAATTACAATCTCGTGTGGCAAGTGTAATTACTGGTGCAGGCTATGAAACTCGCTCAGGAGATACACTTGATTGCTTAGACTGGAAAACTCTCCAAGAAAGACGAATTCAAAGCAAATCGACATTAATGTATAAAACCCTGAATAATCAATCTGCACTATATTTAAGAGAATCATTTATAAGACTTTCTGAAAGTAAAATTCAATATAATCTAAGAAACCTTGATACGGACCTAGCACTTCCAAAGCCAAAAACCAACTATCTAAAGCGCAGCTTCAAATACAGCGGTGCTATGCTTTGGAACAGCTTTGGATAAGTCTAAGAAGGCAAATACATTAGTTTAAACGCAACATTGCCTCCATGCCTGACACTGAGTTATGCTGATTATTTTTATTTTTATTTGTCAGTTTTTTTTTTAAATGTAAGCTTAATATGAGCCATCGTTAATTCATACCATTCATGAATCTTGTATATAACATTCAGTGTTGTAGTTGTAGTGGCTAGCGTATCAAAATATAAAAAAATAAAGTAAATGTACGGCACGGTTACTAGAGCGGATCTCGTACGAGTGGGCAAGTTACGGTAATGACTTACGGCACGTTTACTTGAGCGGATCTCGTACGAGTGGGCAAGTTACGGTAATGACTTACGGCACGGTTACTAGAGCGGATCTCGTACGAGTGGGCAAGTTACGATAATGACTTACGGCACGGTTACTAGGGCGGATCTCGTACGAGTGGGCAAGTTACGGTAATGACTAACGGCCCGGTTACTTGAGCGGATCTCGTACGAGTGGGCAAGTTACGGTAATGACTTACGGCACGGTTACTGTACTACATGCCGTGACATTGAAATGGTTTCCCTATTGTCTTTCTGATCCAATCAAATTACAGAGTTACGGTACAGTAATTTACAGTTCGGTTACGGTAAGAGGCTACGGACACGCTGTATTTTTGTTTCGCTGATATGAAATCCGCTCTATAATTCGGAACAGTAAATGGTTAGACTTACGCATCTTCTCGGATAAGGACGTAAAACCGTAGGACTAAGTCATCAGAGGGCCACGTGTTAGATGACTGAACTACACATGTTAGCGGTAAACGTGTTATACTCTACAATAAAATGGCTTTTTTTACTGTAACTGTTTACGTGTCTTATTAGGCATCTTGTGGAGTTAGCGGTAAACATGTTAACCTCTATAATAAAATGGCTTTTTTTACTGTAACTGTTTACGTGTCTTATTAGGCATCTTGTGGAGTTAGCGGTAAACATGTTAACCTCTATAATAAAATGGCTTTTTTTACTGTAACTGTTTACGTGTCTTATTAGGCATCTTGTGGAGTTAGCGGTAAACATGTTAACCTCTATAATAAAATAGCTTTTTTTACTGTAACTGTTTACGTGTCTTATTAGGCATCTTGTGGAGTGGTAAACATGTTAACCTCTATAATAAAATAGCTTTTTTTACTATAACTGTTTACGTGTCTTATTAGGCATCTTGTGGAGTTAGCGGTAAACATGTTAACCTCTATAATAATAAAATGGATTTTTTTACTATAACTGTTTACGTGTCTTATTAGGTATCTTGTGGAGATAGCGGTAAACGTGTTAACCTCTATAATAAAATGGCTTTTTTTACTGTAACTGTTTACGTGTCTTATTAGGTATCTTGTGGAGTGGTAAACGTGTTAACCTCTATAATAAAATGTTGTTTTTTACTGTAACTGTTTACGTGTCTTATTAGGCATCTTGTGGAGTTAGCGGTAAACATGTTAACCTCTATAATAAAATAGCTTTTTTTACTGTAACTGTTTACGTGTCTTATTAGGTATCTTGTGGAGTGGTAAACATGTTAACCTCTATAATAAAATAGCTTTTTTTACTGTAACTGTTTACGTGTCTTATTAGGCATCTTGTGGAGTTAGCGGTAAACATGTTAACCTCTATAATAATAAAATGGATTTTTTTACTATAACTGTTTACGTGTCTTATTAGGTATCTTGTGGAGATAGCGGTAAACGTGTTAACCTCTATAATAAAATGGCTTTTTTTACTGTAACTGTTTACGTGTCTTATTAGGTATCTTGTGGAGTGGTAAACGTGTTAACCTCTATAATAAAATGTTGTTTTTTACTGTAACTGTTTACGTGTCTTATTAGGCATCTTGTGGAGTTAGCGGTAAACATGTTAACCTCTATAATAAAATAGCTTTTTTTACTGTAACTGTTTACGTGTCTTATTAGGTATCTTGTGGAGTGGTAAACATGTTAACCTCTATAATAAAATAGCTTTTTTTACTGTAACTGTTTACGTGTCTTATTAGGCATCTTGTGGAGTTAGCGGTAAACATGTTAACCTCTATAATAATAAAATGGATTTTTTTACTATAACTGTTTACGTGTCTTATTAGGTATCTTGTGGAGATAGCGGTAAACGTGTTAACCTCTATAATAAAATGGCTTTTTTTACTGTAACTGTTTACGTGTCTTATTAGGTATCTTGTGGAGTGGTAAACGTGTTAACCTCTATAATAAAATGTTGTTTTTTACTGTAACTGTTTACGTGTCTTATTAGGCATCTTGTGGAGTTAGCGGTAAACATGTTAACCTCTATAATAAAATAGCTTTTTTTACTGTAACTGTTTACGTGTCTTATTAGGTATCTTGTGGAGTGGTAAACATGTTAACCTCTATAATAAAATAGCTTTTTTTACTGTAACTGTTTACGTGTCTTATTAGGCATCTTGTGGAGTTAGCGGTAAACATGTTAACCTCTATAATAATAAAATGGATTTTTTTACTGTAACTGTTTACGTGTCTTATTAGGTATCTTGTGGAGATAGCGGTAAACGTGTTAACCTCTATAATAAAATGGCTTTTTTTACTGTAACTGTTTACGTGTCTTATTAGGTATCTTGTGGAGTGGTAAACGTGTTAACCTCTATAATAAAATGTTGTTTTTTACTGTAACTGTTTACGTGTCTTCTTAGGCATCTTGTGGAGTTAGCGGTAAACATGTTAACCTCTATAATAAAATAGCTTTTTTTACTGTAACTGTTTACGTGTCTTATTAGGTATCTTGTGGAGTGGTAAACATGTTAACCTCTATAATAAAATGGCTTTTTTTACTGTAACTGTTTACGTGTCTTATTAGGCATCTTGTGGAGTTAGCGGTAAACATGTTAACCTCTATAATAATAAAATGGATTTTTTTACTATAACTGTTTACGTGTCTTATTAGGTATCTTGTGGAGATAGCGGTAAACGTGTTAACCTCTATAATAAAATGGCTTTTTTTACTGTAACTGTTTACGTGTCTTATTAGGTATCTTGTGGAGTGGTAAACGTGTTAACCTCTATAATAAAATGTTGTTTTTTACTGTAACTGTTTACGTGTCTTATTAGGCATCTTGTGGAGTTAGCGGTAAACATGTTAACCTCTATAATAAAATAGCTTTTTTTACTGTAACTGTTTACGTGTCTTATTAGGTATCTTGTGGAGTGGTAAACATGTTAACCTCTATAATAAAATAGCTTTTTTTACTGTAACTGTTTACGTGTCTTATTAGGCATCTTGTGGAGTTAGCGGTAAACATGTTAACCTCTATAATAACATGGCTTTTTTTACTGTAACTGTTTACGTGTCTTATTAGGCATCTTGTGGAGTGGTAAACATGTTAACCTCTATAATAAAATAGCTTTTTTTACTGTAACTGTTTACGTGTCTTATTAGGCATCTTGTGGAGTTAGCGGTAAACATGTTAACCTCTATAATAAAATGGCTTTTTTTACTGTAACTGTTTACGTGTCTTATTAGGCATCTTGTGGAGTGGTAAACATGTTAACCTCTATAATAAAATAGCTTTTTTTACTGTAACTGTTTACGTGTCTTATTAGGTATCTTGTGGAGTGGTAAACATGTTAACCTCTATAATAAAATAGCTTTTTTTACTGTAACTGTTTACGTGTCTTATTAGGCATCTTGTGGAGTTAGCGGTAAACATGTTAACCTCTATAATAAAATGGCTTTTTTTACTGTAACTGTTTACGTGTCTTATTAGGCATCTTGTGGAGTGGTAAACATGTTAACCTCTATAATAAAATAGCTTTTTTTACTGTAACTGTTTACGTGTCTTATTAGGTATCTTGTGGAGTGGTAAACATGTTAACCTCTATAATAAAATAGCTTTTTTTACTGTAACTGTTTACGTGTCTTATTAGGCATCTTGTGGAGTTAGCGGTAAACATGTTAACCTCTATAATAAAATGGCTTTTTTTACTGTAACTGTTTACGTGTCTTATTAGGCATCTTGTGGAGTTAGCGGTAAACATGTTAACCTCTATAATAATAAAATGGATTTTTTTACTATAACTGTTTACGTGTCTTATTAGGTATCTTGTGGAGATAGCGGTAAACGTGTTAACCTCTATAATAAAATGGCTTTTTTTACTGTAACTGTTTACGTGTCTTATTAGGCATCTTGTGGAGTTAGCGGTAAACATGTTAACCTCTATAATAAAATGGCTTTTTTTACTGTAACTGTTTACGTGTCTTATTAGGTATCTTGTGGAGTGGTAAACATGTTAACCTCTATAATAAAATAGCTTTTTTTACTGTAACTGTTTACGTGTCTTATTAGGCATCTTGTGGAGTTAGCGGTAAACATGTTAACCTCTATAATAAAATGGCTTTTTTTACTGTAACTGTTTACGTGTCTTATTAGGCATCTTGTGGAGTTAGCGGTAAACATGTTAACCTCTATAATAATAAAATGGATTTTTTTACTATAACTGTTTACGTGTCTTATTAGGTATCTTGTGGAGATAGCGGTAAACGTGTTAACCTCTATAATAAAATGGCTTTTTTTACTGTAACTGTTTACGTGTCTTATTAGGCATCTTGTGGAGTTAGCGGTAAACATGTTAACCTCTATAATAAAATGGCTTTTTTTACTGTAACTGTTTACGTGTCTTATTAGGTATCTTGTGGAGTGGTAAACGTGTTAACCTCTATAATAAAATGTTGTTTTTTACTGTAACTGTTTACGTGTCTTATTAGGCATCTTGTGGAGTTAGCGGTAAACATGTTAACCTCTATAATAAAATAGCTTTTTTTACTGTAACTGTTTACGTGTCTTATTAGGTATCTTGTGGAGTGGTAAACATGTTAACCTCTATAATAAAATAGTTTTTTTACTGTAACTGTTTACGTGTCTTATTAGGCATCTTGTGGAGTTAGCGGTAAACATGTTAACCTCTATAATAATAAAATGGATTTTTTTACTATAACTGTTTACGTGTCTTATTAGGTATCTTGTGGAGATAGCGGTAAACGTGTTAACCTCTATAATAAAATGGCTTTTTTTACTGTAACTGTTTACGTGTCTTATTAGGTATCTTGTGGAGTGGTAAACGTGTTAACCTCTATAATAAAATGTTGTTTTTTACTGTAACTGTTTACGTGTCTTATTAGGCATCTTGTGGAGTTAGCGGTAAACATGTTAACCTCTATAATAAAATAGCTTTTTTTACTGTAACTGTTTACGTGTCTTATTAGGTATCTTGTGGAGTGGTAAACATGTTAACCTCTATAATAAAATAGCTTTTTTACTGTAACTGTTTACGTGTCTTATTAGGCATCTTGTGGAGTTAGCGGTAAACATGTTAACCTCTATAATAAAATGGCTTTTTTTACTGTAACTGTTTACGTGTCTTATTAGGCATCTTGTGGAGTTAGCGGTAAACATGTTAACCTCTATAATAATAAAATGGATTTTTTTACTATAACTGTTTACGTGTCTTATTAGGTATCTTGTGGAGATAGCGGTAAACGTGTTAACCTCTATAATAAAATGGCTTTTTTTACTGTAACTGTTTACGTGTCTTATTAGGTATCTTGTGGAGTGGTAAACGTGTTAACCTCTATAATAAAATAGCTTTTTTTACTGTAACTGTTTACGTGTCTTATTAGGCATCTTGTGGAGTTAGCGGTAAACATGTTAACCTCTATAATAATAAAATGGATTTTTTTACTATAACTGTTTACGTGTCTTATTAGGTATCTTGTGGAGATAGCGGTAAACGTGTTAACCTCTATAATAAAATGGCTTTTTTTACTGTAACTGTTTACGTGTCTTATTAGGTATCTTGTGGAGTGGTAAACGTGTTAACCTCTATAATAAAATGTTGTTTTTTACTGTAACTGTTTACGTGTCTTATTAGGCATCTTGTGGAGTTAGCGGTAAACATGTTAACCTCTATAATAAAATAGCTTTTTTTACTGTAACTGTTTACGTGTCTTATTAGGTATCTTGTGGAGTGGTAAACATGTTAACCTCTATAATAAAATAGCTTTTTTTACTGTAACTGTTTACGTGTCTTATTAGGCATCTTGTGGAGTTAGCGGTAAACATGTTAACCTCTATAATAATAAAATGGATTTTTTTACTATAACTGTTTACGTGTCTTATTAGGTATCTTGTGGAGATAGCGGTAAACGTGTTAACCTCTATAATAAAATGGCTTTTTTTACTGTAACTGTTTACGTGTCTTATTAGGTATCTTGTGGAGTGGTAAACGTGTTAACCTCTATAATAAAATGTTGTTTTTTACTGTAACTGTTTACGTGTCTTATTAGGCATCTTGTGGAGTTAGCGGTAAACATGTTAACCTCTATAATAAAATAGCTTTTTTTACTGTAACTGTTTACGTGTCTTATTAGGTATCTTGTGGAGTGGTAAACATGTTAACCTCTATAATAAAATAGCTTTTTTTACTGTAACTGTTTACGTGTCTTATTAGGCATCTTGTGGAGTTAGCGGTAAACATGTTAACCTCTATAATAATAAAATGGATTTTTTTACTGTAACTGTTTACGTGTCTTATTAGGTATCTTGTGGAGATAGCGGTAAACGTGTTAACCTCTATAATAAAATGGCTTTTTTTACTGTAACTGTTTACGTGTCTTATTAGGTATCTTGTGGAGTGGTAAACGTGTTAACCTCTATAATAAAATGTTGTTTTTTACTGTAACTGTTTACGTGTCTTATTAGGCATCTTGTGGAGTTAGCGGTAAACATGTTAACCTCTATAATAAAATAGCTTTTTTTACTGTAACTGTTTACGTGTCTTATTAGGTATCTTGTGGAGTGGTAAACATGTTAACCTCTATAATAAAATGGCTTTTTTTACTGTAACTGTTTACGTGTCTTATTAGGCATCTTGTGGAGTTAGCGGTAAACATGTTAACCTCTATAATAATAAAATGGATTTTTTTACTATAACTGTTTACGTGTCTTATTAGGTAACTTGTGGAGATAGCGGTAAACGTGTTAACCTCTATAATAAAATGGCTTTTTTTACTGTAACTGTTTACGTGTCTTATTAGGCATCTTGTGGAGTTAGCGGTAAACATGTTAACCTCTATAATAATAAAATGGATTTTTTTACTATAACTGTTTACGTGTCTTATTAGGTATCTTGTGGAGATAGCGGTAAACGTGTTAACCTCTATAATAAAATGGCTTTTTTTACTGTAACTGTTTACGTGTCTTATTAGGTATCTTGTGGAGTGGTAAACGTGTTAACCTCTATAATAAAATGTTGTTTTTTACTGTAACTGTTTACGTGTCTTATTAGGCATCTTGTGGAGTTAGCGGTAAACATGTTAACCTCTATAATAAAATAGCTTTTTTTACTGTAACTGTTTACGTGTCTTATTAGGTATCTTGTGGAGTGGTAAACATGTTAACCTCTATAATAAAATAGCTTTTTTTACTGTAACTGTTTACGTGTCTTATTAGGCATCTTGTGGAGTTAGCGGTAAACATGTTAACCTCTATAATAATAAAATGGATTTTTTTACTATAACTGTTTACGTGTCTTATTAGGTATCTTGTGGAGATAGCGGTAAACGTGTTAACCTCTATAATAAAATGGCTTTTTTTACTGTAACTGTTTACGTGTCTTATTAGGTATCTTGTGGAGTGGTAAACGTGTTAACCTCTATAATAAAATGTTGTTTTTTACTGTAACTGTTTACGTGTCTTATTAGGCATCTTGTGGAGTTAGCGGTAAACATGTTAACCTCTATAATAAAATAGCTTTTTTTACTGTAACTGTTTACGTGTCTTATTAGGTATCTTGTGGAGTGGTAAACATGTTAACCTCTATAATAAAATAGCTTTTTTTACTGTAACTGTTTACGTGTCTTATTAGGCATCTTGTGGAGTTAGCGGTAAACATGTTAACCTCTATAATAATAAAATGGATTTTTTTACTATAACTGTTTACGTGTCTTATTAGGTATCTTGTGGAGATAGCGGTAAACGTGTTAACCTCTATAATAAAATGGCTTTTTTTACTGTAACTGTTTACGTGTCTTATTAGGTATCTTGTGGAGTGGTAAACGTGTTAACCTCTATAATAAAATGTTGTTTTTTACTGTAACTGTTTACGTGTCTTATTAGGCATCTTGTGGAGTTAGCGGTAAACATGTTAACCTCTATAATAAAATAGCTTTTTTTACTGTAACTGTTTACGTGTCTTATTAGGTATCTTGTGGAGTGGTAAACATGTTAACCTCTATAATAAAATAGCTTTTTTTACTGTAACTGTTTACGTGTCTTATTAGGCATCTTGTGGAGTTAGCGGTAAACATGTTAACCTCTATAATAATAAAATGGATTTTTTTACTGTAACTGTTTACGTGTCTTATTAGGTATCTTGTGGAGATAGCGGTAAACGTGTTAACCTCTATAATAAAATGGCTTTTTTTACTGTAACTGTTTACGTGTCTTATTAGGTATCTTGTGGAGTGGTAAACGTGTTAACCTCTATAATAAAATGTTGTTTTTTACTGTAACTGTTTACGTGTCTTATTAGGCATCTTGTGGAGTTAGCGGTAAACATGTTAACCTCTATAATAAAATAGCTTTTTTTACTGTAACTGTTTACGTGTCTTATTAGGTATCTTGTGGAGTGGTAAACATGTTAACCTCTATAATAAAATGGCTTTTTTTACTGTAACTGTTTACGTGTCTTATTAGGCATCTTGTGGAGTTAGCGGTAAACATGTTAACCTCTATAATAATAAAATGGATTTTTTTACTATAACTGTTTACGTGTCTTATTAGGTATCTTGTGGAGATAGCGGTAAACGTGTTAACCTCTATAATAAAATGGCTTTTTTTACTGTAACTGTTTACGTGTCTTATTAGGCATCTTGTGGAGTTAGCGGTAAACATGTTAACCTCTATAATAATAAAATGGATTTTTTTACTATAACTGTTTACGTGTCTTATTAGGTATCTTGTGGAGATAGCGGTAAACGTGTTAACCTCTATAATAAAATGGCTTTTTTTACTGTAACTGTTTACGTGTCTTATTAGGTATCTTGTGGAGTGGTAAACGTGTTAACCTCTATAATAAAATGTTGTTTTTTACTGTAACTGTTTACGTGTCTTATTAGGCATCTTGTGGAGTTAGCGGTAAACATGTTAACCTCTATAATAAAATAGCTTTTTTTACTGTAACTGTTTACGTGTCTTATTAGGTATCTTGTGGAGTGGTAAACATGTTAACCTCTATAATAAAATAGCTTTTTTTACTGTAACTGTTTACGTGTCTTATTAGGCATCTTGTGGAGTTAGCGGTAAACATGTTAACCTCTATAATAATAAAATGGATTTTTTTACTATAACTGTTTACGTGTCTTATTAGGTATCTTGTGGAGATAGCGGTAAACGTGTTAACCTCTATAATAAAATGGCTTTTTTTACTGTAACTGTTTACGTGTCTTATTAGGTATCTTGTGGAGTGGTAAACGTGTTAACCTCTATAATAAAATGTTGTTTTTTACTGTAACTGTTTACGTGTCTTATTAGGCATCTTGTGGAGTTAGCGGTAAACATGTTAACCTCTATAATAAAATAGCTTTTTTTACTGTAACTGTTTACGTGTCTTATTAGGTATCTTGTGGAGTGGTAAACATGTTAACCTCTATAATAAAATAGCTTTTTTTACTGTAACTGTTTACGTGTCTTATTAGGCATCTTGTGGAGTTAGCGGTAAACATGTTAACCTCTATAATAATAAAATGGATTTTTTTACTGTAACTGTTTACGTGTCTTATTAGGTATCTTGTGGAGATAGCGGTAAACGTGTTAACCTCTATAATAAAATGGCTTTTTTTACTGTAACTGTTTACGTGTCTTATTAGGTATCTTGTGGAGTGGTAAACGTGTTAACCTCTATAATAAAATGTTGTTTTTTACTGTAACTGTTTACGTGTCTTATTAGGCATCTTGTGGAGTTAGCGGTAAACATGTTAACCTCTATAATAAAATAGCTTTTTTTACTGTAACTGTTTACGTGTCTTATTAGGTATCTTGTGGAGTGGTAAACATGTTAACCTCTATAATAAAATGGCTTTTTTTACTGTAACTGTTTACGTGTCTTATTAGGCATCTTGTGGAGTTAGCGGTAAACATGTTAACCTCTATAATAATAAAATGGATTTTTTTACTATAACTGTTTACGTGTCTTATTAGGTATCTTGTGGAGATAGCGGTAAACGTGTTAACCTCTATAATAAAATGGCTTTTTTTACTGTAACTGTTTACGTGTCTTATTAGGTATCTTGTGGAGTGGTAAACGTGTTAACCTCTATAATAAAATGTTGTTTTTTACTGTAACTGTTTACGTGTCTTATTAGGCATCTTGTGGAGTTAGCGGTAAACATGTTAACCTCTATAATAAAATAGCTTTTTTTACTGTAACTGTTTACGTGTCTTATTAGGTATCTTGTGGAGTGGTAAACATGTTAACCTCTATAATAAAATAGCTTTTTTTACTGTAACTGTTTACGTGTCTTATTAGGCATCTTGTGGAGTTAGCGGTAAACATGTTAACCTCTATAATAACATGGCTTTTTTTACTGTAACTGTTTACGTGTCTTATTAGGCATCTTGTGGAGTGGTAAACATGTTAACCTCTATAATAAAATAGCTTTTTTTACTGTAACTGTTTACGTGTCTTATTAGGCATCTTGTGGAGTTAGCGGTAAACATGTTAACCTCTATAATAAAATAGCTTTTTTTACTGTAACTGTTTACGTGTCTTATTAGGTATCTTGTGGAGTGGTAAACATGTTAACCTCTATAATAAAATGGCTTTTTTTACTGTAACTGTTTACGTGTCTTATTAGGCATCTTGTGGAGTTAGCGGTAAACATGTTAACCTCTATAATAATAAAATGGATTTTTTTACTATAACTGTTTACGTGTCTTATTAGGTATCTTGTGGAGATAGCGGTAAACGTGTTAACCTCTATAATAAAATGGCTTTTTTTACTGTAACTGTTTACGTGTCTTATTAGGTATCTTGTGGAGTGGTAAACGTGTTAACCTCTATAATAAAATGTTGTTTTTTACTGTAACTGTTTACGTGTCTTATTAGGCATCTTGTGGAGTTAGCGGTAAACATGTTAACCTCTATAATAAAATAGCTTTTTTTACTGTAACTGTTTACGTGTCTTATTAGGTATCTTGTGGAGTGGTAAACATGTTAACCTCTATAATAAAATGGCTTTTTTTACTGTAACTGTTTACGTGTCTTATTAGGCATCTTGTGGAGTTAGCGGTAAACATGTTAACCTCTATAATAAAATGGCTTTTTTTACTGTAACTGTTTACGTGTCTTATTAGGTATCTTGTGGAGTGGTAAACATGTTAACCTCTATAATAAAATAGCTTTTTTTACTGTAACTGTTTACGTGTCTTATTAGGCATCTTGTGGAGTTAGCGGTAAACATGTTAACCTCTATAATAAAATGGCTTTTTTTACTGTAACTGTTTACGTGTCTTATTAGGTATCTTGTGGAGATAGCGGTAAACGTGTTAACCTCTATAATAAAATGGCTTTTTTTACTGTAACTGTTTACGTGTCTTATTAGGTATCTTGTGGAGTGGTAAACGTGTTAACCTCTATAATAAAATGTTGTTTTTTACTGTAACTGTTTACGTGTCTTATTAGGCATCTTGTGGAGTTAGCGGTAAACATGTTAACCTCTATAATAAAATAGCTTTTTTTACTGTAACTGTTTACGTGTCTTATTAGGTATCTTGTGGAGTGGTAAACATGTTAACCTCTATAATAAAATAGCTTTTTTTACTGTAACTGTTTACGTGTCTTATTAGGCATCTTGTGGAGTTAGCGGTAAACATGTTAACCTCTATAATAATAAAATGGATTTTTTTACTATAACTGTTTACGTGTCTTATTAGGTATCTTGTGGAGATAGCGGTAAACGTGTTAACCTCTATAATAAAATGGCTTTTTTTACTGTAACTGTTTACGTGTCTTATTAGGTATCTTGTGGAGTGGTAAACGTGTTAACCTCTATAATAAAATGTTGTTTTTTACTGTAACTGTTTACGTGTCTTATTAGGCATCTTGTGGAGTTAGCGGTAAACATGTTAACCTCTATAATAAAATAGCTTTTTTTACTGTAACTGTTTACGTGTCTTATTAGGTATCTTGTGGAGTGGTAAACATGTTAACCTCTATAATAAAATAGCTTTTTTTACTGTAACTGTTTACGTGTCTTATTAGGCATCTTGTGGAGTTAGCGGTAAACATGTTAACCTCTATAATAAAATGGATTTTTTTACTGTAACTGTTTACGTGTCTTATTAGGCATCTTGTGGAGTTAGCGGTAAACATGTTAACCTCTATAATAATAAAATGGATTTTTTTACTATAACTGTTTACGTGTCTTATTAGGTATCTTGTGGAGATAGCGGTAAACGTGTTAACCTCTATAATAAAATGGCTTTTTTTACTGTAACTGTTTACGTGTCTTATTAGGTATCTTGTGGAGTGGTAAACGTGTTAACCTCTATAATAAAATGGCTTTTTTTACTGTAACTGTTTACGTGTCTTATTAGGTATCTTGTGGAGTGGTAAACATGTTAACCTCTATAATAAAATAGCTTTTTTTACTGTAACTGTTTACGTGTCTTATTAGGCATCTTGTGGAGTTAGCGGTAAACATGTTAACCTCTATAATAAAATGGCTTTTTTTACTGTAACTGTTTACGTGTCTTATTAGGCATCTTGTGGAGTGGTAAACATGTTAACCTCTATAATAAAATAGCTTTTTTTACTGTAACTGTTTACGTGTCTTATTAGGTATCTTGTGGAGTGGTAAACATGTTAACCTCTATAATAAAATAGCTTTTTTTACTGTAACTGTTTACGTGTCTTATTAGGCATCTTGTGGAGTTAGCGGTAAACATGTTAACCTCTATAATAAAATGGCTTTTTTTACTGTAACTGTTTACGTGTCTTATTAGGCATCTTGTGGAGTGGTAAACATGTTAACCTCTATAATAAAATAGCTTTTTTTACTGTAACTGTTTACGTGTCTTATTAGGTATCTTGTGGAGTGGTAAACATGTTAACCTCTATAATAAAATAGCTTTTTTTACTGTAACTGTTTACGTGTCTTATTAGGCATCTTGTGGAGTTAGCGGTAAACATGTTAACCTCTATAATAAAATGGCTTTTTTTACTGTAACTGTTTACGTGTCTTATTAGGCATCTTGTGGAGTTAGCGGTAAACATGTTAACCTCTATAATAATAAAATGGATTTTTTTACTATAACTGTTTACGTGTCTTATTAGGTATCTTGTGGAGATAGCGGTAAACGTGTTAACCTCTATAATAAAATGGCTTTTTTTACTGTAACTGTTTACGTGTCTTATTAGGCATCTTGTGGAGTTAGCGGTAAACATGTTAACCTCTATAATAAAATGGCTTTTTTTACTGTAACTGTTTACGTGTCTTATTAGGTATCTTGTGGAGTGGTAAACATGTTAACCTCTATAATAAAATAGCTTTTTTTACTGTAACTGTTTACGTGTCTTATTAGGCATCTTGTGGAGTTAGCGGTAAACATGTTAACCTCTATAATAAAATGGCTTTTTTTACTGTAACTGTTTACGTGTCTTATTAGGCATCTTGTGGAGTGGTAAACATGTTAACCTCTATAATAAAATAGCTTTTTTTACTGTAACTGTTTACGTGTCTTATTAGGTATCTTGTGGAGTGGTAAACATGTTAACCTCTATAATAAAATAGCTTTTTTTACTGTAACTGTTTACGTGTCTTATTAGGCATCTTGTGGAGTTAGCGGTAAACATGTTAACCTCTATAATAAAATGGCTTTTTTTACTGTAACTGTTTACGTGTCTTATTAGGCATCTTGTGGAGTTAGCGGTAAACATGTTAACCTCTATAATAATAAAATGGATTTTTTTACTATAACTGTTTACGTGTCTTATTAGGTATCTTGTGGAGATAGCGGTAAACGTGTTAACCTCTATAATAAAATGGCTTTTTTTACTGTAACTGTTTACGTGTCTTATTAGGCATCTTGTGGAGTTAGCGGTAAACATGTTAACCTCTATAATAAAATGGCTTTTTTTACTGTAACTGTTTACGTGTCTTATTAGGTATCTTGTGGAGTGGTAAACATGTTAACCTCTATAATAAAATAGCTTTTTTTACTGTAACTGTTTACGTGTCTTATTAGGCATCTTGTGGAGTTAGCGGTAAACATGTTAACCTCTATAATAAAATGGCTTTTTTTACTGTAACTGTTTACGTGTCTTATTAGGTATCTTGTGGAGTGGTAAACATGTTAACCTCTATAATAAAATAGCTTTTTTTACTGTAACTGTTTACGTGTCTTATTAGGCATCTTGTGGAGTTAGCGGTAAACATGTTAACCTCTATAATAAAATGGCTTTTTTTACTGTAACTGTTTACGTGTCTTATTAGGCATCTTGTGGAGTTAGCGGTAAACATGTTAACCTCTATAATAATAAAATGGATTTTTTTACTATAACTGTTTACGTGTCTTATTAGGTATCTTGTGGAGATAGCGGTAAACGTGTTAACCTCTATAATAAAATGGCTTTTTTTACTGTAACTGTTTACGTGTCTTATTAGGTATCTTGTGGAGTGGTAAACGTGTTAACCTCTATAATAAAATGTTGTTTTTTACTGTAACTGTTTACGTGTCTTATTAGGCATCTTGTGGAGTTAGCGGTAAACATGTTAACCTCTATAATAAAATAGCTTTTTTTACTGTAACTGTTTACGTGTCTTATTAGGTATCTTGTGGAGTGGTAAACATGTTAACCTCTATAATAAAATAGCTTTTTTTACTGTAACTGTTTACGTGTCTTATTAGGCATCTTGTGGAGTTAGCGGTAAACATGTTAACCTCTATAATAAAATGGCTTTTTTTACTGTAACTGTTTACGTGTCTTATTAGGCATCTTGTGGAGTTAGCGGTAAACATGTTAACCTCTATAATAATAAAATGGATTTTTTTACTATAACTGTTTACGTGTCTTATTAGGTATCTTGTGGAGATAGCGGTAAACGTGTTAACCTCTATAATAAAATGGCTTTTTTTACTGTAACTGTTTACGTGTCTTATTAGGTATCTTGTGGAGTGGTAAACGTGTTAACCTCTATAATAAAATGTTGTTTTTTACTGTAACTGTTTACGTGTCTTATTAGGCATCTTGTGGAGTTAGCGGTAAACATGTTAACCTCTATAATAAAATAGCTTTTTTTACTGTAACTGTTTACGTGTCTTATTAGGTATCTTGTGGAGTGGTAAACATGTTAACCTCTATAATAAAATAGCTTTTTTTACTGTAACTGTTTACGTGTCTTATTAGGCATCTTGTGGAGTTAGCGGTAAACATGTTAACCTCTATAATAAAATGGCTTTTTTTACTGTAACTGTTTACGTGTCTTATTAGGCATCTTGTGGAGTGGTAAACATGTTAACCTCTATAATAAAATAGCTTTTTTTACTGTAACTGTTTACGTGTCTTATTAGGTATCTTGTGGAGTGGTAAACATGTTAACCTCTATAATAAAATAGCTTTTTTTACTGTAACTGTTTACGTGTCTTATTAGGCATCTTGTGGAGTTAGCGGTAAACATGTTAACCTCTATAATAAAATGGCTTTTTTTACTGTAACTGTTTACGTGTCTTATTAGGCATCTTGTGGAGTTAGCGGTAAACATGTTAACCTCTATAATAATAAAATGGATTTTTTTACTATAACTGTTTACGTGTCTTATTAGGTATCTTGTGGAGATAGCGGTAAACGTGTTAACCTCTATAATAAAATGGCTTTTTTTACTGTAACTGTTTACGTGTCTTATTAGGTATCTTGTGGAGTGGTAAACGTGTTAACCTCTATAATAAAATGTTGTTTTTTACTGTAACTGTTTACGTGTCTTATTAGGCATCTTGTGGAGTTAGCGGTAAACATGTTAACCTCTATAATAAAATAGCTTTTTTTACTGTAACTGTTTACGTGTCTTATTAGGTATCTTGTGGAGTGGTAAACATGTTAACCTCTATAATAAAATAGCTTTTTTTACTGTAACTGTTTACGTGTCTTATTAGGCATCTTGTGGAGTTAGCGGTAAACATGTTAACCTCTATAATAAAATGGCTTTTTTTACTGTAACTGTTTACGTGTCTTATTAGGTATCTTGTGGAGTGGTAAACATGTTAACCTCTATAATAAAATAGCTTTTTTTACTGTAACTGTTTACGTGTCTTATTAGGCATCTTGTGGAGTTAGCGGTAAACATGTTAACCTCTATAATAAAATGGCTTTTTTTACTGTAACTGTTTACGTGTCTTATTAGGTATCTTGTGGAGTGGTAAACATGTTAACCTCTATAATAAAATAGCTTTTTTTACTGTAACTGTTTACGTGTCTTATTAGGCATCTTGTGGAGTTAGCGGTAAACATGTTAACCTCTATAATAAAATGGCTTTTTTTACTGTAACTGTTTACGTGTCTTATTAGGCATCTTGTGGAGTTAGCGGTAAACATGTTAACCTCTATAATAATAAAATGGATTTTTTTACTATAACTGTTTACGTGTCTTATTAGGTATCTTGTGGAGATAGCGGTAAACGTGTTAACCTCTATAATAAAATGGCTTTTTTTACTGTAACTGTTTACGTGTCTTATTAGGTATCTTGTGGAGTGGTAAACGTGTTAACCTCTATAATAAAATGTTGTTTTTTACTGTAACTGTTTACGTGTCTTATTAGGCATCTTGTGGAGTTAGCGGTAAACATGTTAACCTCTATAATAAAATAGCTTTTTTTACTGTAACTGTTTACGTGTCTTATTAGGTATCTTGTGGAGTGGTAAACATGTTAACCTCTATAATAAAATAGCTTTTTTTACTGTAACTGTTTACGTGTCTTATTAGGCATCTTGTGGAGTTAGCGGTAAACATGTTAACCTCTATAATAAAATGGCTTTTTTTACTGTAACTGTTTACGTGTCTTATTAGGCATCTTGTGGAGTGGTAAACATGTTAACCTCTATAATAAAATAGCTTTTTTTACTGTAACTGTTTACGTGTCTTATTAGGCATCTTGTGGAGTTAGCGGTAAACATGTTAACCTCTATAATAAAATGGCTTTTTTTACTGTAACTGTTTACGTGTCTTATTAGGCATCTTGTGGAGTGGTAAACATGTTAACCTCTATAATAAAATAGCTTTTTTTACTGTAACTGTTTACGTGTCTTATTAGGTATCTTGTGGAGTGGTAAACATGTTAACCTCTATAATAAAATAGCTTTTTTTACTGTAACTGTTTACGTGTCTTATTAGGCATCTTGTGGAGTTAGCGGTAAACATGTTAACCTCTATAATAAAATGGCTTTTTTTACTGTAACTGTTTACGTGTCTTATTAGGCATCTTGTGGAGTGGTAAACATGTTAACCTCTATAATAAAATAGCTTTTTTTACTGTAACTGTTTACGTGTCTTATTAGGTATCTTGTGGAGTGGTAAACATGTTAACCTCTATAATAAAATAGCTTTTTTTACTGTAACTGTTTACGTGTCTTATTAGGCATCTTGTGGAGTTAGCGGTAAACATGTTAACCTCTATAATAAAATGGCTTTTTTTACTGTAACTGTTTACGTGTCTTATTAGGCATCTTGTGGAGTTAGCGGTAAACATGTTAACCTCTATAATAAAATGGCTTTTTTTACTGTAACTGTTTACGTGTCTTATTAGGCATCTTGTGGAGTTAGCGGTAAACATGTTAACCTCTATAATAAAATGGCTTTTTTTACTGTAACTGTTTACGTGTCTTATTAGGCATCTTGTGGAGATAGCGGTAAACGTGTTAACCTCTATAATAAAATGGCTTTTTTTACTGTAACTGTTTACGTGTCTTATTAGGTATCTTGTGGAGTGGTAAACGTGTTAACCTCTATAATAAAATGTTGTTTTTTACTGTAACTGTTTACGTGTCTTATTAGGCATCTTGTGGAGTTAGCGGTAAACATGTTAACCTCTATAATAAAATAGCTTTTTTTACTGTAACTGTTTACGTGTCTTATTAGGTATCTTGTGGAGTGGTAAACATGTTAACCTCTATAATAAAATAGCTTTTTTTACTGTAACTGTTTACGTGTCTTATTAGGCATCTTGTGGAGTTAGCGGTAAACATGTTAACCTCTATAATAATAAAATGGATTTTTTTACTGTAACTGTTTACGTGTCTTATTAGGTATCTTGTGGAGATAGCGGTAAACGTGTTAACCTCTATAATAAAATGGCTTTTTTTACTGTAACTGTTTACGTGTCTTATTAGGTATCTTGTGGAGTGGTAAACGTGTTAACCTCTATAATAAAATGTTGTTTTTTACTGTAACTGTTTACGTGTCTTATTAGGCATCTTGTGGAGTTAGCGGTAAACATGTTAACCTCTATAATAAAATAGCTTTTTTTACTGTAACTGTTTACGTGTCTTATTAGGTATCTTGTGGAGTGGTAAACATGTTAACCTCTATAATAAAATGGCTTTTTTTACTGTAACTGTTTACGTGTCTTATTAGGCATCTTGTGGAGTTAGCGGTAAACATGTTAACCTCTATAATAATAAAATGGATTTTTTTACTATAACTGTTTACGTGTCTTATTAGGTATCTTGTGGAGATAGCGGTAAACGTGTTAACCTCTATAATAAAATGGCTTTTTTTACTGTAACTGTTTACGTGTCTTATTAGGTATCTTGTGGAGTGGTAAACGTGTTAACCTCTATAATAAAATGTTGTTTTTTACTGTAACTGTTTACGTGTCTTATTAGGCATCTTGTGGAGTTAGCGGTAAACATGTTAACCTCTATAATAAAATAGCTTTTTTTACTGTAACTGTTTACGTGTCTTATTAGGTATCTTGTGGAGTGGTAAACATGTTAACCTCTATAATAAAATAGCTTTTTTTACTGTAACTGTTTACGTGTCTTATTAGGCATCTTGTGGAGTTAGCGGTAAACATGTTAACCTCTATAATAACATGGCTTTTTTTACTGTAACTGTTTACGTGTCTTATTAGGCATCTTGTGGAGTGGTAAACATGTTAACCTCTATAATAAAATAGCTTTTTTTACTGTAACTGTTTACGTGTCTTATTAGGCATCTTGTGGAGTTAGCGGTAAACATGTTAACCTCTATAATAAAATAGCTTTTTTTACTGTAACTGTTTACGTGTCTTATTAGGTATCTTGTGGAGTGGTAAACATGTTAACCTCTATAATAAAATGGCTTTTTTTACTGTAACTGTTTACGTGTCTTATTAGGCATCTTGTGGAGTTAGCGGTAAACATGTTAACCTCTATAATAATAAAATGGATTTTTTTACTATAACTGTTTACGTGTCTTATTAGGTATCTTGTGGAGATAGCGGTAAACGTGTTAACCTCTATAATAAAATGGCTTTTTTTACTGTAACTGTTTACGTGTCTTATTAGGTATCTTGTGGAGTGGTAAACGTGTTAACCTCTATAATAAAATGTTGTTTTTTACTGTAACTGTTTACGTGTCTTATTAGGCATCTTGTGGAGTTAGCGGTAAACATGTTAACCTCTATAATAAAATAGCTTTTTTTACTGTAACTGTTTACGTGTCTTATTAGGTATCTTGTGGAGTGGTAAACATGTTAACCTCTATAATAAAATGGCTTTTTTTACTGTAACTGTTTACGTGTCTTATTAGGCATCTTGTGGAGTTAGCGGTAAACATGTTAACCTCTATAATAAAATGGCTTTTTTTACTGTAACTGTTTACGTGTCTTATTAGGTATCTTGTGGAGTGGTAAACATGTTAACCTCTATAATAAAATAGCTTTTTTTACTGTAACTGTTTACGTGTCTTATTAGGCATCTTGTGGAGTTAGCGGTAAACATGTTAACCTCTATAATAAAATAGCTTTTTTTACTGTAACTGTTTACGTGTCTTATTAGGTATCTTGTGGAGTGGTAAACATGTTAACCTCTATAATAAAATAGCTTTTTTTACTGTAACTGTTTACGTGTCTTATTAGGCATCTTGTGGAGTTAGCGGTAAACATGTTAACCTCTATAATAATAAAATGGATTTTTTTACTATAACTGTTTACGTGTCTTATTAGGTATCTTGTGGAGATAGCGGTAAACGTGTTAACCTCTATAATAAAATGGCTTTTTTTACTGTAACTGTTTACGTGTCTTATTAGGTATCTTGTGGAGTGGTAAACGTGTTAACCTCTATAATAAAATGTTGTTTTTTACTGTAACTGTTTACGTGTCTTATTAGGCATCTTGTGGAGTTAGCGGTAAACATGTTAACCTCTATAATAAAATAGCTTTTTTTACTGTAACTGTTTACGTGTCTTATTAGGTATCTTGTGGAGTGGTAAACATGTTAACCTCTATAATAAAATAGCTTTTTTTACTGTAACTGTTTACGTGTCTTATTAGGCATCTTGTGGAGTTAGCGGTAAACATGTTAACCTCTATAATAAAATGGCTTTTTTTACTGTAACTGTTTACGTGTCTTATTAGGCATCTTGTGGAGTTAGCGGTAAACATGTTAACCTCTATAATAATAAAATGGATTTTTTTACTATAACTGTTTACGTGTCTTATTAGGTATCTTGTGGAGATAGCGGTAAACGTGTTAACCTCTATAATAAAATGGCTTTTTTTACTGTAACTGTTTACGTGTCTTATTAGGTATCTTGTGGAGTGGTAAACGTGTTAACCTCTATAATAAAATGGCTTTTTTTACTGTAACTGTTTACGTGTCTTATTAGGTATCTTGTGGAGTGGTAAACATGTTAACCTCTATAATAAAATAGCTTTTTTTACTGTAACTGTTTACGTGTCTTATTAGGCATCTTGTGGAGTTAGCGGTAAACATGTTAACCTCTATAATAAAATGGCTTTTTTTACTGTAACTGTTTACGTGTCTTATTAGGCATCTTGTGGAGTGGTAAACATGTTAACCTCTATAATAAAATAGCTTTTTTTACTGTAACTGTTTACGTGTCTTATTAGGTATCTTGTGGAGTGGTAAACATGTTAACCTCTATAATAAAATAGCTTTTTTTACTGTAACTGTTTACGTGTCTTATTAGGCATCTTGTGGAGTTAGCGGTAAACATGTTAACCTCTATAATAAAATGGCTTTTTTTACTGTAACTGTTTACGTGTCTTATTAGGCATCTTGTGGAGTGGTAAACATGTTAACCTCTATAATAAAATAGCTTTTTTTACTGTAACTGTTTACGTGTCTTATTAGGTATCTTGTGGAGTGGTAAACATGTTAACCTCTATAATAAAATAGCTTTTTTTACTGTAACTGTTTACGTGTCTTATTAGGCATCTTGTGGAGTTAGCGGTAAACATGTTAACCTCTATAATAAAATGGCTTTTTTTACTGTAACTGTTTACGTGTCTTATTAGGCATCTTGTGGAGTTAGCGGTAAACATGTTAACCTCTATAATAATAAAATGGATTTTTTTACTATAACTGTTTACGTGTCTTATTAGGTATCTTGTGGAGATAGCGGTAAACGTGTTAACCTCTATAATAAAATGGCTTTTTTTACTGTAACTGTTTACGTGTCTTATTAGGCATCTTGTGGAGTTAGCGGTAAACATGTTAACCTCTATAATAAAATGGCTTTTTTTACTGTAACTGTTTACGTGTCTTATTAGGTATCTTGTGGAGTGGTAAACATGTTAACCTCTATAATAAAATAGCTTTTTTTACTGTAACTGTTTACGTGTCTTATTAGGCATCTTGTGGAGTTAGCGGTAAACATGTTAACCTCTATAATAAAATGGCTTTTTTTACTGTAACTGTTTACGTGTCTTATTAGGCATCTTGTGGAGTGGTAAACATGTTAACCTCTATAATAAAATAGCTTTTTTTACTGTAACTGTTTACGTGTCTTATTAGGTATCTTGTGGAGTGGTAAACATGTTAACCTCTATAATAAAATAGCTTTTTTTACTGTAACTGTTTACGTGTCTTATTAGGCATCTTGTGGAGTTAGCGGTAAACATGTTAACCTCTATAATAAAATGGCTTTTTTTACTGTAACTGTTTACGTGTCTTATTAGGCATCTTGTGGAGTTAGCGGTAAACATGTTAACCTCTATAATAATAAAATGGATTTTTTTACTATAACTGTTTACGTGTCTTATTAGGTATCTTGTGGAGATAGCGGTAAACGTGTTAACCTCTATAATAAAATGGCTTTTTTTACTGTAACTGTTTACGTGTCTTATTAGGCATCTTGTGGAGTTAGCGGTAAACATGTTAACCTCTATAATAAAATGGCTTTTTTTACTGTAACTGTTTACGTGTCTTATTAGGTATCTTGTGGAGTGGTAAACATGTTAACCTCTATAATAAAATAGCTTTTTTTACTGTAACTGTTTACGTGTCTTATTAGGCATCTTGTGGAGTTAGCGGTAAACATGTTAACCTCTATAATAAAATGGCTTTTTTTACTGTAACTGTTTACGTGTCTTATTAGGTATCTTGTGGAGTGGTAAACATGTTAACCTCTATAATAAAATAGCTTTTTTTACTGTAACTGTTTACGTGTCTTATTAGGCATCTTGTGGAGTTAGCGGTAAACATGTTAACCTCTATAATAAAATGGCTTTTTTTACTGTAACTGTTTACGTGTCTTATTAGGCATCTTGTGGAGTTAGCGGTAAACATGTTAACCTCTATAATAATAAAATGGATTTTTTTACTATAACTGTTTACGTGTCTTATTAGGTATCTTGTGGAGATAGCGGTAAACGTGTTAACCTCTATAATAAAATGGCTTTTTTTACTGTAACTGTTTACGTGTCTTATTAGGTATCTTGTGGAGTGGTAAACGTGTTAACCTCTATAATAAAATGTTGTTTTTTACTGTAACTGTTTACGTGTCTTATTAGGCATCTTGTGGAGTTAGCGGTAAACATGTTAACCTCTATAATAAAATAGCTTTTTTTACTGTAACTGTTTACGTGTCTTATTAGGTATCTTGTGGAGTGGTAAACATGTTAACCTCTATAATAAAATAGCTTTTTTTACTGTAACTGTTTACGTGTCTTATTAGGCATCTTGTGGAGTTAGCGGTAAACATGTTAACCTCTATAATAAAATGGCTTTTTTTACTGTAACTGTTTACGTGTCTTATTAGGCATCTTGTGGAGTTAGCGGTAAACATGTTAACCTCTATAATAATAAAATGGATTTTTTTACTATAACTGTTTACGTGTCTTATTAGGTATCTTGTGGAGATAGCGGTAAACGTGTTAACCTCTATAATAAAATGGCTTTTTTTACTGTAACTGTTTACGTGTCTTATTAGGTATCTTGTGGAGTGGTAAACGTGTTAACCTCTATAATAAAATGTTGTTTTTTACTGTAACTGTTTACGTGTCTTATTAGGCATCTTGTGGAGTTAGCGGTAAACATGTTAACCTCTATAATAAAATAGCTTTTTTTACTGTAACTGTTTACGTGTCTTATTAGGTATCTTGTGGAGTGGTAAACATGTTAACCTCTATAATAAAATAGCTTTTTTTACTGTAACTGTTTACGTGTCTTATTAGGCATCTTGTGGAGTTAGCGGTAAACATGTTAACCTCTATAATAAAATGGCTTTTTTTACTGTAACTGTTTACGTGTCTTATTAGGCATCTTGTGGAGTGGTAAACATGTTAACCTCTATAATAAAATAGCTTTTTTTACTGTAACTGTTTACGTGTCTTATTAGGTATCTTGTGGAGTGGTAAACATGTTAACCTCTATAATAAAATAGCTTTTTTTACTGTAACTGTTTACGTGTCTTATTAGGCATCTTGTGGAGTTAGCGGTAAACATGTTAACCTCTATAATAAAATGGCTTTTTTTACTGTAACTGTTTACGTGTCTTATTAGGCATCTTGTGGAGTTAGCGGTAAACATGTTAACCTCTATAATAATAAAATGGATTTTTTTACTATAACTGTTTACGTGTCTTATTAGGTATCTTGTGGAGATAGCGGTAAACGTGTTAACCTCTATAATAAAATGGCTTTTTTTACTGTAACTGTTTACGTGTCTTATTAGGTATCTTGTGGAGTGGTAAACGTGTTAACCTCTATAATAAAATGTTGTTTTTTACTGTAACTGTTTACGTGTCTTATTAGGCATCTTGTGGAGTTAGCGGTAAACATGTTAACCTCTATAATAAAATAGCTTTTTTTACTGTAACTGTTTACGTGTCTTATTAGGTATCTTGTGGAGTGGTAAACATGTTAACCTCTATAATAAAATAGCTTTTTTTACTGTAACTGTTTACGTGTCTTATTAGGCATCTTGTGGAGTTAGCGGTAAACATGTTAACCTCTATAATAAAATGGCTTTTTTTACTGTAACTGTTTACGTGTCTTATTAGGTATCTTGTGGAGTGGTAAACATGTTAACCTCTATAATAAAATAGCTTTTTTTACTGTAACTGTTTACGTGTCTTATTAGGCATCTTGTGGAGTTAGCGGTAAACATGTTAACCTCTATAATAAAATGGCTTTTTTTACTGTAACTGTTTACGTGTCTTATTAGGTATCTTGTGGAGTGGTAAACATGTTAACCTCTATAATAAAATAGCTTTTTTTACTGTAACTGTTTACGTGTCTTATTAGGCATCTTGTGGAGTTAGCGGTAAACATGTTAACCTCTATAATAAAATGGCTTTTTTTACTGTAACTGTTTACGTGTCTTATTAGGCATCTTGTGGAGTTAGCGGTAAACATGTTAACCTCTATAATAATAAAATGGATTTTTTTACTATAACTGTTTACGTGTCTTATTAGGTATCTTGTGGAGATAGCGGTAAACGTGTTAACCTCTATAATAAAATGGCTTTTTTTACTGTAACTGTTTACGTGTCTTATTAGGTATCTTGTGGAGTGGTAAACGTGTTAACCTCTATAATAAAATGTTGTTTTTTACTGTAACTGTTTACGTGTCTTATTAGGCATCTTGTGGAGTTAGCGGTAAACATGTTAACCTCTATAATAAAATAGCTTTTTTTACTGTAACTGTTTACGTGTCTTATTAGGTATCTTGTGGAGTGGTAAACATGTTAACCTCTATAATAAAATAGCTTTTTTTACTGTAACTGTTTACGTGTCTTATTAGGCATCTTGTGGAGTTAGCGGTAAACATGTTAACCTCTATAATAAAATGGCTTTTTTTACTGTAACTGTTTACGTGTCTTATTAGGCATCTTGTGGAGTGGTAAACATGTTAACCTCTATAATAAAATAGCTTTTTTTACTGTAACTGTTTACGTGTCTTATTAGGCATCTTGTGGAGTTAGCGGTAAACATGTTAACCTCTATAATAAAATGGCTTTTTTTACTGTAACTGTTTACGTGTCTTATTAGGCATCTTGTGGAGTGGTAAACATGTTAACCTCTATAATAAAATAGCTTTTTTTACTGTAACTGTTTACGTGTCTTATTAGGTATCTTGTGGAGTGGTAAACATGTTAACCTCTATAATAAAATAGCTTTTTTTACTGTAACTGTTTACGTGTCTTATTAGGCATCTTGTGGAGTTAGCGGTAAACATGTTAACCTCTATAATAAAATGGCTTTTTTTACTGTAACTGTTTACGTGTCTTATTAGGCATCTTGTGGAGTGGTAAACATGTTAACCTCTATAATAAAATAGCTTTTTTTACTGTAACTGTTTACGTGTCTTATTAGGTATCTTGTGGAGTGGTAAACATGTTAACCTCTATAATAAAATAGCTTTTTTTACTGTAACTGTTTACGTGTCTTATTAGGCATCTTGTGGAGTTAGCGGTAAACATGTTAACCTCTATAATAAAATGGCTTTTTTTACTGTAACTGTTTACGTGTCTTATTAGGCATCTTGTGGAGTTAGCGGTAAACATGTTAACCTCTATAATAAAATGGCTTTTTTTACTGTAACTGTTTACGTGTCTTATTAGGCATCTTGTGGAGTTAGCGGTAAACATGTTAACCTCTATAATAAAATGGCTTTTTTTACTGTAACTGTTTACGTGTCTTATTAGGCATCTTGTGGAGTTAGCGGTAAACATGTTAACCTCTATAATAATAAAATGGATTTTTTTACTATAACTGTTTACGTGTCTTATTAGGTATCTTGTGGAGATAGCGGTAAACGTGTTAACCTCTATAATAAAATGGCTTTTTTTACTGTAACTGTTTACGTGTCTTATTAGGTATCTTGTGGAGTGGTAAACGTGTTAACCTCTATAATAAAATGTTGTTTTTTACTGTAACTGTTTACGTGTCTTATTAGGCATCTTGTGGAGTTAGCGGTAAACATGTTAACCTCTATAATAAAATAGCTTTTTTTACTGTAACTGTTTACGTGTCTTATTAGGTATCTTGTGGAGTGGTAAACATGTTAACCTCTATAATAAAATAGCTTTTTTTACTGTAACTGTTTACGTGTCTTATTAGGCATCTTGTGGAGTTAGCGGTAAACATGTTAACCTCTATAATAAAATGGCTTTTTTTACTGTAACTGTTTACGTGTCTTATTAGGCATCTTGTGGAGTTAGCGGTAAACATGTTAACCTCTATAATAATAAAATGGATTTTTTTACTATAACTGTTTACGTGTCTTATTAGGTATCTTGTGGAGATAGCGGTAAACGTGTTAACCTCTATAATAAAATGGCTTTTTTTACTGTAACTGTTTACGTGTCTTATTAGGTATCTTGTGGAGTGGTAAACGTGTTAACCTCTATAATAAAATGTTGTTTTTTACTGTAACTGTTTACGTGTCTTATTAGGCATCTTGTGGAGTTAGCGGTAAACATGTTAACCTCTATAATAAAATAGCTTTTTTTACTGTAACTGTTTACGTGTCTTATTAGGTATCTTGTGGAGTGGTAAACATGTTAACCTCTATAATAAAATAGCTTTTTTTACTGTAACTGTTTACGTGTCTTATTAGGCATCTTGTGGAGTTAGCGGTAAACATGTTAACCTCTATAATAAAATGGCTTTTTTTACTGTAACTGTTTACGTGTCTTATTAGGCATCTTGTGGAGTGGTAAACATGTTAACCTCTATAATAAAATAGCTTTTTTTACTGTAACTGTTTACGTGTCTTATTAGGTATCTTGTGGAGTGGTAAACATGTTAACCTCTATAATAAAATAGCTTTTTTTACTGTAACTGTTTACGTGTCTTATTAGGCATCTTGTGGAGTTAGCGGTAAACATGTTAACCTCTATAATAAAATGGCTTTTTTTACTGTAACTGTTTACGTGTCTTATTAGGCATCTTGTGGAGTTAGCGGTAAACATGTTAACCTCTATAATAATAAAATGGATTTTTTTACTATAACTGTTTACGTGTCTTATTAGGTATCTTGTGGAGATAGCGGTAAACGTGTTAACCTCTATAATAAAATGGCTTTTTTTACTGTAACTGTTTACGTGTCTTATTAGGTATCTTGTGGAGTGGTAAACGTGTTAACCTCTATAATAAAATGTTGTTTTTTACTGTAACTGTTTACGTGTCTTATTAGGCATCTTGTGGAGTTAGCGGTAAACATGTTAACCTCTATAATAAAATAGCTTTTTTTACTGTAACTGTTTACGTGTCTTATTAGGTATCTTGTGGAGTGGTAAACATGTTAACCTCTATAATAAAATAGCTTTTTTTACTGTAACTGTTTACGTGTCTTATTAGGCATCTTGTGGAGTTAGCGGTAAACATGTTAACCTCTATAATAAAATGGCTTTTTTTACTGTAACTGTTTACGTGTCTTATTAGGTATCTTGTGGAGTGGTAAACATGTTAACCTCTATAATAAAATAGCTTTTTTTACTGTAACTGTTTACGTGTCTTATTAGGCATCTTGTGGAGTTAGCGGTAAACATGTTAACCTCTATAATAAAATGGCTTTTTTTACTGTAACTGTTTACGTGTCTTATTAGGTATCTTGTGGAGTGGTAAACATGTTAACCTCTATAATAAAATAGCTTTTTTTACTGTAACTGTTTACGTGTCTTATTAGGCATCTTGTGGAGTTAGCGGTAAACATGTTAACCTCTATAATAAAATGGCTTTTTTTACTGTAACTGTTTACGTGTCTTATTAGGCATCTTGTGGAGTTAGCGGTAAACATGTTAACCTCTATAATAATAAAATGGATTTTTTTACTATAACTGTTTACGTGTCTTATTAGGTATCTTGTGGAGATAGCGGTAAACGTGTTAACCTCTATAATAAAATGGCTTTTTTTACTGTAACTGTTTACGTGTCTTATTAGGTATCTTGTGGAGTGGTAAACGTGTTAACCTCTATAATAAAATGTTGTTTTTTACTGTAACTGTTTACGTGTCTTATTAGGCATCTTGTGGAGTTAGCGGTAAACATGTTAACCTCTATAATAAAATAGCTTTTTTTACTGTAACTGTTTACGTGTCTTATTAGGTATCTTGTGGAGTGGTAAACATGTTAACCTCTATAATAAAATAGCTTTTTTTACTGTAACTGTTTACGTGTCTTATTAGGCATCTTGTGGAGTTAGCGGTAAACATGTTAACCTCTATAATAAAATGGCTTTTTTTACTGTAACTGTTTACGTGTCTTATTAGGCATCTTGTGGAGTGGTAAACATGTTAACCTCTATAATAAAATAGCTTTTTTTACTGTAACTGTTTACGTGTCTTATTAGGCATCTTGTGGAGTTAGCGGTAAACATGTTAACCTCTATAATAAAATGGCTTTTTTTACTGTAACTGTTTACGTGTCTTATTAGGCATCTTGTGGAGTGGTAAACATGTTAACCTCTATAATAAAATAGCTTTTTTTACTGTAACTGTTTACGTGTCTTATTAGGTATCTTGTGGAGTGGTAAACATGTTAACCTCTATAATAAAATAGCTTTTTTTACTGTAACTGTTTACGTGTCTTATTAGGCATCTTGTGGAGTTAGCGGTAAACATGTTAACCTCTATAATAAAATGGCTTTTTTTACTGTAACTGTTTACGTGTCTTATTAGGCATCTTGTGGAGTGGTAAACATGTTAACCTCTATAATAAAATAGCTTTTTTTACTGTAACTGTTTACGTGTCTTATTAGGTATCTTGTGGAGTGGTAAACATGTTAACCTCTATAATAAAATAGCTTTTTTTACTGTAACTGTTTACGTGTCTTATTAGGCATCTTGTGGAGTTAGCGGTAAACATGTTAACCTCTATAATAAAATGGCTTTTTTTACTGTAACTGTTTACGTGTCTTATTAGGCATCTTGTGGAGTTAGCGGTAAACATGTTAACCTCTATAATAAAATGGCTTTTTTTACTGTAACTGTTTACGTGTCTTATTAGGCATCTTGTGGAGTTAGCGGTAAACATGTTAACCTCTATAATAAAATGGCTTTTTTTACTGTAACTGTTTACGTGTCTTATTAGGCATCTTGTGGAGTTAGCGGTAAACATGTTAACCTCTATAATAAAATGGCTTTTTTACTGTAACTACAACCTGTAGTTACATATTTAGTTACAGTTACAGTATGGATACTTTAAAGACCTATCCGTCGATATGGATGTCCAAATCACTCCTGGTCCAACCAATACAGCCTTGGAAACAAATAATACTCGGCAAGTAACATCGAAGGATAATTGCGAAATCAAACAAACACGAGCTGTTTATTCACGCAAAGACCTACTTAACCCTTCGGTCATTTCGCTCAGAATTTAAGCCTGACCTCCCTACTATAACAACTTTGAAATACTGTGGTATTTATAAGGCCAGAGGTCGTAAAACTGGGAAAAGAACTCGAGATTTGCAACAAGATGGGAGTATTTTAATAATTTCAAGGATGAATAATTATCAAAGGAAGGATAATTATGCAAGCCAGAACGTGTCACACAAGGGTCACGCAAGTTCCACTCGTCAAAATAATAGCTTTTTAAGACCTGTCACAGCTAAACCCACCTTGGCTAAGATCGTCCCCAAATGTATGGTCTTAAATACAAGATCTTTAACGAAAGTGAACGCCTTTCCTGCCCTGAGTGCTGAACTATTTTCATATAAATGTGACGTTGCACTAGTGTGTGAAACGTGGCTCAAGGAAGTTTTTCCTATTCACCTCATCTGCCCTGTTGGCTTTAGTGTGATCAGAAAGGACAGAATAGATCGTATGGATGGCTGTTTCTTAAATGATTTTGGGTGTGTGTGGGCACGCATAACTACACGTAATTCTATATTTTATGTGTGCTCTGTTTATCATCCACCTGAACCAGTATATAATGTGGAGGACTTAATTACTAGAGTTTCTCACAAATATCTCAGTGTGAGCGTATTGCATCTATTGACCCCAACAATACAGTAATTATTGGTGGAGTATAAATGAACTGAAATATATTGATCTACTGAACCATGCAACCCTAGCACAACTGGTTAAGGAACCCACAAGGGAAAACAAAATACTATATGTCTTCATCACTAACAAGCCCTAACTATGGAAAAAGACACAAGTCATTAAGAGTTCTGTAAGGACAGATCACAAGATGGTTGGCAGTCCCAAAAGACCAGGTTAAAGCCAAACGCTGTACTAGAGAATTTCACGATGTTAGAGAACACAATAAAATCAAGATGTCCAAGTTATTGGATGAACATGACTGGCAAAGTGTTCTCTCTTCGGGAGATAACATTCAGGTGAAAATAGACAACTTACAAACTGCGCTCTCGTCCATGTACAATGACTGCTTTCCCATCAAGTCTGTGAGAGTGTCTTCCAGAGACCCCCTTTCATGTCACCACTTGTAAAACATCTTCTGAACAATAGGCGTAAATTAATGAGAATGGGACATACCAAGAATAATAGCTCTGTTTCTATACTTCAAGATAAGATCAACAAACTCATTAGAGAGCCAACTACGTGCTGTCAAACAAGAATCCAACAAGCATGATAAAGGGACTAGATCATGGTGGGCTACTGTGAACTCTTTTACCGGGAGGAAATCACATAACCAGTCCATCAGTTCAATTATTGATCCTGCCAGCATAAACAAGTATTTTGCTGACATTAACACTGATCCACACTATTCTACTCCTGAAGCTGTTGTTATACCTGAAGGCACTATAGTTACTGAATTGTCTGTACATGACGTCACACAGTTCCTACTTAGGGTAAAAAGGACTGCATCTTCCCTTACTGGCTCTATCGTGACTTCGCTTACCATCTTGCCCCTATAGTGGCTGATGTTTTCAATTTATCCTTGAGGCTACACACTGTTCCTCTAATATGGAAGGAAGCAAATGTCAGACCCCTCCCTAAAGAGTCACCTTTAAGCTCCTGTAATATCTCTCACCAACATCATAATGCGTCTTTTCGAGCGCCTGGTGTATAAGCGTGAGTTATCCAGTATGTGTAATAGCTATATTGACTTGGATCAATTCGCTTATCGACAGGGACATAATTCTACTATGGCCCTGATCAAGTCTCAACACTACTGGTTAAAATGGCTCGATCATAATGCTGACTTTGTAAGAATGTTCTCCTTTGACTTTAGCAAAGCTTTTGACAGTGTATCTCATAGTGTTCTTTTTAATAAATTAAGGGATATAGGCATAAACCCCTATATTTTTAATTGGCTAATTAGTTTTTTAAGTGACAGAAAGCAGCGCGTTGTTATTGACGGCATTACAACTGATTACTTAAACATCAATAGAGGAGTACCTCGGGAACGGTACTGGGTCCCATACTATTTTCCATCATGGTTAATGATATTAAGACCATAAGTCCCAACAGTTTGCTAGTTAAATATGCTGATGACCTCACTCTTAGCATTCTAGTAAATACTAAAAACAACAGAAATTGTAATATAGCTGACTTAGAAGTACAATCCATCATACAGTGGTCAGAAAATAACCACATGAAGCTTAATTTTAGTAAGACATGGGAAATGTTGCTTAAGGGTACATGTAGATGTCCTAAGCAGCCACCTGCCCTTCTTCCTATTATTGAGCGCAAAGCTTAATTGAAACTGCTTGGAGTTACTTTTGAAGACCGTTCCACTAATTGGGATACTCATGTAGAATTCCTATTGAGTAAAGCTAGTAGTCGGCTTTATTTACTAAGAGTATGTAAATATTATAAGTATGCAATTGAGCATCTAGATCTGCTCTTTCGTAGCCTTATTATTTCTGTATTCACCTATGCCATCGGTTTGATGACTATTTATCTGGTCGGTCCCAGGTTGTAAGCTTTCATGGTACTCTCTCACACAATGAACATGTGACTGTCGGCGTTCCCCAGGGGTCAATCCTGGGCCCGCTGCTATTTGTACTGCATGTTAATGACCTCCCAGATGTAATCCATCATTGTAACATTCTGCTTTATGCAGATGACACTGTATTGTTTTTCTCTGATTCAAATGTTTTAACAATTGTGAAGAAGCTTAATGATGAAATGGAGGTCATCGACTCTTGGCTAAGGGAAAATGGCCTTTTCCTGAATGTTACCAAGACTGAGACTATGCTATTTGGAACTTATGCAAAACTGAACAATGTAGATAATTTTGATATTCAAATCAATGGGCATACCATTAAGCGTGTCTTTGAATTTAGATATTTAGGTGTCGTATTCGATCAACATGTTAGCTGGAATGCCCATGTAAAGTATATACTGGCTAAGGCTGGAAAAAGGGTAGGAATGTTAGGGCGTATTAGGCATAACTTAACAGCGCATTGTTCAAATATTGCTTATATAGCATTTATTCGTCCTAGTCTGGATTATTGCGACACCGTATACCATTGTTGTGGAGAGATGAATAGTCAATATCTAGAAAGGCTACAAAGACGCGCGGCACGCATAGTCTGTAAATGTTTTGATAGTGACAGTGCAATGGACTCCTTGAAGTGGGGAACTCTTTCCCGTAGGCGTGAGCATCACATTTTCAACCTAGTAAAGAAATGTATAAGTAGTCGCTGTCCGCAATTTTTTATGAATTATTTTACATTTAATAGCAGTGTTTCACAGCGCGAAACTAGACAAAGCCATCTCTGGCATTTGCCTAGAGTAAGAACAGAAATCGCGAAGCGCAGTTTTTATTATCATGGATGTATAGTTTATAATGGATTTCGATCTTAATTTTTAATAGATTTTGACGATTTAAATGATTTTTAGATATGTTAGTTTTATATAGTCAATTTAGTGATCAATTAGCATATATGAGTAGTTAATAGTTTGTATTTATATCTTAGTATTAACATTAGCTTTATCTACCATTTCAATATTTTAAAACAGGGCTCCTATTGATAACAGTAACATTTTGTAACTGAAAGAATTACCCTGTTGAAATAAAGGTGTCTATCTATCTATAAGTATGGGGATGCTGTTTCTATGATAAATATCTCAGTAGAATAAATAGAATGTTTGCTAGAGCGTTTAGATCAGGGTATTGTTTGGATAAATACAGTATTTGCAGTATTTTAAACTCTAGGGATAAGAAATTATGGATCAGAATCTCTCAAAATCATACTGCCCTTGACGATCTGTTTCCACCACAAAGTTCCAGACAGCTCCGTGATATAGGGCATAACTATATCTTGCCTTGTGTAAAAACAGAGCGATTCGAGTCCGCTTTTATTAATAGATGTCGTTTCACTTTGTGAAAACATAATTGACTGTTATTAGGTTCCAATTTGTTTTATATTTATATATATATATTTCTTTTTGTAAATATTGCACGTTTGTTGTGGTATATATTTGTTAATAAAGACTAAAGACTATTATAACTGTTTACATGTCTTATTAGGTATCTTGTGGAGTTCGCTCTCCCCAAGGATGACATATTCCCACGTGATAACGTTTCGTTGGACAGCGGTTTCGTAGATGAGAAACCACCATCCTACATTGAAGGTACCAGTAACTCCTATAGACACAGGCTTTGCTTTCAGTGGGTTGAAAATCTTTTGATAATACATTTTTTTCTTGTCAAATTAAATCACCTCACAGATAGACCTCATAGCTGGCACACGAATTATGGTACCAATCTTCAGCTAGGTTCTGAAGAGAAACCGAGTCTCTCTCATCTCAGGACGTTTGTTGTATACCTAAGCCAGTATCCATGAGGCACTGCATATACCGGTAGAACCCAGTCTTTTCTCTATTTCGGTACTGGCCAACAGAGATTTCATTCAACCCGTGAAATAGTTTCTTGACTATTACACATTATTCGTCACAAATCGTTTGTTTTCTTTTCACTTTCTTTGTACCTAATGGAAACTAATAGTTGAATGGTGTTTCATGGTTAATGCCTTCTCTCTAGATATCAAATGAGATCTAAAATGTATAACAAGGTCCCAAGGTTCCGTTTAGCTTTATTCAACACATACTAAAGCTAAAGTCTAAAAGTCTAAAGTCTACTATTCCAGTGTTAATTGATATCTGTTGTTGTTTAGGTAACGATGTTGATCTGTCAGATGTAATGTCCATACCAGATCCTCTGTCTAAAGTTGAGGCAGGTCTGAAGGGTATAGGGGATCACTCAGTCCCCCTACAAGCCGTGCACATCAGGGCCACACTACTTGATCTGGCTGCTCAGGTATTGAACGCCTCATTGATAATACTTTCCATTCGCAGCAGAGAGAATAGAACATGGTTCCTTTGTTGTTCCTAATATATATCAATGACCTTCCTATTTGCATAAAATTCTCAGACACTCAAATGTACGCAGATGATACCTGTCTTACAATGGCAGGTTCGTCACGTAATGCATACAGACTTAATTGCATACAGACTTACAACATATTTACGAGTGGCTGAAAGCAAACATGTTGAGTCTGAATGCTGCAAAAACAGAGTTTTTATTAGTGAGCTCTCGCCGGAGATCCTCTCATGTGGCATGTCCAAACCTTGTAATTGGAGACGAAAGCATCCCTAAAATAGCGTTCGCTAAGTACTTAGGGGTGCGCATAGATGAAATATCGACATGGTCCAAACACATTGAGAGGATCTTTAAGCAATTATCATCTTCTATTGGAGCTCTCAAGCGCATACATACATACATAAACTTTATTTAGACACGGTAGTATAATCAGTTATTTACATATAAAATTTAGATTAATAATTAAATACTGTTTTACATGATAGCCGTGTACAAAATAGTAATAGAAATAGTATAGATATTGTAATTAAAAATATATTATGGATATTTAAAAAACCGTTATATAACGGTTGAGCGTGCGCACCTGATAATAATAATAATAATAATAATAATAAAATATTTATATAGCGCTATTTCCAAAATGTCCAAGAGCGCTTTACAATGTTTGGCTAAATAAATGAATATATAGAACTATAATCTAAAACCACACTAACTAATGTTAAAAATTTATGCTAAAATTTGTAAGTTAAGAAATGGTGATTGATAAAAATTTGATAAATATAATTAATATAATTAATATAAAAACATTTGGCTATAAAAAAAAGAAAATTCAGCAATAAGCTTTCTTAAAAAGAAATGTCTTCAGATTGTTCTTAAAACTAGAAACTGAGGGGCTACGTTTCAATTCAAACGGCAACGCATTCCATAGGCGCGGCGCACACACTGAAAAAGCACGGTGACCGTATGTCTGTAAATTATAAGACGGCTCCCTTAAAAGCATCTTGTTTGCAGAGCGAAGGCAGCGCTGCGGTATGTATGGCTCCAAAAGTTCCTTAAGATAACTAGGCGCAATATTATTAACTGCCTTGTAAGTAAAGAGCAGGATCTTAAACTCAATGCGCTGCTCAATAGGCAGCCAATGCAGCTCAACTAAAAGTGGTGTTACATGATCGGACTTACGAGAAAGTGTGACAAGCCTAGCTGCAGCGTTCAGAACATGTTGCAGGCGCTGAATTAAATATTTAGGTAGGCCATATAACAACGAATTGCACTGATCAAGCTTAGATGTGAATCACATTTGGGCGAGGTTTCTCTTAAAGGCTCGCATAGATTGAGATGTTCTTACATGATCTGGAAGTTGATTCCAGATCTTGGCACCACTATAGGATATACTTTTTTTTTGAAAATCAGTTTTGGGTTTGGGTAGGTTAAGCTTTTTTGTCAAATCCCTTAGGTCATAGACACTATGTCTGTATGTAAATAGGTCTTTTAGGTATTTGGGAGAAATTTCATTTAATATTTTCGTACAGCTTTCTGCTTTTTCCGTCTATTTATCAATGTATCCCAGCCAAGTTTGTTAAGAAGGGATTGAGAACTTGTATCGTAATCTGATTGAGTGATGATCCTCGCTGCACGGTGCACGGCGCGTACGGCCCTACGTGCCCATGTCCTCCCTCAAGACTACGTACCACTCATTTATTCAACCTTAATTTGATTAATGCAGCATAGTTTGGGAGAGCCTTGGTACTGAACTCGCAAATAAACTCCAAAAACTCCAAAGTCATGTTTTATTCTGAACTCCGACGACAGCAAAACGTAACAATGTTACATGACTAGGTTCGGACCCAGTCCTACGCGAGCTAATACTACTACAGTCCAGGACACTACATTCCTCCCCCCTAGTCTCTAAACTAGATAAGACGATATCTCAAACTTAACGGCAGTTATAACAGTGTCACTAATAAGTTCTCACTGAAAACGTTTTGGTGGTTTACGCTCTCTGGTTGGATAACGCCTAGGCGGTGTCGTAACAGGATCATCACCCGTACGTGGAAAAGTTACTGCTTCCTCTGGACTGGTCACAGCAGGAGCCGGTGACTTTACACTTCTCTCTGCCGCATCTCTCTGTTGTAACGAAACATCAGGTGGTGCCTCCTCGCGTGTCTCTTGTGGCGGGACAGGATCTGTCTTACTCTGCACTTGTCTAGGAATTATCTGGTCATGGTGTCTTCTCACAATCAGACCATCTCCTAACTCGATCTTGGCTGACAAAGGACCTGTCTCTTCGACTATCGTACCCGGTAGCCATTTGGAACCTGCTGAGTAGTTGCGTACCTGAACAGTGTCGCCTACTTCTAGCTCTCTTGCTCGGCTGTGCTCGTCATGTTGTCGATTTTGTCTTTCTTGGGCCATACTGACTTTTCCTTAAGTGTCTGGGCGAAGCAGGTCCAGACGAGACCTCAGGTTGCGCCCCCATCGTAACTGGGCTGGCGATACACCAGTTGTAGACTGCGGAGTGATTCGGTAATTAAACAAGAAACGCGAGACCTTCGTCTCGATACTCCCACTGTCCTGTTTCTTCATTCCTTGTTTGAACGTCTGAACTGCTCTTTCCACCAGGCCATTTGTTGACGGGTGGTAAGGTGCTTATGTCACGTGTCGAATGCCGTTCTTCTGCATAAACATTTTGAATTCACTGCTCGTGAAGGAAGAACTGTTGTCAGATACGATCATCTTGGGTAGCCCATGAGTTGCAAATGTTGTTCTGAGTTTCTCAACAGTTACTTCGGTTGAAGTGCTACTCACACAGTGAACATCCAACCATTTGGAATGTGCATCGATGACTAGCAATAACGTCTTACCCATGAACGGTCCGGCGTGGTCAATATGGACGCGTAACCATGGACGACTTGGCCATTCCCAGGGATGTAGTAATGCTTGAGCATGCACTTTCTGGTGTGCTTGACATATAGCTTCGCGCTAGGCTCTTCATCCTTGAAATGCCCGGATGTGTTTCGTGTAGAGTGCTCACTACTTCCTTTCTTCCCTGGGGTAGCACTACCACCCTTGATTCCCACAACAGGCACCCCGCATGTACACCCAACTCATCTCTTCGTTTGAAATACGGTTTCAATGCCTCGTCTTCTACATATACTGGCCATCCCTGCAGTACGAACTGTAGAACCTGTGACAGTACTGGGTCACGGGCTGTCCACTGCTTAACTTTCAGTGCATTGACGGGGCTTGCATTCAGGGTGTCCATGAGATGAATGACTTCGCCCGGTATTGGTGTCATCGTTGGCTCTTCCGGAAGTGGCAATCGGCTTAGAGCGTCCGCATTGCTGTTCTCTCTTCCCGGTCGGTACTCTAACTCGTACTCATATGCTGTGAGTGTTAAGGCCCACCTCTGAATTCTTCCGGACACCATGGGTGGAATGGCTTGGTTTGGGCTTAACAAACCTAGCAGAGGTTTATGGTCAGTATACACCTTGAAATGCCGACCATACAAACTTCTTCACCGCGAACACCATCGCCAAGGCTTATTTACCCAACTGCGAGTACACCTTCTCTGCTTGGGAGAGTGTTCTCAAACTATACGCTATGGGTTTCTCCACTCCGTCTTCCATCGCATGTGCCAGCAGGCGCCGACGCCGTACGGTGACGCATCGAAAGACAGCACCAACTTCTTCTTGGGATCATAGTGCACCAGCACGGACGATGACTGCAGGAGATCTTTGGAAACTTGAAATGCCTTCTCCTGACGCTTACCCCATTTCCACGGTGTTTCCTTACGAAGGAGCTCGTGCAATGGTTTTAAAGTGGATGAAAGGTTGGGTAGGAACTTCCCATAGAAGTTGATCATTCCCAGAAACGACTTCAGCTCAGAGATGTTAGTGGGTGTAGGCGCTTCTTTGATGGCTTTTACTTTAGTTTTCACAACATAGTTTGTTTGTGATAGCTGTTTGATGACTGGCCGATTTAATTTTAGTTCTCTAGCCAATTCCTGGCCCTTCCGCTTCTATCACAAACAAAGGCAACTTCATTTCCTTGTCTTCATAGGACACAGTTACTTCTACTTGCCCCTTGGGTTTCACCTCTTCACTACCTCAGACTGCGCCAATTTGGGTTGCTTATCTCCCTCCCATAGGTTGTTGTAAGTACTTTCTCTAATCACGGCTAGGGATGCCCCAGTATCTAGTTCCATGGTTAAAGTCTCCCCATTAATCTTCATGTTTACTTTGTATGGGGATGAGTGGTTGCTACTTATTTGGAAAAAGGAATATGCGTCGGTAGATTGTCCTTCATCTGAGTCTACTCCCTCCCCAATCTCTTTATGGTGTGACCCACTCCTTTCTAGATGATGGGCTCCCTGTGGTTTGTGTGAGCTTTCACCACGTTTTTGCCCTCTTTTTTAACTCGTGGATGCGCGCAAGCGCAGGAACGAGTTTTTGCGTGAGGTGGGCGAATGATGGCTAGCTAGCTAGCCGTTAGCAAAAAATCAATCAATATCAAATCGTATGCTGTTCGGAATACGAGTGAGGAAGCCTCGGGGACGAGTTTGAGGCACTGTGAGCTGTTGGGCGAGTGGCATTCAGAGCTGCAGAAATGTTTTACACGAAGACTACACACTGTGATGGCAGAAAAATTAACTTTATGAAATGATGGACTTGTTTACAAGGTTCTGTATTGCACAAAGGTTTGGTTTCCGGGAATATTTGGTCACTTGACTCGCAAACATGTCTCACGCCGAAGTCTAGCGTTGAACGGTTCTTGAAGGGGATGAGTATCGAAGGCAGAATAAAATACTGGTGAGTGTAATAAATCACAAATATAAATGTATATAGTTTAAAATTGTACGTTAATTCTAAAGTAGAATTAGAATCCGTTTACTCTTATTTACAAGTATTTGATCGAGTGTGTGTTCTTCGTGAAATATGATGGCTGCTTTCCGAGATCATTCCGATCTGAAGTACACACTGTACACAATGAAATGAGACCTTTCCCATGGTAATTCCAAGATGTCGATCACTTTATATTTTACTGGGCCTTCTGCCAACGAAATGAGACCTTTCTCGCGGTAATTAGGCGTTACAATCTCAAGATGTCGATCAGTTTATATTTTTCTGGGCGTTCTGCCAACTCAGGGAAGGCCCAGGAACGAACATATAGGTGTTTTTTTTTATTTTGAAATATAAAAGCTCTGAAATGCCATTTTCATCTATTTCAGATAGGTTACATGCGTAAAACGTATGTCAAACTCCCCAAATAGTTAAGCGAGTATTTTCTAATCTTAAGCTTCTATTATTCTTCACTAGGTTTTTTTTTGGGGGGGGGGGGGGATGTGGGGCAGATACCCCACTTGTCTCCCTGCTAGCTACGGCCAGGGTCCCGTTTCTCGAAAGCCCCGATAACTTGATAACTTACCGGGCCCGGTAAGCAATACGTTTTTAGCATTTTTAACGGTATTACCGGGTCCGGTAAGTTATCGGGGCTTTCGAGAATCCGGCCCCTGCAACCAGTTTTTAAAATGGATCAGTCATCTCATTTGTTCTGAAGAGCGCGCAAGCTTTATTTCAGCTCTGAAGTTTGGATGATATCTAGATACATGTAACTTTCATTACCTATCCTGAAAGTCGTCACATCATCAACAGTACATCTCATTGTCACACCAAATAGCATGAAAGTTAAATGGCAATATGAACTTCACTACTAACAACAATTGAAAGTTAAAGATTTCATGGCTCCTGTTCATTCCAGGCATAATGGACCAGTGTTGTATATATACTTTTCAGATGAAGGCTTTTCATAGCAATCCACTAACTTCGTCACTACATCCACGAGTTCACCATTGGGTGTCTATGTTTTCTTACGGCATGCACGGGAGATATGGCCAGAAGTTCCACAAGAATGACATTTAGCATTTTTAAAACGGCACTCATTCGCATTGTGCTTCCCTTCACAGCGATAGCATTTTTATTTCTTGATTATGTTTCTTTGGGGCAGTACTCTTGCTGGCTAGCTTGTTTACCATGGGATTTGCAGCAGTGTTCTGATTCTTATGCAAATCCCAAACATCTTTATTGGCAGCTTCAATAGCTAGGGCAATGTCTACTGCTTTTTTCAAGGTTAGTTTTGGCTCAGCCAGCAATCTGTGCTGTTTTTTGTTATCGCTTATGCCACAAACTAGACGGTCGCGTAGCATTTCGTCTAGACTAGCACCAAATTCACAGTGTTCTGAGATTGATCTTAACTCGGCTAGAAACACTGGGATTGACTCGCCTACCTGCTGAGTGCGATTATAGAATTTGTAGCGCTAAACTATTACCGACGGTTTAGGCGTAAATTGGGCTTGCACGAGTTTTGTCAGGTCGGTAAAACTCTTATCTTTTGGAAGCTCTGGGGCTACCAAACTTCGGATAAGCTTGTACGTTTTCGCTCCCACGCTGGCGAGGAAAATATATTTCTGTTTACTTTTGTCTCGAAACTCGTTGGCCTGGAAATAATGTTCCAGTCGCTCTACATAGTGATTCCACTCTTCCGAGTCTTGGTACTCGTAAATATTTCCAAACGTCGCCATTGTGTGGCCGTTTCGGTGGATATTCTACAGTTTACCTCATCGCCAATGTGGGTTGGGACAGATTACTAATACGCAGGCGCAAACGTTTGGCAATAGAAATGTTCAAGATCTATAATAACCAAGCACCTGGTATTTAATAGACAAATTTAATAGGGTTCATGTGATAGCTCCGGTCATGTTTTATTCTGAACTCCGACGACAGCAAAACGTAACAATTATGTTACATGACTAGGTTCGGACCCAGTCCTACGCGAGCTAATACTACTACAGGACACTACAGTTCATACTCCATATGCGCTTTTGATCATTAACATAAAAAAAGCGCATTATAAATACTAAATTATTATTATTATTTTTATATAACACAAGAGGTTCATCATCAAAATTACGGTAAAAAGCGATAATAGGCTACAGAGGAGCACATATTTGGAATAATTTACCGGAAGACCTGAGGCCGTTTAAACGCTTATGCAAACCGTTAGCTCTTCAAGCCAAACCGTTTAACAGTTATCGAAAATCGTTAGCTTTTCACGGCTGCCCGTTTAAACGGTTTGCCAAACCGTTAAACTATCTGAAAAAGCGTTAGGTACCCGTTAAAATTTTCCCGTTTAACGGATAACCGTTAGTGTACGTTTTCGCGTGTGAGGTCACATTTTATGTTAAAAAGCGCATTATAAATACCAAATTATTATTATTATTTTTATATAACACAAGAGGTTCATCATCAAAATTCCAACTGTTCCTCCCCTAAACGAATTATGGTAAAAAGCGATAATAGGCTACAGAGGAACACATATTTGGAATAATTTACCGGAAGACCTGAGGTCTAGCAAATCGTTAAATATATTTAAAACTAAGCTAAATGGTATACCTCCCTGCTTCTTTGACACCTTCTAATTACTCAGGCCAGGCCTTCGGCCAAGGCACGAGTCAGAAATCGCAAGTGTTTATTTTGTTTGTGTGTGTCGCTGTTTGGCGCCGGAAACCAATCAGATTGCACTGTGCTGATCACGTGAACACTCCCAGGTTAATTTATTTACACAACTTAATACAGTAAAATCAAGATGGTGGACCTGCGAGGAAATTTCTCTCAAATTTGGAGTCCCAATCTCTCAAATGTAAGCAATTTAAGGAACTGGCGCTCTTGTCGGATCCGAAGGACCGCGTTTTTTACCCAGATGGCCAGATATTTTATATACGACACAACGACCTGAAGCCGTGAAGGGTCAGATCAAAGCCAGGACCCGGCTAATCCACATTTAGCGTGTTGATTTGCTGCTGAAACCAAAGGCAAAGGCTTCTTCGATAGAAATGGCAAGGTGTTGCATGTGTTTTTCTTGGAGTGCAAAAGACTTCTCATTAGCTTCTCTTCCGCCACGGCTTTGTTATTTGAATCTCAGTGGATTGGTTGCAAGCCAGCAATACCAGAATTATACTCAAATATAATGCACAATACCATACAACTTCAACTTTATTAATATTTATATACGGAATTCTAACAGATAAGAAAAACTGAATTACATAGAAGCCGTGTTAACTACTATTAAATATATAAAAATACAGAATTGTCAATGTAATAATAATAATAATATAAAAATATATATACTATACTAATAATATGATATCCTAAAATTATGTAAACTACTACAAATGCAGATATAAACAGGCAATGATTTCAACCTCACCATACCTTCATGACCTAACATTAGACACGGTTCAGTTTCACTTTCCCTCTCAGACTGAATAAGAAGTCTTTAACAAAGCCAAACTCAACTTCAACTCAAGAGCAAATCTGAGAGGGAAAGTGAAACTGAACCGTGTCTAATGTTAGGTCATGAAGGTATGGTGAGGTTGAAATCATTGCCTGTTTATATCTGCACGATTTGTTTGTCGATTTTTTGCAATAGTCAGTGTACTTTTTTACCAAGTCTATTTATATCCAGTGGTATCCTTCTGATCATGATTATATTCGTCAATTTCTGGAAGAATGCAGACATGCCAGTAGAAGATAACTGCAAATTTTATGAAGTCGAAGAACCAGACATGTACGCGTACATAATCACACAGAGACGTGCTGCAAACACTCATTGTCATACAACGAGTCATACATTGTCATCACATCTTAAACGAATTTTAGGAAAAAGCAGAAAAGTGAGGCGAGTTAGAAAACAAAGCTGTAAAAATGGTCCACAGACACTGAGACATCTGGCATCTACGTAACTTAGCAAAACACATAGTTAGAAATTACACATTTAGGTACATGTATAAACATAAATTCACTACCCGTCAGCATGCAAATAAAACATGACCGGTTCGGACGGAGAAGAGAGAAATCAGAGATATTTTAAAAAATCACGTCGAAAAGACTGTAGTGTAACTACATTTACAAGCCAAAGCGAACCAGAGGAAAATGTAAATTTCTACAGTATCTCCAATCATTGCACATACCTGAGCAGTTCTCTTCAAAAATCTGAATCATAAAAAGAATCACTGCAAAATCATGCTGTCTAATGACATTGAACAGGCCTTTTTGATTCAATAATTAATAAGTGCTGATATGTTTAGGTTAACAGCCAGATTCTCTTGCTTGCGATTAAAACCGTTAGATGTTTGTAGTGGTGGAGAGATTACAACAACAACAACAATTTATTATACCCTTACAAAGTTTACAAGTGTGACAAATTAATGGTAAGAAAAAATACATATTTAAAGGTACTGGCTTCCTGAAATAACTGAGAACTTAAAAATGCCAGGAGCCAGTTTACATGGAATTGAAATTAAATTACTAGGTCGGAGGACATGAACAAATACATACACATATCTACATAATTATACAAACTATTACAATATATTACAATATAAACTATTACAATATATACGGTGGCATATATATAGTAATACAATAATATTAATACAGTGTAAATTAATAAATTAATAAATTAATAAATTAATAAATTAATAAATTAATAAATTAATAAATTGATAAATTGATAAATTGATAAATTGATAAATTGATAAATTGATAAATTGATAAATTGATAAATTGATAAATTGATAAATTGATAAATTGATAAATTGATAAATTGATAAATTGATAAATTGATAAATTAATAGACAAGAAAGGAAAGGCTGATTACAATGTATCTAATAAACTAGAACCTTTACGAAATAATACATGAATTATGAATTGCATAATCTTATGATAAAACACATATAGACCAATGAAAAGAAGGTGGAGAGTGACATATAATATGGAACAAATATATTTTTTTAAAGTGACGTGATGATGATTGTGAAATACAAGTTAAGTTTCATCACGTTTATTCATACCTAGAGGTTCAAGAGTTTGACCTCGATCAATAAGATACGCTTCTCGCGCTTTGCGTATACTGTCTCGCTGAGAAAAAACAAGTTCTAGTGGAATTAGCTGCATATCAGTAGGTGAATGATTGTTAGTTAGAAAATGTTCTGAAACGGCAGTAGGCTTGGATGTGTTAGAAGGATTATCTAATGTACGGCGGTGTTCGTTAAAGCGGTCTTTAAGGCGGCGTTTGGTTTCTCCGATATATTGAACGTTACAGCGTTTACATTGGACCATGTAAATTAGGTTTTAGGAATTACAGTTAATGTGGTATTTAATAGCTCTTAATTCGCCAGTAGAGTGGAAAGTGTAATTATTTAGACCATTGTCAATGTATTTACAGGTTAAACAATTAGTGCCACAACGAAAAGAACCGGGAGGATCGTTATTAGGTTTGTTAGTTGTTAGTTGAGCTCTGACTAAAATATCACGAAGGTTATTATTACGTCGATAAGCGACTAGAGGTACAGATGTAAATATATTTTTGCAGTGATTAGAAGACAACAATATGTTAAAATGTTTGTGCATGATAGGAGAACAAGAAGGTAAAGCAGGGTTATAAGTTATAACGAGCGGTACTCGGTTAGATTGGTTGTTAGTTTGTTTGGGCTCTAGTGCTTCGGCGCGGGTTATGTTATTGACACGATCTATTTCTTTGTTAAGAAAATTACGGTTATATCCTCGTTTATTGAGATACGATTTAAGTTCATTAGTGCGTGAGATGAAAGTTTCATTAGAAGAACAGATGCGACGAAGTCTGAGAGCAAGGCTGAAAGGTATGGCGCGTTTGGTGTGGTTAGGATGGCATGAAGAGTGCAAGAGATATTGATGTTTATCAGTAGGTTTAGTATAGAGATCTGTAGCGATGTGACCGTTGTGAAGGCCGACATTCACGTCCAAAAAAGGAATGTTAGAAGAAGAGTGAGAGGAAGTAAATTTAATGGTGGCGTGGATGCCGTTGAGATAAGTGACAAATTCTGTAAGTTGGCCAAGCGTGTGGGTCCAGATAATGAATATGTCGTCAATGTATCTCCACCAACAGTAGGGCTGGTGGGGTGCGTGAGAGAGTGCGTTAACTTCAAATTTAGCTAGAAAGAGATTAGCATAAGAAGGTGCCATTCTGGTGCCCATGGCGGTACCGTGTGTTTGTAAAAAATGTTTGTAATACTGATAATACTGTAGGAATTACAGTTAATGTGGTATTTAATAGCTCTTAATTCGCCAACCTAACCTAACCTAATCCATAACAGAAAGATGGTAGCCTACAGTTTGCATAAACTGTATTCCAGTAAGCTCAGTGGTTAAGTGTCAGTCTGTTGTGCAGGAGGTAGTGGGTTCAAATCCAGGTAGGTCCTTAAAATAACTGGGAGAACTGGTACTGCATGCCTTTGCTCTGACATCTGCAAATGGTTCTAAAACCTTTGTGTCTTCTTGGGTCACACTGTTAAATCATAAGCCGACACTGAGAATGCAACCTAATCTCTGGTAGCTGGACCACCCTCAAGTGTAGTGGAATTATATAGTCATATAGATATAGAGTAAATGAATTTGTCCCCAATAAATAAATATAGCAATACCATGCTAAATACATTGCCACTCTCCTCTGTTAGTAGTAGTACTAGTTTCCTTGGTGCCACTATATCGATTTTATTTATTATAAATTTCAACGCTAAATCTAGTAGATTATATACTACATAAAACATAATCATGACTGCTGCCTTAAAATAATCTTTGTTGTTGTAAATGGATGGGTAAATAATGCATGTATCAGCAGCTTCCAACAGGGGTGGATCTATGGGAACCTTGTCAGAATTAATTGTTGCCCATCGGTGAGAGAGGGGGGGGGGAGTCACTTTGTTCATGGATCAGGAACCAAGGGGACCGACCTTGTATGAATTGTTACTAATTGCTGTGCCCTATACCAGGGGATTTGATATGACAGGTTTGATTGGGCATTTGGACAAATCCCCAGGGTACCTGGGGGGTTGACCCCTGGGGGAAGTCACTGATACATGCATAACACTGCTGTAGTAGCTGCCAGTAAATATGTAAAGTTACTGATACAGTGCAAACCTGAATGCTAAATCACTGGGAGGAAGTTCAAAGGAACATTGCATGTGTTATTTTAAAGATTTGTTGTTGAGGTTTTACTTGGCCTCTTCTATTCTTCCCTGAAAACCATGCCTTGAACCATGTGAAATGAAACTTGTTTGGTAAAGAGTTGTAAGTCTCATAACAGCAGAGCATGATGGAATTAATCATTCGTATTCACTATATTATCACTGGTCTTGCGTTACCACATGTATATTGTCTCACACACATGTAGCCACTGTTAATGTTACAAACATGGCTGCAATTTGCTTTCCGCTTTCCGTGGCATCACTCTAAAATAGGATTCTTTTTACATGAGTAATATAATATTCTTATTATATGGCTTCTCTGGAGACAATTAAAGAATCACAATTCTTTTTCAAAATAATTTATGTATGTAACTCTTGTAAAAAGAATTCTAAAAGAATTTATTATTCTCTCAAAGGCTAAAAAAATGACAAGTGTAAAATACTTTTTTAATCGAACCTGCAAAGTTGTACCAACTATTCCTTGTTGAAATTCCATATGGCCCGAATAAAGACTGGTACAGCCTCTTGTTTATTCTGTTACAGTACTATAGTTTAATATATCGTACACGAACGCTAAAATAACCGACTTTGGCGTTTTAGCAGATTTTAATAGCATGTAACTATGTTACTTATTAATATTGATTGATATAATAGATAATTACTAACGCGCTCTCTAATTGGTCAAAAACCATGTGTTTGTGAGAGTACAGATACATAGAAAGTATGAACAAACCAATCAGAGCGCGCGTTACTTGGGACATGATGTCATTTCATCAAGATTTCCATGTGTCTATACAAAATTGAAAATCAAAATGGCGGAGTGACAGATTTGCAACTGGACTTTGGCTGTGTATTTTGAAGCTGAAATTGAAAGAGAACTAAAACAACATTTCCGAAAAGGATATCCTAGAGGTCAACACAATTCTTGACGCAAATTTAAGCCAAAGGATAAGGCATTCCAGGAACAGTGGACTTAAAATGAATGTTTTTTTGTCTTCGGCCTTCGGTGGGTTACAACAATACAAGGCATGCACACATTGGATTTGGCGAACCCCAGGGCCAGGATGAAGATTCTGTTAGCTTTCAGTAAAGGAACTCTTATTTGAACACCAAACTGAATGGGACCTTCCTTCCAGATAGTGAAATGAGGTTTTGAGTCCAAGCTTTTGACATTTTGTTTTGGTTTCTGTTTTTGTGTGTGAAAAATCGCCATTTGGCATTTGCTTGCAAAATTCGGATATTATTTTTCATGTAGTTGTTCGTGAAATTAAATTAGAAAGCTAAAACTGAATGTAATGCTAACAACTGGCTTAATTTTCATGACTTCGTTTTTCGGAACACAAAAGTCAAAACTGTCGGTCTTGCGAGGACTTTGTGCATTTCGTTCGTAAAAATCTAATAAATAAAGCAAGTAGAACAAGGTTTGTTGTGGTCTGTACTCTGACAAAAACACTCCTGAAGCTGTAGAACATTAAAAAAGTTACAGAAATCACTCGCTGCTCGTAATTCCTGTACTCTTGTTTTCATGTTCTACAGCTCCAGTCGTGTTTTTGTCAGAGTACAGACCACAACAAACCCTGTTCTATTTGTTAAGTATAGATTTTTATACACGGCTTTTATGTAAACCAGTCTTAGTTACTGTTGAAACTACCGTGTCTAAATAAAGTTTTTATTCTATTCTTCATATTCTATAACAATAATGCACACTGAAGGCCTTGAAAAGCTGTGGATGCACGAGTACAATACGAGAATAACACGAGCAAAGCACGACCATCAGACTAGTATAACACGAGCATAACGCGAGTGCAAGTTTCAGGACCATCTTTTATTTATTTTACAATATAAAATTCGATTTCCGTAAGATGAACAATCAAGCCGAAAGAGCTTTGAAGATGAGGGATAAGAAACGGGATGAGTTTAACAGCCAATGAAATCGCGCGTTATTGGAATGCTCCCAAGTGTATATTAAGCTGGTGATATTTCTAACTCTTAGTTGTGTTTTCCTCATCATCCTAACCTAAATTTCAACCACAGACGAGTTTACAGCTACCAACATTTTCTCTGTGATTTCAGGTGGTGATAATGCAGTCGTACAAGAACAACAGTTCTGTTCCCATCGAGGCGAAGTATGTGTTCCCTCTTGACGACATGGCTGCAGGTATGGAGACCGTGGAATTTCGAACAGCATTCTGGAGTCACTAACACAAACTCTAGTTATAAACTGCAATATCTCACAAGAAGGAAAGAGATACATCGAAATAATATATATTTATCCATGATTGAAGTCTTTAATATGCTTCATTGTGCGATTGCGATTGAAATAATTATGTTTTTCAGATGTCTTTCAAATCTGGTGAATTAAAAAATATCGAAACATCTTTGCATTATTTATGTACTTACAGTACATGTATGTATATTGTACTGGTCAACCTTTTTGATAAAGACTATGTGTACATTTACGCAGTATCAATAATTCACTTACTTATTTATCGAACATGTTGAAGTATTTGCGTTCTTAGCTTCACGGACTCAACGATAGCTTACAATGAGCTTACTCTTGAGTCCATCGTCAAAATATCCATCTTATTTTAAGTATAACAGCTCTGTATATTGCCTGTGTTGTTAGTATGTGGATTCGAGGCGTTTATCAATGGCAAGCATATTATTGGTGAAGTAAAGGAGAAGGAGCAGGCGCATAGAGAATACCGTGAGGCCATCAGCCAGGGGCATGGGGCCTACCTCATGGACGAGGAGACGCCGGTGAGCTAGTGACGAATTGCTTAGTAATAATGATAATAATAATAATAATAATACATAATGATAACAATAATGGTTATAATTACGTGTCAATGTATGTAAGTTACCCAGGCTCGTATATTTCAGTGCGTGCTGCAAACAGTGATGGATGGTTCTATTTTACAAATAGCTGCCCTTCGAAATTTGATGTTCTTAAAGGTAGCACATAAACCCTTGAAAGTTCGTTTTTAGCTCGTGGATGCGCGCTGATAGTTTCCCGCGGAACTTTGATGTTACAAAAATAAGGCCGAGAACGCACTCTATTGTGTTTATTGTTCAACACAATATTTTTAGTGAAGTAGCTCTATAAACTACATCGTTCTAAAAAGGACAAAGTACAAAGATTCGCGCGAATGAATAGATTTGATTGAAATGAAATGAAAAGTTAAGGTTTAACTGTCATAAACTGACAAGCGGGCAGGGCTTTGAAAAATAGGGAAATTGTGGGGAAAAGCTTTTGAGAATGGCATATAAATATGGTCTGTAATATTAGCTAACTCGTCACCTGCACCCCCGGGGGGTCACTCATGTTTCTGTAATAGATACAGAATGAGTGGCCGTGCTTTATGGGATTTACACTGAACTTGAGCTGAAAGCGGACACAAATTCATTTCTCCAAAGTTCTGTTTGCGAGATGACAAAAAATGGAGTTTACTGCTAAGTCGACCACAAATCAATTTTTTCTCGCATAAAAATTAAATGTGCAGTGGCAAAACTGCCCCGATGACAAGTCGCGTTGTGGCTGGACGTCTGGTTGTACACCTGCACCTTCACTTCCCAAACTGGAGCTTGGAGGATTTGACGAGATTGGTACCAGTGGGGATCTGCCATTTTCTGAATGTGCCAGGGCTATCTTTGGACTAGCTGTAAGGACATTTGAGTCTTGTGCATACGAAACTACTTACAATGGTGGAGGAATGAGCCTGTTGTTCAAACTTTGGTCTCGCGTTGTACGACTCGATAGAAGTGTCGCTCTTGTAGCCGGTGATACTCTTCACTCGGGAATTATCCACACCAGCTGCTTTTAAGATAGTTTCAGCAGTAGCACGAATACAGTATGGAGTGTAGGGGACCAAGAGGTTAGCCTTATTGCTCATAATGGTGAGTAGATTCGCAAGGATATTTTTCCCATTGGCGAATTACAGTACCAAACAGAGACATCTGAATGAAAGTTTTCTGACTTGGCGTTTCTGGCCTTCTGCCACAAAGCTGGGCACTGTGGGTGTCGCTTCTCCAGGTATTTCTTGATATATCGGACTGGACACCTCCAGGTTTTGTGGTCATTCACTCATTATGGCTAGCGATTTGTCTTCACTATCTTTGAGGTCTCCAGGATGGTTCTTCGTTGCACGCCCTCTTAAGGTAAAGTACTCGAGGCTTGAGTAAAGTGCTTGTTGTTTTGCCAAAAACTATGTCATCGGCGACCATAGCCCTCTGATTCTCTCTTTTACCGAAATATAGCATGATGTAAAACCATGCAGTTTGAATAAGACTTTCTGAGGTCTTGTTGCCGAGCTGGCTTGTTGCATAGAGCTTTTCTAAATTTCTTTTGAAATAGTTTGCTTATATTTTGTTGAGGAAATGACTCCATTTTTTGCCAGGTGTTCCAAATGTGTGTCCAGAGCATCGTTGGCGGGAACAAATATTTGGTCTCTTATCAAAGAAAATGGCTTGTGGTATGGTGCTTTAGTTAGAAAGCGTTCAAGGCCAGAACGGATAGCTTTCATTGAATTGCCTGAATAATGTTCTCCATTCATTGTTCGCGCTTCCTCGTAAAACATCCACAGAGTCGTCGCAAGGTAAAATCTTTGATTTTCTCTTTTATTCCTCTTACATTGCACCAAGCTGAAAATATAAAATAACATTACCGTTTGTTCTCTCTGTTGTGTTTATTGGAAGCATGTAAAGGTGAATTGCATAGTCGTAAGTGGAAAATTATATTAAGACACTTTGTAACAGTTTAGCACTTATTGGCTAAAAGCGATCACGTGACGTGATAGTTGTCGTCCGCGGAGGCAAACTATCAGGCGTTATAGTTCACCACAAAATTTTGGCGCGCGCTCATTGGCTAAAAGCGATCACGTGACGTGATAGTCGTCATCCGCGGAGGCAAACTGTCGTGCCCACTGAGCACGAAAGACAATTTTGTGTTGAACAATAGGGCCATTTATACGAGAGAAATAAGACGCGGCTTACATAAGACGCGACTTACGTAAGACGCGAACTGACCCATTTATACGAGCTAGGCTTGCATAAGACACAAAGTTCTCGTATAAATAGTTCGCGCCCAGTAAGGTATATGCCTCGTTTTCGGGTATGGTTGTCATGGTTCAGTATGTCGTGTCAAAATGTATCAAAATGGCGCGGGTTGGCAAGAAGGCAAAACATTTGGCGTTGTCAAAGAAAAAAAACGACGTAAATGTCAGTGTCTGTTCTGTTTCAAATTCCTTGCACACCTGCAAGAATTGCTTCTCTCCCAATAAGGTCCAAGTGTTCCTCTTAGCAGGCCTCTTGGCTCTTTTCTTTTCAGCGCTACCAGCTTCGTCTGCCGACTCAACAGAAACAAAAGTAGCCGCCATCTTGTCCTTCATTTCCGGCCGGGAAAACGCAACAGCACAATCTCGTTCCCAGAGCCCGCGATATTTTGGCCAGTGCCAAGATAACAACAAAACGTACGCATGCGCGATAACTGTTCCCCTCTTCAACAAGACGCGAACAACTGTTGACCCCGTTTATACGTGAGTTTTCGCGTCTTATCTTAGACGCGGCCTAGCTAAGAACAGCTCAAAACCCTAGTCCAGAATAAGCCGCGTCCTATGTTAGACGCGGCTTGTGTTAGTCGCGAACAGAGGTTTTGTACCTTTTATACGAGTAGTTCGCGTCTTACGTAAGCCGCGTCTTATTTCTCTCGTATAAATGGCCCTAATAACGCAAATAGACTGTGTCTGTCTCGGACCTATCGACTGATAATTTCCCTTGGAAATTTGATGTTCTTAAAACTGGTATATAAGCCCTCGAACTTCGTTCTCGGGCTTATATTTGTTTTAAGAACATCAAATTTCCGCGGGCAACAATCAGCCGATAGTTCCTCGACGGACACAGTCTATTTGTATAATAGTGCCCGCTGAGCACGAAAGACAATTTTGTGTCGAACAATAACGCAAATAGAATGTGTCTGTCTCGGAATTATCGGCTTCGTTCTCGGGCTTATATTTGCTTTAAGAACATCAAATTTTCGCGGGCAACTATCAGCCGATAGTTCCTCGACGGACACAGTCTATTTGTATAATAGTTCCTCGACGGACACAGTCTATTTGTATAATAGTTCCTCGACGGACACAGTCTATTTGTATAATAGTTCCTCGACGGACACAGTCTATTTGTATAATAGTTCCTCGACGGACACAGTCTATTTGTATAATAGTTCCTCGACGGACACAGTGTATTTGTATAATAGTTCCTCGACGGACACAGTCTATTTGTATAATACATGTAGTTCCTCGACGGACACAGTCTATGTGTATAATAGTTCCTCGACGGACACAGTATATTTGTATGATAGTGCCTCGACGGACACAGTCTATTTGTATAATAGTTCCTCGACGGACACAGTCTATTTGTATAATAGTTCCTCGACGGACACAGTCTATTTGTATAATAGTTCCTCGACGGACACAGTCTATTTGTATGATAGTGCCTCGACGGACACAGTCTATTTGTATAATAGTGCCAAGTGGCGAACCAATGAGAGCGCGCGAAAATGTTGTGTTGAACTATAATTGTATAATAGACGGTGCCTGCATAACCAATCAGATTGCGAGTTTGCCGATAGTCGGTGGCTGGGTTATTCCCTCTTCGTATACGTTTTATTGAACGTTAATATATATTTTTTCAATTAGTATTTTAGTAACTATTCTGTATTATGTTTCGCCACCATGTATATATGCTGACCGCTTTTATCATCATACATAGTGTGTACACTAAAAGGATAATTAAAATGAGATGGGGTTGGTGAAGGTCACATCCACCATGTATATATGCTGACCGCTTTTATCATCACACACAGTGTGTACACTAAAAGGATAATTAAAATGAGATGGGGTTGGTGAAGGTCACATCCACCATGTATCTATGCTGACCGCTTTTATCATCATACATAGTGTGTACACTAAAAGGATAATTAAAATGAGATGGGGTTGGTGAAGGTCACATCCACCATGTATATATGCTGACCGCTTTTATCATCACACAGTGTGTACACTAACAGGATAATTAAAATGAGATGGGGTTGGTGAAGGTCACATCCACCATGTATATATGCTGACCGCTTTTATCATCACACACAGTGTGTACACTAAAAGGATAATTAAAATGAGATGGGGTTGGTGAAGGTCACATCCACCATGTATATATGCTGACCGCTTTTATCATCATACATAGTGTGTACACTAAAAGGATAATTAAAATGAGATGGGGTTGGTGAAGGTCACATCCACCATGTATATATGCTGACCGCTTTTATCATCACACACAGTGTGTACACTAAAAGGATAATTAAAATGAGATGGGGTTGGTGAAGGTCACATCCACCATGTATATATGCTGACCGCTTTTATCATCATACATAGTGTGTACACTAAAAGGATAATTAAAATGAGATGGGGTTGGTGAAGGTCACATCCACCATGTATATATGCTGACCGCTTTTATCATCACACACAGTATGTACACTAAAAGGATAATTAAAATGAGATGGGGCTGGTGAAGGTCACATCCACCAGGTATATATGCTGACCGCTTTTATCATCATACATAGTGTGTACACTAAAATGATAATTAAAATGAGATGGAGTTGGTGAAGGTCACATCCACCATGTATATATGCTGACCGCTTTTATCATCATACATAGTGTGTACACTAAAAGGATAATTAAAATGAGATGGGGTTGGTGAAGGTCACATCCGCGATGGCGACCGATGTGAACATTACCTTGTTGAATTGTTTTTGTTTAGAGTGATGTTTGATTGAGTGTCGTAAAACCAATACTAAAGTAATTATATAGCCAAACACCAGAGTAAGTAAAAACACAATGAGCCAATCACGAGCTGAAGTAATGCGTGACTGGTTTTGCTTGAACCACTCACAAGGAAAAGTAATTGCAATGGTGGATAAAAAGCGAAAATTGATTGCGTGACGGACCAAAACAAAACAAGGTTTTAGTTTAGAATTTGATTGGCTGATATTTACAAAACATTTTCCACAGCCAATAGAAAAGCTAAGCAAACGCAAAACCAAAGCAATCACTGAATTACTTTCGCCACTCAATCGACTCACTGGACCGCTCTAGTTGCTTGTGTTGAATTGGTTGTGTTTAGGACGTATTCACTGTGAATGTTGGCAACCTGCCTCCGAACGCAAGCGTGCTCATCAAGATAACTTACGTGGCTGAACTGACTGTGGAAGGAGAAAACATTTGCTTCGCTCTACCGGGCAGCGTAGCACCATGGAAACGAAGCCAGGCACTTGATGAAATTACCCAGGTAACCTCAAACGACAGTGACCTAAATACGAGCCAGGGTGGCGCAGTGGTTAAGCGCTTCTCCTCTCACCTCTGTGGCCCAGGTTCGATTCCTGGACGTGGCGCCATATGTGAGTTGAGTTTGTTGGTATCTCGCCCTTGCTCCGAGGGCTTTTCTCCGGGTCCTCCGGTTTTCCCCCCTCCGCAAAAACCAACACGCTAAATTCTAATTCGATCTGCGGATTAGCGGGGACCTGGCTTTGATAATCCCCCATGGTTGTTTCAGGTCTCGTTAGAAATTTAGAGTAACTGACATCACATGGCCATACACTATCGAGGTCAAAACGAGTGTTCCGATTGGCTGCTACGTTGTCTTGCAGCTGGGTAACCTTTTTCAATCCGCATATTTTGCCATATAATAAAATACTTACTAATCTTACTCACTCAAGACCTACTGTCAGTACGGACCGTTCTGTCCAGCGGTATTCCCCAGTATGACCCTCGCGCTTGTTAGTATTATATAATTAGTAAATAAAAGACTTGGGTTAGGGTTAAACCTAAACCCTAACCCTGTAACCACTTCCAACTTAGATAACTTCATGTTAAAGTTATGTTGCCATGTTTGTATGTGTTCACAGACTGATGTGGAGACAGTTTGTGTCGAGAAAGAACAGCAAAAGTAAGTTGATCATCAAATCTGTACTCAACATTAAAGAGGCTGTCTCAGCCTCCATTTTTGATGCCATAGAAAAAAATGGCTGCCAATCCAAAATTCAGTTTTATGGTTTAAGCTCCTCAGTTCCAGTGAGAATGATTTGAAGACATACAATGAGTGGGTTCACACTAAATATTCCAGTCTGACTTAAGACAGATTTCCTTCAAGTCTGACTTCAAATATTTTTTGTGCAAAGGCGTTCAGACTATTACGTGATGTACGACTTGAGTACTGACTTGGTAATCTCACATCATGAGTATCTCAAATCACCCCAAACACGTGTTGTTGTTGTTCTAGTAATTTTGAAATCCCTTCGCTCTGCCTCTTTCAAGGCGTAAATCGTGTGCTTTCATAGCTGTATTTTTTTGTTTGCGCATGCATATACAAATAAATGAAATGGCATCTCAAAGGCAGACCTTAGTTCGACAAGTAATGGAGGAAATGTGTGTCGAGCTTGATTAGATGTTCCTGTTCACCATCATACTTGCCCAGCTTTCGGATGGAAATGAATGAGAAACTTTCGAAGGCTTGTGCGATCAACTGAGGGCTGATCTTGTGAAGCGAGAGACAAAAATGCGCTAACCCGTTTCTGTAGAGAAACGTGTTGCAGTAGGGATATGGAGGCTGGCTACAGGGAATAGCTTCAGGTCGTGTGGACTGCAATTTGGAATTGGAAAATCGACCGCAAAAGATATTTTCTATTTCTTTGAAAGAGCTTTATGCCAGCATAAACACTTGTTCATAAAATTCCAATAACTCCAGCGGAAGTTCAACATGTTATGGATGAATTTGAGGAACGATATAAGTTTCCGCAAATTGTAGGGGCCATATATGGCTCACACAATGAGATAAAAGCGCCACCAGAGAACTACGAAGATTACTTTAATAGAAAACACTACTATAGTGCACACCTACAGCTGCTATTCGGCACATTGCAGTAGGATATCAGTATTCGAGTACTCGTGGTGTGTTCGATCTTGCAGAAAACCAACGCATATTGAATGCGTCTACCGTAAATGTGAATGGAATCGAGGTCGGCCAATGCTCGTATAGGGGATAGTGATACCTCTCTTCTAACTGACTAATAAAGCCGTTTGCTGATCGATCGTGGCGGATTGGCCCCACATGAGCGCAGGTTCAACAAGAAACTTGGAGCTATGCGGTCTGTCGTGGAGAGAGCATTTGGCCTCCTTCAAAATCGCTGGAGGATCATTCTTAAAAAAATCGAGCAAGATCTCGAAAATGTCCCACAAACCGTGACTGCTGCCTGTGTTCTTCACAACTATTGCATTGTGAATGGAGATTTAATAGATGATGATCGCTATGATGGTGATGACGATGGTGGTCCTGGTGGTAATGTGCGGGGGATGAAAGTGAGAACGAACGAGGGTGGCTATTATGCATCATTTAATCGATAGTGGATATTTATAGTTATGTTAAAACACCACAAATATAGCGGATTCCCCTGAGAAAGTCAATCGGCCTAACACTCTTTTCCATATTAAATTGTTCTGCCCTTTCCGGCATACCTGTACAAAAAGAGTACGCTAACAGGCGCTGTTCCAAGTCCGCTTACTTTAACGTAGCAAGGCAAAATATTTTTTGTGTTGTAACAAATGCCTTTGAATTCGAGGGCTTATGAATGGTCAATTCGAGCCGGCGAGCATCTTGTTTTTATGGAGAGCACGAGAAACTATACTTTGTGATCACTACGAGCCTTCAGCAGGGTTGGCACGTCTTGTGCCGGTGCGGCTGACCGTTGCAATGGCCGAGTCTGGATTACACTCACCCCTCGGACCAGTAGGGATTGGCGTAACTCGCCGGATCATCCAAATTAAAATATGTGGACTCGATCACCATTCTATTCGGATTGATGGCATCTCGCTTTCCCAGAACTTCATTCATTTCGTCGAAAAACGCAAAGTTTTCATTCTGCCAATAATGGTTTTGAACTTATACTCCATGTTCTTGATTCCTTTTTTTCGCCTGGGCCTCGGTTTACCTTGACCCTACGATATTCCTTGACCCTCGCAAACCTCTTCAAATTCTGCACAGATATTCCCCCAAACCTGACTCTTTACGGAGCTGGAGCCCCGTTTTAGAGCTGTGTAACGAAATTTCCACGCGTCGATGAGGATAAGGGACTCGCTCTTTCCCCACTCTAAACGACTGCCCTTTCCTTTACTTGCTTTGGCTTTCCCGGCTTTACTTTTGCCTTTACTGGTTTCTATTGATTTATCTGACGAGGAAGGACTTTTCGCCGTAAGACATTTCAATGTAGCCGAAGTAAAATCTTCCGGGGGGAGGGAGGGTGGAAAGGAGAAATGGAAGCGACCGAAGCCCACACTGGAAGAGTTTGACGCTGAATGCTGAAATCCGCCAGGGAGAAAAGGAGATTGTTGGTTGATGAGTTGGCTCAGGATGAAAACTGCTGATATCTGCCACGGCCGAAAGGGGAATCGTTGGCCGAGTAAGCATGAGCAGAGTTAGAGTTTAACGACTGCTGAAATCTACGAGAAATTGCGAAATTCCGCTTTATCTTTTGGGGTAAAGTTTAGCATGTGAAAGTTAAGAAATGAACAGCACATCCAACTTACCTCCAGTACTCACGAGAATCGACCAGCTCAGTTGTTATAACTTATATAGCAGAAGTGTTTTGATTCGAAGAGCGAGCGAGTATTTATCGTATTCGATGCTGAATGAAAACTGATGTCTCGAGGTTGATGTACAATCGACCCTATCTGTCAAATAATTGTTTATATAAGCGTCCAAGTAAGGCCCAAGTCAAGTTTGCAAACGACTTAAAGTTATACCGGAAGCCTTTGGATTTGCCGACATTTCGACGGATTTCAAGTCAGACTTGGGTTTCCCTCGATTGCCCGTTCACACAGACATCAAATCTCAAGTCTGACTTGGGGCTCTAGTGTGAACCCACTCAATAACCAACAGATCTTTTTAAATTCAGAATTGGATTACATGAAAGGAACTGATAGCTTGTGAGGTGCGCAAAGGAGACTGGTTAATATAGCCCTTTTAAAGTTAACATTTCTTGTCATACCCTGATAATGACGTCCAGTTGGCCAAAGGAGATAACAATGCCGTTTTGTATACTATTTTGTCATTCCTGTATGAATTTTATTAATATGCCTGCACCGAATAAAGCCTGGTAACAATGACATCGGAGCGAGACCAGTAGTACAAAACATTGCAAAACCAACGTCGGCCAGAACTGTCTCAGATGTCTTCATACGGCGCTCTTGTGTTCCTTTGTGTCACAGGGAAAGTAATGTTATTTTCGGTTATCAATTGTAGCTTTTGTCGCTTCCTATGATAAGCTGGGACAACTCGTCTTGTTTTAATGCCTTTATGAATAAGGTTAATTGTCATATTATAAGTCTTCTCTGCATCTTCTTCACAGTAATACGTCGATACAAGTTGCCATAGAGATGCCATTTGAAATCCGTACAATCCAGTGTCCAACTCATCCAATCCAGATCAAGGTAAGACTGAAGAGAGTGGCGAGTCGGTGACACACGGCATGTATTTTCCCGTGATTTCCCTAATACAATGTTCTTCTCATGTTCCTTAGCGCACATCCACTAAAGCCGTGGTAGAAATGGACCAAGGCTGCCAACTGGGCGACGGTTTTCAACTCTTGATAGAGCTGGCTGAGATCCACGTACCCAGAATGTGGGTGGAGAAACATGACACTGAAACTGACAGCCAGGTGAGGCAGGTGTCTGGAAAGATGACTGTTGGGTACCTTTCATCAGAAACGGGAGATGTTTTACAGTAATGTGTATATATAATGGAGTTCATGTAAAACGGAGTTCATGATCATCGGTACACGGCAACAACTTTCTAAGCAGTCAGTTCAACAGCTAACTGCGGGCAATTCGTCCATTAATCCTTCCTGCTCAGTCCGGAATCTTGGCGCTATTTTTGACACTAGTTTATCCTTAAATATGTCCTCGTTCTATTATTTATACAATATTAGGAAGATTAGGAAGTTCCTAACAGCCGAATCCTGCGCTACTCTTATCCATGCTTTCGTTGCTACTCTTATCCTGTCGCATAGACTATTGTAACAGCTTATATTACGGCTTGCCCGCTTATTAGATAGCTAAGCTGCAACGAATACAGAATGCTGCAGCTCGTTTGGTCTCTCAAGTTCCGTGGTTCTCACATATTACTCCTATCCTTGCCGATCTACATTGCCAGTTAATTAAGATTCTCATTTTTAACTCGTGGATGCGCACAAGCGCAGAACACGAGTTATTGGAGTAGGTCAGTAGCTAATGTCTTCATCGTTTTATGGTGTGTAGATCGGGGACTCTCCATCGGCTGTCCGAATAGTGTTCGATATTCCGAAGATATATTTATGGTTGTTTATGGTACGCGTCCAAGAATTGAAAGATTTGGTCATGCAGGAGAAGATGTATTGGCGGTGCCTTCCTAAATGCCAGACAGTTCAACCTTGGACAGGCATGGTATTGAGTCCCCACAAATCACTTAGTGGTGACGACGTAATGATGACGTCATCGCTCACGTGATTTTAAGTACATGCCCATATCTCCCTCATTTCTAATGCCAGCACGCTCAAACCTGACAGACATGGTAGTAGGTCCCTATCAAGCACCTAGTGGTGATGACGTAACGATGACGTCATCGGTCACGTGATTTTAAGTACATGCCCATATCACCCTCGTTTTTAATGCTAGCTCGCTCAAACCTGGACAGACATGGTTATGGGTCCCTATCAATCACTTAGAGGTGATGACGTCATCGGTCACGTGATATTAAAGTGCTTCTAACCCTTCTTGAAATTTTTCTACATATGAGCCTTTGATAGGTTTTGAGTACTTCTGCGAAGAAATTTTTGGTTTACAAAGAATACTCTATGTTCTACGCTTGTTTGAAATGGTGAAAAATTGACCTTTCCTGACCCATGACCGCGTTAGAAAAAGCCTGGGTCGATTACCGGGTAGACGTCATATAATTATTTCGACTTTGCAATAATTTGAATAAATACTTAGCATTTTGTCTAAAATGACTTTTTTCTTTACTAACAACTCACAAACTGTGTATATTTTCTATGCATCGATGTTGTTGTGATAGAAAGGCGCCATGGAGGATAATGTATTAATGAGATGACGTCGACCCGGTAATCGACCCAGGCTTTTTCTTACGCGGTCTGGGTCAGGAAAGGTCAAATTTTCACCATTTCAAACAAGCGTAGAACATAGAGTATTCTTTGTAAATCAAAAATTTCTTCGCAGAAGTACTCAAAACCTTTCAAAGGTTCATATGTAGATAAATTTCAAGAAGGGTTAGAAGCACTTTAAGTACATGCAGATATCTCCCTCATTTCTAACGCCAGCCGGCTCAAACATGGGCAGATATGGTAGTGGGTCCCTATCAAGCACCTAGTGGTAATGACGTAACGATGACGTCATCGGCCACGTGATTTTTAGTATAACAAAATAATTTGCTTTATGATTTGCAAAGAGAGTTGTCTTCATAAGCCACTCGTGTGGAAGCCAACGCCAAGACTTTCATGAACATGAATGGGCGCGTTGTCTACAGCACGATGTTCATCCTCCTCAGCTTCAACCCTTTTACATCATTTAAAAACTTCATCGCTTTGAGTAGCATGATCTTCCTCTAGGCTGCGAATTTCATCGTCAAATATAGTTGAAGGGGAGAATATTTATTCATCTGTTCAAGATATTTCTATTCTGCTCAAAGAACAGCGAAACCTCTGGCATGAATGACCCATGAATGGTTTTACATTCACAGTCATTTTAAATAAGTTTTCCCTTTTTTTTACAGAACAAGACAGGATGGAGTTTAATATATCCAAATAATGACTTAGTATTTACCGAAATTTTGACACTAATTATTTCACTTAACGAACTGAACTGAAATAACGTAATATATTCACATAGGTTCCATCCTAAAAAAACATGTGTTTTCTTTGATCTTCCAGCGAGTTGACCTCTGGGTCATGCACTGTTTATGTTTCATAAAACGTTTGCAAGTTACATTTGGCTAGCGTTAGATTCCCAAAAACTCAATTATGCGCCAATGTGGCCGGATAAAAACTCGTTTTAACCTATTCGATATGTGATTCCAAAGTTCAGCGGGGCATTTTGACTTAAAGATGAATTCGACTTAGCTACACTAAATAATAACTTTGTCACACAATCCTTGGTCAGATTGCAAGGTTCCAGAACTACTTAGACTCAACACGATTAGCCATTATGAAGCGAAGGTTCTATACTCAATCAAGCTATGAATAGGTCGTTGATTCCATACACAATAGTAATTTAACTCGTGGATGCACGAATGTGCAGAACGAGTTATTGGGTTCAGGTGGATACGAGATAATTTATTTGTCGTTTCTTTCTATGACTCGACGACTCGCCGTTGACTTTCCGAATGCCCGTCCAAGGTTTCGAAAAGATTTGGTCATGGTGGAGAATATGTATTGACGGTGCCCATCTAATGCCAGACACTTCAAACCTGGACAGATATGGTAGTGGGTCCCTATCAATCACTTAGTGGTGATGACGTAACGATGACGTCATCGGTCACGTGATTTTAAGTACATGCCCATATCTCCCTCATATCTAATGGCAGACAGTTCAAACCTAGACATACATGGTAGTGGATTGCTATCAATGACTTAGTGGCGATGACGTAACGGTGACGTCCTCGATTACGTGTTTTAATGACATGCCCATATCTCCCTAATTTCCAGTGCCAGACAGTTCAAACTTGGACAGGCATGGTATTGGGTCCCCACAAATCACTTATTGGTGATGACGTAATGATGACGTCATCGGTCACGTGATTGTAAGTACATGCCCATATCTCCCTCATATCTAATGGCAGACAGTTCAAACTTGGACAGACATGGTAGTGGATTGCTATCAATCACTTAATGGCGTTGACGTAACGATGACATCATCGATTACGTGTTTTAGGTACATGCCCATATCTCCTTCATTTCTAATGCCAGACAGTTCAAACTTGGACAGGCATGGTATTGGATTCCAACAAATCGCTTAGTGGTGATGACGTAGCGACGACATCATCGGTCACGTGATTTTAAGTACATGCCCATATCTCCCTCATTTCTAGTGCCAGACAGTTCAAACTTGGATGGTAACGATGACGTCATCGGTCACGTGATTTTTAGTATATACCAAAATAGCTCACTGACCCATCCACGAGTTGCCCTTAGGGGCCCTATGTTTACATTTAAAGCTATTCACGGACTTGCTCCTACTTATTTGTCTAATTTAGTTACTATTTAGAAACAGTCCAGCTATAACCTTAGATCTAATAATGAACTTCTCCTGGTTGTACCTTCAACTAAACACTTGGTGCGAGAAGTTTTGCCAATGCTGCCCCAACAGAATGGAACTCTCTACCGGCCTTTATCAGGAATATTAGCTCCCTTCCTATTAGAAAACAAACAACTGAAAACATATTTTTACGGTAAAGCTTTCAGCTAAAAAGTTATTTTTATTTCTAATTTATTGTAAACAGCACATGTGAACATTCCCATGCTAATTTGCCCTTTATAAATCTATGATTATTATTATTATATAATGCAATTATAATCAAAACGGGATATGTTTTACAGTATTGTGTATATATAATGCAATTATAATCAAAACGGGAGATGTTTTACAGTATTGTGTATATATAATGCAGTTATGATCAAAACGGGAGATATTTTACAGTATTGTGTATATATATTGCAGTTATGATCAAGCTCGTTGGGCAGCGTAACGGGGACAAAATATAAAATAATGCTTAGGTGTTTCTTTAGCTAGTCCACATTCACATCTGGGAGAGACACAGCAATTAATTTTGAAAAGATAACTATTCAGGGCACAAAAACCAAGCCTGAGGCGAGTATGAACAAGTGATGCTAGTCTCGAATAGGAATAATCAAGTAACTTATTATAGTTAAAAGGAAAAATCGCAGATCGCAAATTAAATTTAAAAGAAGGAAGCGAAATCGAATTCCTTACATCCAAACTTAGTGAATTCCAAGACGTGATCGTGGAAGGCAGGAAAGACTGCTGAAACTTAACGGTTCTACAAGGAATAAGTGAAAAATATTCACTTGATCTTAGGTTAAAATGTGCACGTTCACCCACAGTATTGAGTAATAGCTCTAGTAAGTATGTGGGAACTAGTCCATTTACAATTTTATAAAAAATGTATTAACTTATGCATTTTCCTCCTTACACTTAAACTCTCCCAAGTAAGCTCTTCTCTCAGGCTTGTTAAGCACTTGTACCCTTAATTGCCCCGGTTACAACCCTAGCAGCCTCATATTGGACACTCTCTATTAGGTTAGCATCTACATCACTACAATTTCTCCAGATTATATCTCCGTATTCCATTAAGGGACAAATTAAGCTTTTATATGAGCAAGCTAAGGTTGACCTATCAACCTTGTACTTCAAAGACTTTAACATATTCAACCTTTTTCAAAAATGCTCAGAATGTGACTCCGCCAAGACATATTGCTTTGTAAGGTTAATCCAAGATGTTTGTGATCTTCAACCTCTCTTATATGTTTGCCATTAAATGTCAAGGTAAGATGAACAGGCTTATCACTTATCACCAACACGTTGCTGTCTTTCCTGAAGATATTTTTTTATCCATCTCAACAAAGGATCACGAACGCCAATGGCTTTCAATTTGCATAACAAACCAGAGTGTCACACCCTGTCAAAGGCCTTGCTGATATCTAGAAAAACAGCCCGCACCTCCTTACCGCTTTCAAAAGCTAGGTAAATGTGATGAACAATATAAATCAATTGGTTCACTGTTGAATCACCTGGTCTAAAACCTGACTGAAACTTGTACAAGAAACCAATATCCAGCAAAAACTTGTAAAGGCGAACAAGAACAACTTTTTCACAGATTTTTGAAAAACAAGGATACTGGACGGTAGTTCAGTGGTCTTTTTCTGACGGTTATCACATTTAAACAAAGGAATTACATTTGCTAACTTCCACACATTTGGAAACTGGCCAAGCGAGAAAGATAGGTTAATAAAATGAGTAAAGAAAACAGAAACCTTCTGCACAAAACTTAATAATTTTGTTTCCGATTCCGTCGTGGCCGCATGCTTTGGACGTATCAACAACTTGCATTAACTCGAGCACTTCCAACCTTCATGCAGATATATTCGAAATAAAAATATTGGTTTGGTATGGAGATATTATAGGCGTAGGCTTATCAGCGCCGGAAAGTTCGGATTGAGACACAAAATAGTCGTTAAAAATGGATGCTTTTTCAATGGGTCAGTCACAGCAACTTCGTTCTCATTAATTGCTGGTATCAAGGATTGATTTTCTTTGCCACATAAACGCTTAGCGATAGTCCACCACTTCTTGGAACAAATAGTCGGATCAGACAAATCTCTCTTTACTAACAATCATTTAGCACTCCGTATAAGAGAAGTTGTAAAATTACGCTGCTTGCGATAGCGATCCCATGATACAGCAGATAATATTTTATTGTGACAACGCAAGAGACGATCACACTTCCGAATGGCTGAGCGAACTTTACTATTCATCCAGGGTTTGTCCTTCGCTCTAATTGTCACTGATTTCAAATGAATGTACTTTATAACAATCAAAAGAAATTTCTCATGCCACCCATCAGAAACACTATTAATATCAGTCTCTTCTTCTAAAAAAAAAACATTCCAATCAACCTGCGAAAGTTCATTATTCAAACCTGAGGAATCAACATTGTTGAAGTCCCATACATTCCTTTTAAAAGAAAGACATTTACGAGATTGAATATTCATTTTAGCAAAAATAATAGAATGATCGCAGTTGGCAGGAGAACTGAGAGTACCGGATTGCTGAAACACATTTGGGCAATTAGTAATAACCAAATCCAAAATCGTAGAATGCCGCTCGGTCGGGCGTGTCGGCTCAGAAATCAATTGGGTCAAGCTATTACTTTCCAGGAAACTGTACAATTTTATACCGGCAGTAGAATTTCGCAAAGGGTTCTGTTGATCGTAATGAGCATTGAAATCACCAAGAATAACAACATTATATTGTTTCGATGATTGGCGTATTTTATCAAGGGTCAATTGAAAATTACTCAAGAAAGACAAAAGGGAAGAACTATCATTATCAAGGGGTCTATAGCAAACACCACATAGAAAATCATATTGTTTAAATTTGGTGTTCATTATCTGACTATTGTAACGCAGGCTATCATGCAGACTATTCATTAGTGGTGGTGTTCATTATCTGACTATTGTAACGCAGGCTAGCATGCAGACTATTCATTAGTGGTGTTGTTCATTATCTGACTATTGTAACGCAGGCTAGCATGCAGACTATTCATTAGTGGTGTTGTTCATTATCTGACTATTGTTACGCAGGCTAGCATGCAGACTATTCATTAGTGGTGTTGTTCATTATCTGACTATTGTAACGCAGGCTAGCATGCAGACTATTCATTAATGGTGGTGTTCGTTATCTGACTATTGTAACGCAGGCTAGCATGCAGACTATTCATTAATGGTGGTGTTCATTATCTGACTATTGTAACGCAGGCTAGCATATGCAGACTATTCATTAGTGGTGTTGTTCATTATCTGACTATTGTAACGCAGGCTAGCATGCAGACTATTCATTAGTGGTGGTGTTCATTATCTGACTATTGTTACGCAGGCTATCATGCAGACTATTCATTAGTGGTGGTGTTCATTATCTGACTATTGTAACGCAGGCTAGCATGCAGACTATTCATTAGTGGTGGTGTTCATTATCTGACTATTGTAACGCAGGCTATCATGCAGACTATTCATTAGTGGTGGTGTTCATTATCTGACTATTGTAACGCAGGCTAGCATGCAGACTATTCATTAGTGGTGTTCATTATATGACTATTGTTACGCAGGCTAGCATGCAGACTATTCATTAGTGGTGTTCATTATCTGACTATTGTAACGCAGGCTAGCATGCAGACTATCATTAGTGGTGTTGTTCATTATCTGACTATTGTAACGCAGGCTAGTATGCAGACTATTCATTAGTGGTGGTGTTCATTATCTGACTATTGTTACGCAGGCTATCATGCAGACTATTCATTAGTGGTGGTGTTCATTATCTGACTATTGTTACGCAGGCTAGCATGCAGACTATTCATTAGTGGTGGTGTTCATTATCTGACTATTGTTACGCAGGCTAGCATGCAGACTATTCATTAGTGGTGGTGTTCATTATCTGACTATTGTTACGCAGGCTAGCATGCAGACTATTCATTAGTGGTGGTGTTCATTATCTGACTATTGTTACGCAGGCTAGCATGCTGGCATTTTATCCCGAGTTTGAAGCAGAACCGCCAGAGGAAGTAGAAATCATGTTCTTACTTGATGCATCGTGCTCGATGAAGGTACGCCTGAAGATTTGTGTTACCAGAACCATTGCATTAGTAATGATTATTAGTGTCCAGTTAATGATCACTAATGTAAGTGATGTTTAAGTAATGCTTGAGTCACGTGGTATCCGTTATTTCAATTCCGAAGCCGCAGTAGCAACATTGTTCTTAAATGAGCCACTCTCAACCATGATCCTTCGCTGGCCTACTACGCCATTTTATCCACGGAAAATATAGATTCAAGCGTTTTGAATAGCTACAATCCTGGTCAAAAATGGTTTGGGCCCAAAAGTTCACAAATGACGATTTGATCACGATATCCCTTCCCCCAAACAATGTTGAGATATTGAGACATAAGAAGTGACTTCACTTGTCGTAAATCAACACTGAATTGGGGATAACAGACTTGAGATGATGTATGATTCTTCAAAAAACGGATCTTCTGAAGTGGCTTTTCGCACGTATCATTAGTTTTATTGCGTTCTTGAAGTCTAACGTCCATATTAATGAATCCATTCTTGCTGCAGGGTTCTGCTCTTCAGGAAGCAAAGAAAATCGTGCTGATGTGTCTGAGCCTGATGTCGGACAGTTGGGCGTTTAACATTGTGGTGTTTGGAAGCAGTAAGTACACCAGAGACTCACATGAGTTATCAACACATACACTTGACCGCGCAGAAACATGGAGCGAGACTCACACGACTTATCAACACTGCCGCACACACTTGACCGCGCAGATACATTAAATTAGAGCAGATTAAGTTACGGTAGTGACGGCACGGTTACTGTACAGCTACTGTTTTGCTTGATTTTATTTTACTCATGAAATCTGCTCTACCGAGAATGGCCAAACAGCACGCATCCTCGCCACAACTGTTTTTGGTGTTGGATTTTGGGTTGCTTGTGGTTGCGAGAGAAATATCGGAAAACCCAACACACGTGTCAAAGGGTACATTTGAGTACATATGAAACAAGAGGCTGTATGCATGGAGCACCATATATATATGGCGTCCCAACATAAATTGTATTAATAGAATACAGGAGCCGAAATGTTTTGTGATAGGACCACCGTTAGCCTCCTTTGCAGGCGTCCTTAGTGTTAGGATCGACACTAAGGACGCCTGCAAAGGAGGCTAGACCACTGTGTGACTGGTGCGAGTTGAGTGTCCTTAGTCTACGAAAATAAATATATTTTCTAACACCATTGTATCATCGGATGGCTTATTTGTGAGCGGTTAGTGGGCGGATTACTGGTCTACAGTTATGCGGGTCACCATCTTGGTATACAACGAAGCTCCGGCACCAGAGCCGGGCTACATAGGTAGTCCACTGATACTACATCTCCCCTTCGGGATATAAGTATAACACTTACAGGTGCCTAACAATAATTAACATTGTTTTCCTGTGAAACTAACAATTTTATAGTTAATAACATAAAAATGCATTAACTTAATGTCTCCTATAGAGTTTATGTCTTTTTTATGAGTCTCTGGGGAGGACGCACAATCCGACTACTTCGCGTAGTTGGTAGTCCTTCAGTCTGAACGGTTGGAGATGGACTTCACTCTACTCCTAGAGTTGTCTGTGAAGTCTTAGGCATGGAGTTAAGGTGTCGTCTGTTGCGACGTAACTGACCTTTAGGGGTGGAAATGACATAACTCCGCTCGCCAGTTTCTTCCTGTACAATACCTTCGGTTTTCATCAGAGGTACCCAGATTGGATCTCTAGTTCTCGCACTCGGTGACAGTCATCATAGTTGTCCTTCTGACTCTGCTTAATCTTGGCATCCCTCCCTTGGAAACATGCTACATCAACTACATTAGGTTTTAGTTGACAGGGAAGTACTGGTACAGTTGTACGAAGGTTTCGTGACATTAAGAGTTGTGCTGGGCTGTACCCTTGCCGTAATGGGGTGTTTCTATATGCAAGCATAGTTAGGTAGGGATCTGAGGACCTTTCCAATAATCTCTTGACTGTTTGCACCGCACGCTTTGCTTCCCCGTTTGACTGGGCATACCGCGGGCTACTAGTGACGTGAGTAAAGCCGTAGTCTTCAGCAAAGCTGACAAACTCTGACGATGCATACTGAGGACCATGATTGTCCGATATTACTCGTTCGGGAATACCGTGACGACTAAATATTGATTTAAGGTTATCGTATAGCTTCAGAGCCGAATGTTTAAAAAAATTATTTTTCACGTAATAACAAAGTTTAGAGTGTTAAGTATTCAACAGAAAAAAATTGGTTTAATTTTTTTTTATCTAGATGGAGAAATATCAAAAAGAAACATTGTACCGGAAGATTGCGTTACATATTTTGATTGACAGCTCATACACCACATCAATCGTCATGAGCATTCAACCGTAGACCGTAGCTAAGCGCGGGAGTCGTTGTTTATGCGTTCAGTTCGAAGTTCGCTCTGTGGCTTGTTGTCAGCGTTCTATCGAATCTTTTCTCACATAAATATGTCATCGTAAATTCGATGTCTTCTTCAAAACAAGTATCTGGTCCTTGGAGTTCAAGAAAGAGGAAAAAATCAAAGAAATGTTCGAAATTATATATTCTTATTACCACTGGCTAAACTATTTTGTTGTACATTAGGCCGCTTGATTCTACAATAACATGCCCAATCTCTGACATTTTCCGGAGCATATATTCACGGGCTGATTCCTTCGGGTAATTTATCTGCCCTCGTGCTTTTCTTTCGTCTTCCGCGTCCGTTTGGTCTGCTTTGGTTTTGCCTTCTTCTTGTCTTTAGCCGCCGCTTTATTCTGGCGTTTGACCGGTTTATTCTTGGTTTTGCCCATAAAGAAGAGTGATTGAAAACGCGAAACTAACTCAACTGAGCGCGAAGACCTTTGATTGTGTTGCTTTCATGCCGCTGAGAAATTGGTGGGAAGTTTTGACAGTGACATTTCTCAGTCACTGGTTCAACATCGTTGGCTGCTTTATATAGAAGGTGTTTGATTGCTGTGAAAGAGGCGGGGCACCAGAATCAGTCTCGCCGGCCGGCTAAAACTTTTCAGAGCGTTTTCTTGACTTTCTATTTTCGTTCTAAACAGAGTTTGAAAAAAGCTCCAACTCGACGCGAGAATGTGCGAATTACTTTCACAGATTGTTCGCAATTCTATCAGCTAAAAAACTGTGTCGGCGATTTTTTTAATTTTTAAAAGAGAGGCGCTGAGAGCGATTTCCGCATCTATTCTTGGATTGCGCGTTAGTAGTTTCACAAATACCGAAATATCTTCAGAACGGCTTCGAATTTCCACAATCGCCGACACAGTTTCGTAAACAAGGTCTGTGGGAGTCCAGAAAAGCGAACAGATCTTAAATTCATTAAATTGCCGTGGAGTTGGAGCTCTTGGAAACCAACTCGCTTGTTCGGAAAAGAAGTTTATTTAAAAATCGCACTTTTATCAAAATTACAAACCTTAGGTATATCGTTGTAGCCAATTTTACAAGCTTTCAAATGAGGTATAATTTATCTAAATACGACGAATATTCGAGACGCTACTTAATTTTATCCGGAACAGTACCCCGAAGGTATACGATAACCTTAAGGTGCGAGATTACACTGCATAAGGTAGTACTCGATAGCAAGGCAGTTTCAATGTACCTAGAGTAATAATCTACCACCAGTAGATATTTCTTACCTCGCCACTCAAACAAGTCAGTCGCTACCTTTTTCCACGGGTAGTCAGGTAGCCCTGATGCTATCATCGGCTCTGCTTGGTTTCTACTTAGTTTCCTACACACTGGACAGTTCTCGACAAGTTCCTCTAACTGTCGACTCACTCCAGGCCACCAGACAGATTCTCTTGCCCTTGCTCTACACTTGGTGATTCCCTGGTGCCCTGTGTGTAACTTGTCTAAGATATCCATACGCATAGATGCAGGAATAACTAAACTAAAAGTCTCTTTAAGTAACAGGCCATGTTGCACTGTTAGCTCTGCTGCAAAAGGAGCGTATAGCTTAATTGGACCCTTGAGGGTGCTCTTGTCAGGCCATCCCTCCATGCAGTAGGTCATTATCTGTTTTCAGACTTCATCTTCTTCTAGATGGGCACATTTTCATCAAGACGCGTACTACTAGCTGGTAAGCTCTGAACAACATGGTTCACGTAAATACTTGAATCTTCTTCGAGTAGATGATCTGTTGCATTCGGTTCACATACTGGCGCTCTGGAGAGTGCGTCAGCGCAGGTGAGACTTTAGGTGAGACTGGTAAAGTAGTACTTCATAAGCCTCATCTTGAACCTCTGAATCCATGGTGGGAGACAGTCAAGGCCTTTCACTGAGCTGAGGAGGTAGATTAGAGGCTTGTGGTCTGTGAAAATCTGGAAGGTCTTTACTAACAGATAGCTATTGAATCGCTCACAGGCCCATGTTGCTGCAAGGGCCTCCTTTTCGATTTGAGCATAACGTTGCTCACAGCTTGAAAGTGACCTAGACTGGTAAGCCACTGGTCGCCAAGTTGGGTTGCTGTTGCTCCAAGACTGCACCTAGACCATATGACGACGCGTCTGCGGAAACTCTGGTTTCCAGTTGTGCATCATAATGAGCTAACACTGTGTCATCGCTAAGGATTTTCTTCATAGCGACAAATGCTTCTTGTTGTGGTTGTCCCCAGGTCCACAAAATCTTAATGCTGAGCAGATCTCTGAGGGGTTTAGAAGTCTCTGTAAGTTTGCTAGAGAACTTGCCAAGTTGGTTGACCATTCCCAGGAATCTTCGTAACTCATGTACATTCTTGGGTTCCTCCATATCAGCTATTGCCTTTAACTTGGCAGGGTCGGGACGTATGCCTCCAGCATCAACCACGTGACCCAGGAAGGTGACTCTGTCTTTAGAGAACTCACATTTATCTCTATTAAGTGTCGCACCTGCTTCTTCTAGCTTACTGAGCACTTTCTTGAGGCGTTCGTCGTGTTCCTTTTGATCACGACCATACACTAGCGTGTCATCAATCATATTGACAGTTCCTTCAACACCCGTGAGAATAGCAGTCATTCGCTTTTGAAAAGTGCTCAGGTGCCGAAGTTATTCCAAATGGCAGTCTGTTATAACAAAATCTGCCGAATGGAGTAATGAATGTTGTCAACAAGGCTGACTCCTCTGTTAGTTCGATCTGGTAAAATCCCGAATTTGCATATAGCTTGGTGAACACTTTAGCACCACTCAGCTGTACCAACACATGATCAACTGAAGGTAACATGTGCCTTTCTCGCTTGACCTGTTCGTTCAGCTTTGTTAGATCAACACATAATCTCACGTCTCCGCTACTCTTAGGCACAACAACAATGGGAGCACACCAGTCGGTTGGCTTATCCAGTTTTGAAATTACACCTTGTTCTAATTGTTCAAGTTTGTCGTTAACTTTAGGCAAAAGTAGCAAAGCAATACGTCTTGGTGTGGTTACAGCATAGGGTACTGTATTATCAATTAACTGAATATGATACTTGCCTTCAAGTTTGCCTAGTCCCTTGAGTAATCTTGCCTGGTGATTTTCTTGGACCTCACAACCATAAGAATTTACTGACCGTATAACCGACACCAGGTTAAGGGCTTCAATTTCTGGCTTCCCAATTAATGGAGTTTTCAGGCCGCTTACGACGTATACCTCTTGTACAATTTCCTGATTGTTTGCCTTAAGATGGGCCGTGAATGATCCACGTACATCGAGACTTTGTTGACTAGGTCCTTTAAGGGTCCTTTAAGTGTCCTTTTGGTAGTTTTCAGTTTTGCTTGAACCTTTTTGGCTGCCTATTCAGAAATTACCGAAACATCGGCCCCTGTATCAAGCTTGAACTCCATTTTAGTTCCATTAACTGATACTTGAACTTTCAGTAGACTGGACAAGCAGTTTCGAGTAGGTTAGGTATTTTTTGCAGAGTTCGGGAAAGCTTAGAGAAGTGTTTACGGCTCGAAGTTGATTAAATTAAACCAGCAACATGCATGAAACTTGAAATAATTATCGAACTTGAGGTGCTTTTAAACTAGAATTTTAAATCATTCCATCCCGCAAAATCCCTACAGATAGCTCCTACATACCTCAGCAAAGTGTTTCTGGGTTTTCCTTCACGGGAAATGAAATATTTATGTCCAGTTGTGCTCACGAAACTTAGACTGGATTCTCACTGGTTTGAAACTAACTACTGTAACTTTCGGCTGCATCGAAACTGCTCTCGCAAATTTTAAGGCATAATAATCACCTGCTGTCAAAAACCGTTTGACAGCGAAAGAGAATGAAGGACTCAGAATGAAAAAAACAACGATTTATCCGACAACAACAACAACACGTGTGCATCCAGTGGTTTGTCATGGTGGTCTTGTCGGAACATTTCACTTACCTAAAATGTCCCACGTCGATGGGTAGTTGACGTAAGTAACGATGGCAATGTAAAAAAATCCTTCTAAGGGAGCTGATTGGTTGGTGGCGAAAATGTTGACTTGGAAAATGAATAATAAATGATAATAAACACATGCGAAACTTGACTCGGGCAGCTAAAGGCCTGTCCCGAGTAATAATTTAAATATCTTTTTCCTAATAGGTCACAGTGAGTTATTTCCTCACAGCCAAAAGAAGAACCAAGACACTCTGCGCATGGCTACTGACTTTGTGAAGGTAACAGATAGAGTAAGGTGTGAAGGTAACAGATAGAGTAAGGTGTGAAGGTAACAGATAGAGTAAGGTGTGAAGGTAACAGATAGGGTAAGGTGTGAAGGTAACAGGTAGAGTAAGGTGTGAAGGTAACAGATAGAGTAAGGTGTGAAGGTAACAGAGTAAGGAAGGTGTGAAGGTAATAGGTAGAGTAAGGTGTAGAGGTAACAGCTAGAGTAAGGTACAACAAGAAATGTGACAGTATGTACGCAATAAACTTTTCCGGCCAACGTAATATTAATCCATTTATACCTGGCACGAAGCCGGCATGAAGCTGAAATAAAATCTTTCTGAACACTTTTCACGTGAACAAACCCTGTCCAATAAATGCAATCCATTGTTATACAATATGTTGGTGTAGTTCAATATTTTAATGTAGTTCTATTCTAGTCCGTAGTTGCAGTCAAAGGAAGTACAGACTTGTGGCATGTTCTTCGTTGCTTGTACCTGCTCCCATGCACTTCAACCGCTGACCACCCCAGGAATGTGTTTCTCATCTCTGACGGTTACGCAACGGAGGAGTCAACCACGTTGACCTACATCCGGGACAACAGACAAGATAGTCGTGTATTCACCTTCGGTGTCGGGTATGGGGATACGTAGTAGATGACGTAGTAAAAGAAACTCTAACGGCAAATCACACAGTGTTGGCATCTGGACTTTAAAGTGCCTATAAGCCCAACATTTAATCATTAATATCGATTCTACATCAAGTGAATAGGTAAATAGTAGAATATGTATTGATTGGAGTGTTGCATCTTGGAGTTATAAGAGTTGAAATTTGGAATATGGTAATTATATGATGTCATATGAGGCCGATTTACTGTCATTTCATGAAACTATTTCTGATTTATGCAACTTATAACATACGCAACAAAATATCTGGATTCTGATTGGTTAATGACGAGTTGACGGTTGACTTCAATTCTATCTCGTAAAAAGTCGTAACCGAGGAATGACATGAAGAATGAACAAAGCCTACCGGGAGTGACGTCACAATCATTTCTTCAAAACCTACTCATAGTGGAGGAACACAATATAAAACACATCTCATAAAAAGAATATTAGTAACCAAGGTGACTGAGGACTACACAGGGAGGGGGAGGTCGGCTGTCAGTCCTTGGTTATAACCTTTTATGAGATAGAATTGAAGTCAAACTTCAACTTGCAAGTAAGTCTCGTTTAACTAAGTAATTCTATCTCATAAACCGTAACCAGTAGTCTGACATGAAGTCTTCAAAGCGTGTGAGGACACTACGAGTACCTCCCAAAAAATAAATGAACAAACCAAAAATTTGGTGCCACAAAATTACAATTATATTTTATAACCCAAAGCATAGCCTAAATTCATAAACTAGTGGATAAATTATGTAAAAAAAAGAAATCCTGTCCGAGCCTATAAATATTCTAGAAATTCTAAAAATTCTAGCGCCATGGCGTTGCAAGAAAAACTTCCCAGGATTGCTAAGTCAATCACTGACCGGATAACATTTCTTACCAGCGACGATTGGTTGTATTGTTTGTATTGCATTGTATTCCGCTGTGCGACTGCAGTGGAATTTTGGCATAATGGCGTCCACAGCGAAAAAGGGAAGGTGTTCGAAATCGTACAATTTAGATGAAGTTTTGGTTGAGATAGTTTTACTGTCATCAAACTTGTATTCAAAATAAAGCCTAAAAAGGTTAACTCCTTTGCGGGTGTCAAGACGCATTTGTCTGCATGGGTGCAGAGTAAATCCCAAACTCAGGAAAAGCTTTACTGTCTCCATATATTGTTGGAGCATGCCTGAAAATCATCCCCTTGCAAGTAAAAATCATCAAGATACCCCACTATTAGTGTACCCCTTCTGTCTAAGTGTAGCTAAACCTTAGTAAAAATCCTAGGGGAACTGGACAAACCCAAAGGCAATGCCCTAAACTCATACAGCTGTCCATTCCAAAAGAATTTCAAAAAAATTATATGCTCTGCAGCAACAGGAACGATATAGTAGGCATGTTTTAGGTCTAAGGAGGCCATATATGCACCCGGATAGATCAAATTTGTGACTGTATTCAAAGTGTCCATCTTAAAATGTCTAAAAAGGACAGCTTCATTACAATTCTTGAAGTTGAAAATCAACCTATGTGAGCCATCTGGTTTGGGTAGAACAAAGATCGGAGATAAACATTCATCTAACTCATGTACTGACTTTCCTATAGCACCGAGCTGCAATGATTTCTCAACTTCTAGCTACATCTGGATTATTGTCACAAATGCTCTCCTCGGTGCATTCGACTTCTTGATAGGCCTAGCTATAATCTTGATCGCCGTTGAAGCTAGCAAAACTCGTTCAGACGTTCTAGGCCCGCTAAAATAGCTTGATTCACCGAACTCTGATCGAGTATATTCGTTCGTGTAGGACCGCTCTCAGGCTGATCTGTAGGCCTTGAAGTGCCTTCACCGGTGTCACTAACATGACCTACAAAATGCAGAAAGAAGATCGAAAGGAAAAAGTTGTAAACGTAGCGTGAACGTTTTTTTCCCAAATGGCGGACGCCATGTGGTTGTCAATCAATGACTGTGCAAGGCCATTCTAGGTGAATAAGTCAAATGTGACTCGTACAGAGCTCACTTCACCTTCAATGAGTATTCTTACAAGCTAAAATGACGATAAACTTACCTTAAAGTAACCAAAAAAAAAGAGCTGAAAAAATTCGATAAGTTCGACAAAATCTTGAGTACTCCAAAAGCACGTCAACTCCCTTCGTTTGGTTTTGGTTCAATGATTGTGACGTCACTCCCGGTAGGCTTTGTTCATTTTTCATGGCAGACCGCTGGTTACAGTTTATGAGATAGAATATATATTAATGATAACACATTTGACTATATTTACATATTCACTTGATGTACAGTCGATATTAATGATAACACATTTGACTATATTTACATATTCACTTGATGTACAGTCGATATTAATGATAATACATTTGACTATATTTACCTATTCACTTGATGTACAATAGTTATTAATGATAACACATTTGACTATATTTACCTATTCACTTGATGTACAGTCGGTATTAATGATAACACATTTGACTATATTTACATATTCACTTGATGTACAGTCGATATTAATGATAATACATTTGACTATATTTACCTATTCACTTGATGTACAGTCGATGTTAATGATAACACATTTGGCTCTATTTACGTATTTACTTGATGTACAATCGATATTAATGATAAAGTCTTATAGGTACTTTAAAGGGCACTGTAAATTGAACCTTCGTGTTTCTTTAAAATAAAACTACAAAAATAACACCCTGCAATAGAAGAGAAATACCATGTGAATGTCCTGATATGCTATTCAAACTTAAACAATAGAGGATGATAAAGATTAAAGTGGATTACAAAAGCTTATTCTAGAAACGTTATTTCATTTTCCAGTAAATCGATTCCAAGCTGCTCTAAATTTCTCTTAAGAGCGGTATTTTTCATGACTACAATCTTTGCCATCATTCATCAAAATTGTTTCAAATTTAATTTTCTCCAGCATACCTGGAACGAATAGTAAACTAATGTGTGTCCCATATCTGATTAACGTTTATAGCTCAACTAGCAACCGTCATTTCTTACGCTCAATGGCCCGAGTAGGGGCTGGTGCGAGCGAGTTCTTTGATTCCAAGTCCAAGTCCAAGTGGGAGAGAAAGGTAAAGTGTAGTTTGTATTCAATTTTCTTTCGTTGTATGTCAGGTAGCTCCACAAAACAAAAATCTTAAAATATGCATATGAAGCGACCCCCTTTTCTTCGTAAATTTACTTTTCAATATGTAAATAAAACATTGTAAACTTAAATATTTAGTTGTGATTTTGGTGCGTAAAGACGGCTTACTTTCCACCAAAACATGATCCAGGGACTCGTGTCGAGTTTATTATGAAATCCCATCTAGTGACGTGACGTTGGTGGCAAAGGTTTGTTTACGCTTGCTGATTTGTACTCATTCAGGTGATTTTGCAAGCGATCAGAGCAATTCAGAAATGAATCTTCCAACCGATTTCACTCTTTCCGCCATCTTGTTTTGGTTGAAATACAACCAACGTGACGATTTAAAGACCATTTTTTGAGAGCAAAGTAGGGCGACTTTCATGGCATGTAGAATATCAAACTTTCGAATCTTTGAAATGCTAAATATTAGAAATACACGAAACATAACATATGCCTTAGACTGGTAAGTACGTCATATCTATGTTTAACAGTCATGGCAAGTACTGAATACATTTCAGGTGAAAGCCCAACTGTCAAAGGCCGAGCAACCAGGCCTGACGTCTGTGTCTGTTGCCTGGCAACAGCATGACAGCTGTGCAAAGACCCCTGTACAGGTACGAGAGCTGATGAAGATGCTAAACACACGTTTCTTACTTTTATCAACAAAAGCCGATGATAAGTGCTCGAACATATATAGGCCACCATTGTTGGATCCATGCAGGCTCGATTTCAGCCATGTCGGGGAAAGATGCGCCCGTGTCATCCCTTCGAAGGCACAGCTAGATTCATGGCATTGCTATTGTTCGTTATGACCAATCAGTGATCTGCCTGCAAGGATCGAGCAGGTGGTATAAACTAAATTCAATGCAAAGTATTTTCACATTGACAGTCCATATCAAGGTAGCGCTGCTTGATAATGTTATTGATCCAGTGTTAGAACTATTTAGGCTGCACAATATCACGGATTTGCAACGGAATCGATAGGCATAAATTATATGTAGAATGACGTCACTATCTTGGGGAAGGAGAGGTCACCAAAACCGAGCCTAAGTTGGATCGTCGTGTTGGACAAACGTGATCCAAACTGTATTCCAACAAAAAATGTTGGCCCAACATCGTCCAACATGGGTGCTAAACAGTGTAACATTGCTGGTCCAACATGGGGTGCTAAACAGTCTAACATTGCTGGTCCAACATGGGGTGCAAAACAGTGTAACATTGCTGGTCCAACATGGGGTGCTAAACAGTCTAAACATTGTTGGACCAACATGGGGTGCTAAAGAGTGTAACATTGCTGGTCCAACATGGGGTGCTAAACAGTCTAACATTATTGGTCCAACATGGGGTGCTAAACAGTCTAACATTGTTGGACCAACATGGGGTGCTAAACAGTGTAACATTGCTGGTCCAACATGGGGTGCTAAACAGTGTAACATTGTTGGTCCAACATGGGGTGCTAAACAGTGTAACATTCTTCAAATCCACAATGGTGGCGTAGGGGAGTTGGGTGGCTCAGCGTGTAAAACCGCTCGCCTCTCACCACTGTGGCCTGAGATCGATTACCGGATACAGCGTCATATGTGAGTTGAGTTTGTTGATTCTCACCCATGCTTCCAGGATTTGTCTCCGAGTTCTCCGGTTTTCCTCCCTCCATAAATATCAACATGCGGGTTGAGCATTGAATGCAGAGAATATATTAATGTAGCTACGAGTGTGTGTGGAATGAGTCTCGTTAGCATATCTTGCTAGAGGCCTATAAATCAGCCTCATTCATCCGATTATAAACAAAAATATTTATTTATTTTATGTTTTGTTATACAACAATGTTCGAACGTTTAGCCACGGCTTTTAAATGTCTTTTGAGAAATAATGAACCGATTCAACCTTTGGTAGACCAAGTGTTGTGTTGTCTTAAATAATACAGAACCATTTTTCTCGCATGACGTCGTTGGTGTTGTTTTCTTGCATGACATGCCGTTTGTGTTGTTTTTCTGCATTACATGTCGTTGGTATTGTTTTCTTTCATAACATGTCTTTGGTGTTGTTTTCTCGTATGACATGTCGTTGGTATTGTTTTCTTTCATAACATGTCGTTGGTGTTGTTTTCTCACATGACATGTCGTTGGTATTGTTTTCTTTCATAACATGTCGTTGGTGTTATTTTCTTGCATGACATGTCATTGGTGTTGTTTTCCTGCATTACATGTCGTTGGTGTTGTTTTCTCGTATGACATATCGTTGGTGTTGTTTTCTTTCATAACATGTCGTTGGTGTTGTTTTCTCGTATGGCATATCGTTGGTGTTGTTTTCTCGTATGGCATATCGTTGGTGTTGTTTTCTTTCATGACATGTATTTGGTGTTGTTTTCTCGTATGACATGTCTTTGGTGTTGTTTTCTGACATGACATGTCTTTGGTGTTGTTTTCTGACATGACATGTCGTTGGTGTTGTTTTCTTTCATAACATGTCGTTGGTGTTATTTTCTTGCATGACGTCATGGGTGTTGTTTTCCTACATGACATGTCGTTGGTGTTGTTTTCCCGTATGACATATCGTTGGTGTTGTTTTCTCGTATGACATATCGTTGGTGTTGTTTTCTCACATGACACGTTGTTGGTGTTGTTTCAGGCTCCGCATGACATTGTGTCGTTGTTCAGTGGGTCACGTCAGGTGATCTACGGACTGGTGGACAACTGCACTCAGGTAGAACATCCCAACTGTTGTTTCCATCATGAGAACCAGATGGACTGGTTCATACGGCCCTTTAATTGGAGAGAGTTGAATGTGCTAACTTGTTTCTTGACCTTGCTTTGTTTGTGTTTATTTATTTAGCTTCGCCATAAAAATAATGACAACAACTCGAAACAGGTCAGGGATACCGCAACAGCTGTCGCTAATTACTGCGGGCTCGTGACGAAAAATGTATAAAAAATTATACATAAACCCAATTAAATTAATGATTATGATGATAATAAAATAATTGCACTTGAGCAAATTGCGTGGATGTTACGAACAGCAGGACAAAGGGCGGGTAAGGCTTTGTGTACATTGGACACAGTTAGTTTTCCAGTTACGGGGGTTATCGGGATTATAGCACAGTTCTAAGGCTGAGTGATAATAGGCTAACAGTAACTTAAATAACTTGTTTTTGTAAAGCTGATCCACCCTGTTGTTCTCACATTGCTGTCTATCCATTATTAGGCCTCACTCACCGCAGAGGTTAATGGTAGGATCGTATCAACCATGGTGTCAACATCCGATCTAAATATTACTACTGGAAAGGTGAGTCGAAAACCTAACCAAGGTAAACAATAATACATTATAATAATATGTTATAGCAGGCTGATTATTTAATTATGGAAGATTAAAGCTATATATAGATCTTTATTTATACACGGCAAAAAATTATCAGGCTGTTTGGAATAATATGTGTAATAAGGATAATAAGATAATATTATGATAGATAATATCGATTTCACTAACCTATCTTATATAATAATACGCTAAGTGTGTGTGTGTGTGTGTGTGTGTGTCAGTCAGTGTGTGTGGTGTAACGCTCTTTCCCAGGGTCCCTCGATCGATTTCCTAATATGGAGGACGCGCGCGCGCGCTCGCGTCCGAAAATGGCGCCAAAAAGTGACGGCCACAGGTATTCCAACGAAGACGACGAATCATGCAAAAAGTTGCTTTCTGTCTTGGTCTTGGTTGCATTTGAGGAAAGAATGTTAAAAAGAAATGAGTTTTCTCAAGTTCTACACTTACTTGGGCGAGCGAGCCATCGAGCTTACGGGAATCTGTTTTAGGGAAAACCTGGGCGAGCAAGCCATCGAGTTTACGCGAATGTTTTACTTAGAGTTTAGGGAAAACCTATCGCCAAGCGAAGCGGCCGAAGTCAAACGACCGAACGAGGTAAGACCAGGTATTCAAACACAGTTAGAAATGTTGTCCGTGGAAAAGGCTGTTATTTTTTTAATCTTACAACTCTATGATGTGTCTAATAGTAAGATATTTTGTCCATGTCTGTTTTCTGTATCCAGTTTCCTGTGTTCTTAGATATAAAACCAACTGTTTCGGCGGCCAGATTTGTTTTCGTCACACGAATTCATGTCTCGAAGCTGCCTGTGACCGTCAGTTTTGGCACTTTTTGACAATAATTGTGCTCATCGGTTTCAGAAATTAACTGAGATCCGTAAGATATTATTCCCTTTAAAAAAAATCAAAATACAACCTTGAAAATATCAACACGCTAAAAACATTGTGCCAGGAGTCAGTCAGCCGGCTAGACTATGTTACTATAATTTATCATATCTGTTGATTTCCTGTGAATTCCCACGAGTCCCTGCTAGTATATACTAATATACTTAGCTATTTAGAACTACGATTATATGTTGAATAAAAAAATAAAAACCTGCTTTCCATGAATGCCGTGTTTCTTACTTTACTGAAAAAAGTGCTCATTTAGTAACTTCTTAAATTTGCTCAGAGATTCTGCTTGCCTTAAGTTTCCTGGTAAACTGTTCCAGAGAACAGCACCACTGTAGCTGAAGCTGTTTTTGCGATAATCGGTACGCGGCAGGGGAATCTTAAGTTTTTTTGTGGAGTCTCTCAAAGCATACGAGGCAACATCATCGCGTTTAATGAACTTGGAGCTAAGGTATACACGACTTTCATAATGGCCGCCTCCGGCCGCCTCCTAATTTGCATAATTTGGAAGATCAATCTGTAGCGGGAACGAATGCTACCACATGAAAGATCACATTATAACTAGTAATAGTTTTGAGTTTTAGAGCAATGTGGAAAATTGCTGTTGAGCTATAAGCATTTGTAATGCAGAAAAATATGAAAGCGAGGCTATAAAGGCCTCCGTTGTTTTTCTCATACAAATCTCTCTAATTTCAACTGGCTGTAACTTCATTGCTTTATAAGCCACAGCACTCAACTTTCACAAGTTCACTAATGTCGACATGCTCTTTCACATGGCAATGTTCATATTTTCTATACGTGTGGATAAACTACCCAAACGGGAAATCACATATGCAAATTAGAAGGCGGCCATTATGAAAGTCGTGTATTCCGGGGTGAGACCATGTAATGATTTAAGTAATGGTCCAGATAAGAACTGTAGTGGAATCCATTGTTCTGCGGCAATGAGCCCCCCCCCCCCCCCATATACGATTTTGCTTGAATATGCCTTAAGTGCTTTAGGAGGTATCTACAGTCCAAACTACATCTCGAAAATAAAGTATTTTTTTATTCTACTGGCTCTTTTTTCTGTGAAAACGCAGAGAAGCCACCATCCAGCCAATCGGATATAGAGAAAACAAAGGATTTTTCAATCGCAAATTTCAGAACTTTCCCCACATACGATATTCTTCGAAATTAAACCATAGTTAGTTTGATCAAAAATAGATTCAAACCACAAAAAACTATCGAATGAAAATGCATTATTTCGATGGGTTTCTATTGAATTTATAAGTATAAGTATCAACCAATGAAATTTCGAGAAAGAATAATAGAAAATTAACACTTTTAATATTCCTTGCCGTAGACACTACAGTTCTTATCTGGACCATTACTTAAAAACCATAATTGCTTCTTGCATTTGACGCTGCGTTTATAGGCTTTTCCAACCCAGATCCTGCATTAGTCTGTCGGCATCGACATCAAAGGTTGAAAAAGTTAACACTCGAGCAGCGCGATTATGTAGCTTTTGTAGTTTGTTTGGTAACGTTTTGCCGCATTTCCCCCAAATAACACTACAATAATCAGGCCTGCTTTTACTCCTCCCACAGTCATCACTACATTAACTGTTTTGGACGCACAACACTCGACTCACATGTTGATTTTTACGGAGAGAGGAAAGCCGGAGAACCAGGAGAAAAACCCTCGAATGCAGATAAGGAGTCGACAACAAACCTAACTGACATACGGTGCCCGATCCGGGAGTCGAACCCGGGACCGCAGTGGTGAGAAGCGAGTGTTTTACCACTGCGCCAACATGCATCCCCCAACCCTAACCCTAACCTAACCCTACACCCCTGAGGTTTAAACGGATGCGAGAGAGATGGGACTTATTGTTACTTCATTCCTCCTTTGGCTTTCTCAAAACAATGTTAAAGTTGTCGTAATAGGCTTTCCTCGCGCCTGTCTAAATTCGTTCTGAAGCTACTGAGTGCAAGGCTGGACGGGAAACATATTGCTTTTAGCTAGCATGGCCAGTACAGGAGGATTGTCTATAGATCAATTTGTTTTCATGGTAGAAGTACATGGTACATCCTAAGTACGTGCAATTCTATTGGTTATCAGTCATATTCCTTTACATTGCCAAAACCCAGTTTTACCAATCAAACACAGAACTCGATTCTTAAATGAACTTCAATCTTGGACAATTTGAGTTGGAATAAATTGTCCTTTCCCCCATGTCAGTGATGATAGCGTAAGCCAAACAGAAATGGACCATATTTAACATTATTGAATAGGGGGAGGTCTTAATTTTTCAACTAAATTGATCAAGATTGTTGATAGGTTAGAGCTTTCTCGTACAATTATAACCAAGCAAAAGTATTTGAATTGTTTGTTTTCTACCTCCAATCGATTGATAGGTTAGAGCTTTCTCGTACAATTAACCAAGCAAAGTATTTGAAATATTTGTTTTCTACCTCCAATCGATTGATAGGTTAGAGCTTTCTCGTACAATTAACCAAGCAAAGTATTTGAATTGTTTGTTTTCTACCTCCAATCGATTGATAGGTTAGAGCTTTCTCGTACAATTAACCAAGCAAAAATATTTGAATTGTTTGTTTTCTACCTCCAATCGATTGATAGGTTAGAGCTTTCTCGTACAATTAACCAAGCAAAAGTATTTGAATTGTTTGTTTTCTACCTCCAATCGATTGATAGGTTAGAGCTTTCTCGTACAATTAACCAAGCAAAGTATTTGAATTATTTGTTTTCTACCTCCAATCGATTGATAGGTTAGAGCTTTCTCGTACAATTAACCAAGCAAAGTATTTGAATTGTTTGTTTTCTACCTCCAATCGATTGATAGGTTAGAGCTTTCTCGTACAATTAACCAAGCAAAGTATTTGAATTATTTGTTTTCTACCTCCAATCGATTGATAGGTTAGAGCTTTCTCGTACAATTAACCAAGCAAAAGTATTTGAATTGTTTGTTTTCTACCTCCAATCGATTGATAGGTTAGAGCTTTCTCGTACAATTAACCAAGCAAAGTATTTGAATTATTTGTTTTCTACCTCCAATCGATTGATAGGTTAGAGCTTTCTCGTACAATTAACCAAGCAAAAGTATTTGAATTGTTTGTTTTCTACCTCCAATCGATTGATAGGTTAGAGCTTTCTCGTACAATTAACCAAGCAAAAGTATTTGAATTGTTTGTTTTCTACCTCCAATCGATTGATAGGTTAGAGCTTTCTCGTACAATTAACCAAGCAAAGTATTTGAATTATTTGTTTTCTACCTCCAATCGATTGATAGGTTAGAGCTTTCTCGTACAATTAACCAAGCAAAAATATTTGAATTGTTTGTTTTCTACCTCCAATCGATTGATAGGTTAGAGCTTTCTCGTACAATTAACCAAGCAAAAGTATTTGAATTGTTTGTTTTCTACCTCCAATCGATTGATAGGTTAGAGCATTCTCGTACAATTAACCAAGCAAAAGTATTTGAATTGTTTGTTTTCTACCTCCAATCGATTGATAAGTTAGAGCTTTCTCGTACAATTAACCAAGCAAAAGTATTTGAATTGTTTGTTTTCTACCTCCAATCGATTGATAAGTTAGAGCTTTCTCGTACAATTAACCAAGCAAAGTATTTGAAATATTTGTTTTCTACCTCCAATCGATTGATAGGTTAGAGCTTTCTCGTACAATTAACCAAGCAAAGTATTTGAATTATTTGTTTTCTACCTCCATACGATTGATAGGTTAGAGCTTTCTCGTACAATTAACCAAGCAAAGTATTTGAATTATTTGTTTTCTACCTCCAATCGATTGATAGGTTAGAGCTTTCTCGTACAATTAACCAAGCAAAAGTATTTGAATTGTTTGTTTTCTACCTCCAATCGATCGATAGGTTAGAGCTTTCTCGTACAATTAACCAAGCAAAGTATTTGAATTACAAAAGCACGTATTCAATACCAACCAACATGGCGCCACGTGAGCCACCAGCTGATCGATGTTGTATCTTTCACTAGATTCTTCATCAGTTGACGGTGCGTGCCATCATCAGGGACTGGGAGGACGGTAGTCTGGACCGAAATGATACAATACACGAGGTACTAACACGAACATAATGTGTTGTTACATCTCTTTATAGTGACATATGTCATAGAAAATACATCAGGAGATATTTTATGAACGTCTATTTAACAAGTAGACTACGAGTTCAATCTATCGGCTATTAGTTTAATTTCATAGAGATTCCAGCGTTCTGATTAGTCGAGAGGTTCTTATAGTAACGATGTCGCTATATTCACCGCGTAGCGCGAGATTCCAGCGTTCTGGTTAGTCGAGAGGTTCTTATAGTAACTAAATGTCGCAATATTCATCGCGGAGCGTGGTAATTACGAGGTATGTTGATTCCAGCTCAATTTTAAATATCGCTGCCAGGAGATTTAATGTTGGAGAAAAAAATCGATTAAATGTAGACAATGCAATTCCTAAGCACACTAAAATTGCGAAGTTCGTTTTTTGTCGGAATAGAAAGTAAAACTTGATTTTATGATCATGTGATTAACCATACCTCATGTCCAGAAAGAAATAGAAAAGTTAGTAGATTAGTATTGGCGAAGTCAAGCCCCAAGTCAATTATCAATACAATATACAAAGCAATGCAATGCTTTTCACATTTCACAATGTCTATCACAGTCGATAGACACCAAGAGCGATATGGATGTAATCATGCAATCATATTGGGAGTTTGCCGATGGACGTAATCATGCAATCATTGTGAGTTTGCCGATAGGCGGTGGAAATGACAAACTATTTTTATGGCTTATCCTTGATGTATTTTATTTGTGTCAGGTCGTCAAGCGGGACAGGAAGGACTACATCATCTCCTTAAGTAAAGAATTCTCCATCGTGTCCCAGTTTACAAGCTTCGTAGCAATTGAGCACAGAGAAAAGGTATTAAAGACTCCGTATGACGTTAGATTTACTGCTACGTAGAAAATACGCGGCTTGAAAATAAAGAGGACTGGGTATATCTTGAGTTTTGGGAGGGCTAGATTGCCCCGCTGTCGCACATCACAGGGTGACGATTTCGGGGCAGGCTATGGGATGGGTGGCCGGGAGAATATTTACCGTCGTGTTGTACGCACCGAGCCACCCGCTTACTCTGCAGTGTTTCGTTGTTTTATTTATTTTTGAAGGACGAAACGTTTGAGGAGAGTCTTGGTCCCAGCATCGAGGAGCTCGTATCTGAGGAGAATGTCGACATCATTCCGTACGTCAGCTGGGAGGCAAAGGAAAGGAAAACAGAGGACAAACCCAAACTAGTATGTTGCCCTTGTACCTGTTTATAGCTTTCACTAATGACTTGACATAGCGCGCTGTTGTCGGACCAAATTCAACTTACAAGATTTAACATTTTCATGTGAGGAAATACCTGTCAGGCCCAATTCGTAATTATTAGGAAAGGTAATGTTTCTATCAAATTTCAAAACAGGTGCGTTATTTCACACTGAGCTTTGGAGCGTTTGAGCTCCCGTATCAGGCCCGTTGTACTTATGACTGTCTGTTTGGGAGAACAACCTTGAGATTTGTGTTATTGAGCTGTGGTATTCACATTGAGCTTTGGAGCGTTTGTGTTTGAGCTCCCGTATCCTACATACATACATACATACATACATACATACATACATACATACATACCTCTTTATTTAAGAACGCTGCCACTAACAACTGGTTTCCATGTGGGGCGTTACAATACAAACATCTAAAAATGTAACTAGTTAACAGACGAATTTAAGATAAAAATTACAAATCATTTGTTGGCACATAAGACTAAAATCACTATAACCTTAAAAGTTCACATTTCATTTGCCATGTGTACAGGTAAAATAGTCAGGTAAAATAGTCAGCGCAGCCCTGCATCAGATACACAAGCTGTCTCTGTTTTTGTAGCTTGTCCTTTTGGACCTTACCACAGTGTCTCACAGAGGGGAACAGTAATCGAAATAGGGCTGGACTAGTGCCTTGTATGTTGTTTCGAGTGAAGAAATCGGCACAAATGGTTTCAAACGCCGAATAGCGCCAATAGCTCTTATGCGGATTAGTGTCTGCGGCCCAGCGGTCTCTCGATGAGTTTACGTCAAAGCGAGGCTATCGGGTCGAACTCGCTAGTTACAAGAGGAGTATAGGACGAACACAGACATTACTAGATATTTCAAAATATATTGAGTACAAATCGCGAAAATTAGCGAAAAGAAGCTATGGTTAAGCACTGTGTAGCCTTTGGCTGTACGAATCGTAGTACAAAAGAAGAATGTAGCGGTCTATCGTGGCATTTATTGCCACTCACGAACAAGGATCTTCAACAAACATGGCTTGTCAAGATCCACCGAAAGAACACTCCTGTAGCAAGAACTCGTACGTATGTAGCAAGCATTTCGAGCCTGAATGCTTTATGAAGCCTCTAGGAGGACAGAGAATCAGATTAAAACCGGGCTCTATCCCTACGAAGTTTGTTTTCACCGTGGAAAAGCCACAGAGGAAAGCGCCGTGTTACCGAGCAACGACAACAACATACGTTGTCAGTATGATTTTCCCAGGTGAGTTTTTGATCAATTTCTACCCCTAAGCATTTTTGCGAACTTACATGGGCTATTTCTGTATTGCCCAATTTGATAGGCATTGGCGTTTCATCTATTTTGTTATTTGAATTGTATGCGGATCCAATAAACATGAACTTTGATTTGGCAGGATGGTATTGTAGCTTGTTAACTGACAGCCATTGACACATATCAAGATCTACATTTAACTTATTAACAAGTTCAATTGAGTCATATGATGATGTAAATATTTGAGTGTCGTCTGCATAAATACAGGGTGTCGTAGATTTTAGACAGTTTGGAAGGTCATTTATATACAGTAAGAACAGTAAAGGGCCAAGGATGGAGCTTGGGGGACTCCGCGGATTATTTATTTGACCGTGGACAGGTGATTATTAACAATACATTGTTGGTGTCTGTCTGTAATGTAAGAGGTGAACCACTTTAATTCTAAGCCACAAATACCAAATAATTTCATTTTATCGAGAAGGATAGAGTGGTTAATTGAGTCAAACGCTTTGCGTACGTCGAGAAAAACGACGCCGGATAGTTTCCCGTTATCCATATTTTGGAGCCATTCATCACACATTTGAATTAATGCTGACGTAGTTGAATGGAGGGGGCGAAAGCCTGATTGAAATTTTGTAAGCAGAGATTTATCGTTCAAATAACTGTATAGTTGGCGGAAGACTTCTTTTTCAAATATTTTACTAATAATTGGCAGGTATAAAAGGTCATTTATCTCTACCAGCACGTTTTTGTCTAATAATATAACATGGATGTGTATAAAAGGTCGTTTATCTCTACCAGCATGTTTTTGTATAATGATGCATGGATTGAAATCACGTCATTAGCATATTCGAAATCTAAACCTATCATAGACGCAGCACTCAATTCAAAACATATTCTACTGTTCAACTATTGATTTGATGTAGAATCGATATTATGGTACAAAATGTGGGCTTAAATGCACTTTAAGGAAATCACTAGACATTTGAATGTAATAACACATGTTTCCTTTCTAACATTATAATTCCCTTTGACGCTTAGAATCTAGCTGTTCAAGTCACTCAGGTTGTAGAAGAAGCCAAGGTGCTTGAACGATGCTCAGTCTTACAGGCCGAGTATCTGTACAAACAGGCCTGCAGTACTGTCGTAGAGGCGGTATTAAAGACTCGTAATTCAGTGTCCAGTAACCTCGTCATCAAGGTATGTTAAACCTTCATCTATGAGTTTAGTTACGAAATCTGGACAAGAAATCCTGCTCAAGAGGTGTCCCCATGTGGGAGGCAATGTTACAGATTACTGGGATGTTAAGCTGACACACACACACTGAATTTTAACAGGACCTGAAACAACCATAGGGGGTTAGGGTTAGGTTAGGGGGTGATAAAAGTGCGGATCCGGCTAAACCACAGACTGAATTGGAATTTAGCATGTTGGTTTTAGTGGAGGGAGGAAAACCGGAGAACCCGGAGAAAACCCAACTCTTTTGTTACCAGGACTCGAACCCAGGTCACAGAGATCACTTGCGCCACCCCGACTCACTATATGACGTCATGGTCATTAGAACGTTTACTCACTGTATACTTCCCTTACTGAAGAGGGGCTCTGTGTACTGTTATATCTTATCTAACCTAACCCTAACCACTTGCGCCACCCCGACTCACTATATGACGTCATGGACATTAGAACGTTTACTCACTGTATACTTCCCTTACTGAAGAGTGGCTCTGTGTACTGTTATATCTTATCTAACCTAACCCTAACCACTTGCGCCACCCCGACTCACTATATGACGTCATGGACATTAGAACGTTTACTCACTGTATACTTCCCTTACTGAAGAGGGGCTCTGTGTACTGTTATATCTTATCTAACCTAACCCTAACCACTTGCGCCACCCCGACTCACTATATGGCGTCATGGACATTAGAACGTTTACTCACTGTATACTTCCCTTACTGAAGAGGGGCTCTGTGTACTGTTATATCTTATCTAACCTAACCCTAACCACTTGCGCCACCCCGACTCACTATATGACGTCATGGACATTAGAACGTTTACTCGCTGTATACTTCCCTTACTGAAGAGGGGCTCTGTGTACTGTTATATCTTATCTAACCTAACCCTAACCACTTGCGCCACCCCGACTCACTATATGGCGTCATGGACATTAGAACGTTTACTCACTGTATACTTCCCTTACTGAAGAGGGGCTCTGTGTACTGTTATATCTTATCTAACCTAACCCTAACCACTTGCGCCACCCCGACTCACTATATGACGTCATGGACATTAGAACGTTTACTCGCTGTATACTTCCCTTACTGAAGAGGGGCTCTGTGTACTGTTATATCTTATCTAACCTAACCCTAACCACTTGCGCCACCCCGACTCACTATATGACGTCATGGACATTAGAACGTTTACTCACTGTATACTTCCCTTACTGAAGAGGGGCTCTGTGTACTGTTATATCTTATCTAACCTAACCCTAACCACTTGCGCCACCCCGACTCACTATATGGCGTCATGGACATTAGAACGTTTACTCACTGTATACTTCCCTTACTGAAGAGGGGCTCTGTGTACTGTTATATCTTATCTAACCTAACCCTAACCACTTGCGCCACCCCGACTCACTATATGACGTCATGGACATTAGAACGTTTACTCACTGTATACTTCCCTTACTGAAGAGGGGCTCTGTGTACTGTTATATCTTATCTAACCTAACCCTAACCACTTGCGCCACCCCGACTCACTATATGACGTCATGGACATTAGAACGTTTACTCACTGTATACTTCCCTTACTGAAGAGGGGCTCTGTGTACTGTTATATCTTATCTAACCTAACCCTAACCACTTGCGCCACCCCGACTCACTATATGGCGTCATGGACATTAGAACGTTTACTCACTGTATATTTCCCTTACTGAAGAGGGGCTCTGTGTACTGTTATATCTTATCTAACCTAACCCTAACCACTTGCGCCACCCCGACTCACTATATGACGTCATGGACATTAGAACGTTTACTCACTGTATACTTCCCTTACTGAAGAGGGGCTCTGTGTACTGTTATATCTTATCTAACCTAACCCTAACCACTTGCGCCACCCCGACTCACTATATGGCGTCATGGACATTAGAACGTTTACTCACTGTATATTTCCCTTACTGAAGAGGGGCTCTGTGTACTGTTATATCTTATCGTGGCGAACATTACCTAAGGGATTTGCCCACTTTTGGGACGTGTCTGATGTATCCTATTGACTTGTTTCTGTTGTTTGATTATCAGGCATTCTTCTCGCTGGCACAGTTCTACCTGGACGTCATTCAAGACCAGCAGAAAGCTCTTGCCGCCCTGGCAGTCCTGCAGGTATTGCGTGGTAAGTCAACACAATGGGCAGGATACGATCACGTGGTTGTACTGGATGGCCAACATATTTGACTTCATTTGTTTAAAGGCACTTGTACGAGATCGGTAGTGCTGTTAGCAAAACCTGTTTGTAAATGCTATTTTCATCCTCTAATTGATTATCGATCTTACTAAAACCGTGTTTTAGAAGAACTATTTAAAACACGAATTGGAGTCTTTTATCAGGGGTTCCAAATATCGAGAAAACAAATAAAACCCGAGAGGCGTAGCCTCGAGGGTTTTATAGTATTCGAAATATTTTGAATCCCCTGAAGAAAAACGAATAATGAGTGTTTGAAATGTCTTCTCATGCGAATGGCTAAACCGAAAATTTACATACGCTTCTTTTCAAACTTCATTAGCAATTATTGTTTACCGTTTGACTGTTGTATATAATTGATGGCTTATTATTCTTTTTTGATGGCAATTATTTCAACAAGCGTACCAGTAGTGTAGTGGCCAAGAGTTAATACAAGCAGTCGGAAGGGTCGAGGTTCGAATTCCAGTGGCGGCACACTTTTTAGGCTCGGTTTCAGCCGTTGGGGTGTCGTTTCTCCAAGGTTAGGGCTAGATTCCATCCGCCAGAAGCATGCAATCCCAAAATGCACTGCACTAAAATACTTCATTGAGAGCAGGAACTGGTGTCTAATGATGTAACGCCTGCTAATCAAACAGCATGCAGTATAAAAGTTCTAAAAAAGCGGTTGTTGACAGCAAATCCCTCGTGGTGAAAGGGATATTGACGGTTAGGGTTTCGGTTAATAGATGGGTTAGGGTTTCGGTTAATAGATGGGTTAGGGTTTCAGTTAATAGATGGGTTAGGGTTTCGGTTCGAGTCTTCGTGGAGCCGAATTTTTTTTATATAGTCGAGGGAAGCGTACTTGTTCGCCTAAATTTCTAAGTGCCGCTTTAGTTTGTACCCTAGAAATATAACATCGAGAAAATTGCAATTCGACCTTCTGGCGGATGGAATCTTGCCGCGACCTTTCTCCCAAGCATCCCTCTACTAACGGCTGGGCGCGCGGTCAACACACCGTGTCCGTGACGTCAGCTGGTTAAAATTCAATAATATTCAATTTGCGTGTTTTTTACCCTTTCACGACTGTAGTGTAGGTTCTAAACTGTCGAAACACATTGGAACTCTTTAAACTATAACTCCAAGTGTGAAATGAATTCTCAAGAACAAACGCCATTTAAAATCATTGAGAAACCAGGCTGCATTATGTGTTACTCTTTAATATTAGTGCCGCTCAAGAATGACAGAAATTAAAAGCCGAAATTTACGGGGATAAAGTTCAGATATTATCTCAGAACTATATTTGTATATATTCGATTCTGAGCTAGAGTCTAGTATTCTCGCTCAGTACTTGTGTATAGAGTATGTATTGGAGACATTAAAACAATTCACAAACTTAGTACATATAGCCATGAAGAATTGTAAAACACGTTTGATCCCCGGGTATGATGCAGCGATTTTCAAGTGAATTGTGATCGCAGAACATGGTCTGAGTCAGACGTGATTTCCTCTCTTATAGCACTTTTAATATGGAGTCGTCCGTCTTTTCTTCTCGGATAAATACAGCACTAATTTTCTTTGAAGTAATAATGGCTACCTGGTCTTACATAGGCAAAGTTAAACGAGAAATGACTGAACACTACGGGCTTCGCGACCTTCGATCGAGCTTGGTACAAGTGACGGTTTCCCAAGTGTCTTTCCAAAGCCGGTGCGTTTACTGACAAAGTGTCTTCACCCAAAACTAACTATCTTACTGCTTCCTTGTGTGAATCTTTGAATTATTTGAAACCAAACTTTTCCAGAGCAAATTTAAACGCATTTTGGAACAGCAATCCAAAGCCGTCCGGCTTTGAAAAGTTTACAATGTAAATTATGCAAATACCTTCAGCGACAGGATTTCAGTGGCTAGTTTTTGATTGGCTAAAAACCAACAATGTCTCGGCTCGCGCGCCCAGCCGTGAGTGGGGAGAGGATCGCGGGCTCACCGAAACCCCCATGGCTGGAAACCGAGCCTACACACTTTTTCTTTCTATGTTGTTCTTTACTTCTTCGCTACTTACTTAGTTTATCAGTATGTAATTAGTTAGTGATTCATGAATACGATGATTAAGAAATATTGATCACCAGGGTTGGAAATCTGATCAAACACTATAGTGCGTTTGGAACTGGTGTTTCATTGGATGTTAAGATGCATCCACCTGACGAAGCTTCGAACAAGGGTTTCACCCGGTATCAAGACCCATGCATGTGACCAAATACAATTCCTCCATTGGATGACTATCTCATGAATTATTAATGAGTGTGAGAAGATTGTTTGCCATCCAGTAAAGCCTTTCCCATGGGATCACGAGCGCAATTCATTCAGTATTGAAGTGATTTATCAGCACGTGACTTTCTCCTGCAAAAGTCTAATTGAAGGGCCAGTCACGAACTGTTTCAAACACGAATCAGAGCATTTTATCAGGGGTTCCAAATATTGAGGAAATACGAACAATGAGTGTTTAAATGTCTTCTAATGCGAATACAATACCTGCATTCATAAATAATTAGGAAGTTTGTGTGCCTGGTATTTTGTTGCATACAATTGGACTTAGTTTTTCACGGTCGTTTCAGCAAACGGCCTGATAGTGTAGTGGACAAGACAGAGAACTATCATTTGGGAGCAATCATGAGGAAGATGGTTCCTTCAGTTCTCTTCGTGTAAAGTCATACTTATGATGTAATTCTTGTAGCTTAGTTAGGTCATCACATGCATGAATCCTGATGCCAATTAGAAAGCCAAAGAAAGATTGCTAGTAATTTGGAAATTGCATCAAACACTAGGGTTTCACCGGGTATCAAGACCCATGCATGTGACCAAATACAGTCCCTCCATTGGATGAATATATCATTAATTATTCATGAGTTTTAGAAGATTTATTTAACATCCTGTCTATTATTATTATTATTATTATTATTATTATTATTACAAGTGGATACCGCTAACGATAATCATACAATGGTTTCCACCCCTCCCCCCCCCCCCCCCTCAGTTTTGCAAGATTCGCAGATTTTACCCCAAATTGGCAAACAATATGTTGTGTTCATGGTGTTTGGTACCAAAACTATGATTTTTATGCTTCAACTTCATTCAACCCACTTCTAATGGGGGAGGATACCGTTATTAACAGGAAATGCATACGCTTTTCCACCCCTCCCCCCTCAGTTTTGGAAGGTTCGCATATCTTACCCAAATTTGTGAGCACTATGTTGTGTTCGTCGTGTTAACTACCCATACTAAGATTTTTATGCTGCAAATTCATTCAACCCACTTCTAATGGGGGAGGGTACCGTTATTAACAGGAAATGCATATGCTTTTCCACCCCTCCCCCCTCAGTTTTGCAAGGTTCGCAGATCTTATCCCAAATTTGCAACCAATATGTTGTGTTCGTCTTGTTTAGTACCAAAACTATGATTTCGACGCTGCAACTTCATTCTAGCCACTTCTAATGGGGGAGGGTTCCATTATTAACAGGAAATGCATAGGATTTTCCACCCCTCCCCCCTCAGTTTGGCAAGGATCGCAAATTGGAAACAATATGTTCTGTTTGTCCTGTTTAGTACCAAAACTAAAATTTTAACGCTGGAATTTCATTCACACCAGTCGTAGACTGCGACTGATAGAAAATGAAACTGTCCCAGCATGCTTTGCGAGCGAAATCAAAAGGGCGATGGATTTTTACGGGTAGAAAGCAACCTCGTAGAGACATGGGGTTTTCACCAAAATGTTACCCATAGGAAACTGCAGGGGGTCTTCTTAATTTGGTTAACGCTGATGTTCAGGGGGGAAATGACATCCAAAATAAAATTTCAAAATGGCTTAACCCCCCCTGGACTTCATTTGCGCGAATATTACATCAAAAATTTAATCTAGTTGGATGAAATTACATATGGTAGGCTTGTTTTAATTCGCATTAACATAGCGCAACGTACCTAACATTAACACCTCCAAGCTATAAATTACAATTATTCCCTACCCCACTCCCCCTGGAAATGGTATACCCATTTGTGTTATCAAAATGTCTCCGGAATGTCATTCATGACAAAACTGATCGGTTTCTAAGTTTTCACGTTTAACACCGAAATACAGAATTGACGTTAACCAGTTGCCCAGGCCCCGCTCGGCCAAGCAAAAAGCGAGAAAAAACGCCTTAACCCCCCCTGAACTTCATTTGCGCGAATTAGTACGCAAAAATTTCATCTAGTTGAGCGAAATTACATAAGATAGGCTAGTTTTTATGCCATTAACTATGCGCTAGATACCGAACATTAATTATTTAATTAATTAATTAATTAATTAGTTAGTTAGTTAGTTAGTTAGTTAGTTAGTTAGTTAGTTAGTTAGTTAGTTAGTTAGTTAGTTAGTTAGTTAGTTAGTTAGTTATCGTATTATTTCTATGATTATCGTTAGGAATTATTTGATATTTAATATTTATACACGGAAGTTCTAACAGATAAAATATCTGATTTCCATAGAAGCCGTGTCTACCAATTACATATCACTACATTATTATAAAAAAAACTTCCCTAGAAGTTAGAATATATATTGTATAATAATCCTAAAACTATGCCTATACTAATCGTTAAAACTAAAAATATAATTACTGTAGCACCACAGCATCTGCAGAAATACGGCGCCGTAATGTGGTACCTTGGGGTCCCTTTACATTGATAATCTTATTAACCGAAATGTCAAGGTCATTGATGTCGAAAATATGTTGCTCACTCGTTCATTGAGGTTTTCTTATCGATATGTTCATAATGCTTAGGTTCAATCAGCTTGGACTAGAGTTAGTGTTTTGACTTGTTTGAATTAATGATACGGTTTAAACTTTTGTAATACAGACAATGCGTTTGATTCTGATGACATATCAGAGGAAGCAGGAAAAGAACTGTTAAACTCTTTTGGTGAGGAATTAGCAAGGTAAGATAATCAATAGCAACACCGGTAGAAATATGATAATGACCCTACAACGTGGGCAATTCTGAAACTCTACACAACATCTTAATCCTGGTTTTCATATTTCGGAAAATCCCTGACGGACGGCGATTTCGATGTCTTCCGACCGTCGCAGATGTTCCCGATTTATGAAAACATGGAATGGAAGGTAGGAATGGAGAGAAGAAATGGAAGGAAGGAAGCAATGGATGGAAGGAAGGAATGGACGCGGACTATTTTGCATGTATAACAACCAGTTATTAGTTAATGTTCGCATGATTGAAAAGTTACTGCTGTATATGATGACTACGGGCACATTTTCGTATCAATAGCCTTGTCTTGGTGTTAGGAATCCAAGGACTACTCGACAACTGTATTATAGTTTCCATTCCTTCATCTATCTAATGGTATTTTCAACTATTATAATGCCATTATGTCGGCTGTTGTCATCCCAACCAGTGGAAGTTTCAGTTTTCGCATGGTAAATAACCCGTCTTTAATTTATCTACTTTCTTTCCACTTCAATTTTACAGTTTGGTTGAAATAGTGCAAGTAACGCCTCAACGCAAGTCCAGTAAAACTAACATCCTAGCAATCTTCCCGGCTTCTGACTACAAGTGGTGTGAAAAAGCTGTAGTGGATAACTTGAGTGAATCCAGCAGTGAATCAAGTGATCGTGATATGGATCTTGGCTTATACTCAAGCAGCTTTGATTCGGATACTAGCAAAAGCGGAGGCGAATGTTTTGGAGGAACAGACGATGATACGAACTATGATGGGTTATGGTTGGGTGGAGAAGAAGAAGAGAGTACAAACATAGCGAGAAACAAAGCTTTCGAATGCAAGGAATTTGTGTCCTTTGGTGCAGGTATGTGACATGTTATTAGAGTCCTTGCTTCAGTTTAACGTGTGAGTTATACGAGGCGTAAGCACAAATTAATGCACTGCGGAAGGTTGTGGCTCTTACTTTCCGAGACCCCCACTAGACTTTTGTTGGGGAGTCTGGTGAATAACACATATGACCACAAACTGACGTCATCAGCACTATGTTGCTCTGACTCAGTGAGATTACATATATGTAACTCGTGGATGAACGCATGTGCATGAACGAGTTATTGGGGTTAGGTTGATTTTCATTTCCGAATAGCCGTAGCCTTTTCTGAATGCCGTAGCCATTTCATGTTCGGGATTTGTTCGGGATATATGAGATTTTCATGGCTAACTCGCTTAATATTACTGGCAGGTGACTCAAACCTGGACAGACATGGTAGTGGGTCCCTATCAATCACTTATAGTGGAGACAGAAGAAAATTACCAACACATTTTCCCTTTACCTTGGTAATCACTTACTCAAACAAGAAAATGTAATTCTTAGGTGTGTATATCGATGAACACCTTACTTGGAAACAGCACATCAGTCATGTTTGCAAAAAAATCTCCAAGTCAGTTGGTATAATATATAGGTCTCCCTTTTATTTATCTGCTAAAACAAAATTAACTCTGTATATAACCCTTATATTAGTTACTGTAACATAGCTTGGACATCCACGTATGTAACTAATCTAAATAGAACATTTTATTTACAAAAGCGTGCTGTGCGAGCCATGATCAATTCAGATTACCGAGCGCACTCTGCTCCTCTATTTGTTCAGTTAGATATACTAGACATTTTTAAAGTGAACTCATTTCATGTAGCAAAGTTTATGTTTTGTTATCATAATCAGTTGTTGCCTTCGACTTTCCTCAATTTATTCGTAACCAGCAGTCAAGTTCATAACTACAACACTAGATCAGTATCCAATTATCGATCTCATGCCTGTCGTACAGTTTACGATTCTGAATGTCCTAAAATTTTGGAATTTCCTGCCAACGTATATCACAGGTTCAGCCAGTTTTCCTAGTTTCAAGAAAAAAATGAATGATTTCTTACTCAAATAGATGATTACTGAATCGATCATGCCGCACATATGCATCACTTTTTATAAACCTATTAAGCTACGAGGTGACCTCTTACTATAAGCCTGATGGTTTCTCGAGGTCTCCTCGCCATACATTACATTCTACTGTATCTGTAATTCCTGTTTCTGTGGCAAATAAACAATGACGTAACGAGACGTCATCGGTCAAGTGATTTTTAGTATATGACAAAATAGTTCACTGACCATCCGCGAGTTACCCTTAGGAGCCCTATGTTCATATTTCTGTTTCAGTGTGTTGCTTTCAGACTCCAAACTACCTTTATCTGGACCCAGAATTGTAGGGCTCGAAATTAATGCTCGCAAAATGTTAGCAAATTTCTGCGAGTCGAGCTTCCTTTAAGGTACACTTTGAGTCTGAAAACCTTGAACAAACATGGCATATTTACAACAGTTTAGAAGCTTAGAAGTTTAGAATTCTTACCCGATACATGATAAAAAGTAAATTATATAAAGTGATACGGTGCACGTATAGCCTGAAATACAGCCGCCGCCTCAGCTTGTTCCAGGATCCACTCCCCGAGAGAGACGTCTGAATTCATTAGCCGATAATGCTGTCGAATGACGGTACTACCCCGAAATAGCGGTAGTGATTTTTATTGGTCAATTCTATTATTTTGTCCATTCATTTCACGCTAAATATTTTTGAAATTGTCGTACATTCTTTCGTGTGGAAATGCTGTATCAAGAAGAAATGATTTTGTAAACTTGCCTACGTGTTATGGAAAGTCCTTGATTTTTCAAATGGCTCAACTCGTTGCGAGTGAACTTGTGAAAATGTCGCCATCAGGCCGCGTAGAGTCTGTTTGTCAGGGAGAGCATATCAATTTTCTTCACTAATTGCACTGATGAAGGATCAAGTTGTCTTCCCCTAAACCCTAAACATCCCAGCAACGTGTTACAGCTAATCAGCAGTCGGCTCTAATAACGAAAATCGAAGCGGGCGTCTTTCGTAGTTTCGTGGTGTTTACGCTTTGCCCGAAGTACATGTTGTCAGTGGTTCGGTGGAGAAGAAGAGTGTTCGTGGGGTTTGCTGTTGACAAAGTGCACTGTATTTCAAGTGTGGAGCGATTGAAAAATAAGGATTTTTCAAGACCGGTGGCATAAATTTAACTGCAGATGACATTAAATAGAATTGCTAGCCGAATCTAAATCTGAATAGTACTTCAGGCAAAGCGTAAACAACACGAAACGTGCCCGCTTTGATTTTCTTTATGGAACCGTTTCCTCCTGTTCAGCTGTAACACATGCTGCTGGGATGTTTAGGGTTTCGAGGAAGGTCACTTGATTCTTCATCAGTGCAACTTGTGAAGAAATATAAACTACAATAAATATGATAAATGCTCTCCGGGACAAGCAGACTGTACGAGGCCCGATGGCGATATTTTCACAAGTTCACTCGCAACCAGTGGAGCCATATGAAAAATCAAGGACTTTCCATAACACGTAGGCAAGTTTACAAAAATATTTCTCCTTAATAAAAGTCTATAAGTGATTTCTCTTGAGGTGGATAAAGCTTTTCCACACGAAACAATGTACGACAATTTCAAACAGGATTTTGCAAATCACACCATGCTGTCTTTTATCAAATATATTTAGCGTGAAATGAATGCACAAAATAATAGAATTGACCAATAAAAATCACTACCGCGAGGAGTAGACCCTGGAACGAGCTGAGGAGGCGGCTGTATTTCAGGCTAGTGAACGTATTGAATATGAGTACGTGCCATTTCATTTTGCCAGTACCCTCTGGAGTTTTGCAAGTGGAAAAACATTCTACTAATACACATTTGCTAGTGGATTTAGAAGGTAAGTTCCAGCCCTAAAATGTCACATCTTTATTCTATTCTTCATTGCTTTGTACACTTCTTTTTAACTTCATTATGTACAGCGAACGGTATGATACAGCGAAAGATATCGAGAGGTCCTTGGTGTAATGTGCTAGTTGAAGTGCCTGTTAGTCATAATAACATTACTGACAATGGAAAATATCGTGGTTGTCGTTTTCATTTAGGTAGGGGTCCAATTTCAATTACGTAATTCGAGGAACATGCCTATTTCCCATGTAACTCCGTTTCCACTGCAGATCCATTTTATATTAAAAAGAATGTGTAGAGATTCTTGGAATGCATTTGTTTCAATACCTTTCTCTGGCTGGTAAGGTCATTGAATTAATAAGAGGATTTTATAAATTCGCCTAACTTCTGATAAACCTCATGATCTCTTACTTAAGAAATAGAAACCACATTCTGCGTTTCTTTTGAGTTATAGAAACACGAGTGGGAGTTGGGAGAATGAGAAATGGCAATGGGAATACGAGACCGGAGGGCGAGGATTCCCAACGCTATTTCGAGTTCTTCCAATCTTCCACAAGTGTTTCTATAACTCTGGGAACACGGACAAACTGGTTTCTACTTCAGTTATAAAGTAAACGGGTAAAAGTATGGTAACATACTTGTTTCATTTAATCACCAAAACGTAAAATCTCCCAACTAGCTCAAACGCGCGCACAACTTTCTATGTTTCTATAGAGTTATAGAAATACGGCTTTCAGCCAATCCGAGCGCGCATACTATCGAACCTATTTTATAAACTGGAAACATTGGACTACTTCCAGAGTATGTATATACCCTGGAAATACTCTAGAAAATAATTGGAAATTTAAATTTCCATAGTAGTTGTCCATTTCTATAGTATGATAATGAAAGGTATTCATTTATATAGCGCAAATTCTATATGAATAAATTCAAATGCGCTTCACATGGTATTTTTTTATGATACCGACTGCTAAGGGAGCAATGTCCTGCCGTGCAGTTTACAATCATGAGTAGTAGTGAATAATAGCTCTTGTGGACCACTTTTCACCTTTCGTTTGATATACCCCTCTCACCCTTCGGGGTGGTATATCCAACAAAATGTGAAAAGTTATCCAGAACCGCTATTGTTCACTAGTACCATATGCTGGCAATTACTCCAGCTTTGAATTCAAAGCGGGCTGGGCTTGGGGGCCGCCAGTTAAACTCCTCCAGCTTTGAATTCAAAGGGGGCTGGATTTGGGAGCTGCCAAGCACGTGACATCCTCCTGCCGCGAGATAATAAACGTCCGTTTGAAGATATAAAATCCCCTATACATAATGGGAGCCGTCCATTTGAAGATATCGTTTTGGTGGGATTTGTGCCATCCTATACCTATTGGAATGCAGAACTGGAACCGCACTGGAACCAAAAATAATCGGAGATAACCGAGTTCCAGTTCCGTTCCAGTTCCGTTCCAGTTCCAAAATTCCCGGAGATACCCGGTACCAGTTCCGTTCCAGTTCCTCCCTGGATCCAACTTGCAAGTACCTGCCAAGTACCTACCAAAAACCTACAAAGAACTTGCCCAAATGGCACTTCGCACTTGCCTAGGTACTTGCAAGTTGGATCCAGGGCGGAACTGGAACGGAACTGGTACCAGGTATCTCCGGGGATTTTGGAACTGGAACGAAACTGGAACCCGGGTATCTCCGAGTCTTTTTGGTTCCAGGGCGGAGTCCAAAGTTGGAGGAATTTAATTAGCAGCCACCAAACCCAACCCCCTTTGAGTTCAAAGTTGGAGGAATTTAATTAGCAGCCACAAAACCCAACCCCCTTTGAGTTCAAAGTTGGAGGAATGTAATTAGCAGCCACCAAACCCAACCCTCTTTGAGTTCAAAGCTGGAAGAAATTTAATCCCCTAACCCAGCCCTCTTTGAATTCAAAGTTGGGGGGAATTTAATTGGCAGCTCCTCAAACCCAGACCTCTTGGAATTCAAAACTGGAAGGAGTTTAACTGGCAGCTCTTATTTTTTGAATTTTTTGTCGCACAAGGGCGTCATATATAAGTGCAATGCCATAGATGGACTTAACTCAAACCCTCCTATGAAAAAATGGGGGATTGTAACTTAGATTTCTCAGAAAGTAAGTTAGGTCTTTTTTTTCATTGGAGGAATTTGACCAGCGGCTCCCAAACCTAGCTCTCTTTGAATTCAAAGTTGGAGGAATTTGTCCAGCGGCTCCCAAACCTAGCTCTCTTTGAATTCAAAGTTGGAGGAATTTGACCAGCGGCTCCCAAACCTAGCTCTCTTTGAATTCAAAGTTGGAGGAATTTGACCAGCGGATCTCAAACCTAGCTCTCTTTGAATTCAAAGTTGGAGGAATTTGACCAGCGGATCTCAAACCTAGCTCTCTTTGAATTGAAAATTGGAGGAATTTGACCAGCGGCTCCCAAAGCTAGCTCTCTTTGAATTCAAAGTTGGAGGAATTTAATTCCCAAACCCAGCCCTTTTTAAATTCAAATCTGGAGAAGTTTAATTCCCAAACCCAGTCCTCTTTGAGTTCAAAGTTGGGAGGAATTTAATCCCCAAACCCAGCCCTCCTTGAATTCAAAACTGGAGGAGTTTGACCAGCGGCTCCCAAACCCAGCCCTCTTTGAGTTCAAAGTTGGGAGGAATTTAATCCCCAAACCCAGCCCTCCTTGAATTCAAAGTTGGAGGAATTTAATTGGCGGCCCCCAAATCCAGCGGATCCCAAACCTAGCTCTCTTTGAATTCAAAGTTGGAGGAATTTGACCAGCGGCTCCCAAAGCTAGCCCTCTTTGAGTTCAAAGTTGGGAGGAATTTAATTCCCAAACCCAGCCCTTATTAAATTCAAATCTGGAGAAGGTTAATTCCCAAACCCAGCCCTCTTTGAGTTCAAAGTTAGGAGGAATTTAGTCCCCAAACCCAGCCCTCCTTGAATTTAAAGTTGGAGGAATTTAATTGGCGGCCCCCAAATCCAGCCCTCCTTGAATTCAAAGTTGGGAGAAATTTAATCCCCAGGCCAAGCCTCCTTTGAATTCAAAGCTGGAGGAATTTAACTGGCGGCCTCCAAGCCCAGCCCCCTTTGAATTCAAAGCTGGATGAATTTCCATCATATGGTAGTAGTGAATAATAGCGATTCTGGATAACTTTTCACCTTTCGATGGATATACCACCCCGCACGAGGGGGCGAGGGGGGTATATCCAACGAAAGGTGAAAAGTCGTCCAGAACCGCTATTATTCACTACTACTATCATGAGTGATTGTTAGTACCTCAGAATACCAGGCTGTTGTGTCGGGAGACATCCCCTACTCTTTCTCTAACAGGTTCTTTCACGTCACCCTCGTATAGATTAGAAAAAGGGGGCAAGGCCACGGTTTATACGTCCCTGCCCAAGGACGCGGCCGGGATTCGAACCCCTGACCTCCTGCACTCTTGCCCGTGCTCTACCAACTGAGCTAACCAGTGAGGCGGTTAAATGTTCTACGTCCTCTCTTGGCTGACTGGTGAAATGTGTTTTTATTTTGCAGCCGACGTGTATGATGAATATGAAGTTATGGCCAACAGTGGTAATGTATCATGTTGCGTGTGTGGACATACAGACATACAGACAATGTGGACATACAGACATACATACAGAATAGTTACTGTAGCCTCAACCGTAATCTGAACTCTCATAGATAGATAGATGCCTTTATTTATTCAGGGTAGTCCATTCAGTATACATATGTAACTGTTATCAAGAAGAGCCCTGACTTGCTAAATATATCTGCAATTAAATTCTAAAAATATAAAATTCCAAGAAGTAACAATAGTAACACACACAAACATGTGTATGTTATTGCTGCGAAGGCGATAGCCGTAGCAGCATCCCTAATTTGGGCTCCCTGTGGTGGACTTGAATTAGGCGGATGCTTTCTAGGATTTTGCGATGTCCACAACATTTGCCTCGATCTGGTGCTTGACGTCATGCTCAGCGGTAATGTCACTCGTGGCGTTTCCTCGACGGTGTTGTTGAATTGCGTTAGTGACCTCCTGCACTCTTGCCCGTGCTCTACCAACTGAGCTAACCAGTGAGGCGGTTAAATGTTCTACGTCCTCTCTTGGCTGACTGGTGAAATGTGTTTTTATTTTGCAGCCGACGTGTATGATGAGATATATGAAGTTATGGCCAACAGTGGTAATGTATCGTGTTGGTTTCCAGCAGAGTAGCTTACAACTTATAATCGTATAGTTGCAGTTTTGTAGTTCGAGTACTTTTCGATGACGTGGAATGTGGTCTAATGCACTTGAAAAATAGAATCATTTACAGATTTTGAAGACTGACTGTGTAAAAAGTATGTAAATATCTGTAAAATGTGGACATACAGACGTTGTATCCATATTTTTCAAACCTTTTTGCCCACTGCAATAGTATGTGAATGGACGCGACTGGAAAATGTGATGGAAATATTCTGTTAATTTTCTAGAAATACGGATTTTCATACTGTGGAAGAAGTTTAGCGTTATTTCCTCAACCGAAGCTCTCGTTTCTTTTCAGGATTAAGAACACGGTTTTGCATCTGTAAACCTTACAGTGGTTATTAAATAAATGCCAGTCCTTTTAACTTCTTTTTGCTCTTGATCATGTTCTACGTCCTCTCTTGGCTGACTGGTGAAATGTGAATTAGGAGTCACACTGGGAGCTCAGATGACGAGCGACGAGGAAGAGTATGCGGATCTTGGTAAGACATGTGGTAATGTTTCCATGTAGTCATTATTACTTCAAGTAGTATAGTCGGCGTCAATTAAATACCACTTTTTCTTGTACAACAAAACTCAAAAGGTTGTGAATGTTATGGACGCCTTGTTTTCTTGCACAAGGGGCGTCATAAAGTGAATTCAGAAATCCACTTCATAACGCTCCTTGTGCAAGAAAAAAGGCGTCCATAACATTCACAACCTTTTGAGTTTCGTTGCACAAGAAAAAGTTGTATTTAATTGACGCCGACTATACTACTATGGGGTAACTAAGGGTCATTCAAAGTGTCACTAGACATTCTTGTACGTAAAATCCAACTTGATAATCCTATTAGAGATATGATTACATATAGTTATATCGATCTCTTCCACTATGGATTATATATCGTGCCTCCCTCTAGAAATTCTGACTAAGATCGTAGAGCATGCAGATCCTTGGTCATTCGCAAGCCTCTCAAGGACATCGAAACGCCTAAACGATGCCGCATCTCTCGCGCGCTACAAAAACGTAGACCAAGTGTTCCGTAAACTAGCACTATGCTTTGGTTTGAGGTCTACTCATAGTGACGACGATCGAGACGAATTGGCTCGAACTTTCGGTATTTCCGCAAGCCCCATCGACGATAGCTTTTCTCTTCTCTACGCCAGCGAATATGGTGATCTTAATGCTGTTAAGTGGCTCATCAAGCACTTACGTTTCGATATGATGGACAGACACACCAATCACGTTCTACGCGCTGCCCTTGAGCATGGTCATCTTGGTATCGCTAAGCGGCTCATTAAGCACTTCCAGTTCACCAAAGAGGATAAGGCCGTCAGTTTTGCTATATTAGGTGCTAGTAGGAATGGTCATCTTAATAACGTTAAGTGGCTCATGCGACGTTTTCAGATAACCCTAGAGTATGAATGCATTGATCTTGCTATAGAATACGCCTGTAACAATGGTCATCTTGATATCGCTAAATGGTTCGTTAAGTGGCAGTACTCCCAGCTCACAGAGGACGAAAGGGTTGTACTACGCAACTACATGGATGCTCATTCTGCCACGTAGGAAGCCAAAGTGTCACTAGATATTCGTGCACCTAAGAAATCCAAACTTGAAGTATATGTTAAAGGAATGATTATTATACTGTATATTGCCACCGAATGGTATTAGTATATATTCTTTATTCCACGACATTAGCATTCGTTGTAATCTTAGTACGCATTAACACCATACAGATCAAACATGTCAAAGAAGAACTCAAATGTAGACGCCGCAATAACTTGTGATTGGTTGATGAGAGGGAAGGACTCAAAATGTCCAAAGAAGATTTCGAAGACAACGAAGTTCTGTTCCCAGCACAACTACCAAATCTCAAAAGGCTGTGCCCCATATGTACCATGCTCGAAGTGCGGTAAAGGATGTCGTACTGATTACGAGCTTTGCTCAAGATGCGACCGTCTCACCATCAAGGTGAAGTCTTCCGGTGTCTATATAAGACGCGCTAAGAAGTCCAGCAAGAAGCTAGAGGATCCAAGAAAGGAGGAGCCAAACATGGTGGAACCGGAGGTAGCATTGCCCGCAGAACCAAGAGTGCTGGAACCAGTGGAAGGTCTTGGAGAGTCTCTCAACCATGCGCTCAACGAGGTGTTGGCTGCCTTGAGGAACGAGAAGGACGCTTAGGAATGGCCACGAAAAAAGAAAAAAGGAAGAATGAAGAAGGTCGTTGTGTGGCCCTCTTCATTCTTCCTTTTTTTTTTTTCTATTGAACGTACGACATCTATAGTTGTATCATGGACGAGCTAGTCAGATTGTTTGGTCCTGGAATTTGTAGAAGCCTGAATATCAAACCACAAGTGGAACGTATTAACACCAGTGAAACATGTTCTGATTGTCTCTGTCCCTTGGAAGTACAAGGAACGGAATTCGTATGTCCCACCTGTGGTCTTGTTTCCGAGATTGAACCATGTGAAGAAACGAAGATCGATATTATTACTACTCGACTGCGTATAGTAGGTCCGGACGGGTTTAAGTATCAAAGTGATCTAGACCGCGCAAAACCAAAGCAAAGCGATGATGACATAGAACTGAAACGACGAACGCTACTACAAGAACTACGAGCATACAACACTATTTACAAACAAAGTTATGATCTATCGTTCCCTATGAACGCGTTAGAAATCGTAGCCAACGCATTCACCCAAGTAATGAAAGTTTGTCTCAAGCGTAGTGATGCTAAGAAAAATATTTTAGCTGCTCTACTCTACCAGGCATGCATACAATGTGGATTCGTCCGATCTAAAGGTGAGGTCGCTCGCTTCATGCAACTAAGAAACGAAGGCATCCATAGTGGAGAGGTCTTCATACGTTCTCTGTGTGACGACGATAAGATTGATGTAGACTTGGATGCGGAGCGCCTAGTTCCTCACATTGCAACGACTTTCCTACAACTAGATCTTGTAGGAGTACCTAGGGACGTTCAACAAATAGTCCACGAGGTCGTTACTAAGGCAATGGAAAACAATATAGGCCCCAAATCAATGCTTAAGACGAAAGTCGTTGGAGCAAGTTACGAGGTGCTACGTCGCTCCGGATCGTCTATGTCTTTTAAGGATGTCGTTAAGCGCTGTGGCATATTTGGAAATGCGGTCAAGCGTTTTGTCAAGGAGTTGTCTTCTTACCATTCCCACTTCGAACCAATCTACACTAGACATAGGCTAACTAGCAGTAGGACTTGGCAAAGTGAAAGTGAGAACCATGTTCGTTCCTTTCATAGGAAACGTTGATTCTTACATTCCAAGTTTTTCTCGCATTTCCTTTTGCACTTCTTGCTTGAGTTCGGCTCGAATGCTTTTTTCACCTATGGAAGCCTTGCGACGAATTTCAGATCTCATGATCTCATACTTATTCGCTTCGTTTAGGATGAGACTGTATTCGGAGTCGGATATGTTTTCATCACGTAGTGCCTTCGATACTAGATCGCGAATCGTATTGATTTTCGCCTTTGCCAACATAGTTGTCCTTTCATGCTTAGAAACCTTCATTCCTAACTTCTTAGCTCCAACGGTCGTAGATGCTGAAATTAATCCACATAGCCCACCAATAACTCCAAGTGGTAGACCAATCACTATTCCAACCCCAGTCAACGCTGCGCCCAATCCAGATCCAGATAAGATCACAGATAGACCTCCAGTTGCCACTGCGATGCCATGAACTATTCCTTGAGAACGTGCATATTTCTTGCGCACACCTTCGTAGTGCCTTTCTTGAACTTCTATGTCCGAAAGCGTGTCTCGGATCGTTTGCAGTCTAAAGTTCTTTCCAGTGTCACTAGCAATCTGTGGATAGATACTTGGTGCTGATGGAAACGGTTGAATCGAATCGCCTTCCATTGTACGTTATACGTATAACTTAATCAAGCTTCAACACGTATCGTATCGGTTGACCACGGAAGTCTACCACGTTACCTTTCTCGTCACGAATCGTAAGGCTAAGACTGTTTCGCATTGTCCCTATAGCTTGTAGGACTTGGGGATTCGTTATAGTATAGGTTATCCTTCCAAACCAAAGACCTCGGACCTCTATGCTAGCCAAGACTTTCGATCGTTTTCCCTCTAGAAGTGAGAAACCGGAATCCACCACGTCGCAACGGACATACACTGTGTGGATATCTTTGATCTTAATGCGGTAAGTACCAACTTTTAGCAGGAACTCGTTATTCTCTTCTTCTACACCTTCGACACCTAATAGTGTGTAGAGACTTTTATTGAACTTGATTGGTTTTTTAACTATTATAACATTGTCCTCCCTAAGGCTGGTATCTCTCTTAAATTCCACGATACCAGCAATACTTGCAGGTTTTAAGGCCTTCTTGGCTTTCCTAAAGTTGTAAGACCCTACAGCAACGTCGTGTGGGAACACAATACTACCGTCATTCCACCAGAAAGAGCCTACCTCTGTTAGGTTCCACCAAGTGTTCTCGAAAGTGATCTCGAGTAGTGAAATGTTCTGTATAAGAATAGGGTCGTCGAAGTAGACAGTATGGTTAGCCAAGGTTGTGGTGACAGTAAGGATCGTCATTATATGTTGAAGGTATAACTATATATACGTATAGCTTCAACATGAGGAGGTCCGGAGGTCTTTTCAGTTACCATTACGGAGGGAAAGACGAAGAGGAAGAGGTCCCAACACCGAATGCTAATATACGGTCAAAGGCTGAGAATCAAGCTAGGAGAGAGAATCAAGCTCGGATAGATAGAAAAGATGTGGAAAGTAGAGAGGTTGCAACATTGAATGCAGATCTATTAGCGAAGTTCAAGAAGAAATACCCACATGCAGATCTTCACAAGTTCTATGTCTCTACGGAAGTGAATGGTCCAGGCAAGTATTCGACGAGTATTTGGTTTCGAGATGGAGATTCTAGCTATGTCGTTTACGGCAATGATGTCTCAAAGTTACCTGCAGTCACTCAAAGACGCATCGATAATGCGTTGTGGGATGTGCATAAGGGTTTCCCATCTACGTTGACCCTAGACAGGAGTGCGAAATATCCTATTACAGCAGTTCCTTTTACCGAACTGGCACAAGACATTGATCTCACTAATCTATTGATATATGTCGCCCCAAAGCATAGTTTCAAAGTTGGCGTTCCAAATATATTCAAGGAGACCGTCGTAAAGCATACGACAGCAAATGAGTCCTACCATTGGTTACATGGTCCAGATTTCAAGTACTGGCCTCAACAATTGAATTTCGCAACGTGGTGTGCGACTTCTGGATGTGGAGTGTCGTTGTTTGATCCTATTTTCAAAACGTATCCACCAGTTGTTCAAGGGTTCCTACGATTCCATGTTTATTTCACGATACGAAGAATTCTACGTGAACTTGGTGGTACTCATGGAGTTCCTTTACCTGGTAACTCTCATTTCAAGCAAATGGATAACCTCTATAACAAAGCAGCTCTTGAGAAATTGTGCATTGAATTCGGTATATCTCGAACACCAGACTTCCGATGGCACGGAGGTAGGAATAATGGATTAGGAGATGTATTCCTGTTATACCAGGGATCAACTGGCTACGTAAACGGATATGTAACTGCCCATGGGCGAAGTTACGACAAAGCAACCACATGGCCCGCGGACTCTACTTTATTTAAAGACCAAGGAGGTAAGGAGGACACTCTGATAGCTTTCATTAGGAACGATGAACACGAAGGGAAACAATACAATTGGTTTACACCACTAATCGGAAAGGGTTTGACAGATGCTGGATTGGGTAGGTTGAATAGATCTGTCGAGGCTTTTGGCCATTGCGTACTTGGTGCACAAGCCGACTTGAACGAATCCATCGTAGATAGCCATAACGTCAAAGAAAAGTTTAAGAGCTTAGTCGAAGACGCTATTCTCGAAAACGATTTAGTGGTGAGCTACAAAAACTATCTTACTGCTATAACGGCAACACATAAGAGGCTCGATCTAGCGATAGCTATAGGCGTACGATTATTGCCAAGCGATCTAGAGTACTCTCTTAGTGAGAAAGATGGTTATAAGAATCCAATCCCGAAAGCTAAGAAAGGTATGGTGCTAGGCACTAACGACATCAATGCAGAAGGCAAAGGACGCTCACCTCTTCTTATGGAAGGATCATCAGATAAGAAATCGTTGCCGCATCTCGAGACGCACAAGAAACAAGATCCTGTACTAAAGGCTGTCACGCACAAGAAACAAGATCCCGTACAAAAGGCTGCCCCACAACATGAGATCAATCTCGCAGTGACATCCATTGCCGCAGCTGGAATTGCATGGATGTTGTTTCGTTAACGTCGTTTGTATTGCTCTATAGTGATCACCACTATTGCTACGATGAATAACCAAACGTTCTGTGCTAGTACTCCCAGAGCTTTACCAGCCATAGTAAATATGAAACTCGCAATCGATCCAATCATTCCAGGTAGGATCTGTCCAAGTTTCTTTCCCATTTCTTTCAACAACCCCCCAGTCGTTTGCAAGCCCTTCTTTACTGCATCTGCTGCTTTATCAATACCAGTCTTTATTGGTTTCGGTAGGGATCTCGACAACAGGGAAACTATCGTACTAACGATAGCGCCAATAGAAGTTACCACTGCAAGAACGGTCATTCCATGCTTTCTGAAAATGTATTTGATCCTTTCACGTAGCGACATACGTTCTAGTATGGCTTCTTCTTGACGTTCGAGTAATTCTATTTCGTTATGGATGCGTACTTTCTCTTCCTTAGCCGCTTCCTTCTGGTCCTCAGTTGACGTTGAGTCTAGAAGTATACTATCTTCTACTTTGAGATGTTCGGCGGCCTTTTCTTGACCTTGGAGGACTTGTTCTTCTCTTTCTGCATCCGTAGGGCCTAGGGCAAATTTGAGATCCTTACCCATACTTTGGTATCTTTCACCCTTCACTGTGGTCAAAGGTATGGGCTTCTCTTTACTTCCAAGTACGTGAAGATAGATTCTACCCAGTTCCTTATTGGCCTCCCATTTTCCAGTTATCTCAAGGAATCCTCCACGAATCCCTACATCCGCATAGTGTTTCCATACAGTATCAAATAGCATTCGTTTCAGTTCATCCGATGTGCCTGCTTTGAAGACTACACGGCGATCGCTAAATTTCGGATGTTTGATTCTATCCTCATCCTCCGCAATGAGTTCGTCAAGGTAATCATTATCTTCTACGGTAAACGAGGTTTCCCGATTCTTTGGTCGAGCACCTTCCTTGGAGAAGTCGCGTCTAGTTTTCAGATTTAATGATTCACTTGGATCCACATTCGTAGAGTCTGACGCCAATTTCCGTGCTTCTTCATTGACAGTATCATCGTTGTCGTAGTCTCTTCCTCTTTCAGCTTCATCAGTTCTTTCATCATACCTACCCTCAGAGGCCATGTTAAACATAATTATATATATAGTTATATTCAACATGATCTCGTTAACGTTGGATCCCGCACAAGTACGAAGAGAGCCTCATGCACTCAAGGCTCCGCGAGACTTGTATAGGAAGACTTTCACTCGATCGTCTGCCAATCCAGGTGAGACTCTATACGTAGAAGTTCCAAAGCTAGCAGAAGATGTAGTACTAGTACCTGGCAGCTTAGCGCTATTGGGCGACATCGTACTATCTGGTGGACATGCAAATAACAGAGTCGTTTCGAACGTTGGACGCTGCTTGGTCATGCGTAGAATCTGTAGGATGGGAGCTGAAACAGTAGAAGACCTTGTCAGGCCAGACCTCCTACAAACATACTCCGATATATACCTATCTACGCAGGAGAGAGAGTCTAGAATACAACAAGGCATTCAATCAGAGAACTTGAATAAGCTACGATCGAAAGCTGGTGACGCAAGTACTTCATCTGCTGCAGACAACGCGCTCCTAACTGCATGTGGTTCTAAGTATAGGATTCCCTTAGATGTTGACATTCTGACACAACATGGAGTTCTATATCCACATGCCTTAGAAAGTACCATTACGTTCGAGTTGACTCTAGCGTCTGCCAACGAGGTTGTAATTGGTTCGGATACGACGAAGATAGGTACGTACCAACTTACCAACATCCAACTAGAATACGAAGCAATCAGGAACGAAACGCTGGCTAGTAGTGCACTTCACAAATATGAAATAGGTGCTGCATTCCTATACAACTACGCTGTTCACTTCAAAACAGTAGATATCGCTAAGACATCCGATACTTTGATATCTCAAAACATCAATGTTCCACGACGATCCTTTGCTGGACTGCTTCTACTATTCATAGATCCACCTACCATTGGCACGCGAGATAGTGAAGCATTCTCGAATCCAGATATCTTGAAGGTAGAAGTAGATGTCAATGGGATTCCCAACAGACTCTTTCCAAGCGGCATGCTTCCCCTAGATTTCTGGGAGGCTGCAAAAGGTTGGTTTGGTACACCCAATACTTCCATGACTCCAAAGAAGTTCTTTGAAAATAGATTCTCTATCCTAATCGATTGTCGCACAGCAAAAGATTCCACCGTTCATGGTGATGGATTGGCACAAACCGGCAGTGGAAAGGACATCGACATTCGCATACATAGAACTGCTAAGGGAAGTGGAAATGTGAAAATGCACATCTATGTCCTTGCGGATGCTAAGGTCACGATATTGAACAGATCTCTGCAGAGTATATTATACTGATGGATTCTCTCGTAGAGCACATACCTTTCAACGCACTCATAGTCGGTCCGACGAATTGTGGAAAGACTGCGTTTCTCATAGAACAACTTCGTGGATCGTTTCGTGGTAAGTTCGATTACATAGTACTGATTTGTCCTACGTATGCCCACAACAAAACTTATCGTGGATTTGCAAATCGAGATCCTCGTTTCTTCGTCATATCACCACCGCAGGATGCCATCGATGCTACTTTGAGTATTTGCACAACATTTTGGTCAGGTACCAATACTCTATTGATTCTCGATGATTGCGCCGCATCGAAGGACGTCAAGAAACGAACTGACAAGCTAGTGGACTTAGCCTTTTCTGCACGACATATAGGGATTTCCGTTTGGGTGCTGTCCCAACAACTAACGAGCATATGTAAACCCTTCCGTGAGAACGTAGCTATAGTAGTAGCGTTCCATACAGCATCGGCTGTAGATGGTAAAAGGATATTTGAGGATTATGGAGGCTCTCAAGAATGTAAAGAGTTACGAATGATACTTGGATCCCATAAGTTTGCTCGCATGTGCTTCTGTCTCCGCCATCCTTTCGAGGTAGTGTTAGAGCTCCCAGCATCTATAACATATTATGACTGATAAGGAAATACTCGAGATATTCGGTGAGGACGTAACAGGTCCACCACCAACCGATCTAGACGTTACGTCAGACAATCGCGAATCACTTTCGATCTTAGCCGCAACAGGCGTAACAAAAGAATACTTAGGTAAGAACTTCTCCCTAGGAGACATCTCTAGACTTCCTGAGAAAGAAATAGACAAGTTGTATAGGAGGTATCAGGCTGTCCTAGCTCAGCAAGTAACGAAAGGCTTAGTCGACGGTGTGACACGTCTAGCTACCCGCCTAGTTGCCTACCTAGTACCAATAGATTCTCAAGAAGCCCTGATCAAGGACCTACAAGAAGACCCTCTAGTCCGCAACGAAATCAGTGCTGCGACTGGCCTACTATCGCTCAAAGCAGGTCGCCTTGTAGCTCTAGCTAGCGTCCTATTCCACATATCTGGTCACGTAGTCATTCCTGGTACAACTGTTGAACCTTCACATATATCTACTATATCGAATCAAGATGGAAGAAGCGGACCAGATAACTGCGAATCCTCCGACGACTGCACCAACTAAGATAAAAAACCCAAAGCGCGTCGCAGCTGGAAAAGCCCTAGCGTTAAGCAACAAACTCGCTAAAGAAGCTCAAAAGAGAGAGTCGACACGCGAAAGCGAATCATGCAAAGAAGTCTACGTAGAGAAAGGTCGGGTCGAAAACCTGACTATCCTCGCAGTCATCGGTACTGGCGCTACATTGTTTGGTACGTACTTTGCGTACAAGAAGTATGTAGATGGCAATAAGTGTGTTGCCACCGTTAGCACGACACAACCTGCAGCTCCGGCAAAGCCAACGGCACTAGACATGGAGTAACACTTAAAGACTCGAGACCATACTTATATATGTCGAGATGGATAAGGAATTGATGAAGACGGCAACCGATGCATCTATAATCGTTGGACTCGCTTCTGGTATTGGGTGGATCGTAAAAAAGACTACCAAGGAATCTATGCTTAGCGATCCTTCTTCTTCCCTAGTGAATTACGCAAAGTGGACTGCCGTGATACTCGGTAGCTTATACGCAAAGCAATATCTTGAGAAACAAAAGATCATACCGTAATGGCGACGTTAGCAGCTATTGGAATGTCTATTTTCGGCGCTGTTTTGAATGCGACGGCATTTACTGGTGGTGGCATACTAGCTAGAATGCTTGGAAAGAGTGGTGATGTAGATGCAGAACGAGAGAGACACAATAGGGCCACCGAAAAACTAGAACGTGAAATGAAAGCGTATAGAATCAAACGTCAAAGCTTATATGACTATACACAAGAGCAGGAAGGTCTTGAACGCAAAGCACACAACGATCAAAGAGATACCAACGAAGCCTTAGTGCGATCCGACAAGTTACGTAAAGAACTAAAACGGCTCAAAGAGATGAAAGAACCCCACTTATCTGACTACTACCAACCCTCAAACAATCAGAAGACTGGTGAGTTGCTCTACGTTGGTGGTGGAATGCTAGGCGTTGGATACGCTATTAGTAAATGGATATAGATACTACTAGTAAGTTACCCTAAGCTACTAGTAAGTTACCCTAAGCTACTAGTAAGTTACCCTAAGCTACTAGTAAGTTACCCTAAGCTACTAGTAAGTTACCCTAAGCTACTAGTAAGTTACCCTAAGCTACTAGTAAGTTACCCTAAGCTACTAGTAAGTTACCCTAAGCTACTAGTAAGTTACCCTAAGCTACTAGTAAGTTACCCTAAGCTACTAGTAAGTTACCCTAAGCTACTAGTAAGTTACCCTAAGCTACTAGTAAGTTACCCTAAGCTACTAGTAAGTTACCCTAAGCTACTAGTAAGTTACCCTAAGCTACTAGTAAGTTACCCTAAGCTACTAGTAAGTTACCCTAAGCTACTAGTAAGTTACCCTAAGCTACTAGTAAGTTACCCTAAGCTACTAGTAAGTTACCCTAAGCTACTAGTAAGTTACCCTAAGCTACTAGTAAGTTACCCTAAGCTACTAGTAAGTTACCCTAAGCTACTAGTAAGTTACCCTAAGCTACTAGTAAGTTACCCTAAGCTACTAGTAAGTTACCCTAAGCTACTAGTAAGTTACCCTAAGCTACTAGTAAGTTACCCTAAGCTACTAGTAAGTTACCCTAAGCTACTAGTAAGTTACCCTAAGCTACTAGTAAGTTACCCTAAGCTACTAGTAAGTTACCCTAAGCTACTAGTAAGTTACCCTAAGCTACTAGTAAGTTACCCTAAGCTACTAGTAAGTTACCCTAAGCTACTAGTAAGTTACCCTAAGCTACTAGTAAGTTACCCTAAGCTACTAGTAAGTTACCCTAAGCTACTAGTAAGTTACCCTAAGCTACTAGTAAAAAAAAACGGAAAAAAGGAAGAATGAAGAGGGTCACGCAACGACTTTCTTCATTCTTCCTTTTTTTTTTTATCTGTTGAAGGTTGGGACGTATAGATGTATGATGGATTCTAAACTTGCGAATATCTTCTATGGTCCTATGGGCTATTGGAAAGGTCACTCTGCAATCGGTAAGCTATCGGTAGCAGCGAAAGCATCAGAAGACGTAGCTAGGAGTTGGTTGGAAAAGCAATCTATGTGGCAAATATATCTACCACCACCAAAACACATTCCACGACCACATTGGACTGTATCGAAACCAAATGAAGTCCACCAAGCTGATTTGATATTTCTACCACACGATCGACCTGGGCGTGGACGGAAGCTATACAAGTATGCATTGGTAGTAATCGACGTAGCTTCTCGATACAAAGAAGCCGAACCTTTGGCATCTAAAGATAGTGGTGAAGTTGCTGCGGCATTCGAACGAATCTATAAACGTAGTCCACTCGAATGGCCAAAGACGTTGCAAGTAGATCCTGGTAGAGAATTCATGGGACGTATGTCTGAAACGTTAGAACTACATGGTACGAAAGTTCAACGAGGTGAGGCTGGTAATCATAGAGCGCAAAGTTTTGTTGAAAGAGCAAATAGGACTCTAGCTGAGAGATTGTTTGGATATCAATATGCACAAGAGATGGTGCTTACTTCGGAAGGATCAGATGAGCGTAGTAGAGAATGGGTAATTCGTTTACCAATGGTTATCAAAGCCATGAACAGTGAGGTGACTCGGTTGACTGGTAAAGAGCCTTCAAATTCTGTAGTGGCGCAACAAGTAGATCTGAAGACTCCTACGTATTCGCGCACCGTTGGATTGAGAGAAGAGCGTCTACCATTCGACGTTCTAGTTCGATATCTTTACGCACCAGGAGAATTGGAAGGAGGTGAAAAACGTAGAGCTACTGATCCTGTGTGGAGTTTGCAAATATACACCATTTCACGAAGTGTAGTATCTTCGGGACAACCTGTGCTGTACTACCTTGCGAAGGAGAAGGATGCACCCAAACGTGGATTCGTTCGTGAAGAGCTACAAGTCGTTCCTAGGGATACAGAACTACCACCAAAAGGAATTCTGTTTGTACCTAGACGCTAAACAGCGTACTCTATTGGCTCGGTGTGGATTCCATCGGGAAGAACGCGTCTTTTGTCGTAGTAAGCCGATAGCCCAAGCTTCCGTTGTTCGTAGGTTGCTATGCCTTCTGGCGATAGTCGGAAGCCTCGGTTTTCCGCCATGTCGATACTACCCTGGAGGGCTGCTTTGAATCGTTCCCACGAAATGTCGTTGTGCCGTCTAGACATACCTTTAGCGGAATACTTCTTGCTGCCACCTGTATCGACGTAGTAGGCTTTCGAGCATAGGGCAATGGCGCGATGTCCTTCGAATTCGAGTTTGAAGAGTCCTGGCGTACGACTGCTCCATTCGTCCCAAGCTAGCCATTCATTCCTTTCGGCTTCGAAATCTTCTCGCAGTTCCGGTCTTACAACCTCATCGAGGCTATTTCCCGAGATGGCAATGTAGGCACTGTCTGTGTCCATCTGTATATATTCGAAATCATTGCGATCAATGTACTTGTCAATGAAGTCATAGTAGAACTCAAGCATACGCAGCTTTGCGAGCTGGTACACAGCGATACCTACTTGGAAAGGCCGTTTGATTCGGATCTGGTCTTTCCTACTCTCGAGTTCGTATGCATCACCAATCTCTTCCAGGTCTTCGAACCAAACACTTCGCAATGCTTTGTCCACAACCTTCTCATCTTTTGTATAGGTGACCTTTGTTTGGCGTCCCAAGTCTTCGAGCAACTTTCCATAGGCGCTGTTTCCTAGTAGCTTGAACACATCTGCCAGCAAAGCCTCACCTTTATCTTCATCTCCCATACGACGTGCCTCAGTGACTTGGTCCACGAACCAGCCGAAGATTTCTTTGGGTTCGTAGTCTATCGTGCGGTAGACAGCAGTGATCACTGCGCCGTGATCTACATACCAAAGTAGAAGAGGAGCATAGAGTAGCAACTTCTTTCCAGAGAGACTTCCAACTAACTTCTTTTCCTCGCTGAGCTTTCTACCTGTCTTTGTGAGGTAGGCCAACATTTCTGGAGGGATTGCTTCTTTGGGGATTTTCTTGTTGTAGAAGAAGGGTGGCATCTCCTCAAATTCCTTCCACAATTTCTTTGGTATCTCGATGTCTACTTCTGCATATCCAAACCACGTTCCAACAAGTAGACATTCAACGAATCCTTCAGTGGCTGGACCTGGATCGTCATAGTGCACAACCTTTTCTTTTCCACAAGGCATTTCGAATTCCATGGTAGAAAGATATAGGGCGTTGGCATCGTATCCAAGAATCTTACGACAAGTCTTAGTTCCTCCCTGATGACTACGAATCTTAGTTTTTCCTGATTCGTGGAGTCTGGTGAACACTATGCTTGGACCTCCCACGACAGCGTCTTTCAGCATGCGGTAGGCTTCCTTACTTGGAGCGTACATCTCAGCTCCCCTTTCTACACTACCTCGAAGCAGGAACTGTAGTGAGACTCCTGGAATGGACACTGCATCTTTCAGCATGTCTACTCCTTTCTCGTGATAGAAATCTCGCATCTTTTCGAGTGCCTCTAAGAATGGAACTACATCTAGGTCGTTGTAGTATCGTAGCCAGTCTGCAAAGGTTTCCATTCCTTTGTCGAGAAAGGTGCACTCACAGTCTTCGAACTCTGACATAGATAGTAGATGTTCTCTTTTCAACTTCGAACCCCACTCTGGATAGTCTGGTAATCCAATGTGATCCAACTTGTCTGGAGAATCGAACCACTCATATGGGAAGAAACTCTTTTGCAACTCACAGCCATAGGCAGCGACCCAACGTTCATAAGAAGTTCCAGGTCCAAGGTAGTTGATCACATCAAGGAAACGGAAATCTGGGGTCAATAGGAACATAGTGGAATTGGCTTTCTTTGCTACCAGGATCTTTGAACAGGTGTCGGCAATGATTCCTACGAAGTGCTTCCTGATCAGATTGAGATCGTACCTGCCAGAGTTGAATCCCACTACTGGAACTTGGCGGATCCATTCGTCGACCTTCGCTTGTTGTTTCTTTGGTAGGGTGTCAAAAGAGAATTCAGGTGTCTTGGGGCAGAACTGTTCTGCAATGACTTCTTGGATCGCTTTCGCTCTAAGCTGGAGTTCTTCGACAAAGGCTTTGATGAGTTCTTTTGGATTGCGTCGACAGATGTGGGTTGACTTTCGATTGTATGTGTCGGCAATTGATACTGATATGGGAACGTGAACGTTTTCGATGGTCAGGTGGTCCGTTGGTTGTCTTCCTTTTGTCGTGTCGAGATAGGCTTCGAAATCGTAAACTATGAAGTGTGGGTAGACAGTTTGTGTTGGTGTGGGGATCGGTTTGTTCTTCTTCTTTGTGGAGCAGCCCCAAGCTTCCACTACTGTATAACCAGCTCCTTGTAGCTTTGCCGTTCTTTCACAGGTCTTGAGATAGAGCCTCCTTTCCCTAGGAAAGCATTTCGGGCAGCCATGGAAATAGCATCCATGAAATTGAAAGATGGTTTTCGAAAGAGGTTCGTAGCCGTCGACCGGTGCTCCTTCGATCCAATGCTCTCCACCATGCCCACAAGCTGCATGATGAATGTGTTGTCCAATCCTTTTGGTTTCGCGTTCCAACCAGCATAAAGCGACTTTGCTGGCTGTGCTCTCTGGCCAGAAGGCTTTTTCGTATGCCGACTGGGGTACTGTGATTACTTTTCCGGGGCAAACAATCTTTGTTTCTCCACGCCTGCAACGATCTGCATGACGGTGAAGGTCTGAGGCTTTCGTGAACCGTTGCTTACAGTCATTACATACGTAGATGTGCCCTAGCTTGTTGATGTTCTTGATGTAGAAGGCATGTCCGTCGTATATCCCAATCGTCATCGTATGCTTGTAGTGAGCTGCATGTCGCGTCAGATGCCAAGCGCCGTCCTCCGTGGGTTCATACACCCGAATACCGATTCCAAAGTGTAACTCGACTTCCTCCAGCTGGTCTATGGAAGTTCTGGGAACGTCTTGTGTGGGTGCTGTCAGGCGATAGAAGGCCTGGGCAAGTTTTCGAGCTTTGACGCAACACCTATCTACTCTTGCTCCTTCATGCATGGCAAGGCAGCGCCAAAGACATAGGTTGTCGCCATATCGATCAAGGGCAAGCATTCCTTTCTTAAGGCGAAGCCATTGGGGCAGTGGACCTGTTCCCAACAAAAGCTGACGATCGATCACGACTTTGACATCTACGTAGATCCAACGAACGAAGGCCCATTGGGTATTTGGTCGAGTGATGTTGTCGGGATTCAATCGAGCTGTCTCCTTGCTATTGATCCACTCTTCTGCATCTTCTAGGATGTTCACCCATGGAGAGCCTGGGACAGTCTTGGAGAATAGAATCACGCGTCCGTCATTGACATTTCGAATGCGATAGGTGTAGCTGTATCGCAGGTAAAAGCTGGTGGTTACCTTTGCAACTAACTTTTCCATGATCCTAGGAGTCAAGTCTCCTGCCACCCCTTGGAAGAAGCGCCATCGGATAGTACGGCGACCTATCTCCATCCCCTCGAGCATTCCATCTCTCTCCTCTAGAATAGCACCTGCCTCTCGAGCTAGACTCCGTGAAAGTGGTTCACTACGTGGTCTCCCCATTCTCCCTTCGATATAACTATATATTACGATAGCTTTAACAGGTACTCGAGTTTGGATTTTTAGGTGTAAGGCTGTTGCAGCGATATAACTATATGTAATTATATCTCTAATAGGATTATCAAGTTGGATTTTATGTACAAGCAATCGATGTCGATATAACTATATGTAATCATATCTCTAATAGGATTATCAAGTTGGATTTTACGTACAAGAATGTCTAGGGACACTTTGAATGACCCTTAGTTACCCCATAGTAGTATAGTCGGCGTCAATTAAATACAACTTTTTCTTGTGCAACGAAACTCAAAAGGTTGTGAATGTTATGGACGCCTTTTTTCTTGCACAAGGAGCGTTATGAAGTGGATTTCTGAATTCACTTTATGACGCCCCTTGTGCAAGAAAACAAGGCGTCCATAACATTCACAACCTTTTGAGTTTTGTTGTACAAGAAAAAGTGGTATTTAATTGACGCCGACTATACTACTCTTCAGAATAGTCGAAAGTATACACATATTTTAATTTAGTTTTTGTTATTAAGTCGCGCAAGAATGAGTTATCGGGATGGTTGAATGAATCGTGTCACTCACTCACTCACTCGCTCACTAAGATGTGCCAGGAATGAAGATTTATGATGTCATCGATATTTAAATTATTAATAATTGAACAAATTCAGTAATTGCTCTGTCAATTGACGTTTCTAAAATCCTCGTTTTCAGGTCGCCATCGCCTGTTGCGTTATTGTTTCTATCAGTAGATTTCAAAGGTTCGTTTATTTCACACAAAGTCACACAAAAGGAGGTATACATACACATACATAAAGGGAATTTGGTGAAGGATACAAGAGATAAAACCCAAAAGGGTTAATTAGAAGCTCCTGCAACCTACTTGTTGTTAATGTTTAATCTAAGATGGCTGCATAAGTACACATTAACTATATTTATAATTACATAATTTTAAAATACGATACTGATTGCATTCTATTGATGTACAAAAGAAAAATTGTTTCTTAAAAAATTGATTCGAAGAATTATTTTTAATCCCTATTGGAAGATCGTTCCAGGTTTTGACGGCTGCATATTTAACGCCGAATTTGCCATAGTTTAGATTTTGTCGTGGCAAAAAAGGTTCTTATTTGATTTAGAGCGAGTGTTGTAATTATGTTTCAAAAACTCATGAATAATTAATGAGCATTTTGTCCAATCAGATGAAGCAAATCAGTCACGTGCATGCTCCTTTATACCTGATAAAATCTCATCATTCTAAAAGGCCCGCGGAGGGATTTGAATTTTGTCCCAGGGGGAAACGGGGTTAATGATTGAGACAATGGAATTTCTATTGATGTTTCAGCTTTCTCATTGAATTGCTAATTAGGATGAACGTTTTATATAAAGAACACTAATGAACATGAAATTTTATATAAAGTTTCATCCTAATTAAGAATTCACTGATAAAGACCCAAAGATAGAAAAAAGTACACGGAACATAAGGTACCTAGATAATAAATTTTGCACTAAAGTTACTAATATCAGCAGACTACCGAGATACACAGACAATATTTTTAAAATGAAGTTATCCAACTACCATTACTTGTTTACCGAGCCACTGTTTAGTTCCAATTATGAAACCAAACTCAAAGCCGTAAAATAATAAAAACGTGCATTAAACTTACATATTTTGTGCCGGAGTCAACAATTTAGAGTCTGCCGTCATGTCAGTCACATCGCCTTTTAGTTCCAAGTCTTGAACTTTATCGAGGTAAGCCACGACACCAAATCCTTCAAGTGCATTGCGAAACGCCGCTTCAAACAACATAGTATGGTAATTTCTTCATGTCATTCCCTTGAGATGTTCGTCAGTAATTGCAGGCGGTGATTACTCGAATATTTTGCATGGCGTTGTGAATACAAAGGTTCAATGGTTCATTAAGTGAGATGTGCGTCTTTCATTAATTAAGTGAGATGTGCGTCTTTCTTTCATTGCATTCTTAAAGCGTTTTTGAAGCCGTTTAAAACACTCACAGCACGTGTTTTATCAAGTCTAAAAATTATCGGGCTTCGCCCTCGAATTTTTAAACTTGATAAAACACTGCTGCTCGTGTTTTAAACAGTACATAAGGACATGTCATTGAAATAACTAGAAAAGATATCTGAAGTTGATTGGTGGAATGCCTATGCACTAAATAACCGAGTTCGAGATCTACTATTTGAAATATATTTAGAACATCGAGCTTCTGGAGTAAAGGTTTGCTTGGGGATTTGAAATCTGAAAAAGTGCTCACTCGAAGCGCTCGCTTTTGTAAAATGTGGATAGGTTTAAGCTTGGATTTATAATTACTGCCCCATATTAATGTACCATATGATATATATGAATATATACGAATAAGTCCGAAACGTTAACCACGGTATTGTTTGGAACCAAATAAAACAAACTTAGTCTTTGATAGATTGACGGTGAGCTTATTGGCAATGAGCCAATCTTGGATAGAATCTAAATCCTTATTTAAGACTGATGCAAGAGTTCTTAAACATTTATGATTAAAAAATAAAAAATTATGATTAAAAAATAATGTCATCGGCATATAATATTAAATCGATGAATTTCGTGGAAAACTGAACATCATCAATTGCTTTGTATTTATACATTTTGAGAGCATCTTTTCAAACCATGTGGGACATGTTCTTGTTTCCAGTAGACCAATTTCACGATCATGCGCAGTTGTACAAATCCTTTGGTTATTTGGCGGGCTGGTAGATGTTAAATAGTGGGTGGCCCGCCAGTTAAAACAAAAGACTTGAACATTGCCCATGATCGTGGCCTATACTCATGTAAAAGGCTGGTTACGCCACGTGGGGCACGCACGATAGTGCAATAGTTACTGTAGCCTCAACCGTAATCTGAACTCTCATAGATAGATAGATGCCTTTATTTATTCAGGGTAGTCCATTCAGTATACATATGTAACTGTTATCAAGAAGAGCCCTGACTTGCTAAATATATCTGCAATTAAATTCTAAAAATATAAAATTCCAAGAAGTAACAATAGTAACACACACAAACATGTGTATGTTATTGCTGCGAAGGCGATAGCCGTAGCAGCATCCCTAATTTGGGCTCCCTGTGGTGGACTTGAATTAGGCGGATGCTTTCTAGGATTTTGCGATGTCCACAACATTTGCCTCGATCTGGTGCTTGACGTCATGCTCAGCGGTAATGTCACTCGTGGCGTTTCCTCGACGGTGTTGTTGAATTGCGTTAGTGACCTTCGAGCTTCGACGGCGAATTCGGTAAGTATTTTTCCCTCTAACATCATGATTCTAGTGGGAAAAGTTATTGAAACGTTTTTCCAAAGCATCTGGAGTTTGTATAACAGGAAAATTTTGCCGATTTTCTTTGCTAAGCACAACACACCGTGTGATCTATGTGATCAATGCGCGAATGGAATTTCCTGTGTTGTCGCTAGTGAAAGCAGGTAAATATGCTCAAAGACGAATGGACCAACATGACAAACAAGATCAGCTGACTTACTTTGTTTATATCGAGCAACAAAACAAAACGATCAAACATGACTGTTGTTTTACAACTGAGACAAATGCCGTTGTCGGCCAGCCAAATGATGGCCTTGATGGGAGGTCGTTGTGCCAACTGAATGAAAGGCCGTTATGCCAACTGAATGAAAGGCCGTTGTGCCAACTGAATGACAGGCCGTTGTGCCAACTGAATGACAGGCTATTGTGCCAACCAAATGACAGGCCATTAACTGAGACAAATGACAGGCCGTTGTGCCAGCCAAATAATGGAGGCCATTGTGCCAACAAGGCCATTGCGCCAACCAATGACTGAATGTTGCTGCAAAACAAATGAGCCAACCAACTGTGGTTGCAATTTGCATAGGGAATCATTCAACCAATCAATATGTACTGACATAGAAACTGATGAATCACATAATTTTCCTGATGCTTTGGAAAAAAGTTCAAAGGATTATTTATTTCCTGTGTCAAGGGGATGGTCGGAATAGAAAGAAACGTGACACAATTTGAAAATTGGAATCAACTTTGTGTAAACTATCGAAAATTGGAATAAACGTTGCGTACCATGCCACTGCCCTTGATGATTGCAGTCATGTGTCTTGCAAGATGGTGCCAGAGTCATTGCACTGGAGTCACATGACCTGTGCAAAACCTGTATTTTATTGTATTCTTTATTTTAGTACTAAAGACTACATACCAATAACCTCTCTACTCTGCTCTGTCCGTCAATTTTTTTTCAGTCGTTCAAAGTGCCAAAAAAATCAATAACTTCACTTCGCAGCATTTCCCTTTCTATTAGAAACTTCTAGTATAATAGCATAACATACGTTATTCGAATTTCGCTGTATAAACCATGTTTTACCTGTGGTTCAAGATGGCAGTCATTAAAGCTTTTGCGCTCGTGTTATTTCAATCTTTTTTCCTCGTTACGTGGTCACATTGGAACCTTCACTACCTCAGCCTTAACTTCCTACAAGAAACCTATAGTTTGGACCTGTTCAAATGGAACATTGAATGAATCCACGTCTGAAATATCACCTATTAGTCTTTCTGACGAGTCCGCCGTTTGGATTTCATGTACGTCGTAAACTATGGACTTCACAACTTCTTGTCCAGGCATCTGTCTTCCCTTCACTACTCAGTGATTTCTTCCTACAAGCCGAAACCTATAATTTGGACCTGTTTAAATGGATCATTCAACGAATTCACATCTGAATTTCCAACTACTAGCTTTACTGACGAGTCCTCCATTTTGGATCTTGTGTATGTCGCAAACTTTGGACATTACTACATCCCGCCCTGGCGTCTGCCTTCCTTTTATGGGACTTGGACTAAATTGAGGACGAAGCACGAGAGATTTCTACGTGCCAGGATAGCATACTCGGCAAACGGCCTTGCTTCCTTCAATCTTGAAGAAATTTCTATAACTCTGATTAGATGTGGAGATATTGAAGTTCAACCTGGTCTTCAAATTAAAACTGCTGCTAGTAAGTGCACAGCTTGTGAAAGAAAAGTAGCAGTTAATCATCGTTTTGCCTGCTGTAGCGACTGCCAGAAAATATGGCACATCAAATGTGCTGGATGCACTAAGTACACTAATCTCTCTGCTTGGACATGTGTTGGATGTGTCCTGCCTAATTTTTCAGACTCATTTTTAATTCGTAGATGCGCGCAAGCGCAGGACGAGTTATTAGGGTTAGTGGTTTCAAGCTAATTTATTCATCGTTTTATTGTGTGTACTTCATTTTTTCTGTGTACATCGGGGACTCTCCGTTGGCTGGCCGAATAGTGTTCGATTTTCCAAAGATATATTGACAGAGTTTATGGCACACGTCCAAGTTAGCGATTCATCGGAAAGACGCTTCATCGGAAAGACGCTTCATCGGAAAGACGCTTCGAAAGGTTTTGGCCGTGTAGTTAAAGTTAATTATTATTCCGAAATGCCTTATAATTAATTTATCGCTACAAGGGTTAGGGTTAGGTATATTGTTAAAAACAGACATTTGGTCGCGTGTCGTATTTACGAGAGAAGCCCGGAAATTTATAAGTGCGTTTGGCTTAGCTAAGCAGAATTGAATGTACTGTGTTGGCAGTTTTGGGAACGTTTTGGATGCAACAAACAGAGATAGTAATGTACACTGAACTGTTTTCGCGACAAAGCTCCCCGAGTCTCATGGCAGATTCATAATACATCCCTAGGCTCAGAGATAGAACGTGCTGCACTCTTTACTCGTCAGGGTGAATATAAGCTTAAAGTTCAGTTGAACAACGAGAAGATGTTAACTGACATCGATAATCGCCCCTGCTCACTGGGGAATGAAAGCCAAGATTTTGGAAAGTGAGGAAAGCAAAGCTAAACAAAGTCATACAATAACCAAAAAACCTTAGTAATATACAGAATAACAATAATGTGATCCGTTCGAGAAATGGTACGGTAAATATCACTGAAATGTCAAATAGTTTGAATTTGATGGTCGAACGCGAATAGCTGAGCACTGAATTGTTACCTAGTAAAGGCTTGAATACTGATCAATCTAAGAGTAGGAGGCACAAATCAAGATTGTCTGCAGTTAGAAATCGTGATAGAGAACCTTCAAGGACACCAGTGAGAAAAATAATAAGCCTGTTTTAAAAATGTGTTTTCTTTGATCTTCCAGCCAGTTGACCCCCAGGTCATGCACTGTTTATATTTGATAAAACGTTAGCAAGTTACATTTGGCTAGCGTTAGATTCCCAAAAACTCAATTCTGCGCCGATGTGGAACGGATAAAAACTCGTTTTAACCTCTTCGATGTGTGATTTCAAAGTTCAGTAGGGCATTTTGGTTTAAAGATCAATTTGTTTTAGCTACACTAAATAATAACTTTGTCACACAATCCTTGTTCAGATTGGAAGTTCCAGAACTACTTATAGACTGCATTCGGCAACACAATTAGCTATTATCAAGCGAAGGTTCTAGACGTAATCTAGCGTGCTAGCGGCTCTTCCTTTTTTTTTGCTAATTTGTTTTTGGATTAGGCTACCAGTGGCGCGCGGTCAAAATAGGGCGAGGACAAAAGGGAAGGAGGGGGAAGGGGGAGGGGAAGGGGCACGCCACAGGTAGCCCAATCCAAAAACAAATTAGCAAAAAAACACCCATAAGAGCCGCTAGCAGGCTAGACGTAATCAAGCTAGGAATAGGTCATTTATTCCACACACAATAGTAATTTAACGCATGTGCAGAACGAGTTATTGGGTTTAGCTGGGTACGAGATAATTTATTCCTCGTTTTTTTCCGACTCGACGACTCGCCTTCGACTTTCCGAATGACCGTCCAAGGTTTCGAAAAGATTTGGTCATGCTGGAAAAGATGTATTGACGGTGCCCATCTAATGCCAGACACCTGGACAGACATGGTAGTGGGTCCCTAACTCTCCTTGATTTGGCAGAAGTGTATCATATGTCCAACTTAATCAAACAGCCAACTAGAACTACTGACACATCATCTTCATTCATTGATGTGATATTTACAAACAAACCTCGCCTTTTTCTGTCATCTGGAGTACATGATTTGGACATCAGTGACCACCTTCTTGTTTTTGCTGTAATGAGAACTCACTGTCTAAGATCTAGACCTCGGGTTGTTAACAAGAGACGATTCAAGAATTTTGATCCAGAAGAATTCTCAAAGGTTCCCTTTCATGTTGCCCACATATTTGATGACATAGGTGACATCTGCTGGGCTTGGGGAAATCTATTTACAAGTGTCCTTGATGAACATGTACCATTTAAAATGAGTATAATAAAGCGCGAGCACGTTCCGTATATGACCTCAGAATTACTTGATGCCATCAGCTGTCGCCGTAAGTTGAAGCAACTGTACAACAGAACGAAAAACCCTGAGGATTTATGCCGATATAGTGTTAAGCGCCATAGAACATCTTCCTTGAGAAGGAGACTGATGACTAATTATATTCGAGAAAAATGTGATAATGCTCAATGATCTGTTCTACTTTGTAAAGGAGGCCAACATATCCAATTATGCAGATGATAATCAGTGTTGGTCAAATAACTGAACATTGCGTGCAAGTGGTTTAGTGACTGTGATCTCATATTGAACCTAGACAAGTGTAAACTTCTCGATATACCAGAGAAGAAAGGCTCAGGTATTCACTGCAGCATTGGTGGTGTTACTGTAACTCCTACTGACCATCTGGAACTATTAGGTGTTCTATTAGTCAAGATAACAACTTGCATTTTAACGTACGCATATCTAAAATAATCAAGAAAGTAAGTAAACAGTTAGATGTTCTAAATAGATTTATAAGTCCTTTGTTATGGCGTACTTTACTTATTGTTCCTCTGTATGGAATAACTGTCTAAAGTCTATGATAAGTTGGAGAAGCTGAACTACAGAGCTCTGAGATATGTTTATAATGATTATTCTGGCAGGCAGAATAGGTTACACATTAGTTGAAAGGCGCATTCAGGACATGCTTGTTATTAGTTTCAAAGCTCTGACTAACAGACTTCCATCTTATGTGAAATCATATTTTTAGTTCTCCCGAAAGTAAGATCAACATGGTTTGGTTTAAAATCTACTGTGTACACTGCATCTCAGGCATGGAATTCCCTTCCAGATGATTTGAGATCGTTGCACACCTGGAGAACATTTAAGAGCGAATGCCTGTAAATATCGAGCAAAATCGAAATTTCGTGGCCAAACTGGAAAAACAAATTTCGCTCATATTAGGTCTACAGATAGGTATTACCAAGTAAATAAACGTGCTGGAGTTTGTATTTCAAAAAACCGCTCGAATTTTGAGAAAGTCGAGAAAATCGATTTTGGCTGTCGGCAGCCTCAAAACAGCCAAATTCCAAGGTGAAATTAGCAGGTCTCAAAACTTCTCTCGTATGCAAAAGTGAAGCAACCTTCCAAAAATCTGTCCCGATATATCGATTTAAGAACGGTTTGACATCTCATTTGGGCTGAAATTTTGATCTTGGCAATAATTCGAGAGGCGAGCAATTACAATTTAGGACTCATATTTTTTCAACCGGCAGAAATATTGATTCCACATCAAAATCGCGATGGAAATTTTATCCATGTGCCTCACCTTCGATTTTTCTAAAAAGCTGGCCATGAAGTGTTTACACATTGAGCTAACACGTATGTCAAATCTGGAATGGGTAATTTACTTTGCGCTTCATACGAAACCCTCGAATTTGGAGAAATTTGGAATAAAATTCGAGACAATTGCATAATTAACTCTTTGTCATTGTCCGACTGTTTGCAGATTCCGTTACAAAGCTAACTTAGGACGTCAATATCGAGCTTAAATTGAAACCTGATAATTGGAAAACAACTTACCTCAAGGGTATGGCATTTGCAAACTTCTACTTCATTTTTTCTTGATTTTAAAGACGGGTATAATAAAGTTGCTCCGCAAGTGATTGACAACACGGAAGGTCAATTAACAGTTCATCCCGAAACTTCACGTATTCTATCTGACAGTGCATATTCTTTGACCGATTTTGACCATTACAAAATCCTGTTGGCCTTTTGAAGGTTATTCAAAACCTTTTGCCTCTAACAGAAACAGTGATTTTAAAGATAAACTGAACAGTAGCAGTCGACATGCATAGGCACGATGGTCGGCTCAGTGTTGTGTGACTGAGCCAAAACTCGGCGGTAGGGGTGCCCCCGGGTGACCGAGCTATTTTTGTAAATATACCCTTTCTTATTTTTCCTTTTTTTAAGGTCACGAAAAGCACTTTCTAAATTATGTTTTGTCTATGCTTCCAATATATAGTTAAACGCTATTGCAACATATTTACCGTGTTTTTAAGCCCCGGTCAAACGTCACCTTTTTATTCTACCAGGAGCTAAAACTGAGCGATTTAAAAGGTGCTTCCGTTAATCGATGATTATACATTTCATTAACAAGTAGTTCAGATGCTAGTTAAATGATTTCGTGTTAGTTTTATCATCTTTTTTATATTGAATGTAAACTTTTTGAACGGAGACTATTATTATTCCTTAGTGCATGCTAAAGTGGAACGTATTTCATTTCCAAACCATTAGAGGCCATCAAATCCTTAGTGCTCTCAAAGAAATCAAATGAACGTTCCGGTTTTACATGCTAATTATACTTTTCAGATAGCTGATGTGCAGTGAATCACTAATCGATGCAGCTACATGGGCTTCATGTACTTTCAAGTGAGCAACTTAGTAACTGCCCAATTTAATAGCGCTATAGCTAGCTGACGACTCAGCGACAATCTATATAATATCAGTGAATATATTACTAAAATGTACTGTGTTTTTCGATTCGTATCGTTATTGTAATAATATAAACTCCCAATCAAAGGCGTTAACTCAACAGATAGAAGATTATCAAGCTAAGGGATGAGAGCTACTGCTAAGGGGTGGGGTGGGGTGGGGGGGGGGGGGGGGGGGGGCGTTTAGGGGGTACCAGAAATCAATTGAGAGTTTGTTAACAGGCTTAGTTTTTAGGTACGCGTACGGTACTGGGAAGATGCCCGCGCGCCGCCCTTCAAAAGCGCACGCGCGTGACGTTATGCCGCGGTGTGTGTGTAGTGATGGCGTTCGCAAGTCTTGCTACGGCCCCGATTTTGAAATATTGGGCAGAAATTGTAGTACATGGAGATGGGGACATGCAAAGCATGTTACCATATAGAGGGAGGGGCGTACATGCATTTTTGTCCAAGCAAAGTACAAAATCCGTTCCTAATACAAAATGAACAGTGCCTTATGACTCTTCTTCACAGCTAAATAATCTCTATCATTCATTATTTCGTTAATAGAAATAACATTGCTAACATAACCAACTTTTTGTGCACTCTCATGCAATATTTCTATCTGGCCAATATACCTAGTGTATGAAGCTACACCCCATACTGTCAGTCAAGTCTGCCATACCGTGTATAAATAGTGACATTAATTATCGCAGTGTATGGAATACATATACTATAGATCATTAATAGAATATCCATATATATTAATGAATATATGAATGTACGGCGGAGAGAGAGAAATCCCGATTACCAAGGTACGAACCAAATTTCAAGGTCCACCCGCACAGACAGATTTAAGTCCTTCCTTAAATCTTCATATTTTCTACATTTGAATAGAAAATGGACTTCGTCCTCAATGCCTGTATTGCATATCTGAGGGCACAATCTTTCCTCGATACTTTTATACGGTCTTGCATAATAATCTTCCTCAGTTTTTCTATTTCCAAGCAGTGATTACTTATTCTCATCTAAGCTGATTTAAAGGTTCTATATGTTCGCAGATTGTGTTGCCTTGTTGTGTTGCCTCTGAAACGAGATAAGATATTGACAAACGGGAAATGTCATTATTACTCATTTCGAAAGCATTCTAAAATTAGCTCAACTTAATTTTCACTTCATATGCACTTTAAATGGTACAATATTTCTGGGTTCGAAAGCCGTGCCGATGAGTTATAGAGGTTTTTAATGATATCGATTCTACACATAGTGAATAGTTGAATGGTACAATATTTCTGGGTTTGATAGCCGTGCCGATGAGTTATGTACTATTTAAAACACGAACAGCAGTGTTTTATCAAGTTTAAAAATTCGAGGGCGAAGCCCGATAATTTTTAGACTTGATAAAACACGTGCTGTGAGTGTTTTAAACGGCTTCAAAAACGCTTTAAGAATACAATGAAAGAAAGACGCACATCTCAAGGGAATGGTTACTTAATGAACCATTGAACCTTTGTATTCACAACGCCATGCAAAATATTCGAGTAATCACCGCCTGCAATTACGAACATCTCAAGGGAATGACATGAAGAAATTACCATACTATGTTGTTTGAAGCGGCGTTTCACAATGCAAGAAGAACCTGCACTTGAAGATTTGGTGTCGTGGTTTACCTCGATAAAGTTAAAGACTTGGAAGGCGATGTGACTGATATGACGGCAGACTCTAAATTTTTGCCTCCGGCACAAAATATGTAAGTTTAATGCACGTTTTTATTATTTTACGGCTTTGAGTTTGGTTTAATAATTGGAACTAAACAGTGGTTCGGTAAACAAATAATGGTAGTTGGATAACTTCATTTTAAAAATATTATCTGTGTATCTCGGTAGTTTGCTGATATTAGTAAATTTAGTGCAAAATTTATTATCTAGGTACCTTATGTTCCGTGTACTTTTTGCTATATTTGGGTCTTTATCAGTGAATTCTTAATTAGGATGAAACTTGATATAAAATTTCATGTTCGTTAGTATTCTTTATATAAAACGTTCATCCTAATTAGCAATTCAATGAGAAAGCTGAAACATCAATAGAAATTCCATTGTCTCAATCATTAACCCCGTTTCCCTCTGGGACAGAATTCAAATCCCTCCGCGGGCCTTTTAGAATGATGAGATTTCATCAGGTATAAAGGAGCATGCACGTGACTGATTTGCTTCATCTGATTGGACAAAATGCTCATTAATTATTCATGAGTTTTTGAAAGAGGTTTTAATGATATTAATAATATCGATTATACACATAGTGAATAGTTGAATGGTGCGTTATAGAGGTTTTAATGATATTAATAATATCGATTCTACATACAGTGAATAGTTGAATGAAACAATATTTCTGGGTTTGAATGCCGTGCCTATGAGTTATAGAGGTTTTAATGATATTAATGATATTAATAATATCGATTCTACATATAGTGAACAGTTGAATGGTGCGTTATAGAGGTTTTAATGATATTAATAATATCGATTCTACACATAGTGAATAGTTGAATGATGAGTTATAGAGGTTTTAATGATATTAATGATATTAATAATATCGATTCTACACATAGTGAATAGTTGAAATGATGCGTTATAGAGGTTTTAATGATATTAATAATATCGATTCTACACATAGTGAATAGTTGAATGATGAGTTATAGAGGTTTTAATGATATTAATAATATCGATTCTACACACAGTGAATAGTTAAATGGTACATGATTTCCGGCCCGGCCGGACCAACACTCAGTGTCTTAAAATATCTGAGTAGAAGGTGGTCCCACGTCGGCCTCAAGTATATCAGTCACGAGTTACCGACGTTAAATAAAGTTGCTTTATTTATTTTACGTTTCTTTTCCTCTTCTTTTCATTTTATTTCGGCTTCGAGCTTCTGGCAGCAATGGAGAAGTAAAATTGCCTATGTTCTCTCTAGCCGTGTCTAGCGAGTGAAACTTAATTGCCACATGATTGCATTTTGCATGCATCGTATTCGGAGTCTATTTATACAGTATGTGTGGTTTGCAGGCCGGTCCGGCCTTCCTCGTCTAGGTTAAAAAATAACAAATCACCAAGCAAACACTTGCATACAGCTTCATTACCTATCATACTTCTATTTTTAAATATCTGTTTTATAGCAATAGGAAAAGACTAATTAATCGTGCTAAATTAAATTTAATGTTTCCACACCAAACATAATAACTTTCACGGGAACCATATGTTTACCATTGAGAGCACAATTAAGATACACATTCCGTCCACGAGCTCGCCATTGATGCACTATGTTTTGTTCTTTCTGGTTGTTTTTCAGATATGAAAGAGCAAGAGTGTGCAATGAAAGCTCCATCTCCTACACTCAGCTCAGCCTACTCTGCGACAAGTTCTGAGCGCCTAGTAAAAGCAGAGGCTTTTATGAAAAGGAAAGCTCCGCGGATGCAACAGCCGTTTCGAAGAGAAGGTATTTGGATAGTTTTTGCAGTAGTTAATTGTGCAGTTTCCATACCATAATCAAAAGCAGTTGTAGCCAGTAACGCATGTGTAATACAGTAATGCATGTGTAGCACAGTAACGCAGGTGTAGCAAAGTAACGTAGGTGTAACACAGCAACGCAGTTGTAGCACAGCAATGCATATGTAACAGCAATGCATGTGTAATACAGTAATGCATGTGTAGCAAAGTAACGCAGGTGTAGCAAAGTAACGTAGGTGTAACACAGCAACGCAGTTGTAGCACAGCAATGCATGTGTAACAGCAATGCATGTGTAATACAGTAATGCATGTGTAGCACAGTAACGCAGGTGTAGCACAGCAATGCATGTGTAATACAGTAATGCATGTGTAGCACAGTAACGCAGGTGAAGCAAAGTAACGCAGGTGTAGCACAGTAACGGCTGTGTGATGCACAGCAAAAACAAACTCCATAGGAATTTCTTGACCTAATTGGAGCTATGGATGAAGAAAAGTTTAAACACATGGATGGTTTTAGATGCAGCCATTAAATACGTGATCAATTTGTTCCTTGTAGTAGCTATGAAACGTCGATGCTTTAAGGAAGCGATTTCCTTTTTGAGACATTTTATGTTACTCTTTAAAATAGTCTATCAGACATTATCATCAATTTATTCATTACAACAACAAACAAAAAAATAGGGCCCGGGCAGGGCCAAGAAGACGAGGTGATTCTAGTGCATGCTATCTACCGTGGTGTGTCCTTATTTCCAGTGGCAATCATCCAATCAGAAAACAAGAAACTGTGCAGCTGTTGTAAAAATAATATTTTCAATATCTTGGTAACAAAAGAAAGAAAATGAATTTCGTAAGAATGTTTTTTATTTAAGAACCATTTTTGTTTATGTCTGGTTGTCTTTCAGAACTTTTGTCACAGCTTGTTAACCGCAGCAGTGAAACACTACCCTCTTCTGAAAGCCAAGCTTTCTCAGCTTCAAGTCCAACCTCTTTTCCACTGAGTCAGGTGGAACTAAGGTCGAGGAAAAGGAGCCCGGATAAAACTGCGATGAAGTATTCAGCTGCTCTGATGAGGGACGAGGACGAGTTCGATTATCTTGGTGAGACATATTATTATACCATAGGCTAACCATCCTCATCTCTCCTAACCCTAATCCTAGAGTATTCAGCTGCTCTGATGAGGGAAGAGGACGTGTTTGATTATCTTGGTGAGACGTATTATTACACCATAGGCTAACCATCCTCATCTCTCCTAACCCTAACCCTAGAGTATTCAGCTGCTCTGATGAGGGACGAGGACGAGTTTGATTATCTTGTTGAGACGTATTATTATACCATAGGCTAACCATCCTCATCTCTCCTAACCCTAACCCTAGAGTATTCAGCTGCTCTGATGAGGGAAGAGGACGTGTTTGATTATCTTGGTGAGACGTATTATTACACCATAGGCTAACCATCTTCATCTCTCCTAACCTAAACCCTAGAGTATTCGGCTGCTCTGATGAGGGAAGAGGACGTGTTTGATTATCTTGGTGAGACGTATTATTACACCATAGGCTAACCATCCTCATCTCTCCTAACCTTAACCCTAGAGTATTCAGCTGCTCTGATGAGGGACGAGGACGAGTTCGATTATCTTGGTGAGACGTATTATTTACCATAGGCTAACCATCCTCATCTCTCCTTAACTCATCTCTGGCTCAACTTTTTATGTACTTAGCGAGTTGGGTCACAGGTAGCCCAAGACTGCGAACGCAGTTACCAGAGGTAAACAAACTTCACAAAACCCGCAAATCAAGTTATTTTAAGCAACAAAACACAGCGGAATCAAGATGGTAACCTTTTCCTGGGTTATATGGATGAGTTAAGTAAGGGATACTCTGCTGATTCTACCTTTCTGATAATCTTTCCTTTCTCAGCGACGAATACACAAAATGCGAGGATGGTTAGCCTGTGATCACAAATAATCGTCCAGCTCATTATTTTGCCATGTAGGACAACCTACCTATTGGTCGCACGAGCTGTTCACACTATTGTGTTTATCGATTGGATGATTATTTGTTTGGTATAATAAAACACTTTAGGATTCATCCTCGCCCAATATGGAAAATATTTAAGTCTCGACTTTCATTACGTGACGTCCACAATAAGACCCAATGGATTCAATCACGGTTCCTTAAGTGCTGCACTGCTAGGCAGAAGATAAAAGAAATGCTCTTTTGTTTGTAACCTACGAGCTAAATGGAAAAAAACACAATTGAAGTTCTCAAAGTTAGAACATATTCAACTTTTATGCAAGTCAACGGGCGCAATACAAGTAACTAACTACAGGGTTGGCATGGTCAGGGAAAAGTCAGGGAATTTTGCATCTGGTCAGTGAAATTCAAAATTCATTGTCAAAGTCAGGGAATGTTATTTTCAGGTTTTCACGACGGCCCCTCATGCCTCAAAGCGTCTGCGAGGGGAGGCTACAGGTTTTGATAATGACTTTTGTTTTGGACGAGGGAATGTCGAACAGTCTTATTATGGTCAGTGACAATTGTTTTCTGGTCAGTGAAAAGTCAGTGAAAATTGTTTTCCTGATTTGTGGCAACCTGAATGAGATTCCAGGTGTTTCCACAAAGCCTAACATCAACAATATATCAGCAGTCACACGTCGTTTCATTACCAGCCTCATGTATTCCCTGATCATTTCAACATAGCCTACTAGTGTGCATATCGATCAATAAGAGAAGTCACATTCTTGGTTTAGAAATAAAGGTTCAGACTCTAAAATATGTATTGCATAGATCTGCAGTAAATGTCTACTCGCAGAAAAAAGGGAGTGGTTCTTTTTTTACTCGCAATTTTGAAAGAAAATAAAAATTGCAACCGTGCACTTAGAGCCCTGACTATCGACATCAGTACGGGCAGTACAGTCAGTAGAAATTATGGATCAATCTCGATTTCTGGAAAACCCACACCGGTTCAGGGCTAACAGTGTCTGAACAAACACTGGGTTTTATCAACTATAAAAGTTCAGTTAAATAAATCGGGAAGCAAGTTGCAGTGATATTTTCAGCTATCTTTTTTTCGTCAGAGCGATAGAGAGGTGTGTTTGCTCTGATGGAGAGCGAGCGGTTGAAGCAAACGTTTCACAGCACTTGGCATGCCGGATCATTCAGCAAACGTCCTTAAATGCTTCATTTTCTGTTGGAGACGCACTTCCTCTTGTTCCTTTTGTAGTAATTGTAGCTAGTTTTTAGGGGAACACTACCTTTGGCAGCAAAAAAGAAAAGAAATCAAGTTCGGTAAGAATACTTTTAATCTGACTTTCATTTTTCTTTCTACCTGGTTGTCTTTCAGGTGATTTGTCAGAGCCCGAGGTTGCTGAAGGAGCTGTGTCTGCTCCCATAAGCCAAGCTTACTCTACAAGAAGCCCCACCTATTATCCCTCCAGCCCTGAAGAAATGGAAGAACCAGAGAGGGCTTTAAAACCAGAAAAACTGTTGTTGCCGATGCATCCTACTGCAAAAGGTAATAAATTGCCGTATATCCTTTATATCTCCATCAGAGTAGTCTCTTCGCCAACTTCGTTTCTTTAGAATTAGAAGAACATTGCAAAGTACCTCTTCTTTAAAACAAGAGTTGATTGATTTTCTTTGACCGATGCTCTTCTCTATCCTGAGATCATGGGTTGCCTTTAAGCCTGGTTCACACTGGCGACATAACCGTAAACACAAGCAATATTGTTCATGAGCATGTTCTTATCTCACACCTGCCTAAATTGACGAGAGCTGTTGAGAGAAGAACATGTCCAAGTTTTAATCTCTTTAAAGTATAAGTTGAAGTGTCTGACGGGAAAACCTAGACTTGCTCCAAGTCGAACTCGCTGAGTCACTGGGTAAGCGATTACTGGGTGAAAAATCCAGCGCGAGAATCGAAGCGAGAGGCGAGTTAGACTTGTTTCACTTGCAGGAAATTGAATCGGGGGATTATGTATTGGCGCGAAAACACGTTTCAGGGGTGGAGCTTACATTTTGCGCATTTGACAAACTCTTTCTGAGTACAATCAAATTGTAAATACCACATCCACGGTCGACTGACTTGACACGTCAACATACAATGCCTGAAGAATTGACGCTTTGTGATTGGGCAAATCTTAGGACATCATAAGCCACGCCTCCGGTTGAAAAATCAACCGGTAAATTTGGCGCGCTGCAAGTGGGAAAAGTCCTTCGTGCGGGGGGCTAAGAAGGACTTTGAGAAAGTCTAGGGAAAACCTAACCTGGAGCTAACACGTTAAACGAACTGTAGGAACGACTAACCAAAGAGTTTTTGAGTCTGATGCTTCTATGAAGCTGTAGCCGCTATGCCATCATGTGAGCTTGGAATGCGTAAGTAAAAAAAAAGTAGTAATATCACGTGATTCGCAACATCCAATCAGTGACGATAGAAGTGACTATATGACGTAATACTTGGCGACCAGAGTGATGTAGTTTTATCGACATTTGTTGGCCTCGACACAATATGAATTTCAGGATTATTTTTATATCCTCGGACAGTGAAAAGGATACCCTGGGTGCCAGAGATTAAACGTTTTGCATTTTGTAGCCAAATAGTGAGCGACGAAGGCGTGAGGTGTTTTGGTGTGCGGCAAGAACGTAACCTGGAAGAATGGAATCTCGTTTTCCTGCAGACATGATTAACGGGCGCACCTCTTAAAGTAACCAATGAAAGCGAAGTAGGAATGGCAGTGAGCGGAACGTTGTGGCCTTTTGCCTTTGGTCGCGTGCTTATATATCACTTCAATAACCAATGAATTAAGCTCGTGATCCCTTGGAAAAGTCTTTACTGGAAACAGTCATTACTGATATATCACTTCAATAACCAATGAATTAAGCTCGTGATCCCTTGGAAAAGGCTTTACTGGAAACAGTCATTACTGATATATCACTTCAATAACCAATGAATTAAGCTCGTGATCCCTTGGAAAAGGCTTTACTGGAAACAGTCATTACTGATATATCACTTCAATAACCAATGAGCTAAGCTCGTGATCCCTTGGGAAAGGCTTTACTGGAAACAGTCATTACTGATATATCACTTCAATAACCAATGAACTAAGCTCGTGATCCCTTGTGAAAGGCTTTACTGGAAACAGTCATTACTGATATATCACTTCAATAACCAATGAACTAAGCTCGTGATCCCTTGTGAAAGGCTTTACTGGAAACAGTCATTACTGATATATCACTTCAATAACCAATGAATTAAGCTCGTGATCCCTTGTGAAAGGCTTTACTGGAAACAGTCATTACTGATATATCACTTCAATAACCAATGAACTAAGCTCGTGATCCCTTGTGAAAGGCTTTACTGGAAACAGTCATTGCTGATATATCACTTCAATAACCAATTAACTAAGCTCGTGATCCGCATGGGAAAGGCTTTACTGGAAACAGTCACGTGTTGATAATATCGCTTCAATAACCAATGAATCGAGCTTGTGTTCCCATGGGAAAGGCTTTACTGGAAACAGTCATTACTGATATATCACTTCAATAACCAATGAACTAAGCTCGTGATCCCTTGTGAAAGGCTTTACTGGAAACAGTCATTACTGATATATCACTTCAATAACCAATGAATTAAGCTCGTGATCCCTTGGGAAAGGCTTTACTGGAAACAGTCATTACTGATATATCACTTCAATAACCAATGAATTAAGCTCGTGATCCCTTGTGAAAGGCTTTACTGGAAACAGTCATTACTGATATATCACTTCAATAACCAATGAACTAAGCTCGTGATCCGCATGGGAAAGGCTTTACTGGAAACAATCACGTGTTGATAATATCGCTTCAATAACCAATGAATCGAGCTTGTGTTCCCATGGGAAAGGCTTTACTGGAAACAGTCATTACTGATATATCACTTCAATAACCAATGAACTAAGCTCGTGATCCCTTGTGAAAGGCTTTACTGGAAACAGTCATTACTGATATATCACTTCAATAACCAATGAATTAAGCTCGTGATCCCTTGGGAAAGTCTTTACTGGAAACAGTCATTACTGATATATCACTTCAATAACCAATGAATTAAGCTCGTGATCCCTTGTGAAAGGCTTTACTGGAAACAGTCATTACTGATATATCACTTCAATAACCAATGAACTAAGCTCGTGATCCCTTGTGAAAGGCTTTACTGGAAACAGTCATTACTGATATATCACTTCAATAACCAATGAATTAAGCTCGTGATCCCTTGTGAAAGTCTTTACTGGAAACAGTCATTACTGATATATCACTTCAATAACCAATGAATTAAGCTCGTGATCCCTTGGGAAAGGCTTTACTGGAAACAGTCATTGCTGATATATCACTTCAATAACCAATGAACTGAGCTCGTGATCCGCATGGGAAAGGCTTTACTGGAAACAATCACGTGTTGATAATATCGCTTCAATAACCAATGAATCGAGCTTGTGTTCCCATGGGAAAGTTGCATAAGCGTAATATGGTAATCTAAAACCTTATCTGAATTCGACGGCAAACGGATACTCACTGGAAGGAACAGACAAGTTAAGAATTAATAAGTCTTCTAGTGTTTTAGGTGAGCTGCGGTGAGCGCGAGTTCCATTTCTTCAAATCATACGCCACGATCCACCATTTATGTGACTTATAGTGCAGTTTGCAGTTAAATAAACGATTTTTATTGTTTTAGAAGTGGAACGTTTGGCAAAAGAGAAATCAGAGCCGGAAATCAGAGCACGCAGGATGCGCCTTAGTGCTACAGACTCTAAAGCAGCACGTCCAGAAATATCAAGAGTCGCTGTAGATAAAGGTAATAATCATGATCACGAGAGTGCAATTGTTATTAATGCGACATTTTCTCCATAAACTTTAACATGCGGAAAGATCGCAATTCTAGGACATTTGCACGAAGATGTCACAACTACCAGGACTCCTTGCGCGCATCCTTTTCCTCCTTTAACATGTTAAACTACATTTTCTCCAAGTGCGTAGGGCTCATCGAGGGAGATCATGCTTGTTTACAGCCACACTAAGCAATGTAAAGTAGAGAAAGAAATATATAAGGAAAACAAATTACATCATAATTGCATACTACGGGAAAATATATATATAATCAGAATAAAGGTGAAAGAGAAAAATATGCCCTGAATGGGATTCGAACCCACGGCCTCGGTATACTAGTCCGATGTGTTAACCACTACACCATCAGGACGACCACGCTGGCAACGCAGCCGACTTATTGGTTTTTGTGGTACCGTGAGTTTTCCCAGGCTTTTTCTCTTTCGGGTTCGGGACGGGAAAGCCCATAACTTCTCAACTAAGCTTTCAACCTAAGGATCATTATTGATTCACAGGCACATACGTCCAACCTAGGAATTGCTTAGCCAGAAGGATCCGAATGGATACGAGCTTATTTTAAATATATATTAAGTATATAGAGAGAAGAAACCCATCCCTAATGTTAATAATCAGTGTAGTGTAGTGGTTAACACATCGGACTAGTATACCGAGGCCGTGGGTTCGAATCCCATTCAGGGCATATTTTTCTCTTTCACCTTTATTCTGATTATTAACATTAGGGATGGGTTTCTACTCTCTATATACTTTATATATATAAAGTATATACAGTCGATCCAGGAAAGGTTGTCTTACAGAAAAGTCAATTACACACATATATCTGTCACGTGACCGTATATACAGAATATATTAACTTCCCTGTGGTTCGCTGGTGTCGCGAGGTGGTAAGACCCGTGGCCTGGAGATATAGAAAACGAGAAGATTCGTAAGAAAGAATACTCGAGTTCCAGAATGGTTTGGCAGCAAGTATACAGGAGAGAGACGCAAATTGGGTAAATGCAGTATTAGTTTACAGGAAAGTTGCGTTTTATCTGGATTTGACGAGTAAACACGCGTTTAATTCTAGAAGTTTGGTCGTGAAGGGAATTATCATTGTGTTATCTGGTCACGATATTTAAATTCAAGGGGCGATTGGCGAGAGAGTAATAACTCAGTGTTCCTTGAGATCATCCTGATATATGAACTTGTTCAATTTAAATTAAATACTACGTTTGAATAAATAATATTCGGCCGTGTTGCCGTTGAATGTTCGATTCTACAATACAGTACTGAGTTGATAGCGAGTTATTAAGTCGGCTTAATTTACTGATTGCATATAGATGCAAGCTCTAGCTTTATTTTTTCCGTTCTTTAATTTGTAGTTTAAGGTGGCTCGCCTGGATTTTCCAGGGACGCACCATATCCACTTTGAACGGCTGCTACTCCACTGTCAGAGCACGGTCGGGCTAGCCACTTCATCCATTTACTAGAAATAGAATAAACTTTCCAAAAATGTAGGTTTGTTTGACATCGGTGTTACCATAGCAACACAGCGTTGACGTCATGTGTTTTACATATCAGCAATTTTCTCGAAATCTAGACCTAAACTTTTAAAACGACCTAGTGTCCCTTGTAGTCTAAATGTAGGCCTTCAAGACTGCAAAGTTTAAAAAAATTGTATGAGAGCGTTTTAGAAAAAAAATGGGATGAATATTTTCATTCAAAAAATAAACAGTTCGCCTTACTTCCTGTTTAGTCGTCGAGAACTGTGTTTGCCGGACCGATTCAAACGCTGTTTTTAGCATATTTCATACCTGTGGTATAGGACTACTTCCCATGAAAATTTCATTCCATTTGCTTCATTCGATTTCGGTTTATGGAATAATAAGTAATGTGATAAATATGCTCATTTTACTCAAAATAGTAACGTATTTGCTAAGGAAGCTGTAATTCGAAAACTAGTCGATAAATATTTTTTTTAATCCATTCACCTGAAATTCAACATGTACTACCCTTGCCCTGTAAATTTCAAGAGCATTGAATCATTTTAAGGGCGCGAAATAAAAACAAAAACATAGGGAACTTTTAGATTCATCCACGCAAGCTTCATTGCTGTATCATTTTGTTTATAGCTTGTGTCTTTCCGAAATTTCTCTTTTGTCTAGATTCCACATACTTGTGTGCTTTTGAACTAACAAGTTTACCATGCACGCTTGCTACACTTCGCTAATGCCGGAACGCTCGTGCAAATTCTGTTCTTAGGACAATGACATGCAAATTAGTTAAACCATGAAGCTTGGCAGTGCGGGATGATAATGTTGAATAAGTGTGTTTTTAGTAACCAGATCGGGAAAAAGTGCCCGTGACGTCTAGACCACATTTTCTAAATATAAATTAAAAACGAGATTTTGTATTAGTGATATTATAAAACCTTTTGTAAATAAATATTATAAGTTATATTATAACAGCGTTACAACTGGCAGCGTGACTATTGTACTAAAAACAGAATATGCACGAGCGTTCCGGCATTAGCGAAGTGTAGCAAGCGTGCATGGTAAACTTGTTAGTTCAAAAGCACACAAGTATGTAGAATCTAGACAAAAGAGAAATTTCGGAAAGACACAAGCTATAAACAAAATGATACAGCAATGAAGCTTGCGTGGATGAATGTAAAAGTTCCCTGTGTTTTTGTTTTTATTTCGCGCCCTTAAAATGATTCAATGCTCTTGAAATTTACAGGGCAAGGGTAGTACATGTTGAATTTCAGGTGAAAAGATTTAAAAAAAATGTTATCGACTAGTTTTCGAATTACAACTTCCTTAGCAAATACATTACTATTCTGAGTAAAATGAGCATATTTATTACATTACTTGTTATTCCATAAACCGGAATCGAATGAAGCAAATGGAATGAAATTTTCATGGCAAGTAGTCCTATGTCACAGGTATGAAATGTGCTAAAAACAGCGTTTGAATCGGTCCGGAACACACAGTTCTCGACGACTAAACAGGAAGTAAAGCGAATTGTTTATTTTTTGAATGAAAATATTCATCCCATTTTTTTTCTAAAACGCTCTCATACAATTTTTTTAAACTTTGCAGTCTTGAAGGCCTACATTTAGACTACAAGGGACACTAGGTCGTTTTAAAAGTTTAGGTCTAGATTTCAAGAAAATTGCTGATATGTAAAACACATGACGTCAACGCTGTGTTGCTATGGTAACACCGATGTCAAACAAACCTACATTTTTGGAAAGTTTATTCTATTTCTAGTGAATGGGTGAAGTGGCTAGCTCGACCGTGCTCTGACAGTGGAGTAGCAGCCGTTCAAATTGGGAATGGTGCGTCCCTGGAAAATCCAGGCGAGCCACCTTAAGTAATGTTTAAAGTCCGACAATGAGGACTGGACGGGGATTTCAAGTCCGCGCAATTTGTTCCAGTCCGAGGCGCAGCCGAGGACTGGAACTAATTGCAAGGACTTGAAATCCCCGTCCAGTCCGAAATTGGAGGACTTTGAACGACTTCAACTCCTCATTAATTATTCGGGAGGAATCAAAGACAAATAAAAGTTGCTGGTAGTTTAGTATTTTGCAAGGAAAACTAAAAAATATCGAGAAAATAGGGCTACAAATTCTTTTAATCACTGTTATTATGAAGAGCAAAGTTAATTGAACAATCAGTGCTATTCAATTGCCTTTTGTTCATAATGCAATCAAATATTTTTTAAAGCATAGTCTCTCGGGATATGTTAGCTGCATTACCTGTTACAGTTACTGGTTTCAATTAAGCTAGTTCAGTGTTAATTGAACAAAACTTTATTGAGCAATCATAATAATAATCAGTGCTATTCATGCCATTCGTACATATTGCTTTCAAGTAATGATGTTTTCTAAAGGCATAGTCTCTCGGGATATGCTAAATCAAGCCTGCGTTGCGAGTTACAGTTTTCCGGTTCAGTTCAGTGCAAATCCAGCATGGCGTCAAGAGCAACCGATTCCTCTGACGAGTTTGAGCCTCCACTAAAGCGGTTCAGAAAACCTCTAGCGCCGAAGGAACAAGATTTAAAATTGAAAAATGCTATCCCAAAAGCAACATTATACAAGAATAACTGGGCAGTGAACATCTTTACTGAATGGCGTGATAATAGAGAAAACAAGATGGCCACTTTTGAACCCAAAAGTCAGTCAACATTTGTACCTCACGAGGAAGTTGAAAACTTGGATATTAAGCCATGGGAAAAAATGAGTGTGCCGTCACTTAATTTTTGGATTTCCAAGAGGTGTGCAACAAGAAAGGAGAGAGATACCCGGCAAAAACTCTGTATCAGATTGTTGCTTCCCTAAAAAGATATTTGGAGTCGAGAGGCCGGTCGGATGTAAATATGATGAATAAATCAAATGAAAGGTATGCTGTATACATAGTATATTATATGCATGTTCTATTAGAGGTATTACTCATATTATAGAAGCTATTTTTTCATTGCATAAAGATAACATGTTATTTTCTGCTCTCAGTTCCAGTAACTAGAAACTTTTCCAGTTACTGCTAGGAGGACTAGACCAGGTATCCAGTGTCCTCAAGGGATTAAAATCAGACCATTGGATTGGCTGAATACCTCGTGAATAATTAATGAGGACTTGAAATAATTATGAAGAACAACCACTGAATCATGATGACTCAATCAGTTCGACCGGAACTGAATGCGTGCTGAAGCATGCATAGTTCACTTGGCTTCTCGAATAAAAAAACTAAACGGCTGTCCTGTGTTGCTTCGGTATGAAGAACGTTTTAGTTTGACTGCATATAATCATTGAAAAAATACATCGATTGCAATACAGCCACATCTGTTTATTTTAAATAATGCATTGAAGAAAATGCTACAATGGCAAATATTGCAGCTGTTTTTAACGGCACTTATTAAGAAAATATTAAATATTCAAAAATTAGTCTTGCTTCGTTATTTTTATCTGCGAAGCTAACCAACAGTTTTAATTCTAGACTAAATTACGTGGTCGAGCGTGGTTGATTTAAAAGATTTAAACATCGCAAAACATTCCGGCTTTTTTATCCAGTGTAAGTTAGTTGTAGTAGACCCCGTCTTTGCCCTATTTTGAGAAAAGTGCGTACCTTTAAGCCACAGATTTAGTATGAACTCAAGACTGAATAAACAGAAGCAAAGCTTATTTGTTCCGCTCATTTGCCCATGTATTTAATTGAAAGTCAATCAGATGGTTTCCAAAAAGCTCAAATTGGACTCGCCCTACGCACTCGTGCAAAAGGCACGACCAAACTTCTAGAATTAAACGCAAATGTTTACTCGTCAAACCAGATGAAACGCAACCTTCCTGTAAACTGCATTTATCCAATTTGTGTGTCTCCTATACTTGCTGCCAAACTATTCTGGAGCTTCCGAATCTTCGCGTTTTCTGTATCTCCGGGCTGCGGGTCTTACCACCTCGCGACACCAGCGAACCACAGGGAATTAAATTTATTCTATATATACGGACACGTGACATTTATATGTGTGCAATTGACTTTTCTGTAGGACAACCTTTCCTGGATCGACTGTATATATATATATATATATATAGGGGGGGATGTATAGAATGCTCAATGAAGTGTGTAGACCATGCAAGAGATTACAAAGGCTAGCACTCCAAAGGAAACCTCTCGACCCTTAATGGGTGGGAGGGAAGGGGAAATATAATTTGGTAAATCACAAATATAACGTCAAACAGGACTGAACAATATAGCGTCGTCGTAAGTGTCACAATGACTATAATCACGCGTACATTCTCATAAAACTCTATACTAGTTAATTATTAAATGTAACACGAATCCGTGTAATCACTATATCCTGTCGAAGGTGAATTAAGTATTTTGAGCCATGACCCCAAAATAAGTGAATTCTCCTCTATTAAAGTCAAACCGACTACTATGTAAATAAGAACACAAGGCAGACATATTTCGTTTGGCACAAAGAGAGGTTTATTCAATGAAGTGTGTAGACCATGCAAGAGATTACAAAGGCTAGCACTCCAAAGGAAACCTCTCGACCGGCCAAACCGCCAAACGAAAAATGTCTGTGTCGACTAAAGATCCTCCAGAGAGGAGATCATGTCTTGCGCTACGCGTAGCTTAGCATCCATGGAAATTTCTAGATAACATTTATAGGCATCCGATGCCCAGTCTCCGTAAACTTGAATAAGTTCACCGGGAACGCCCGTGCTAAAGGCCCAATTGGCGCCCCCTCTTCGAAAGGAATGACCTCGAAAACGAGCCGAATCGGGGACCTCCATACAATGCAATCGAGCCCTGAGAACCGAAACAAATTGAGACTTAGTGACCGGCGAACGTTTATCAACGAAGAACGCCGGAGCCGAATTTATGGCCGGAAGATAGGCACACATCCGCTGAAACATGCGGACGGGACATAGAATTGAATTAGGAATACGCAAAAGTGGAAGAGTCAACGGTCTTGACCCGTTTTGATTTGTCTTAGACCACTTGAAAGTAACTTGTAACCCTTGGGAAAAGGGGACGATGTCTCCTCTGCAAAGGTGTTTGTAAGGATCAAACTCACGAGCTGAATTCGGTACGAGATTAGAGATACGAGCAAATAGGAAAAAGGCGAATAAAAAGGCACAAGAAAACACTACATCTTTGGTATTAGATATATCTCCTATTATTATTAATTTACGAAGCAACTCGGGTGTGATGGGAGGGGCCCGGACTGGCGCGTGCTTGTTTAACCTGTCAATACCTCGTAGTGTGAGTTTAAGCTCGTGAGTGTCATAGAATGGAAAGTCGAAACCGACCGAAATGTGAAGTAGCCTGACCCCGCTGAGATAGTTGCGAACTGACTGAGGGATCAAAGATCGACTTAGAAATTGACAGAATAAACAAACCGTGCTTAAAGTCGCAGGGAGATATGTAAATTCAAAATGAATACAGAACAGCAAGTAAGCACGCCATTGCGTAATGTGGTTCTTGTGAGTGCCTGTAGCATAAGCAGCTCGTTTGGTTCGCTTGAGATCCGTCTGCAACCGAGACAACGATGCACCTGCCAGAATAAAGTAAAGGATTACCAACTGTGAGAAAGAACGAACAGATCGCTGGGTACCTTAATTTCACTCAATCCTGAATTGCCATATGTGGAAAGGAATTCCTGTCTATGGCTATCTTTCAAATGCCAGCGACTAAGTAGGTCCGCGGCTCGATTATCAGCGCTAATCAAATGCATTGCACGCAACTCGAATTCGTTACTCGCTGCTAAAAAGCAAATTTCGCGTAAACAATCGGCGAGTACCTTGTCCTGTACACGACCAGAATTAAGCGCATTAACCACCGCTTGATTATCGCACTGAACCAGTATGCGCGCTCCTCGCCAAGTATGGCCCCACAGTCGAATAGCAACGACAATAGCTAATGCTTCCAGATGGTGAATGGCCGGAAACTGCGCGATAATAGAGATTGGGAAAGTGGTGTGAAAATAGCTCCCCGCTGATAACCCACCACAACCTGTCAAACAAGCATCCGTAGAGAAAAGGCCATCTGGAGCTGACCATAGCTGCGTGGAAATCATGGAAATGCCGTTGTAAACCTTAAGAAATCGTGACCACCATTGAATGTCTTTCCGAAATTCTGCCGAAAGCGAGGTGCGATGGTGATTGCGATGCAACTTGCGTAACAGTGTGAGTACACGAGCTAAGAATAGACGACTTTGGCGAACGCATTTTGAAACAAAGGACAGTTTTCCGATCAATGACTGAAGCTCTCTCTTGGTGGCGGATTTCTTAGTTCTCCAACGCGGTAAAAGCTCCTCTTGAAGTTCCCTTAGTCGATCGGATGTGACTGACATAGTAAGATTAATTGTGTCGAATTGAACGCCCAGGCACGTGACTATCGTGGCTGGAGGACAGGCTTTGTGAGGGGACTCTATTAGACCCAATTCATGTAGGAGCGCACCGCTGAAAAGATATTGTGCCGTAGCACTATCCGGAGACGCAACACCGATAAAATCGTCTAAATAACTCACTACGTTACAACCAGCCTTAGAAAGAATGAAACATATAGCATTAGTAACTCGCTGACAAGCCATGGCAGCTGTCCGAAGACCCATAGGTAACACTACGTCGAAATATGAGGCCTCTCGCCACGAATATCCCAAAAGCGGGTAATCGAACGGATCTACTGGCAACTGCCGATAAGCGCGTTTTAAGTCACGTTTAAATAATAAACAACCGGAACCGAACTCGACTACGCGGGCGGCAATGTCATCAACCGTGGGATAAGTGAGCGAAATTGATTCACCGAGATAACGATCAGAGGAAATGCCATCATTAACAGACGAGCCCGTCGGCCAACTTAAATCTAGAATGAAACGACGCTCAATGGAAGACTGTTTTGGTACAGAATTTAACGGCGAAATAGCCATACTACCTGAAAAAGGATTACTGTAAAATGGCCCCGCAATAGCCCCACACGCGCGCTCGAAAGATAAATAGCTGTCCACCGCGTCTGGAAAGTCTAGCGCACCTCGATGATTACGAGAATCGCTGACCGGAAAACTAGTGCTATAGTCATATCCTATCGGCCAGCCGAACTCCAAGAAATCACAGACTGAGAAATCTGAATAATCACGAAGATATTCACGCCACACGGGCAAACAGAGCGAGGTATGAACTGGCAAACGCGCGCCTAGATAATTCGGAAGTCCGTGAGCGTAAACATGCTCATGTAACTTAATGTACTTAGAACTACTGTCAACTGAAGCCGTGTTCTGTAAAGAACCTGAAATACTAGAGTCTGGCATTACGTCTAGAACAGATAAATCTGTTACGTCTTGAGATAACGACGAACTTTTACGAAACGAGTCGTGAAACGTGTCTTGTGAAACTGAGTCTTGACAAAACGACAAATTCTCGGTCAAGTCGTATGAATAACTTGAGTCTGACATCGAGTCTTCATCGGCAAAAACTAATGAGTCTTGTGGTAACTGAGACATGCTGTGAAACACATCTTTAGAAGAGTGCGGGGAATCCAACGATTGTCGAATTTCCATACCCTCTGTAACTGGGTCTTGAGATAATAACGACGAAATATCTAGAAGTTGTCCTGACGTAACATCGTTATAGAGTCATGTTTCTAACGACTGTGACTGAGTCGCCGAGTTGGTTCTCTTCTGCACGGGACATTCTGAAGAGAATTCGGTGTGCTTTGCAACCGTCTTGTTGTCAATCCAACATTTGGCACAAATATGTTGAAGCCACTTTCGCTCCCCCCTTAACGTGCCATAGTGATCTTTGTCGTGCCTACATGTTGAGTTCTGGAAGTCGCGGCAGAACAAAACCGGTAAACCGTCACTCCGTCCTCGTGTAGCTCCTGCTCCTTGACGAGGCGATTTTAACGAAGATTGCGGTAGCCGAGATTCCAGGTAAGCAAAGGAGTCTCCCCAGTTAGCTCGGCCGCACTCGACCTCGAAAAGAACGGCGGCGTGTAGATCCCTTACCGAGGCCCATGTGCATTGAGTCGCCAAATACATGAGCGAGGAAAAATGATCAATCCTCGCTCGCAATTCTTTTACCGTAAGTGTCGGTGTTTGCAAAATCGCGGCATACCCTGCTGCAAATTCCGCCATGGTTAGGTCATCATATGCCCGATCTTTCGAAACGTACGACAGACTGAGATGGCTGTGGGGCCATAATTGAGGAGATACCACATGACTAGTTATTTTGCTAGTTTTTCCGGACTTTTTCTTAACCCGCCTACCTCTTGATTGTCGTCCATGCGACTCCAACCCTTGATCGTCTGAATCGTCGTCCGAACTGGAATAATTAAGGCTCGCAAGCGCCTTGTTGGCTTTACTGGTTAAAGCGGGAATTTCTCTTAAATCTTTCAGGGTCAATGTTGACTCGCCACGAGGCTTTTCTTTGGCGACAGGAGTGGCGGTGGTGGCTTCTAAGAGGAGCGCCGACTTTTTGGCTTTTAGAGTCTTGAGTTCTCGCTGTAGAACGTGCAGCTCGCTTCTTTTCTCCAATGCTGCGTTTTCTTCCTTGAGGTTCGATATTGCCTTGGTAATTTCCACCAAGTCTGTGTCAGGAACCTCGTTATAACTAGTAGTAGCCGACGGTGTAAATGTCGATGACGGCGGCGCTGGAGAATATCCAAAACTACCGAACTGTACGGGTTTCCCTTCATTTAGTTCAGCGTAATCTAAATGTTTCCTTGGTCTGAGTTGTCGAGCCATAGAAATATAATTTGGTAAATCACAAATATAACGTCAAACAGGACTGAACAATATAGCGTCGTCGTAAGTGTCACAATGACTATAATCACGCGTACATTCTCATAAAACTCTATACTAGTTAATTATTAAATGTAACACGAATCCGTGTAATCACTATATCCTGTCGAAGGTGAATTAAGTATTTTGAGCCATGACCCCAAAATAAGTGAATTTATACCATTGTCTTGGTATTCTCAGGAGTTGATATCTGGATAAGAATTTCAAAAGGATTCTGGTAGTTGTAGTTAAACGACGTAATGATGTCATAATACAAATGTCCTATTAAAGAGCTAACTTAAACACGTTCCGGTATTCCTGGAAATTTGCACTCCCCAGGGCAAATTTCCTAGGATATTTGCACCCGCTGGTGCAAAATTTTGCCAAGGAAATGTACCAAGGAAATGTGCACCTTTTTTGGAAATTTGCACTCCCCGTGTCTTGTATTTTATTACTCTAATGTGATTTGAATTGAGCGCCAATGGTTTACGTAGAATTCTTACTGAAACCTTAGGAAATTTGCACTCCCGTGTTTTGCGTGATTTGAATTGAACGCCGATGGTTTACGTACAGTTCTTACCGAAACCTTGGAAAATGTGCAGTCCGTATCTTGCGTTTTATTACTCTGAGTTGAATTGAACCGAAACAAGTTATTGTGGTGGGAGAATAGTGCAGCATAGTACACATCAACCGGAAATGACTTGAACGTAACATGTTCGTGGTTACAATGAAGCTAAAGCACATTAACAGGAAATGACTTGAACGTAACATGTTCGTGGTTACAATGAAGCTAAAGCACATTAACCGGAAATGACTTGAACGTAACATGTTCGTGGTTACAATGAAGCTAAAGCACATTAACCGGAAATGACTTGACGTAACATGTTCGTGGTTACAATGAAGCTAAAGCACATTAACCGGAAATGACTTGAACGTAACATGTTCGTGGTTACAATGAAGCTAAAGCACATTAACAGGAAATGACTTGAAGGTAACATGTTCGTGGTTACAATGAAGCTAAAGCACATTAACCGGAAATGACTTGAACGTACCATGTTCGTGGTTACAATGAAGCTAAAGCACATTAACCGGAAATGACTTGACGTAACATGTTCGTGGTTACAATGAAACTAAAGCACTTTAACCGGAAATGACTTGAACGTAACATGCCCGTGATCACATAATGAAGCTGAAGCACATTAACCGGGAATTAACTGAATGATCACATAATGAAGCTAAAGCACATTAATCGGAAATTAAGGGTGCGTTCGATTGACCGTATTCCGGAATAAGAATAGATGGAATAGTCTCTGGAAACCACTGGTTCGGGCATATTTTGCACTGTAAGCTACAAATGCCTGCTGATATATGATATTCAGGGTATAATTAGTATTCCAGTGGCTAAAAAATCCCAGTATAAGCGATTTGTAGTGATCATTCTGTGTATTCTTATTCCGGAATACAGTCAATCGAACGCACCCTAACTGAATGATCATGCACGGTGATGCAGGATGAGGCACGATGATGTAGGATGAAAGAGGAGGATGCGTGGTATTTATTACATAATGAAGCTAATGCACCTATCAATTGAAACCCCGACCCCCCCCCCCCCCCCCCACCCCGGGACAAGGTGGGGATTTGACTTGACATCCTTACAAATGTTGATAAACCCCCACACCAGTGGGCATGTTTTCTGGTAAAACCCCCACCCTGGTGGGGCAACTCAATGGTATTATGTCATTTTTAACAGTCTTAATAAAATAATAATGAGTGTATGTTATTAAAAACTTTATTACAAAATGAATTCCAACAAGAGCTACAATAATGGCAGAACAAGAAGTACATGTGGTAAAACCTGCATGTTTATATAATATTGATTTGCTCTGTGTCTTGTGCTGATGTACCGTACATGTATTGGCATAATGAATCTAACACAATAGAAAGGATAAACATTTTTCAGAGGTACAGCCAATCTAGTTTCGCTGTTGAATAGTTTAAGTGTAATTTGGTGATAACTAATTTTACTTTTTAGTGTATCTAAATTTAACTAATTTCAATTTCACTTGCCATACAAATCCTGAAAAATCCCCTACCTCCTTGGGGAAAACTTGCTTTCAAATGCGATCAAATCCCCCACATTCCCCGACCTTGTCCCGGGGTGGGGGGGGGGGGGGGGGTCGGGGTTTCAATTGATAGGTGCATAAAGCACATTAACCGAAACCATCATACTTGTCCAATACTGTGACAAATTTATGCATATATGGCATTGTTTTGTATTTTATTGTATTGGTGGTTTTCATCGTCATGACACGCGATCGCAAAATTGGTTTGCATTGATAAAATCAAATAAACATCTTGGTCCTTGTAGAACTACCCAAAATACACTTATAATCTAAATTTTGGAACATTTGATTATTTCATAACGGAGCTGTGGGCCAATGAATGTACGACAATTTTACAGTACTTTGTATGCGGCCGCCATCTTTGTGTTCCTCTCTGGGACACAAACATGGCGGCCATAAAACGAAAATACAAATAAAACTGAATTTCCCATCAAAATCATGGGGTTTCACTTCAAAACTCTTTGAATGCAACTTTTAAAGATTTATCGAGTTAAAAAAAAGAAATTGACACAATTACATGGATTTTTATGCCTTCCGGAAAACACGCTGGGTCGGTTCTGTCATAAAATTCAAAATTTATTTACTCCGGAACAATACACCCCATCGATGTGAAATTATCTGTGTAGGCTTTCGTTATCGATGTCTAGAATATATACAAAGAACAGCTTTGTAGGACTTACAGTTTAGATTTTAGATTTTTGATGACGTCACGTGAAAACCAAGGATTGCATCGTTCTACTATTGTATTGTTAAACTATTGTTATGTCGATATAATACAATACACTGCTATGCATCAATTTGTTAGAAGATTGGACAAGTATACATGCTTGTGGTAAATCATCGACTAAACTACTTACATCCGCTGACTTATCTATGATAGGCTCTGGTAACAGCCATTTCCTGATCTTTATTGATTGACTGAAATATTAACGCATGCGTAGGAAGCATTTTATTGAAAACGTTTATTTAATCAGGATCTAATCAGGATTTAATCAATCTTGGTCGGCAAGAAGATTAGACACGTACATGAATTTGGCTATTTTATTTAGTTCACAATTCAAAAGGGACCTTATGCAACAAAGACAATGCCGGTCCAATGTCTTGGACGCAAACAAGAGTATTAATTACAAAATACAATATCTGCACATAAGAATGCGATAGCTGCCATTTTTTCGCTCCCGTTGTCTGCAAAAACACAACTTGGAAACAATAAATTGTACGTTTAGTAGAGAACATAAACGCAAAAAAAGCAAATCACTTATTTCACCCGGCCTTTAGATAAGCATGATTTAAGGCTATAATACGAAATCTAGGGGGAAAGGCGATAAGAGGCGAAGAAAAGGAACAATTGACACGTAAGTTCTTGAGAAAACACTGTTTTCTGTATGCTCGCACTTTACATGACAAGTGCAAATTACCCAATCACACCTCAATATTTGTAATGCTTCTAGTACGCATGCGTTAATATTTCAGACCAAAAAATGGCTGTTACCAGAGTACTGTCGTGGATATTTAGCTCGATTAGCTTTTTAGCTAATTCTAAATAGCCAGTACTCTAGGTTTAGTTTTAAATAATCAGTTACTTGTTTTGACCATGAAATATATCAGGTACGAAATAAAATATAAGATAGAGCTGTGGGTACAGTGCATGTTTTTTTTTTATGCAGGTAGATTGCGCTGTTTTTGTATTGACATTTCTGCACTACGTGACGTGTTATTTTCTGGTATGATATATAATTGTAATTGTGCTAGGTCTTGTACATGTTATCTCGTACCACCATAATTTAAAGGGGCTATGTCACGGTGTTGTATGGAGTCAATATTCGATTGGTCCTTCCCACAATGCTTGATTGACACGGTACGCAATATTTTACTTGAAGACTATTTCTATACACAGTGTATGTGTCATTTTTGCTTTGATTTGAACCATCCCACATGTGCGTTAGGTTCGTCATATAACGCGGCCCGAATATTACATGTTAAGAGCTTGATATATAGATTAGTACATGTTAAGAGCTTGATATATAGATTATTACACGTTAAGAGCTTGATATATAGATTAGTACATGTTAAGAGCTTGATATATAGATTAGTACATGTTAAGAGCTTGATATATAGGTTAGTACATGTTAAGAGCTTGATATATAGATTATTACATGTTAAAAGCTTGATATATAGATTAGTACACGTTAAGAGCTTGATATATAGATTAGTACATGTTAAGAGCTTGATATATAGATTAGTACATGTTAAGAGCTTGATATATAGATTAGTACATGTTAAGAGCTGGATATATAGATTAGTACATGTTAAGAGCTGGATATATAGATTAGTACATGTTAAGAGCTTGATATATAGATTAGTACATGTTAAGAGCTTGATATATAGATTAGTACATGTTAAGAGCTTGATATATAGATTATTACATGTTAAAAGCTTGATATATAGATTAGTACACGTTAAGAGCTTGATATATAGATTAGTACATGTTAAGAGCTTGATATATAGATTAGTACATGTTAAGAGCTGGATATATAGATTAGTACATGTTAAGAGCTTGATATATAGATTAGTACATGTTAAGAGCTGGATATATAGATTAGTACATGTTAAGAGCTGGATATATAGATTAGTACATGTTAAGAGCTTGATATATAGATTAGTACATGTTAAGAGCTTGATATATAGATTATTACATGTTAAAAGCTTGATATATAGATTAGTACACGTTAAGAGCTTGATATATAGATTAGTACATGTTAAGAGCTTGATATATAGATTAATACATGTTAAGAGCTTGATATATAGATTAGTACATGTTAAGAGCTTGATATATAGATTATTACATGTTAAGAGCTTGATATATAGATTAGTACACGTTAAGAGCTTGATATATAGATTAGTACATGTTAAGAGCTTGATATATAGATTAGTACATGTTAAGAGCTTGATATATAGATTAGTACACGTTAAGAGCTTGATATATAGATTAGTACATGTTAAGAGCTTGATATATAGATTAGTACATGTTAAGAGCTTGATATATAGATTATTACATGTTAAGAGCTTGATATATAGATTATTACATCTAAAGAGCTGGATATATAGATTATTACACGTTAAGAGCTTGATATATAGATTATTACATCTAAAGAGCTGGATATATAGATTATTACACGTTAAGAGCTTCAGTATATTACATGTTAAAAGCTTGATATATAGATTATTACACGTTAAGAGCTTGATATATAGATTATTACATGTTAATAGCTTCAGTATATTACATGTTAAAAGCTTGATATATAGATTATTACACGTTAAGAGCTTGATATATAGATTATTACATGTTAAGTGCTTCCGTATATTACATGTAAAGAGCTTGATATATAGATTAGTACATGTTAAGAGCTTGATATATAGATTATTACATGTTAAGAGCTTGATATATAGATTATTACACATTAAGAGCTTGATATATAGATTATTACATGTTAATAGCTTCAGTATATTACATGTTAAAAGCTTGATATATAGATTAGTACATGTTAAGAGCTTGATATATAGATTATTACATGTTAAGAGCTTGATATATAGATTATTACACATTAAGAGCTTGATATATAGATTATTACATGTTAATAGCTTCAGTATATTACATGTTAAAAGCTTGATATATAGATTAGTACATGTTAAGAGCTTGATATATAGATTAGTACATGTTAAGAGCTGGATATATAGATTAGTACATGTTAAGAGCTTGATATATAGATTAGTACATGTTAAGAGCTGGATATATAGATTAGTACATGTTAAGAGCTTGATATATAGATTAGTACATGTTAAGAGCTTGATATATAGATTATTACATGTTAAGAGCTTGATATATAGATTAGTACACGTTAAGAGCTTGATATATAGATTAGTACATGTTAAGAGCTTGATATATAGATTAATACATGTTAAGAGCTTGATATATAGATTAGTACATGTTAAGAGCTTGATATATAGATTATTACATGTTAAGAGCTTGATATATAGATTAGTACACGTTAAGAGCTTGATATATAGATTAGTACATGTTAAGAGCTTGATATATAGATTATTACATGTTAAGAGCTTGATATATAGATTAGTACACGTTAAGAGCTTGATATATAGATTAGTACATGTTAAGAGCTTGATATATAGATTATTACATGTTAAGAGCTTGATATATAGATTATTACATGTTAAGAGCTTGATATATAGATTATTACATCTAAAGAGCTGGATATATAGATTATTACACGTTAAGAGCTTCAGTATATTACATGTTAAAAGCTTGATATATAGATTATTACACGTTAAGAGCTTGATATATAGATTATTACATGTTAATAGCTTCAGTATATTACATGTTAAAAGCTTGATATATAGATTATTACACGTTAAGAGCTTGATATATAGATTATTACATGTTAAGAGCTTCCGTATATTACATGTAAAGAGCTTGATATATAGATTAGTACATGTTAAGAGCTTGATATATAGATTATTACATGTTAAGAGCTTGATATATAGATTATTACACATTAAGAGCTTGATATATAGATTATTACATGTTAATAGCTTCAGTATATTACATGTTAAAAGCTTGATATATAGATTAGTACATGTTAAGAGCTTGATATATAGATTATTACATGTTAAGAGCTTGATATATAGATTATTACACATTAAGAGCTTGATATATAGATTATTACATGTTAATAGCTTCAGTATATTACATGTTAAAAGCTTGATATATAGATTAGTACATGTTAAGAGCTTGATATATAGATTATTACATGTTTAATAGCTTCAGTATATTACATGTTAAGAGCTTGATATATAGATTAGTACATGTTAAGAGCTTGATATATAGATTATTACACGTTAAGAGCTTGATATATAGATTAGTACATGTTAAGAGCTGTATATATAGATTATATCATATAAAGCGCTTGATATATAGATTAGTACATGTTAAGAGCTTGATATATAGATTATATCATGTAAAGAGCTGGATATATAGATTATTACACATTAAGAGCTTGATATATAGATTATTACATGTTAAGAGCTTGATATATAGATTATTAGATGTAAAGAGCTGGATATATAGATTATTACACGTTAAGAGCTTGATATATAGATTATTACACGTTAAGAGCTTGATATATAGATTATTACATGTTAGGAGCTTGATATATAGATTATTACATGTAAAGAGCTGGATATATAGATTATTACACGTTAAGAGCTGGATATATAGATTATTACACGTTAAGAGCTTGATATATAGATTATTACATGTTAATAGCTTCAGTATATTACATGTTAAAAGCTTGATATATAGATTATTACACGTTAAGAGCTTGATATATAGATTATTACACGTTAAGAGCTTGTTATACAGATTATTACATGTTAATAGCTTCCGTATATTACATGTTAAAAGCTTGATATATAGATTATTACACGTTAAGAGCTTGATATATAGATTATTACACGTTAAGAGCTTGATATATAGATTATTACACGTTAAGAGCTTGATATATAGATTATTACATGTTAATAGCTTCCGTATATTACATGTTAAAAGCTTGATATATAGATTATTACATGTTAAAGTGCCACTAACCCTTTTTGCATTTTTTACACATATAAATCTTTGAACGGTTTTGAGTACTTCTGCGAAGAAATGTTTGGTTTACAGAGAATACTCTATGTTCTATGCGTGTTTGAAATGGAGAACATTTGACCTTTCCTGACCCATGACTGCGTAAGAAAAAGACGGTCGATTCTTGATCTTACGTCACCTCATTAATGCATTATTCTCCATGGCGCCTTTCTATCACAACAACATCGATATATAGAGAATATACACAGTCTGTGAGTTCTTAGTAAAGAAAAAAGATATTTCAGACAAAATTCTAAATGTTTATTCAAATTATTGCAAAGTTGAATGACTTGGATGACGTAAGATCAAGAATCGACCCAGTCTTTTTCTTACGCGGTCATGGGTCAGGAAAGGTCAAATTTTCACCATTTCAAACACGCACAGAACATAGAGTATTCTCTGTAAGCCAAACATTTCTTCGCAGAAGTACTCAAAACCTTTCAAAGATTTATATGTATAAAAATTGCAAAAAGGGTTAGTGGCACTTTAAGAGCCTGATAACGTTTTTAATGCCATATGGCAAACGAGTGAGTGTTTGAGCGAGTTTATTACATTTTCAGCAAACTGCAATACTTCTAGTATTATGTGCACACCACCGTCCACGCCATTAATAGACTACGTTCAAGTCACCAGCGAACGCATACAACCGTCCATCGCAGCAAGGAACATTGGTGTTATTATCATGAGCACATGTCCCTTGAACAACATGTAGCTAATATATGCAAAGCATCTTTCTATCATTTACGTAATATAGCCAAAATCAGAAACTGCCTGTCGCAATCAGATACTGAAACTTTAGTCCATGCTTTTATTACCACTAAGTTTGACAGTTTCGCTACTATATGGACTTCCACTATTTTTACTTGATCGGTTACAGAATGTACTGTCTTATAATGCCTGGCTTATGACACGTAGCAGAAAATACGACCATATAACGCCGATTCTCAGGCAGTTACACTGGTTACCGGTTAGGCAACGGATAGTTTTCAAACTACTACTACTTACATATAAAGCCTTAAATGGATTAGCGCCAGGGTACGTTAGAGACATGTTGCAGCCGTATAAACCAATTAGACAACTGCGCTCTTTTACACGGAAGCTGCTAAAGATCCCACCCGCAAAACTGTCGCACTATGGTGAGCGGGCTTTCCAACATGCAGCACCGAAACTATGGAATTCCCTCCCCGATGCAATTCGTCACTGCGCGACTATAATTAGTTTTAAGACAAACATCAAAACCTATTTTTTTAATCAAGCTTACAATTAGTCATTTTATATCGATAACTTTCATTAGATATTAGATATTACATATTTTAATACCGAAGTAAATCTTACACATCGATCTATAAATCTTGTTACTTCATGTATATACATGCATATAATTTATATATCTTAATAGTTCTAGTCCTAGACTTATTTTATTACCACATGAGATTGAAAAGCGCCATTGGGCTAAATGGAAATGGCGCTATAGAAATGCTACTTATTATTATAATTGGATTGGTTTAAGTAGTTTACTACAGGAAATTTGATTGGGCAATACATACCGTGAAGTGAGATCGATTCACTTCACTGTTGATACGGATTTTATTCACGGCTTTATCACTGATATCGACCCTAAAAATGTAATAAAAAGGCCGCTCGCCGACACAGCCCCTTTAATTAACAAACTGATGTCGTTTTGGTGTGCCGCCTCTCCTTATAGATTCAGAGATGGCGTCGCCACACTCAGATGATCGTACTACCGACCATGACATGCCAGTAGTACAGGAACGTGAATCCTCTGTATTCTTCATACAAGCCGCTCGACGAGCTCCGCCTCCTCCTGTACCTTTACCACCCAAACGTTTAAAAAAGTTGAAAAGTTCACTCCCTCCTTCCAGTGATGTACCTAGTGCACAATTTGATATGCAAGGCTTGAACCATCACCCCCAGCTGCTAGCTTGTTCCGATCCACCTCTTCCTCCTCGTCGTTCTGGGACAACTCTCCTTGCCCCTCCTCCACCTTTACTGACCAAAAGTTCACAAAAGTGGAAAGGTTCACTCCCTCCTTCCAGTGATGTACCTAGTGCACAATTGGATATGCAAGGCTTGAACCATCACCCCCAGCTGCTAGCTTGTTCCGCTCCACCTCTTCCTCCTCCTCGTCCTGAATCCACTCTTCTTGTCCCCCGTCCACTTTCATCGACCAGTAGACGTACACAAGAACTGTTAAGTTCACTCACGAGAAGGAAGGCAGCATTTTCTGGTCCAGATTCCTATCGGAAGAATCCGCTTAGTATGCTTGAATCAGCTGTGGGTATGGGATCAGGCGGCTTTGGTGCCGCTTTCGTTTCTCCTCCTCCTCGTCCTCGTGGTGCTGTATCAGCTTGTCCACTGCCCCTGGCACCTGTGGATGTGCCTCGTCCTTCTAGTGAAGAAGTCTCCTTCGGATGGCCTCCAGCTTCTGATTTTTCTCTTCCCTCGTATTCGGCGTTTTCCTTTGGAGTACCTCCTCAACGTCGTGTGAGTGGTACACCTTCTACTTCTGCCATTAAACCCGAGAAAAGGTTGACATCAACTATGCCCATTACCTTGAAGCAAGATTTAACATTACAACTGCCTTTATTGTTCAAGCATCAGGATCCCGTAAGTCCTTATTACAAGAACATTTGAAATGTTGAGGATTTTAAATTTTATAGATTACATAATATTATGTATATGAAAGGCAGACGTCTTTTCAAATTCTGCTTTCAAATTCGAATTTGGGCAGGATATTTAGCTATACTAACCCTAACCCCTAGGGCAGGATATTTAGCTATATTAACCCTAAGCCCTAGGGCAGGATATTTAGCTATATTAACCCTAAGCCCTAGGGCAGGATATTTAGCTATATTAACCCTAAGCCCTAGGGCAGGATATTTAGCTATATTAACCCTAAGCCCTAGGGCAGGATATTTAGCTATATTAAGTGAAAAGGACGTGCCGCGATTTAGGCCATTTTTGCATCAAAAACTCACCGCTGTATACAATGACTGCAAACGCACTTACTCTACGTTAGTCTCATTCTGATGTAAAATATTCACAAATACATGTACCAGCAAGAAGATGAACAACAATGATACACAGTTGGGAATAGAACATGATCGACCGAAAACAGTAGCTCGAAACAAACGACTGAGTACGGAGTGACGTGCATGTACGTGTTGTGCTACGATAAAGTGTCGCTGTCTTCTATGAGTATTTAGCTAATGTTGAGTAAGAATGCGAAACTGAATTATTACAATTAACAAATAGATGTCATTCTACCTTGGGACTACCTTCTTATAGATGCACAACACGACAAATATGCGTCTCGTAGTGTGACTGTCTCGTCACACTGTGACGACATCAAAGGAGGCTATGAAATGATTTCATGCAAAACGCGACGGCATCTGTTTTCTATACTCAAATAAAGCATGGCTATCGACCAATCAGAGTGTGCTTTTCGCACTGTTTATGTGATAGTTATGAGTGGCCGTGTTATATTTAACAAATAAGCCTTAGTCATTCTCAAGTGTTCTCAAATGACCAGAGTGTTTTAGGATAGTATAAAACATGGATTTAAGGCTTCTTTATCTGTTTTATAATATAGATTTACACACGCGATGAAAGGAAACCGCCAGTTGAAAACAATAAAACACGGCAAACCATGTTATATACTCTGATAAAACATGGCTTTTTAGCCAATCAGGGCGCGGGTACTATCGTATCGATATTATAATGGCAGGCGAGGATCTATATCTCCGATATAACGCGGACACAAATTTTATAACTGACTTCTAAAATGTTACTTCTAAAAGATTTATTTTTTGACAAATTGATGAAATTTCTTGTTTATAGCTATGTTGTGCGTCACTGGCATGCGCAGTTAGAGTACGCAGCAAAATAATTATGTCCCATATTGATGGTCCGGTCGCATTGGCATAAAAGTGAGTGATCTCAGGAGCCTTTATATTTGAGCTTCCTGGGTCATTACACTTTCGATTGTCAGTTGATTAATAAAACATCAGTTTTATATCACTGTTATAGAACTCATGTTTTATTACTCAGTTTCATATCACTGATATAAAGATACTGATGTTTTATGATGTCTATACCGGGGTATAATGAGGGCATCATGTGGTGTGAGCACATATGATTGGCTAGTACCCTTATGAATTATAAATGAATTTTAGAATGTATATTACGAATCGCTCTGTCTAACTTAATATATTTAATTGTATACAGGAAGGCTTCTGCGCAATGACCAACGTGGTGTTGGATTTGGTTAATCGCTCTGTCTAACTTAATATATTGTATACAGGAAGGCTTCTGGGCAATGACCTATGTGGTGTTGGATTTGGTTAATCGCTCTGTCTAACTTAATATATTGTATACAGGAAGGTTTCTGGGCCATGACCAATGAGGTGTTGGATTTGGTTGGTATTGACAGCACACGTTGTGTTCACTTGCTAAAGGAAGCGGGCGCTCGATCTCTTGGTAAGTTTCTTTATTTTTATACTGTTTAATGGTGATAATTACATAACATGTGTGTACGTTAAAGACTTGAAGACACACTCAGAGTTACACAATTAGTACGCAGGGACCAAAGTAGTCAAAGCTTTCGAGTTGGTCACTGCCTATAATAAAGTGCTGTCAACTAAGTTGAAACACGAGTAGCTTGGTATACCTGAGCTTTTTAATCTAAAAGCAAAAAAATGAAAGTTTTGTTTATGTGTGTACATGTATGTTAAGTATATTTACATTAGGTTTGGCAATTCACACACACACTCACACAACACCGCTATATACTTAAAGGACTAGAGCTATATAGTTTTGCTGAGTTTTTCCTTGTTCTCCGTGAGGGATCATGGGATTACTTTCACAGGAAGTAATTCATGTGAAAACTGGTATCCGTGAGGGATGGAATTTATTATAAATTTAACTTCCAACGTTCTAGCAGGATTATTTTAGTGGACTTCTCGCAGTATGGAACTGTGTTTGTCATCGAGCTTTCACTCTCGTCTCATATACAGCGATAGATAGATAGATAGATATAGATATATATATAGATATAGATATAGATATAGATATAGATATAGATATAGATATAGATATAGATATAGATATAGATATAGATATAGATATAGATATAGATATAGATATAGATATAGATATAGATATAGATATAGATATAGATATAGATATAGATATATATAGATATAGATATACAGCAAAGTTGAAAAACGTTGACCACCGCACCTCAACTATATAACTATATCGGGTGCATTATGGGTAGGAGTAAGTCATTAAAATGCAACTACAGCCGATATCCGCGCGCGTTTCCAAATTATCATAGCGAAGACTTTTACTCGGACAGGCAGGAAAGCTTAAAGTAAAGTAAATGCACTCTATTTAATGTTTGGTCAAATAAATTTCCTGATTTTATAAATTAATGTTCACGTTAGCATAACGTAACGCGGACTATCATGCCAAATTTCATATTATTAGTATAGTATATAATTTTTTTATAATTTTTAGTATTATTACATTGACAGTTCTGTATTTTTATATATTTAATAGTAGTTAACACGGCTTCTATGTAAATCAGTTTTTCTTATCTGTTAGAATTCCGTGTATAAATATTAATAAAGTTGAAGTTGAAGTTAAAGACCCTGTGTCCGAGCCCATGGTGCTTTGCGCCAATGTTATGATTAGTTTGTTTATCAACGGCCGCATAAATTAAAGGCCAGCTTTTAGGCGAACTAAAATGCTCTCGATTGTTTATAAGTTTCATAAAAGAAGTAAACATACACTTTTGGAAAACGAATTTCATAATTTCTACAGGATTAAAAACCCAATCGAGCCCACGAATTTTCCCCAGATGCTTCGAATATGATTTTAACAGTACTCTGCAGGAAGCCAGTTGTTCTGTATTTAGATTCTAATTCGATTTACGAGTGCGACTTTTCACAACTCTACAAGCAAACACATACTCTTGTTACCTTGTTTTTATGTCTCCAGTATTACTAAGCTGTATTTGAAGATCTCTACTTTCCTTGCGAATGATATATTTTGAGTGCAAAATGAAATGTCGTACTCGCACTCGAGTGCTGAACTCGACAGATTGGACTTTGACCCGCGATCGTAGTTTTGCTAGCAAGACTTTCTGGACCTACTGGAGGATGATAAGAAAGGTTAAGGACATTGCTTTCTCTGCTAATAAAAATGCAAACATATACAGATACGTCGTAACACCTCAGTGGAGCTTAGCCGTGCGAAATTATAATTACGGATGATCTTGATGCCAGAAGTGGTTGCATTGTATTTCCAACGAAGCCCCGGGAAACTCACGTAGTACAGTGTAGTCCTTTTGAACCACAAGTGTTCTCTTGTAGACCTAGAGAAAGTAAAATGTGGACTGCTGAAGGATTATTTGTCGAGTCACTTCGCCTCGCTGTCTCGGTCCTTTCGCCGGCATTCCTCTACTCGCCACTCTAGACCGGGATTCGAAGAAATATTCGAACTAAAGTTTCATTTTAAAAAGTATATATACAAAAGTTAAGATAAAAGAAAGTTTGTTAAGCATATATACCTATCAATAATTACACGATGGCCCAAACTAGGGATGGATTTAGAAAGATTCGGGAGTCACATAACAACAACAACGATCTTTCTGATTTCGTAGCCTACGAAAATGACTTGCGCGCGCAAAGCACCATGGGCTCGGACACAGGGTCTTTAACCAACGTAATGTTCGGAAGTTGATACATGGTCGTTATACGGGCTTGCCTCACGGTCACGGATTCCTGCAATATTATTGATGTTCCTCGGTTAGTGCTTTCTCCTGGTTGTTCGACTTGTTATTTCTTTGCACACTACCTTTTAGTATGGGTTTTCGTGAGTTTAGCATGGGTGCTTGTTTCTTGAGTACAAGTGTGTTTTTGTGGAGCATTGTTCCAATTTACATAAGTTAACTTTCTCTGTTCCATTATAACTCTATTTGCAGTGCACGTTGTGTGTGTAGTTACGACCATTTCGTGCCCGTGCTTAACTTACCATAAGGAGTTTGGGGCTAAGTGTTATTGTCATCACACGTTTAGCATGTAGTTTGCCGTGAGCCTATTGCTCCTTACGCATTTTCTCTCGCTTAACGCTTATGCAGGTTTATATTACGCCACTGGTATTACTAGTTGGTTCGCCTTTCATTATTTAGTTTTTATTCCCCATTCATCCGTACGTTTGGCATCAGTTGCCAGAGTAATTCGCGCACACGTGCTCCATTTGTGCCGTGCTGTTTTTATTCGATGGGTTAGTCTTTATGTTCTATTTGTTTTATTTCATTCATTTCGGGGGTATACGTATTGTAGCGTTTATGCTGTCTAGTACCCCTCCGCCGACCGCCCTTTCCCCATCACCTCCCCACCCCGCCCTATTCCCCATGGCAGCGTGAAAGGGATACTAATTCCCTAGTCGGATTACTGACGCTCAGGCTGCCATCCCCTGGGTTTCCCGCGTCCCGACATTCCACTGCAATTAACCCGGCTTGCCTCTGGCCGCTATTCTGGTCGTGTTTCCCAGGGGATGGCACCCTCTCTCCCTTCCCCTTCCCAGTTTCCAACCTTACTCCCTGCCGGTTTGTCCGTCTTTTACTCTGGATGGTGCCGCCACTGTATTGACCTACAGAATAGCCCTGCTAGTTATTAGTTTGTTGGGAGGACATGATGAGTCATGTGGGCTGGCACAATACCCACACCACATCCTATTACTTGATGCTGGCCCAATTCCTACGCCCTGGAGGTCCGACTGAGTTGCTTTCCGCTGGGGTACCCTTACCGCTGGCTCTTATTCTATCTACTCCGACATAACACCTTGAAGGACTACGTCAATGCCTTTCCTTCCCAGGCTTCGAATTCAGTTTAAATTTCGTTTGATACTCGCATAAACCGCTTATCCCGTATAAGTCTGGGTGTGATGAGTATGGGTGTTTTGAGTATGGGCTGGCCGGGGGTATGAGTCATGGAGTTCCCTGATCTCGCGCGGGCGACAATGCCCATTCTTATTGCACGAGCATAAAGGAATGATGCGAATAGGATACTATTCGCACCAGTCCCTTCCAGAGCGAGTATAAATAAGAACTCCACCAAGGTTCGTCGCACAGTTCGCGTCAGGATCGCTATCGCCTCTAGTACAGGGATGACCTGCCTCCACTATTACGTTCGATCGTTCCCTTTCGCTCCCCTTCCTTTCGACCGAGTTCAGTTTTTCCGTCCCTTCCCCCCCCTCCCTGCTGCTAATTCTGCTCTCCTTCTACCTGAGCTCGGGCGACAATGCCCATTCTTATTGCACGAGCATAAAGGGAATGATGCGACTAGGATACTATTCATAACACTCGTAATGATATGCACGGATGAATTTATGCTATAAACACCAAATAACTCCAAATAACTGCATGTATATTTTGCGCCATTTCTCGAGCTTTTAATTGATTTCGATGCACTACACGGCAATACAACGTTCTCTTCCGATCGAAAGGCCACAAAAGTCAGAAACTGTAATTTACTCATAAAAAACACACTGGAAAGTGCGTAATTACCTCTTACAGCGAAAACGCACATAAGATGTAGCATGTTAACACAAAAGGAGTCTTCGTGTCTGAGGCTCTTTTTGGGTTAACGTGGCTCAACTTGTGTAACCTAAATTTCAAAGTGGCGCCATTTCTCGAGCTTTTAATTGTTTCGATGCACTACACGGCAATACAACGTTCTCTTCCTGTAGATTAAGTTTAATCCATGGAATTTTGACGTATTTTGATTAGAAATACTCGAAAATGGCGTTTTTATAACCAAACCCTAACATCTAGCCCTGAAATAAAGAAATTATCGGATAGATCTGAGACAAAGGCATTATGCGATCGAAAGGCCACAAAAGTTAGAGACTGTCATTTACTCTGAAAACCATAGTTAATAGAGTGGAATGGTTAGGAAACCCGGCAAACTTCAAAGGGGCTAACAAAGGCGCTGCGATTTAGGTTGGAAGGGGTAAGACAAAAGATTGTGCACGGTTATAGTTCATTAGCGTCCCCTCAACGACTGAGCTCACGCGTTTCTATTGGCTGAATGATTAACACATTGGAATTTCTATTGTCTTTTGTGCCCGTTCAAGGTTGAAAAAAGCTAACAAAGACCTATAACAAAGAAGGTCGCTGGGTTTCCTAACCATTCCACTCTATTAACTATCTGAAAACACACTGAAAAGTGTGTAATTACCTCCTTACAGCGAAAAAGCACACAAGATGTAGCATGTTAACACAAAAGGAGTCTTCGTGTCTAAGGCTCTTTTTTGTGTTAATGGGCCTCATATATATATCAGGCATGGGTCTTAGGGTCTAAGGCTCCTTTTGTGAAAACATGTCTGATCTTGTGTGCCTTTAGCTTTAAAAGCCAGTAACTCGTGTTTTTGCCGTTTTCTTGAAAGGGCAAATGACAGTTTAAGACTTTTCTGGCCTTTCTATCCCATAATTTACTTGTGTGAGAGTATAACGATTATAACGATCAATAGAAATGGCAAAGACAGTCAACTCATAACTGTAAACAAAATTGTATTTAGAACATTTCGGCCATTCAGCCTTTTTCAGCTAAAAACGAACATTGAATATAGTAAAAGCGGCAACTTCCTCTAGAAGGATCCCTCTGGATTCACAGCTAGTTGTACGCGTATATTATATGAAGTTAGAAAATACCACTTGCAACTTCTCACAGTTCCATATTGTATTTAAAAAACGTTCCAGCCTTCATCAGTTAAAAAGTAAAAAAAATATAAATTTACATTCAGGTTCAGTGCTATTTATACAGAAGGCTAATACAATAGTGTTTTTTTTTTAATGTTGAATAAAAGAAATAACTGTTCCTGAAATAAATACAATGGGTTTAAAATTCAATGTGAGCAGCCGTAACCAAAACAGTTATGTAATATTACAAAGGTTATCTAATACTGATAATCAGTGCTTTCCAAAGTTAGTTAATATATATTGTACTAAATCGCCAATTACTAATTTAGTAAATTGTAATATTTTAAAAGGTAGTATAACACTATACAGTAAAAATCCGCATGTAAGAACCTGTTTTTTTCAAGTTAGCCTAAAGAGGTTCTTATAAAATTGGTGCTTAGTGGGAAGTTAGGCTATTTAGGTTCTTAAACAGGTTCTTATTTTCTTAAGTAAAACAAATGTGATTGTTGCTTGAAAAATATTGATACGACAAACTGCTTAGTGGGAAGTTAGGCTATTTAGGTTCTTAAACAGGTTCTTATTTTCTTAAGTAAAACAAATGTGATTGTTGCTTGAAAAATATTGATACGACAAACTGTTTATACAAAAAAAAAATACATGTAAAAGGGCTTCACTCTTTAAAAAATAAAAACTGTATTGTATACCCTTTTTACCTATGAAAAATCCAGAACAAAAACTAGATTGCTTATAAGTTCTCATTGCAGGATTCTACTCTTGCTCTAATACTCATAGGCCTCTTACTAGGCCTTGAGGTCTGATTCGAATACAGTTTTAAAATAAGAACCTGTTTCAAATTTTAGGCTAAAATAGGTTCTTATGTAAAGGGGGTCTAATGGGGCAATCTTAGCCTAACAGGTTCTTAAAAACCAGGTTCTTGCATGCGGGTTTTTACTGTATATCACTTTTCCCACTAAAAGTCTATATTTACTCCAATACTTGCAATTTAACCATAAGGTTTTCGTTTTGAACAACTTCCTTTATATATAGACTTTTATAACCATATTTTAGGTCATTCATGCACAAACCACTTGAGTGGGCTCCCCGTGCATCAGAAGGCTATCATTTATGCACAAACCACTTGAGTGGACTCCCCGTGCATCAGAAGGCTATCATTTATGCACAAACCATTTGAGTGGGCCCCCCGTACATCAGAAGGCTATTATTTATGCACAAACCACTTGAGTGGGCTCCCCGTGCATCAGAAGGCTATCATTCATGCACAAACCATTTGAGTGGGCTCCCCGTGCATCAGAAGGCTATCATTTATGCACAAACTATTTGAGTGGGTTCCCCGTGCATCAGAAGGCTATCATTCATGCACAAACCATTTGAGTGGTCTCCCCGTGCATCAGAAGGCTATCATTCATGCACAAACCATTTGAGTGGGCTCCCCGTGCATCGGAAGGCTATCATTCGTGGACAAAATCATAGAACTCCAAAAAGTGTGAAAATGTTTTTTGAAACATTCTCTAAAAATATTCGTTTCCAAGCGCAATATATATTTTTTTAAATGCAAAAGTTCTGTGTCACATAGTTAACGAAGTAATCTGGAAATTGTAGCTTTTTAGAAGAATTTCACTGCACGGATTTAGATTACGTACGTTTTAAATAAACTAGAGAGGCTGCTGTGTTGCCATTATAGCAAGGTACTTTAGTTATACCTCTCCTTAATTTGATGAAAGAGCTAATGAATAAGCTTTCGAACCTTTTTAAATGTACTAAATGTTGTGTGTGCTTTGATGACAAATATGTGAACGTTTTGATTGTGTGATGAATAGCCTGCTCCCTGCCCTAGGATAGTTCGGGCCATCCTGTACCGCTCGAAACAAGCCACAGCATTGGCTTTCCCAACAATACAAAACACCCTAACCTTTAGAACGTGCAATACGAAAACAATAGAGTTACAGTATAATAGTGCAATCAGAATACAGGTCTCGAGCGGTACAGGATTACTGGATAGTGCAGGACGAAAAGAAGAAAAGGGAAGAGGTTGAAGAGTCTCTCACTGAATTATGGTTTTATCACTCTCCCCTTCCCACTATATGAGAGCGTCGGACAGACCATGCAATGAACGTAGGATACTGCATGAGGTCCACGACCCTAATCAGTGTTTGCTTACCCTGGGTGCCAGAAGAGAGAAAAGAAGAGAGAAGGAAACGAAGATCCTCTCGTGTTATCAGTTGAGAATCTCACTTCCATGTTTTTCACTGCTAACAGAAAAGACAACACAAGGAGAAAAGTTTAATAACACGAAATCTAAAATATAACTTCCCACTTTCCACACTTGCAGTGCCTAACTGATTGTGCGACGTATATTGTACGGTGTTTAGATCAGTTGTAATATGGTCAGTCATATACTTTTGCAGTCTTCAAATAAATCCTTTTTGTTTCTAGGTGAAACAGTATATCTCCAAATCCTGAAACTCGTCGCAACCGTTGTGATACTGACTATTCTAAAGCTACACTTCCCCAAGCAGTTTCCCGTTTCCTTTGTCGCTGGGGATAGAATCAACGCACAGGTGGAGATACAGTGGAGGGAACAAGTAGAGCGAGCTTTGTCGTGGCTTAAGGTGATGGACAGGAAAATCCCGTCGATTTACTCGCGTCTTGAGCTTGGCTCCAACTGGGAAACCGCTGCTGTATCCATTATTGACAAAGTGGACAGCCGGAAGGCAGTTATCATTTAATTCAAGGGCAGAACCTCTTACGTCACACTGTAGACTGCTTTTAAGCTCGGAGAGAGACTGGCTCTGCATATGAAGCTCGGGCTGAATGATATCATTATTTGTAATCATCATACTGTAGAACGTCTATCATGCAGAGACGCCGGTAAAGTTAAGAAGAATATTACCTTGGTGGGTGGGTTAGGAGGTTGACGTAATAGGCCTTTTGAAGGAAACAGCCACGCGCTGTTATATCACGTACCAAAATGCAGTTTAGAAACATCGACAATCGATAGGAAATGGTAAATAGCATTTACAAACAGGTTTTGCTAATAAAACCACCGATCTCATTCAAGTGAAGTGAGATATTTTTTGCCGTCCAGTACAACCACGTGATTGTACCTTGCAAAAGGCCCCATTAATCCTTATTATTTCCATTTCAATAGTACTATATTCAAAGTCCCTACAATACACCCGAATATATAATGGGATATGGGTGAGAGAAAAGGGTGCCATTAATCCTTATTATTTCCATTTCAATAGTACTATATGTAAAAGGGCTTCACTCTTTAAAAAATAAAAACTGTATTGTATACCCTTTTTACCTATGAAAAATCCAGAACAAAAACTAGATTGTTTATAAGTTCTCATTGCAGGATTCTACTCTTGCTCTAATACTCATAGGCCTCTTACTAGGCCTTGAGGTCTGATTCGAATACAGTTTTAAAATAAGAACCTGTTTCAAATTTTAGGCTAAAATAGGTTCTTATGTAAAGGGGGTCTAATGGGGCAATCTTAGCCTAACAGGTTCTTAAAAACCAGGTTCTTGCATGCGGGTTTTTACTGTATATCACTTTTCCCACTAAAAGTCTATATTTACTCCAATACTTGCAATTTAACCATAAGGTTTTCGTTTTGAACAACTTCCTTTATATATAGACTTTTATAACCATATTTTAGGTCATTCATGCACAAACCACTTGAGTGCATCAGAAGGCTATCATTCATGCACAAACCACTTGAGTGGACTCCCCGTGCATCAGAAGGCTATCATTCATGCACAAACCACTTGAGGGAACAAGTAGAGCGAGCTTTGTCGTGGCTTAAGGTGATGGACAGGAAAATCTCGTCTATTTACTCGCGTCTTGATAAAAGAATAGCCCGGCAAATCTCCAAGCAAGGCTTAATAATCGACTGGAACTGAAAGAAAATAGCTATAAACTGTGAAAAAAGTCAATTTCTGGTACACTTAACACTAGCAAGAAGCGAAGTTTGATTTCAGGCAGTTCATCAAGCACAATGAAACAGTTGTCACTTTGCTGTTTTATTAAAGACACTAACTGTTATACATCTCCAAGAATAAACTTTACAATCGAAAACTAGAAAACTGAACGCAACTATCGCAGCTGGAAATGAAATTCCAGTTATTAAAATTAGTACAAACAAGGGTTTTTTCTTCAGGCAACCAGTGAACAAGATTATTAGAAGATTTGAATCAACTGCCTCACGGCAACGGATCATATGCGACCGAGTTTCCAAGGCCGATTTCAATGGATTAAAAACAAAACAATTAAATAAAAAAATAAAAGTAAACTTGGCTTACTTTGATTTATTTTTGTCCTGGTAAATGTCAGTTGTTCCTGGCCAGATGAATGTGAATTTTCGGTTCCGTTTTCATTCATTGTCATAATTCAAACTTTTATACTCGTCGCTAGTCAACACTTGAAGACTTGAAAATCACTTTTAACTTTCTCAAATCACCCCAATATCCATTTGCCACCGTACTTAGCTTTGTAGTTTGTAGCACCGCTTGGCGACCTGTATGTATTGAGCTTCAAACCGGGGGGCACTGCTTGCATAATAAAGGGAGGTATGTGAGGTATCGTCTTCAGAGCCCGACCCAGTTTGCAAAATAAAATGCAATGAAGGTGTTTTTATTAACCAGAATTTCCAATAAAATTTATGAAAATCAACCCGAATTGATAGTTGATTTGCTCCAAAACAAGACTTAGTTTGCCAAATTAGGCTCAAACCTTTATCCGGTACCGCCGCACATCTCATTTACGTCGTGTACATGAGTCCCCCCCCCCAGCCATGACCCTCGCATCTGACCCAATGTCCGCCATTGATTTTCCCCGCGAAATTTGAGATTAGCATTTCTAAAAATAGACTACTCTGTAAACTGATGGGCCGCTACCCCAATACCAGATGGACACTTCTGGTTATGGACTTCTGACCATGGACAACGAAGCCACCAGGAGAGGAAGGAAAAAATCCTGACCCAGATAGACTGGGCACGAGCTTGTAAACGCCAGATTTCCGCCAACTATTCGATCGCTCACAAATCGTGAAATTCCATTGGTTTTCCGATCTTAATAATAATAATAATGGAATTTATATAGCGCCTAAACATTGCTGTTCTAGGCGCTTTACAATGGAATAGACCTAATAAATAATAACTAGCAGGGACCCGTGGGAACTCACATGAAATCATAGTGTAGCCGGCTGACTGACTCCTGGCACAATGTTTTTAGCGTGTTGATATTTTCAAGGTTGTATTTTGATTTTTTTTTAAAGGGAATAATATCTTACGGATCTCAGTTAATTTCTGAAACCGATGAGCACAATTATTAACAAAAAGTGCCAAAACTGACGGTCACAGGCAGCTCGAGACATGAATTCGTGTGACGAAAACGAATCTGGCCGCCGAAACAGTTGGTTTTATATCTAAGAACACAGGAAACTGGATACAGAAAACAGACATGGACAAAATATCTTACTATTAGACACATCATAGAGTTGTAAGATAAAAAAAATAACAGCCTTTTCCACGGACAACATTTCTAACTGTGTTTGAATACCTGGTCTTACCTCGTTCGGTCGTTTGACTTCGGCCGCTTCGCTTGGCGATAGGTTTTCCCTAAACTCTAAGTAAAACATTCGCGTAAACTCGATGGCTTGCTCGCCCAGGTTTTCCCTAAAACAGATTCCCGTAAGCTCGATGGCTCGCTCGCCCAAGTAAGTGTAGAACTTGAGAAAACTCATTTCTTTTTAACATTCTTTCCTCAAATGCAACCAAGACAGAAAGCAACTTTTCGCATGATTCGTCGTCTTCGTTGGGATACCTGTTAGTTAGTTAGTTAGTTAGGTCGGGCGCTAGCCCGGACCATATGAATCCTCTTCCTCCAGTCACTTCTGTCCATCATTTCAGTTCTTATTTCTCCAGTTGTTGCTAACCCAGTGTCATCAAGCAATGTGTCAATATAAGTCCTCTTCCGCTTTCCTCTGTTGGTTCTCCCTCCATGCGGCTGCCATAGCACAAGTTTTGATGCTTCCTCTTCTTCATGCCTTACCCAGTGTCCAGCGAGCCTCATCCTCCTTTCCCTAATCTTAACTGACACCTTTGGAAGAGACCCGTATAGCTCATCATTGGTGACATGATCTCTCCAGGAGACATTTAATGCTGCTCTCGGCATCCTCGTGTAAGTGCCATCTATCATTTTCTCTGTGGTTTTAGTGATGGTCCAAGTTTCACAGCCGTACAGCAGAACACTTTCTACAGTTGCAATGAACAACTGTAGAAAGTCTTATCTTCATCTCTTTCTTTAGGCCGGATTTCCAGATCTTACTCAGTTTGTTGCATGCTGTCTAGGCTTGTGCTTTTCTAGTGTTGATGTCTTTCAGAGAGTCGTCGATCCAGGAACCTAGGTATTTGAAGTCTTGGACCACCTTCATCTTCTCCTCCTTTTTTGTGCGTATATCCTCTACTTCTTGATTGTAGATGATGACCTCTGTTTTCTTGGCATTTAGGTGCAGTCCAACTTTCGCTGCTGCATTTTCAACATCTATCAACGCCTTCTGTGCTTCTTCGATCAGGTTGAGAGTTAGGGCTATGTCGTCTGCAAAGTCAAGGTCATTTACCTTCACTTCTGGATGCCTTCTGCTTCTTCTCTGCTCTATGATGAATCCAGGGTTGTACTCTATCGCTTGTCTCATGGCATAATCCAGTACTATCGTGAAGAGGTATGGTGCCAGTGTGTCACCTTGCAGAACTCCAGCTACAATGTTGAACTCTTCTGTTTCCCTATCTGGAGAAAGAACTTTTACTCGAGTGTTTTCGTACATCTTTCCAATCGCCTTTACAAGTTCATCAGGTATCGCATATGCTTTGAGAATCTTGAGCATTTTTCCTCTATGTACGGTATCAAATGCTTTTCGAAAATCCAGGAATAGTATCACTGCAGGAAGATTGTTTGACTTTACCCCTTCGATTAGACGTCTCAGAGCAAGTATCTGCGAAGTAGTTGACCTTCCTGGTCTGAAACCATTCTGGTTGGGTCGTAAATATGGATCAAGTGCAGGTTGGATACGATTCAGTATCAGTCGATTTACGAGTTTGGTAGTTATTGCATTTATATAATATATTTTTACAGAGTTTAACTGAACAACTTAACCATGCCGCGAATGTTTGTCGGTTTGTCGCGTTGGTTTCTCCTAAACTATTGGCCCAAATGCCACGTTTATTTTTCTTTTGCATGTTCTGAATACGTGTTCTGTTGTATGCGAAAATTAGGACATTTAATAAAGGATTTAATTTCGAAAAATTCGGAAAAGTAACTGAGACCGAATTGTGCAAGAGCAAAATGTCAAAGTTTTAAATGTTAGCATGCATATTTATGCAAAAGTCGGGGCTATCGGCTTCTCACACAATTGTATAATAACTTTCATAACCTGAAAAGTGTGACAATTGTTCACAAGGGTATCCTCTCTCAGATCAACAGGATATTTTGGTTTGAGGAGTTACTTAGAGCAGCAGTCTCCTAAACTCAGCAAGTCCTTCGGCTTACATGTTTTTGTTTCTGCAGCTAGTAAAGGCCAAACCGGTTTTCATCACGTGAAGCGATTTACCAAATCGCATCGCTCCTCGCTTTTCGAGAGAGAGATTGGAAGCTCTGGTAACCAGGTTAAGAATTTCATGACTCACCTAAATCATGTTTATAATGTTAATTTATGCATATTTAAAATTTCATCTCAAACTCCAAAACATCAAAATTATGAAATCGATTAAAAAGTTAAGTAGAAATGTTTTTTTGAAAATTTTAATTTTTGAATAAATTACAAATAATTTGATATACCAATTTTGAATTGGCTGTAATACCCGAAAATTTGAAAAATTTGAAATAAAATCCAAAGTATATCGAATGTTTTTAGAGGATTTTTATATTTTCGTATAATTTTGGATCATTAAAATTGTCCCACATTGAAGGAATACTAGCCTTTTTCAGTTATAAATACGATTAACAGGGGTGGGTGGGTGGGTGGCGAAAGGCAGAGAGAATTCGACACAACTAGCCGAACTAACCTAACCCTAGGGTAAGGCCGAACTAACCTAACCCTAGGGTAAGGCCGAACTAACCTAACCCTAGGGTAAGGCCGAACTAACCTAACCCTGGGGTAAGGCCGAACTAACCTAACCCTGGGGTAAGGCCGAACTAACCTAACCCTAGGGTAAGGCCGAACTAACCTAACCCTGGGGTAAGGCCGAACTAACCTAACCCTGGGGTAAGGCCGAACTAACCTAACCCTGGGGTAAGGCCGAACTAACCTAACCCTGGGGTAAGGCCGAACTAACCTAACCCTGGGGTAAGGCCGAACTAACCTAACCCTGGGGTAAGGCCGAACTAACCTAACCCTGGGGTAAGGCCGAACTAACCTAACCCTGGGGTAAGGCCGAACTAACCTAACCCTGGGGTAAGGCCGAACTAACCTAACCCTGGGGTAAGGCCGAACTAACCTAACCCTGGGGTAAGGCCGAACTAACCTAACCCTGGGGTAAGGCCGAACTAACCTAACCCTGGGGTAAGGCCGAACTAACCTAACCCTGGGGTAAGGCCGAACTAACCTAACCCTGGGGTAAGGCCGAACTAACCTAACCCTGGGGTAAGGCCGAACTAACCTAACCCTGGGGTAAGGCCGAACTAACCTAACCCTGGGGTAAGGCCGAACTAACCTAACCCTGGGGTAAGGCCGAACTAACCTAACCCTGGGGTAAGGCCGAACTAACCTAACCCTGGGGTAAGGCCGAACTAACCTAACCCTGGGGTAAGGCCGAACTAACCTAACCCTGGGGTAAGGCCGAACTAACCTAACCCTGGGGTAAGGCCGAACTAACCTAACCCTGGGGTAAGGCCGAACTAACCTAACCCTGGGGTAAGGCCGAACTAACCTAACCCTGGGGTAAGGCCGAACTAACCTAACCCTGGGGTAAGGCCGAACTAACCTAACCCTGGGGTAAGGCCGAACTAACCTAACCCTGGGGTAAGGCCGAACTAACCTAACCCTGGGGTAAGGCCGAACTAACCTAACCCTGGGGTAAGGCCGAACTAACCTAACCCTGGGGTAAGGCCGAACTAACCTAACCCTGGGGTAAGGCCGAACTAACCTAACCCTGGGGTAAGGCCGAACTAACCTAACCCTGGGGTAAGGCCGAACTAACCTAACCCTGGGGTAAGGCCGAAGGGTTAGGTTAGGGTTTAGGGTTAGGTTAGGGTTAGGTTAGGGTTAGGGCTAGATTTTGTCCATGACAGTCAACAACAAACACTCGTTTTTCTTCAACCTGCACTAGGGTGTATGACATCTAACCAAAATGAGTGAAATGGAGTATTCACCCTTAGCCTAAATTAATACACATGATGTACAATCTTGATCAGTTCTATTAAGACAATTAACAGACTTCAGTAAGCCAGTGATTATTGCTGTTAGATATTAGGCCAGTTGCAACTGTTTGGAAATGGTGAAACACATGCACATATAGCCCAATATAATTCATTGATAATTTGAAATGAGTCAAATCCAGGGTAATAATTAACTGACATGATTTGTAAACAATCTGACTTGGGTTCTACTCACCAAAAAAACACAATTTTGGTCATCTGTCGTATGGCATAGCTGTGCTCTGTACGTCTTTAGATATTCTCGTATTATCCTGGTCAGCTCGCTTCCTTCCTGCAATGTAGAAACGACTAATCATTCAAAGCTTTTTTCACTTCTGCTAGCTGTTAGTCACCCTGTCACATATTGACTGCAGGTGAAATGTTTCTTGATTTGAGTATTGTATGCATCCATGAGGTTGTATCTTCAAAATGCCACTGAATGTGAGGTCTGCAACCCAGAAAATTACTGTAATTTATTTCTCCTTGTGAATGAAACTGTTATTTGATTTTAATTGAACATTTGCAGTAATCTACAATGACATCATAGATCATTATGAAAGGTCATGCATGTATCTCGTCTACAATGTACCATGTTATTGTTTTTGTATAATAAATTATTCTGGGGTTGACGTGAAATTCATTGGCATTTTGGAGACCTCTATGACTCATACATGCAGATGCCACACTCAAATAAAAAAAAACATTCTACCATTCAACTGCACGATCACTTGATACGGAATCGAAATTTGTAATAAAAACGTGTAAACTTAATAAAGTTAATTTGAAAATTTGGCCCTTTATGTAGACAGCAGACAATATTGCTTACCTCCACGGTGACCTGGTCATGTCCAAAATATTTTTTTGTCTTGTAATCTTGAAAGTGTAGAGTTAAACTTCCACTGCTATTGAGCAGTAGGACATTCTTCCCAGTAAAATCCCTAGCATTGAATTGCTGTTGTGGACTTTCTCTGCAGATGCGAAGCGTTCTGATCTCCAGAGCTCTAGCCGGTGGTAATTCACAGTACATTGCCAATAACACAAGATCCATGCACTCTCTCGCCTTGCTTAGTCCCTTAGCCATCTCAAATTTCTGCCGTTGCATCGTCATACACCCCACAATCTGTTCCCTATAGAGAAATTTCATTTCATTAGAAACTTTTTGTCAATTCAGTTGCAAAATAATATAAACTCAAATTAGTATACAAATGTGCAATTATTAGAATTATTATACAATATGCAATTTTATTCTGACAGAAGCATGCAAATAAATGTATTGGGCATTCAACATACAAATTATGCATGTGATCATGCTGTGTGGACAATAACACGTGGGATATCTATTTCACAGAGCAAAGCCATGTTTTGTCTGATGTGAGCTCTCTTTTTTCGTAACCATGCATGCATGCAGTCCTTAAGCTAATAGTTACTTCATTCAATACCAGTCATATTGTTTTCTCTCTGCACTTAACACCACTTACTGCAGCCAGCAAACTGTGCACAATTTTATTATTATTGCAGCCATGATTATATAACTTACTGACTAGCAGGCAGTACGTATTGATAATGTAAGTACGTACCAATCTAACCAGCGGTTCACTGCCTTTAGTTCATGGGTAGTTGTGGGACGCTCCAAATCTCCTTGCTTCTGTAAATGCGTGGCCGTTTTTCTCAGCTGATTGATGAGAGGAACGTCACTGTACAAAGGTGCCGAGCTGCGATTAAGATATTTGAGCATGTAGAGAATACCACCCACATGGTTAGAAACAGTACTTGGGTTCAGTTTCCTGCTGTCCTGTGTGTTTGAGTGAAAATGACAAGTGGTGAGAAGCCTGAGTAAACAAATGAATGGCTCTAAATGAATAAATGGCTCTTCGTTCACTGTGACCGGTGACCAAAAGTTCAAATTCTTTGTTTTTGTTCTACAAATGCAATGGATTCTTGTTGTCTAAGTGACCCCAATAATTACAAGTAGTCCCACAGTAAGTGTTCTGCTTGCATGTTGATAACCCAATGGTAGTGGGGGGGGGGGGGGGGGGCTAGGGGATTTAGCATCAAAGAGGCATGGTGAATGCTAGCTAGGTTACATACTCACAGTTAAATAAATCAGATACCCTTCTATGCAGCTTGAATTTTGGAAGACGGAGTCGCCAAGACTGACCAAGGGCATGTTTCGTTCCGAGTGCAGATATCCTAAGTAGCCTGACAATATAGAAGGAATGAAAGAAAAATAATATTAAAATTAGCTGTACGTGATTCATTCCAAAGGTTGGTAGATCGACTTGGGCTCATGGTATTACATGTAACAATATAGGAAAGAGTTTTGTTTTGTGAATAAACAATTTACATATCCAGCAGTTTCCCTTCACCATTCCCTACTAGCAGAGATCTCTTTGAGAGAAAGGGAATTAGAGACCTCTGCCTGTATACAGTGCTTAATTATTTGATATACTGCCGTCCAGGTAGTGGGCAATTGGCAAACCTTACATATTGCTTACACTTTTTGAGACCATGTCAAAGTTACATGGGGGATTATAACAGTAAGCGTTACTAGGTAACCCTGTGATACCAAACAAATCAAGCTATACTTACAACATATTCTCTCTTTAACTTTGGAGAAGGTGGCCTCGGATATAGGTGGGCCAAGACGTTCTAAATTTAGAGTCTTTGTGAAAAAGTTCGCGGCATCTGAGAGGATTTTTGAGACTTTTGATGGCATCTGAGCAACGGTTAGCGCGTATGCAGTACTATTCGTACGTTGCTTCTTGCAAGGTCTTTGGCTTTGTTGATCTTCTTGAGAGCTGAGAGGAAGTGATAGGCTTTGCTGGACTTGGTTGAGCTGAGGAGTAGTTTCATTATCCAAAATTTGTTCCACGTCACTTAGATTACGTTCCAATTCCACCACACTAGGGTCAGAGGAAGTGCTACTGCTGTCCGAACTAGCAGAATATGAAGGGCTTAGGGAAGAGGAGAAGTCGGAGGAATATTCGGGCACAATTTCGAGGTGAGGTTCCGCTGATGACACATACACATCGTGTTCACTTTCGCTTGTGCTGTCGTTGGCAAAACTGCCCTGTACTGGAGATGTATCTCTTACGGACTGTTCCCCCTCCGACGATTCGTAATTCACTATCTTCGGCTGTGGAGAGGCGAAAGACCTGCTCTCGTCCATTTCCTCGACCGATCACGCGAAGTGCGATGAAGATTTTGGCTTTAGCACGTGCCCTGACTGATGCATGATGGTAGGCGGGAAGACTAGGTTTGTTTACGTTTGTGCGGGCTACCTGTGTCGGAGTAGATCTGGGTCGAGAATGTTATTTCTTCTTTTTGCGTGGGAAGAGGGTGATTTGAGGAGCTAAAAAACTGTGCCCGTAGTTCTATAGGACTCTAGGTTCGCGCTGGTACATGTTTCTTATTTGTAAGTGCAAGCCAGTAAGTGTTGAGTTGGTCATAAGTTAAGTGGCGGTCAAAATGGCCGACCGAGAAGGCGAGAATTTCGGGCATTTAAACTGACCTATTCCATATTTGTTGCTCTTTAGATCTGTTCGTTGGATATGTCCGTTGTCTATTATTTTTGTTGGTGATGAACTGATGTAGTGCAAATCAGGTATGTCTAAAATGTGTATAAATATCTGCATAACTTAAAGATATAAATACAATGACCTATTTGTGGCGTGGAAATATGCCCTGATATTTCGTCCGCGGACATTATCTGATCCGAAAAGAGAACAGTTCCCGAGAGCTTCTAGGATGAGATAATCTCAGTCCAAGGACAAATATCAAGGCCGCAATGTAGGTTATTGTTGTTATCATCCTTGAAATATTTTCTTTGAGGCGCGCTTGTAGGTCACGTGACACATTCAACCAATCACGCGCGCGAGAAAATATTTGATGGTGATCCATGAAATGTGAAATAATTAGCTTGTTTCGAGTTTAGGAGTCGATCCGTGTGTTTGACTCCTTAATACTATAACCCCAAGAAGAATGTTTTAAACTAATGCACCTATCAGCGGCTTCCCCGAGGGGTCGACCCCCGGGCTGACCAGGGGGACAGAACAAATCTTGACGATTTCCCCCAGGGGTAGGGGAATCGTCCCTTTCAAAGTCCCCTGGTTAGGTCTTCCACGACCTATACAATCCCCCGTCATTTTGCACGAAATGAGATCGCTGGACCTGCATGAATTGACTACTGCATGGAATCTCGTTACTAACGTTATTTCAATAGCATTGAACACTCTATTTTCAACAGAGAATGGAACTTTATTAATTAACACTTCACTGACCTTCATAGTATCTTTAAGGAACAAATCCCCCCACCCCAGTTTTCCAACCCTAGAACAAAGTCAAGCATTTCCCCGACCCCAGGGGCAATGTTTGCATTCAATCCTCCTGCGTGATTCCCCCACATATCTCCGTGGTTAGCCCGGGGGTCGAGGCAGCTGTATTATTTTAACGATTTCAGTGAATGTTGTCTGCATAGACTTGAGTTGTAGGCACCGTGGCATTATGGAGATTATGCTTGTCCAATCACTAAGCATTACAAAGCCGTTTGAGAATCAGGCCTGAGTATAGGAAATTGCATCTCGAAATGGGCCGGATACATTGCATTTTTAAAGTAACAATTCCTTGCGTATCGCTTCTAAATAGTATAGATAGTTCGAAAATAGAGAATCAGGCGACCCCGTTGTTCTTGGAAGCAATTTATCGCAACTTTCTCACCTCCAATGGCAAAATGTCGACCAATTCCAAACGGAGTTTTAGAAACAACCAGAAGTGTAATCAGATAAGCAGCACTTAAAAAAAATGCAATGTGACCGGCCCATTCTCGTGTCTTTGGTGACACGTCACGATCAACGCCTCATTAAAGATTTCTAGAGTCAGTATTTCATTTAAAACCGACAAAGATGGCCGGCGAATTGAGAGTGTTAATTCATCACAATTCCTAATAGTCGACCATGCCTTTGAGTAACATGCTTGCATGAGAAGTTTAAAAGCAGTATCAAAGTAATGTCTTAATGTCTTACTCTTTCGACAGCTCACGAACTCAAGGTTGCGCTGCACCGAAGTGTGACTGTCATTACTATATACGATAGCCAGTGATGGAAACAAGCAACACTTGTGGTACGTTAAAAGTTCTTTACTTTCACAATGCACATGCAATGCACAACGCATACACTAAGGTAGATCATGCAATAACAATTTGCCAGCTATGTAGTTACCTACACTGTACAGTTTGCTAGGGCAGTTTTGTTTTTCTTCATTTGCTAGATACGCCTGACCGAGGCTTAATTGAGACGACGACATGCAAGGCGTTCTTTAAAGTAATGTTTAAATGCCTCCAATTCGGACTGGACGGCATTTCAACAACACGTTATCTCCCTTAGATTGACTAATATCATCAATTGTCAAAATCGCTAAAATTTATTATAATCCTCAATTTAACCTCGAGGTTAAAAGCCAGTCAAGTATATATAAAGATAGACAATTGTCAAATTCCGAACGGCGGTAGACGCGCTTAGTGTAGTGGTCATGGCGTCTGTACTACCAAGCACTACACGCAAACGGTTACGAGTTCGAGCCCGAGTAGGAGCGCTCAAAACAAATTCTTCTCTCGTTTACCTTCCTTTCTTGTTTACCTGCGAACCCTAGCTCTAGGTGAGTGAGAACCCGTCGTTTACCCGTGAACTCGTCCGATGGTTAGGGTTCGGTTTGTAGTTCGGGTTAGGATTTGTCTTAGAATGATGATTATAATCAATTCTAGCGATTTTGACAATTGATGATATTAGTCAATCTAAGGGAGATGACGCGTTGATTTCAAAGTCCGCGCAATTAGTTCCAGGACTGGAACTAACTGCGCGGACTTTGAAATGCCGTCCAGTCCGAATTGCAGGAGGCCTTTAAAGGACCTCTTACTCAATAATTTCCGTCATCAATCGAGAGACCTCCCTTTGTTCAACTGTATTTGGCAAAAGTACTTTGAAAGTCTCTGTTTGAAATAATGAAACAAATACACTCACGTGACTTAATATAAGAGTAACCAAAACTAGTGTTCGTATATAGGTGGACATTCCGACCGAACACGGAAACGTGGAACTGTTCACCTCGCGTGCTGCGGCACTACAACAACTGCTGAACTGGAGGCAATCGTCTCTTCTGGCGACGGTGGGTCAGACAGGAAAGTCTTCCGGACTATGCTGGCTTCCTCCTGTGTCCCCGTTGACAAAAAGAAGCCCCACTCGGCGGCAGGGATACGCAATCTCAAAGCGGCCAATACCACCAACTTGCATTCGGTGCTGGGCTGTTTGTTGACCGCTTTGGCGATCTTGCGAAGTTGCGGCCAAAACTGCGACCAGCCGCTTTTCAGCTGCACACATCTGATTCGTGGCACGAATTCTGCGAGCTTTCCCAAGGCTCGAATGCATCCAAGTCTGTTTTCCTGGCAACACAGCACAGACGACAGTTCCTCCTTCAGGCGTCTCTTCTTTTGCTGTGCTCCGTGCTCCAAGTTGTGGCGCGGGAAAAGGTTCGCCACAGCCGTCGAGAGGTCCAACAGTACAGCAAGACGCTTATTTTTGTCGGTGGCAAATCCCACGCTGTCCTCTGTCAGCTTGGCATGCTGCGTGAAGAAGACACAGACGCGACAACCTGATCCTTCGCAGTTCACAGCGTCGCGCAGCGAGCCACCCGATTTCAAAGAGCAGCTGTCCGCAGCACAGTCGCAGTCTTCCTTGCACACGTTCCACAGTCGCTGCAGTACGGCCTGCGCGCCACTCGTTTGGTACGCTGCTGTGAGGTTTTCGGCCAATCTGTGCACCTCTCGTGCGCTGGTGAAGTCTACGTTGTTCGGATCGGGAGGGCGGCAAGAGCTTCGAATTTCCTGTCCAAACCAAAGATGAAAAAGAAAGGGAAAAAAAAAAAGAAGAACAAAAAGGAGTGAGCGAAAGAAAACTCTGAATTTTAAGTAATGGTCCGCATAAGAACTAGGCAAAGAACAATAGGCTTGCGGCAATGAGCATATCCCACATACGATTTTGCTTGAATATGCCTTAAGTGCTGTATGAGATGTCCACAATAGAAATTACACCCAGAAAATAAACTATTGGTTATGCTGAGAAAACTCAAAGCAACTGCCGTCCAGCCAATCAGAAATGGAGAAAACAAAAGATTTTTCAATCGCAAATTCGAGAACTTTCCCCACATACGATATTCTTCGAAATGAAACCATTTGATCAAAACTAAATTCAAACCTCCAAAATTATCGAAGGAAAATGCGTTATTTCGATGGGTTTCTATTGAATTTATGAGTATCAACCAATGAAATTACGAGAAAGAAGAATAGAAAATTAGCACCTTTCTACATTCCTTGCCGTTGGACTGCCTAGTTCTTAGCTGGACTATTACTTAACGGGGACCCGAAACAACCATAGGGGCTGGTCAAAGGCAGGACCTGGTTAAACCACAGATCGCATTTAGGTTTAGGGAGAAAAACCCTCGGAGCAAGGGCGGAATACAAACAAACTCAGCAGGCCCGAAACCCAAGTCGAACAGACTGTACGCTTATTGCGTCGATAGAACGTATATATAGGAGAGCGTGCATGCAGACGTAGAATAGTGCATGACTCTTACCTGCATGGTAAACGGGCGGTTCCTGGCCGTGTAGTCACACAAGCTCTTCAGCGAGGCGCTGTCTGGTAAGGCATCGCTGACCAAGCCAGCGGGCACACCAACTGCTGGCAGGTCGTAGCAGCCTGGAGCTACGAGTTGGCTTGAAGTGCCCTCACTCTCTGGTTCCGTTGGGCCATCGCCACGCTGCTGCGACGAACCTTTCCTCTGCTTGTTTCCGCTTGACGACGAATTGGTCGCACCAGCTGCTCTGCGCTTGTTGGATCGCGTCGTTGCGTGTCGTCGTCGTTGCGTGTCGTGTCGTTCCGGTCTAGACTCGTCGACGGGAAGTTCCGTCTGCGTCGCTTGCGTGGTGTTGCACAGGATTTTCGTCAGCGCTTCGTGAGCGGTGTCGTCACTCAATTGGGTGTCCTTGTGCTGTGCCGGGAGAAAATCCATCCGGGTTAGCGATTCTACTTCTTCACTGTCGCTCTCTTCCGTGGAGGAGCTGCTCTCGTCAGGGGCATCGCACCAGACGTCTTGTTGCCGTGAGACCAGGTGCTTAGACATGCCAGTCAGAACATCCGCCCCTACCCGTTCGAAAGTGCTGAATGACAATCCTACCTCGAGCATAGCTTGAAGGAGGTAGTCAGGCGAGTACTCGCTACCGTGGTAGCGCACTGCGGCGTACCGACAGTTTAACAGTCTAGCCACGGTAAATCCGGCACCAGCGATGGAGCTTTTACTGATCAGGCAAGCTACATCTTCGACCGCCAGTCTTCGCAGGCACATATTACTTGCTTTGGCGGACACAATCACATTGCCTGGTAAATACCCGCCGTGGTCCGCTTTTATGAGCCGCCGTGGAAAGCCGTGAGTAAACTGAACACTCGCGCAACTCCAGCTTGGCGCATTTAGGAACATTACATTCCCGTACCTGTGTATTGAAGAAAAGAACGGCAAAGTCAGTTAGTTAGTTCCTGCATTCGGCAACTCAAGCATGCATGTTAATGCCTGGTTCAGGGATCAAAGTTCGGGTAATGGTTTGGCGTTGAATGAAACGTGGCTTAGACCACGAAATCAGTAAATCAAAAACGCGAGTTTAACAGGATAACCAGTGGAAGGAAGCCTTTGTTTACCAATTTCAGCTGGGAAAACAAGGTGACTAACAATGTTTCTTTAACGAGTTATTAATTAAGGCGAAACTATGCAAAATGGATGAAATGCATAAATTAAGATTTGTATTGCTCTCCAGTACAGCCACGTGATGTGCTAGCCGCAAAGGACGCGTTGCCGTTTTAAACAAATACGCTTCGTTTTGCCGTGGGCCAGTTCTCGCATAGATGCGCAGAGAACGTCCAAAGTTACCCGCGCATCTATACGCGAGGGCAGGCGCACGGCAAAATCACGGCAAAACGGACATCTGTGTACTAACATACCGGTCTTCCCTGACAAGTTTTAAATTCTCGTCGAACTCGCTCCGTCCACTCTGCAAGAGTTGCGATAGCTCTCTCCCTTCCAAGTGAAACATGGCCTGCTTGTTTATGCCAGGATGACGTCGACGCTTTGGCTTTTTCTCCGGTCCGGCCTGACTTTCGCCGCTCTCCTGCAGAGGCGTCCACCTTCTAAGCTTCGCCCTGCAATACTTTATTGCCTCTTTGCGACTCTCGAAGGTTTTGTCGCCGCTTTCGTCGTCGCTGCTAGTGCTGTCCTCGTCGGACCCATCGCGGCGTAGGCGTTCTGGTGCCCTAAGGGGCAGGGGAATCTTCAAAGAGTCTAATACAGCCAGATTGAAGTCGAAGCAAAGAGGTTCTTCCGGCGACGTAGCAAAAGCTTCGGGGAAGTATGGTTGCATCGCGAGCTCCTGTCTTCGTTCAGCGGCGTGGTCGAAGCTGCGGTAGGCAGAAGGCGACATCGTATTCTCGACCCGCGAGTCGTCTATTAGCTGCGAGAGTTCTCCTTCGCCTTCTCCCTCGTCTTCATCGGTACCGCGGCGACCACTTCTGGGGAACAGTACATGTTGCACGATTGATTATGCTATTTCATGATTACGTACGTTGTCTCGTGCATTGCCTATTGTACATTGTGGTGAAAACAAAACAAAAAACAAAAAAACACGGCACAACCCATGCAACGAACGAGTGGAAAACCATGTAACCAACGAAACAGGGTTGAGAAAAATGTTAAGTCCAGGCACGCACGCATATAACACTGCGCCACAGTGCAGATAAGCTGCAGTTGTAGTTTTCACCTTACGGTTTGCGAGTCGTTGCTGCACGGTATACAATCACACGAGCTTCGACGTCATTATCAACTATTATTGCTATTATTGTCATTATCATTATTATTATTATTGTTGTTGTTGCTGCTGTTTGAAAAAGCTCAATTCGGTAATTAAAGGCGCCGTGTCGTGGTTTTGCGCGTGCATCGTAACGTTGTTCCATCGTTGGAAGTTAATTGGATTCCAACGGTTATAAGTTCTCTTCCTTTGAAGCTTGATTGAAAAGGTTGTGCAATATGAGATCTACACCTAGAAGAGGGGTGCATGATGGGAAGGGGAGGGGAGTCTCTCTAACCGCGACACCGCTCCTTTAATTGACAATCGTGATCTCGATTCATACAAGTACTCACCCGTCTACTTGTGCCTCGCGATCTATAAACTGCCAACCACCAGCCAAACGAGAAGATCGCGATGTGTGGATCCGTTCTTCTCCCAGTTCCTCGCCGTCTGAGCTGCGATAGTCCAAAAAAAAAAAAAAAAAGACAAGAAAGAAAGAAACGCATTTAGCATTCGCTAGCTTGTTGTCGAATTGTGTTGTTCTGTCGCCATGTCGCGTTTCAAATGGTCTGTGTTTCTTTCAGACTTTCGGCCTCTTGCTCAAATGGGGAGGATTACCTTGGCACTTGTGATGGCACTTCTGATGTCCCTTCTCCGATTCCCTCGCTTGGCGGGCTGCTGCTACATGACGATATAAAAAAAAAAATACGATTTATGCTGATTTTATTCTATTATACAGTTTCCTCAGTGGGCGCTTTTATTACAAAAATTAGAACAATGAACTTCAAATATTGTATTGTTGTCCTGTGTGGGATAACATCGGAACAACTCTTTATTAAACAAGGTACAGAAACTGCAAAATAGAGCTGCCAGGGTTATATAACCGCCAATAAGTCATCTTATGACGTACGGTCTCAGTCCCTGCGTCTGAAGGTGGCCACCCCAAATCAAGAGGGCGTAGTCTCTCTCTCTCTCTTCGTAACATTTTTACATACAATTTTGACAAATATGATGTTTTTATCACTACCTTAACAATTTCGCATGACAGTTACAATGGAAACATGGAATGTGACCTTCGAACCGTAATGAAAATGATTTATTTAATGGCCTCTTGCATTATGGTAAAGTGTTTTCATATGCCGGGGATTTTTATGCACGTCGATCAGATAGAGTTCATAGTTTACCAATCCAACGAGGACAATTGAAAATATTATCGTAACAACATCATGTTTGTCAAAGTTTGAATAAAAATATTCTTAATGAGAAAGAGATAGACTGATACCCCCTCTTGATTTGCCATTTCGAGACCCACGCCTTAATGCACCCGAGACTGGGACGAACTACAAACTAGACGCAAGAAACATGGCCACCATGATGATGTTACCTATAGTTTAAACGCCATGAATGCGCGCGCACTTCGCCAAACATTCCACACTTGCCTCTTATGGTATACCCCGTCCTGGCAAGATTTGTATATATTGAATTTCGACAAGTGCATGAAATTTAAAAGTAATTACTTGCCTACTTTTCATTTGAGCTAAACATTTCAAAATATTCCCCTATATTCTTTGCAATTAAGTCGTCATAATCATTCCAGCTCAGATTTCAGTATGTTATTGACACTGACAGCATCTCATTTTTCTGACGCTTTTCCACCCACTTATATTTTACTTACATAATATATCGTTTTAGTATATACCGCACCAGTGAATATCACTTTTCGCGCGCTCTGATTGGCTACTCAAACAGTGAATATGTATTTTTGTTATATAGACACAATAAAAAATAGGCAAAAAGTGGAACAAGACGTCCTCGATATATTCACTAGTGAAGATATGGAAAATACGCCACTCAGGTCCCGGATGTAGTATCGTTTCAATAGCGCTGCGCGTGAGTGACGTCACGAAAATTAAGACCCCCCCGCATGACTCAGACAAACAAACCACTTTTCGCGTTAGAACTTACAAGAATTGACCAGCACTTCAGTTCGTCGTCTGACTATTCTACCAAAAATGACGGCTTTCCTGCATTATATTCCGAAAGAGAACCTGATGATTGTACTGTCGAACAGCTTAAACGTTGGCTAAAATACAGAGGATTGAAACAAAGCGACAAACGGCAATCTTATCAAGCGAGGTGCAAAGATGGCGCGAAATACAGTGTTTGTATGGGAATCCGATGCCAAATAATTTTCGTAAAATCGAATTTCTGAACTATTCACTGCCTGCAAACTTTAGATACCAGGTAAAAGATTAACTAATCAAAATTTGAGGGATGTAGCTGTGCTGGGAAGCGTGCAATCGTGTTTTCAGTTTCCCATACATTTCGGCTGTTTAAAACAACGAGTCAAAGTTACAAATCAGTATAGAAAACTGAAAACACGATTGCACGCTTCCCAGCACAGCTACATCCCTCAAATTTTGATTAGTTAATCTTTTACCTGGTATCTTCAGTTTGCTGACAGTGAATATTTCAGACACTCGATTTTACGGAAATTATTTGGCATCGGATTCCCATACAAACACTGTATTTCGCGCCATGTTTGTCTGACCCTTGCGGGGGGTCTCGTTTCAGACACTATTTTTAGACCTCACGCGCAGCGCTATTGTTCTAGTAACGTAAATTTAGCTACACATCTTCTGTGATACAAGATAAATAAAGGAAGAAGGCTTACGCGAGGGTCTTAATGGAAGAACGAGTCTAAAAACACGAGCTAAATGGATAATTTTGCGCAATTTGTATCCATAAAAAATTGTCTATCGGATCCTTCCTAAGCGAGTGCTAATTACCCAGAATGCAACAATTTGATTCATTTGAATTAACAGTACGTAAGACTAAATTATTGACTGCAATCACTGACCTTTCTCGCTGCATACTGGAAGTTTCACCAAGAAATTGGTCCATTGGTCCCGTTCGACTGGTAGTATTCTCGTCCATGGCCCTTCACACTGTTTGACTGGTTAGTCGAGACACTCCTTATTTATAGGGCGAGGTAAGAGAAGCGACGCACGTACAATGACGTACGTGCGACGATGACGCACGTACTATGAATCACGTACATATCTCTGCACGTACGTTCGATATCTGTGCGCACGTACGTTCTTTCCACTTTCAGCGTACGTAAATCGTGTTTGTTTTTTTCATTTTATCGCACTGGACATATATTAGTCATCGAATATGGTAGCATTTATTATTACTTTTCAATCAACATTAGATCATTGGCGCGAAACATCCCTTCGCATTCAGATTAAAAATTAACTATATAGAAAATTTATTAAGACAAAATCTACTTACTTAAATCATACACAATTTAAATTTTATAGAAATAAATTAAAACATCTCTTAAAGGCAAGTAAAAGACAATATTACAATAAATATTTCTTTGATAACATTAATGATAGTAAACGAATATGGAAAGGAATTAAACAAATTATTCATTTCAAGCCCCAGGCTAGCCAGATATCTATAATGATTGTAGATAATAATTGTGAAATAACTGACCCTAAGCTCGTTGCAAATGCTTTTAATACATATTTTGCTAACGTAGGTAAAGAATTAGCAAGTACAATACCTAATGTACACAAAACACCACTAGAGTATCTAACTACACCAACGTGTAACATCTTTTTTGTCTTTCCTACCACTATAGTAATGAAATTGCTAGTTTAAAATCTGGTAAAGCCACAGGCCCCTTTAGTATACCAATATCCATACTTAAAATTCTAAAAAACTGTTATCGATCAAAGCCACTGGAATATCTCTTTATGGCTGGTATTGTCCCAAGTGATTTTAAGCTAGCAAACATAATTCCTGTTTATAAAAAAAGGATCTCAAACTTGCTTGTGCAACTACCGCCCAATTTCCCTTCTTTCAGTCTTTTAAATAAGCTTTTAGAAAAAATAATGTATGATAGATTACTTAAATTCCTTGGGAAAAAAAACACTTTTTTTGATAAGCAATTTGGATTTCGTGCAAAACATTCTACAGATCATGCAGTTCTTTGTATAATTGATAAAATTCAAAAAGCAATAGATGACTGCAACTATTCCTGTGGAATATTCTTAGATTTCAGTAAAGCCTTCGACACGGTTAATCATAAAATCTTGATTAAGAAATTAGAGTACTATGGTATCCGAGGTATTGCCAAAGATTGGTTTGTTTCATATCTTAGTAATCGACAACAAGTTGTTACTGTAAATAATGTATGTAACATCAGATCAGAGTACTGTATCTTGTGGAATTCCACAGGGATCTGTTCTTGGTCCATTACCTTTTTTATTATATGTAAATGACTTTCATCATTCTTCAGATCTATTTGATTTTCATCTATTTGCAGATGATGCAAATCTTTTCAGTGAACACAAGAATCTCTCAATACTTGAAACAAGCATAAATGCTGAACTAAACAATGTTCATATCTGGCTATCAGTGCTAACAAGCTCTCACTTAACATAGAAAAATCCAATTTTGTTATCTTTCATCCCCCACAAAAAAAATTTAAGGTCTCAAATTTTAAGTTAACTATAAGTGATAAGCATCTAAAGCAAGACTTTTGTATTAAGTACCTTGGT